>JBBMKD010000217.1:9152228-9224550 GCA_037834095.1 Argya squamiceps
AGCAGTGCTCCTGCCATGGCCCCCAGCTGGGACTCTGCTGCAGAGATTTTCCTTGTAAGTGGGTAATTTCATATTCAGCTATCTGCTAAACTGATGAAGTCCTGGTGCAAAAAGGGGAATTATTTCAGCTACTGGAGGGAGAGGAGATCCTGAAGGCCAGGTCTGCTGGTTCAACTGAAATGACAGCTGGAGAACTCTCATGAACTCCTTGAATTAACACGGTGTGTCCTGCCAGGTTTGCTTCCTACCTTGACGTTCCTGGCACCATGATAGCACAGCTTCTCTGCAGGGCTGGGTCTCAGAGAGAGGGTGCAGGGTGCTGCTCCCCAGCCAGCTCAGTGGGTGCTGCCTTCTCCCCAGGGGGTGGGAAACACCCAGGCCCAGCTGAAAAACATCTCCTCAGAAATAAACCTGAGGGGGAGTCCGTGGGGTAGATCCAGTGAAAAAAGTGCTCTGCCCTCAGTGCCTTTTTACTGTCATGTAACAGGAAAAAAAACCCTGTCAGCTGCCCTGCCAGTCCCCTCCCATTAACCGTTGTTTAATTTACTCAAAAATACTGATAAGAAAAACCTGAACATTTTATGGAAACCTCCTTTTGCACACACCAGTCCCTGCAATAAGCCAGAAGAGGTGATGAAATATGTTCCCCAACACCTTCTGCTAGCAGTGTACAACACCACATGATCTTTCCAGACACCTTCCTGACCAACATATGCAATTTTCCAGCACTTGTCTCTTTCTTCCACTTATCATTTGGCTCTCAGTTTTACCTTGTCTTCCCTGTGTTTTTATTCATGTCCTTCTCCTGCTGGCCTCCTGCTCTTTTGGGGCGCGGTGTCAGAAGGAGGCAGTGCTGAGTGAGCGCTGCTATTCAACTTCTTTGTGCTCAAATCTTGCCCCTGCTGATCCAGAGAAGGCTGAGGTGCCCCTCCCATCCCTCCTCAGCAGGTGAGTCCAGGGCAGAAGCAAAGTGCAGCATCATGTCAATGTGCTCTGGCAAAACCCAGTGTAAGCTGCAGGAAAATGAAGAGCTTCTCCAAGCCTGCTGGCTTACCTTTTGGGAATGAAGGTACTCAGGCCACGAGCACATCGCTCCGCCAGCTGTTGCACACTGTGCTCTGGGGACAGGGCAGTGTCACTGCTGTAGGAGACCTGCACCTCGACTCAGTGCTGCTGCCACAGCCAGGCCAGCATCCTCAAAAAATGGACCTGGGATTTGAAGTGATGGATTTTCAGACACCTCAAACCCACCTGCCAGACCAGGCCAGAAGAAGCATCCACCAGGGCGTTGGCTGCAGAGCATCTTGTTTGAGAACCCAAGCTCTGGGTAGAGACCTCCACACCAGGGGCAACCTGAGTCCCTGTTCACCTGGGGAGACTGTGGCTGGCACACTCAGCACCGTGGTCAGACACAGCTGCAGGGAGGGCCCAGGGGACACGGCTGAAGGAACCGCAGTCGCCCCTGGACACGGAGGCAGCGTTCCTGCAGGGGGGTGACTCTGTAGCACGTGGTACTTGCAGAAGGTGAGGGGTGGCTATGACAGCAAGAAGCTGCTCTGGTTCACAGGGTGCTGACAGACGCAGGGAAGAGACAGCACGTAAAAACATCCATGCCCAGCCACAGTCTGCAGTCTCTGGGGGCTGCTGAGAGCACCTAGATGTGGGGCTCTCCGAAAGCTGCGTTCCTCTTCTCAAACCTCATTTTGAGCTCTGACACGAGGGCGTTGTGGGTGCTGCTGTGACCTTTCTTCTTTGGTGGCTTGATGACGTGCTTGGGAGTGAGGGAGCCGGACACGGTTGGCACCCGCCACGCCGGGGCATCGCCCCGGGGAGCCAGGGCGGGGGGTGGTGGGGGCAGGGGGGCTGCCGGCGGCACGGGGATGACCTGGACGTTGTTGTTGCTGTTCTCATTGTGCAGGCTCTTGACGTCCTCCTCAACGACAAACTTCTCTGCAGCGTTGCTGGGCCTCTTGAACTTCAGCCACTCCATCCTGACTGTCCGGGATGGCGGCATCTGTCTCTTTTTTATGATCCGTCTCACCGGCATGACTTTGTTGGACCGCTTGTTGCGCCAGAACATGGCAGTGGAGATCATGATAGTTATCAGCACCATTATGCCCATGACACCAGCTAGCACTCCTAAGGCTTTCATGGGGTTATCTTTAGTTTGCATCAAAAAGGCGGCCATAGGCCCTTTGTGAAGAGTCTGTAAAGGAGTACAAAGAAAACACATAACTTACTCTAGGGGACAGACAGTGACCCAGAAATTTCATTTGTCCAAAATATGTTACAAGTAGAGCTGAGTGATGGAAGTTGTTTCTAGAAAAAAATATGAGAGTCACGCAGCCAGTCCAGCCCAGGGGTAGAGAATTTAGATGGGGCCAGAGACTGGGTAAACATCATAGTACTGTGAGGTAGATTATTTGAACACAAAAGCTTACAGAAGCATTGCCACCAAATGAGGGCAGATTCCTGCATGTCACCATAGTGTTTAACTTGCAAGAATAGAGCAAGAAAATAATTGGCTCAATTACTGAGCATGGCATTGAAAAGGATTAGGAGAAAACTTCTGCTTATAAAATGTCAGTGTACAAATGAATAGTTAGCAGATATGTGCTGCATTCTGTTTTCAAGTACTCTTTTACAGACATAACAAAACTCTTTGAGGTAGGGGAGATAAGTGGAGCTAAAGAGCTTTGTTTATAGAAAGAAAAGAAATCAGCAATGACATAAGCTACATATGGCATATTAAGGACAAATGAATGGCCAGTTCACTTTCCAGCTTAGCACACTGTGCGTCTCGGAGGTCCCCGTATAATTTTGCGGATTTTGCCCTGCGGGTGGAGCTTGGATCTTTTCACACTTTTCCAGTACATGATGGTGGAGATCACCATTGTAACAGAAATGGTGGAAAGGACGCCACTCATGCATATTCCATATATTGTCCATGGACGCTTCTTGAGGCCTAAAATATAGGATTTTACCCTGGACTTGATCTGGAAATATCAAAAATAAGAGAAATGGTCAACCCTCACTTGGTTATATTTGAAGGAGGCCAGTATCTATTTTAAATACAGCTGGGGAACTAGGCTGAAATGTGTACAGGCTAGAGAGCCTATAAAATAAAGGGAGCTAAGTGTTGAACTAGGCACAGGAGAGGAGGCAGTTGCAATGATGTTGAACTGAATCCAGAAACAGTAAAAGAGGTTAGGAAGCACATATAAACACCTGGCTAATTGGGGAATAAAGGCTAGAGGCATGGCACATAGATCACCCTTTTTCAGGGCATGCAGCCCATCCTTGGACTGCATTTCCAAGAGAAGTTCATTGTGAGTACAGGTGGTACCTGAACAGACAGCAGTGCTATGCAAGGCCAGGAGATGCTTCAGAAGTTGCACATTCACATGCAGGTTACTGAGAGATGGTCATAAAGTGATGTGTGGCTGCAGAAAGACAGGGCTGCCCACTGTGCCCCAGGCCCCTGTCTTTGACTTCGTGAGGAGTCACCCAAACTTTGCACATTAGTGATCTGCATTTTAGTTAGAGGTCTAAGCTCCCAGCTTTTGGTCAACGGGTAGAAAAGGACACCTCTGGAGATGGAGTCACCATATGCTAAAATAGGTGTCAAAGACAGAGTGTATAAGGAGAACTTTGTGAGTAGCTTGGACTTGCATCTCTGACTTGTAGATCAGATGGATTTCCCTGTATGGCCCTAATCTAGGATGCCCATCTTTTTGCCCTCCCCAGTCTGAGAGTATCCCAGAGTGTGCTTCAGAGTACCTCTTGTCATTAATGTCACATCCATAAACTTGGGGCATGTAAATTAACTAATAAACAACTCCTTGTCTTAATTTCTGTGTGTTCACAACTGATCTCAAACACATTATCAGGCCCACTCTTCTCCTACTCTGAATGTGTCCCATTGCCAACAAGAAAGGGGCAAAGAAATGCTAGTGAAACTCACAGACCATGTCACTGGGCAGGTAGGGACAAATTTTCATCATTTTGCTGTGCAGGGAGTTCTTCCGGTATTTAATTAGGAGTGGACATGAACTAGAAACCAAAAGCAAAGCAGCCCATGACTTTGGTGGAGCTTAGATTCACATCAGCTTCGCTGTTCTGCATTACTTGGATTTTTTTTTGTACTTAAATCCCATCAGATGATAGAAATTCTACCCTGGCTTATTTAACTTCATGTGAAAGTCAGATGAATTAAGTGTCAGATAAACCCTGCTAAGTAGTACGTGACCTGAGTCCACCTGTTACGACTTTTGTCAAGATCTCGTTTATAGGAAGGCCCTGATGGCTGAAGAGTATATGACTAGGTATTTGAAAACCTTGAATAAATGAGATTAGACAGAAGTGCATGTTGCCCATGTACTACAGCTGCAGAGGTAAGAACAGATAAAAATTGTATGGAGAGTTTTGGCATGTGGCTTCATTCAATCCCCTGGTCTCAGCAAGTCTGGCATCTGTTCAGAACTTCCAATGAAGAAGAGATGATTAATACCAAAACTAAACCCATTAACAGCTAGGTGGTTCAGCCTCTATTCTAGTTACTTGACCTTTACTATACAAAGCTTTGCCTGGAATTAGCCTTGGATGACAACTGCTCTGTATAAAGACATCAGGCATTTTGTAAGCACACAGTGGGAGAGTTTCTGTTTGTCATGGCCATGACACTGGCAGGATAAATATGAGGAGTAACTTGCAATACAAGCCAGGAATGTCATAATCTTAGCCAGGCTGCAGAGAGACCTATGGGAAGTGCACATTTAAAACATCTTCAAGTCCTTGTGTCGATTACCAGCAGTGCCATGTAACCAGCTCAACAAATAGTGCCACTCTGCAATTGCTGAAGCTGTTGGTTTTTTGTTTTTCTTGTTTTTTCCTAAAAGGCACGCTGCATTTTGAAGAGTACTGGTTTTCTGGTACACATAAAATAAAAGCAGGTACATGATGGAATGGAATCTGTCATATCTCTATGGGCCAGGACCTGGAAGAAACACTCTTTCTTAACAGACATCAAAGGAGTTAAAATACCACTGGTCACAAAAGATAATGCTCTGCTGGTTTTTTTTGCTGTGGCAGCTTCTCAAGGGCCTTTCCTAATGCATGGTTGCAGTGAGCAGAGCACATGGGCTAAGTAGTCAGAAACTGGACCCAAAAGGAATGTGGTTGAGCTGTTCAACCACAAGAGCAGCCAAGGGTCACCAGAAAGATTTAGGAGTCTAAGTAGGTGAACCTGTTAACAGCCCAGGCTACTGCAGATTATTTGTAGATGTGGCACTTAAGGGACGTGGTTTTGTGATGGACTTGGCAGTGCTGGATTAGCAGTTGGACTGGATCTTAAATGCTTGGTTCAATGGTTGTGTTACAGACAACTTGGGCTGTGTTGACTTAAGCAAGTGGATCTGTACAATCTGTACAATGAACCAGCTGGTTCTGAGGAGCCCACTTCCACACATTCAGTGTCCTGGCGTTTTTTCTAGCCTGGTTGTACAGAGGGACTGCCTGTTGCTGCCCAGGCACACTAGGTGTGCTCCCTAAACATATTTTCCTCTGAAAGAAGTCCACCTTGTATGCTTGGAGCTATGTGAGGCACAGGCACGGTATGTGGGGATGATCAGGAGATTTGCTTCAGAAGTGACTCCTGATCCGAAGTAGAACACCAGCTGCCCCTGCAGTGTTCATCCCAAAGCTCAGTGCTATCACTGTATATGAAAGCTGTGTTTGCATCACTTTGCAATACAAACACCAGCATGAGGCAAGACTTCAAATCAAACCAATATTTTTTTCAAGTCTGTGAAACTGTGGAAAGAAGAGGCCAACTGCTCTGCAAATGTGGCAAGGGCCGTGCCACAGCTCCCAAGGTTGCAGTTAGTACGAGACAGGAGAAGATATCCATGTTACTGCAAACATTTTTGTTGAGCCTTTCAGTTAGAAGAATCTAAAACTGAGACTCATCAGCTATATTTGGAAGTCTAAATGAGTGGCCAAAGCTATTAAGAGCTACAGATTATGCTGCCTAAATATGGACTTAAGCCTCAGTCCATAAGGAGGTGTAAATAAACGCCCCCTCTACATTTGCAGAACCTCAGTGGAGTCATCAAGAGGCCGAGGGATGCCCCCATCAGGCCAACCTTCAGGAACAGGAGTTGGAATCAGTCTTCTCTGAAAATATCAGGCAGCAGGAATAGATTTCTGAGTGAGACATATGGATGGAAAAAGACTGGCTTTTCCAGCATATGTTTTTTATTCTGTGAAAGGATATTTTTTATTTATTGTGAAAGGATAGGATATTAACAGATGCCCCTCAATACCAATTTCCATAAAATCAGACTCAGTTAAATTAAAAGGCCTTTGGATGCTTTTAGCACTGTATTATTCCAAGAGAAGAAGGTCCTTTTGATGTGCAATAGTGCTGAACTTAGCCACAAGGCATCCATCTCGAAGGGCACAGACTTGTGCTAATTGCAATGGTAAACGTTAATCAGAAAATATGCCTGTTTAATTACTTACTGTGATTAACACTGCAGGAAACCTCTAGAGGATGCATTCAAAAATATCCTCCTTATCCAAAATCAGTAATACATAAATGGCCACCAAACAGCAAAATAAGAGCCTTTGTACAGCTGAAGCACAAAGGGATGAAATGCGCATTTGTAACAGCCTCAGAGAAAGAGAGTGTGTGTATGCAATATGCCTACACCAAGAGATTGTTTTCTTCACAAAGTGTTAGCAGTTACTGTGCTGTTCCTGGGACACAGGGAATGACCAAGGGTTTTGGTCACTGGCACTGCATCTCTCATACATGCAAACTGAAATCTGTTTCTGCAAAAAAGATGGGATGCTATGGGATAAAAAACCTCCAACCCAACCAACCCAAATCATTGCAAGCAATGGAGGAAGCAATAGAGACATATACAAAAGGTTATGGAGGATGTGGCACACTAGATTAGTAGCCCAGATCCTGCTAAAGAAACCTACTCAAAGAAAGAAGATGCTGTTGCTATCTCAGACTCTCTGTTGGGACTTGGCATCAAGAAGAGCATGGGAAGAAGGAGAAAACTGTGTGTGAGGAAATCTGTATCATCACAGTCCTCTCTGCTTCCCCATTAGATTTTATGAGGAGGGCTCTCCCTCACTTTGTGCCAAATATGTACTCCTGGAGGGGAAGAAAGGAAAGCAGACAGGGGACTTCATACAAGACACCATCTTCCATCAGGTACTGCTATTGCTTCAAGCACTAGAAGGAAATTCAGGAAACTCCTCATCCCAAAGTATCAGCTACTTTTGTTTTCCCTCCAGTTGTCCTTCATCAGCTGGTTCAGGGGCACGTTGTCCCCCAGCAGGGGTGGTGTGGGGCACCTCCCTCCACTGACACCCGCCAGCCCCACATGCTGACAGAGGTTTCCAGCTCACCCAGGAGGGAATGGAAGGGAAGGCTGGTGGCCACCAGCAGGGACATGCCTGAGGACAGTGCCTGGATCCACCTGGTGCCATGAACTCCTGAAATGTGCAGCCAGTGAGAAGCCTGGAAGCAAGGCAGGGAGGGCAAGTACTCCCATTGCTGCGGGCAGCAATTGTTGTTTGTTGTGTAAAACCCACCAAAACTTCCTTTCCATGGGAAATCCAAGTGTTAGGCAGTGGATTTCCTTTGTATCTGTAAGAACAGCTAAGTCTCTAGAGTTACCACAGACACCCTGCATGCAGAGTCCCCCAGCCCCACATGGCAGAGCCTTGCAGCAGCAAGCCCAGCCCATGCCCACAGGGCTGGCTGGCCCCAGAAGGCAGCCCCACGCCAGGCACTGCCCTGCTAGGGCAGACCCAAGTCCAGCAGGCTCTGAACTGTGTACAAAAGCTATCACATGAATGTGCTTCACAAAGAGTATCAGTGGAATAAGAGGAGATGGAGAAAGCAGAGAAAGATTATAACAGCCCTAAGAGCAATGGGAGCATTGCGACCCAACAAAGAGAAGGCCAGCTGCTGTCTGTAGAATGATTTGCATCTTTGCCCAGTTTATGTGTGTGGTCCAGAGACTGTCAGGCTAATGATGTGTTTCTCATCTGCTTTAAAGCCCATTTCCTCCCTGCTGGTACCTATTAAAAGGCATGGCAAGGCAGTTACAATAAATAAGAATTGTGCAAGCATGCACTGCAGACCATAAAATGCTGCTTGTTCTTCAGCTGATGTAAAAGCTGGACTAAGGAAAATCTCAACCTACATGTGCAAGACTCTAAAAGAGTCTTCTTGTTTCATCTGCTAATAATACTGCAATTAAACTCCCATGCAAAGTTCTATGTACTTTAAAGCATTTCTGTAAAGTTTTTTCTCACTTTTCCTATGTCACTTAGGTTGATTTATCTGATTCATTTCACTCTGACCCCAGCTGCTTTCCATTCACTTTTTGTAAGGAAAAAAGATTTTTTTTCTTCTCCTGGATGAAAATAAAAAAGGAGAAATTTGGCAGTCGGGGTTTACCTTTACTCTCAGACGTCTATAGACCTTAATTCATATCTAACAATCTCTAACAAAAAACTTATCTCCCAATTACATTATGCTCCTACCTTTGTACCTTTGCAATATTTCTGGTTAAAATATCTTTCACATTTGTGGCTGTAGAATCCAACTTCACCACAAGGCTATAGAAACACTCTACAAAACTAAGCTGGCAAGAAAATCTCAGAAATGGAGCAAGCAATGTCTACCCATTGGTGCCTTTCAGGGATTGACTCCCCATAAGGATTTTTCTAAAACATTTGCTTACCTCTTCTGTGATATCAATCTTGAGAACTGCTGTGGTACTGAAGGATGGGGAGCCTCTGTCTTTGGCCTGGACCACCAATGACCATATGCAGTCTTTGTTGTTTGTGATGTTGTGGATGATGTCCAGAGATCGGATATAGGATTTCAGCTTGATTTCCCCGGTGCTTTGGTCTATGTCAAACACATTGGCTGGATCTGCTTGCATGATGGAATAATCCACAATGTTGTTGGGTTCTTCTGCGTCTTGGTCTATAGCCTGGTAGGGGAAGCGTGAAAAACAAAGGTGTTATTGTTTGTGTCTTTGCCTGAGGACAAGAAGCTTCTGAGCATTCACTTCTGAGAGTATCTGTGCCATGACTGGGCTGCTTTCATTTCATCTTGGAAGCTAGGCTACATTTTCTAGTGAGAAACAGCAGGACTAGGCTCCTTTCTTTATAAGTGATTTCTATTTGAGATGAAATAAAATCAGAGGAAAAACTGAACTGTAACCGATCTATAGAATGCAAATGGTCCTCAGCTGGGAGCTTCTCACCGTGTGGGGGACAAATGTGAAGTGACAAAGAACAACGGGATTAGCTCCATGCCATAAACTATAGCTGCCTTAATTTTTGCTGTGCTGTGGTATTTATTCTACTAACATTAGGTGTTGTGTGATCAGGCTTCATGATATGCATTTAAATGTGTGTAACATAGGATGTTCTGAGCCTTTGCCTGGGAATTGTTATTGCATTTTTTTCACCTTCTGTTCCACACTGGATTATTGAATACGATTCTTCAAAGTGAAGGGAACTAAGTTGTGTGGTTGAACACAAATGGGTGTCAGGAAGGTTAAGTGTTCAAAACCCTGTACTTTCATTCACTTAGCTTATTTGGGCTTCTTGTGATTACTATATAATCCAGGATCGTCCATCAGCTCATTGTTCAAATACTGTAACAGGACTTTATATTCTGCCTATAGAATTTAATTCTCCTTCTCAGCAGTCAGTAAATACCATAATTCCACACTTTAATCCATTTGTTACATCCAAATGGATGTGCAAAATAAAGCTGCAAGAAAAGGCAACTTTCAGACATTCATCATGACCGCTGAGAGCAAACAGCAGAGGCAGGGCTTTTCCAAAGCATTCTGCTTTGTGACACACGGGGCCATCTCTCACCTCGATCTTCACCGGTGACCCGATGATCATCGTCTTTTCCTGGATGTTTTCGTTGAACTCTGGAGAGTGGTCATTGACATCCAGCACGGTGATAAACACTTCAGCCAAGCTGTATTTCCCATCTGTGTCCTCTGCTTTCACATAGAAATTATACTTGGAGTTCACTTCTGCATCCAGTACAGCCCAGGGCTGGGTGTAAATGATACCTGTTGAAGGGTGGATTAGGAACCTGGAAAAGAAGGAAGAGAAGACTTTTGGCCACTTAATGTCTGTTTAGAGCCCACTGTGAACACTGAAATGCTGTGCCCAGACACTGGTACTCTTCACCTAATTCCTCTCTGGGTGGTGTTTCCAAATCCTTCACTCTAGCTAGTTTTTGTCTAGTTCCTTTAGGCTTGAAACCCAGAGAATTACCAGTGTCTCATAGTTTTCTCTCTCTTGTGCCATTTTAGCTGCATTTCCCATTAAAAGTCTTTGTCCTCAGTAAATGGTGAGTGTGATGGCCTTCTCCTAGAGTGATTTCCTTGCATTAAAAGGAAATAAATTAAACATGTTTTTACTTTCTTTTTTCACTTAAAAAGTACGGTGTAATAGATTATGTCCTGTATAAATTAAGATTGATTTATACCACCTAAATAGCTGAAAGAAGTGTGATGCATATCATATTTAAACTCTACACTTCTCAGAATGGGTAGGAAAAAAATCTGCTCTTAAATCTCCCAAACTACAGGGCAAATTATCTTCTCCAAAAATAATCATTTTTCCATAGACTGACACTGGGATGGAGTGGGTGTTCAGATTTATCTGTTGCAAATTCGATTTTACACATTTGTAATTACAGAGACACTGTCAAGACTGTCAGCCCAAAGTTTGGATTTATAGAGAAGATACCAACACTGTCTTTTTAAAATGGACTGCCAGTGTAGGCTCCAAGCAGTAGAGCTTTTAACAGATGAAACTTTTTATATATCCTCTGATTGATGTACAGGGTAGCAAAGTATTTTCTGTATTCCAACTGTGGATGCAATGGAGAGTGATTATAAAAGGGTCATTTAGTAATCCAGAATCTTCAATTGTTCTCAAAACCCTGTTAAATAAAAATTAAAGTCTTGATGAAATCCAAGATCTGGAGGTAGGAATAGCTGTGTAGGAGACAGTGCCTGTGTTGTCTCCTCAGCACCCAGCCCAGCCTAACCATGATGACATGGTTGTCATCATTCCCATTTTAGTGGAAGAACAGAAGTGCTCCCACTGGCAGCTTGGATTACCAAAGTAGGATTACCATCAAATTGGTTTCACCTTCAATAGTTCACACTATTTCTCTTACTCCACTACAACTCATCTTTCTGCCCAGGCAACTGCAGACCCACTGATGTAATATCCAAGGCAGAAACATCGTGCCTCTAGTTGAAATTCTCCTGTCTGGATCAAACTCTGTGTTCAGCAGATCTAGAGGTGCCAGGGCTAGAAAATCAATCCAGCCTTGCAGAGCTATGCCATTCTGGCACGAGGAAAACAAACAAAAATACTTAAGAAGGAAAAGTTCACATCATAATTTCTTCATTAAACAGCATGGAAACAGTGAATCTGAGCATCCCCATAATGCCAGTCAGAATAAAGTTGCGCTTACTTTTTTTTTCCTTCTAAATCCTTTGTCAACAACCTTCTCAAGCTTTTTTCCACCAGCTGCTACATTCTAAAGCTAAGAGGTCTGCCTGCATGACATGACCTTTCCTTGCTTCTCTCTGTGCAGTTAGCAGCTAGCTTAAAGACTTAGTGAAGAGCTCAAAATAATCCATGGTGGAAATGCTCCCATATGTGTATCCTTCTGGCTACAGAAGAGGTTCACCCTTAACATCTTGGATTTAGGACTTTGATTGTGCCTCCTAAATGGCTTTCACCTTAAAAAGAAGAGTTCAGCTTTAGCTCCAGGTGGATAATGTACAGAGGAAAAAAATTCTTGAGATGAGTGCCTGAAAAGCTCATTCATTTCCAGCATTCTGCCCTGCAGCTGCAGGTTCCAGCAGGAACGTCTGTGACAGCCGTGTCACTGACCCCAGCCACGTTTGGGAGCTGGGGTGGACATCAGGTGAGGGAACCAGTGTTTCAAGATATTCTACCCCCAGCACTGTCCCCAAAGACAGGGAGAGGGAGGGAGGCATTATTACCAAATCAAGTAAGCATCAGGTTTCCTTCTTCTGATGCAGGACTATTATGTTTAAATATATGAAAGGCTTTTAGCATCCAATGCAGTTGACCTCTAAAGCTGAAGTTTATATCCTTGAATATCTTGTCTTCCTTGATTTATTTTGACAAGAGATATTTGTAAAGCCATATGGAAAGGGGAAAAAAACCCAAGAGATTCTTTTTCTGTAGAACTGACTCCTCACAACTAGAACAAAACCTCTCTTTCTCTTACCAGTGCTTTTCAAATGGTGATTGAACAAATTCTGTGTATTGATACTTCAAGCTGCCTTGTATCTCTTTGGGAGTTTGTGGGTGGAATTCCTTGGGATCATGAAGCAGATGTTTAATTATCACAGTAGCTTTACTGTTGTGTTCACAGAACTCACAAAGAACATGGCATAAATGTCCTTGGAAATGAACAGATCAAGAATGAGCCTGCTAGCTTTCTTTTAAAATTCTTTTAGAACTCTGCTTAGAGGTTATGTAGTTTTATTTATTTGCTTGTTACTTACAGATCTGCTCCTGTTCCATAGATAGAATACTTGATTTCTCCCCAAAGCCCTGAATCTGGATCTGTAGCCTTAAGAAAAGAAAAAAAGAAGGGTTTACTTTACTAAAATATGAAAAGAAATGTTCCATTTTTCTTTTAACAACAGGCCCAAATGCTTTTCACTCTGCCATCACATTTTTAGGGGGAAACCACATGAGCAAATATGCACCTAGAAAGTGCACAACCTACCATCAGGAAATGTCCCTGCCAGTCGCAGGAGCGCTGTCCCTGGTGCCCGCGGGCTCTGGCAGGGACACCGACGCTAGGTGGCCCCATCCATCCACAGTTACCTCATCCTCCTTTGATAGGGATGATCTCAATGACATGAACACAACTGTCAGCTCTCAAACCTTCCTAATTATCAGTTAAACATTAATGAATATTCCCTAGACAAAATTATTTACTTTATATAGAGCATTTTTAAGCTTCTGCTTGTTTAATTGGTTCAATTTAAAGTAATGAATAACAAATGTTTTAATCTATACATTGTATTTCAGCTTTGTTTATATTTTAATCACTCTTGTGCCTGTGTAACTTTTAATAATGCAAATACTAAGCCAGATGATATCTTTGTGTCATACTCTTGTTGGCCTCCTTTCTTAGCTCAGGCTTAGGAGAGGTATTGATTTGGTAGCAGCTATTTCCATAAGCTCCTGCTTCTCTGATAGCTCTGAGGAGTTGTTACACTGTTGTATCTGGCCATCAAAATTCATGGTGGCACTGGTTGGTTCATTCACCTTCCTGTTTAAATATTTGAGAACTGGAACAATGTCTTTGATTCCTGCATGATTAACATAACACACCTGCAGCCCTACTGATAGGTGTTGTTTTGTTCTTTGGCACAAGCTTGTCAGATTCTCTCACCCCATAATTTTGACCACAGCCTAGTTTAGTATTGTCTAACTTTACTTAAAACATTTGCATACTTGGCACTTCCTCCAGAATTGCCATTCTGAGTACTTGAAACATCTTAGTTTTTCACATATAGTTGTGAACCTGAGTCAAGTACTGAGTTGACAGACATGACTAAATTTTACATGGGCTCCTCAGCTACACGTTCCCGTGCACTTTGGCTCAGAAGTTTTGTTGCTTCTGCAAACATTTTTTAAATATCTTTTTTTTTTTTTACTGTCCAAGTCCTAAATTTTTTTTATTTCTATTACCTCAAAGATAGTAATGTTTAAGAGTCTAATAACTTTCCTATTAGTTTCATGCAATAACCTTTTCTCTATTGTTTATGTTTCACTTCATTGATTCTTCCATCGCTAAAATTTGCCTTCAGCACTTTATTATTCTGACTCTTTAATTGCCTTTCTTACTTGTTGCCAGCTTGTGCTGGAGATCTCTGGCAACCTGCCTCCACCATCCTTACCTGTGTGGCCTCTGCAAGGTGACTTGCATCCCCCACCGAGGCCCAGGTGGCCAGGAGCTTTCTTGTCTTTGTGACATGAGAGCTGTTTCCAGTCTCAGCAGTTGCATTAGAGAGAGGCAGCTGGAAATGCTCCCCCAGCACTCAGGGCCCCTGACTTTCTTTATATGAAAATGCAAGATACTGGAAAATCTATAGACATATTTTTCCCACCGTGAGGAGATACATACATCTTCTTTTCCCAATCCTAAGCACTTTAATTTTATATTCTTGCCCTCCTTACGTACTTAATTATGCCTTTAGCAGCCAGGTTCCTCCCAAGAGGAGGAGACTAATACCTACTAAGCAGCCATCTTGTTTTCTTTTTACTCATACTTAAGCAAGCAAATCCAGTAAATCCAATTCCACTTAGCCATAACTGAATCTTCCCACTGGACACTGATTTGGCTGAGGCTTTCTTAATACTCAAAGGCCATGTGATTTGTCTTAAAAGCAGATGGCCCTTGTTGTCCTACACAATATTTGTCTAAAGCTTTATTTTTTCCTGAAGTGGTTTTTTTTGGGTTGATTCTGGAAAGGAACTGGAGTTTGGTCCAGAAGTCAAATGTCAAGAAAGATTTGCTACTTGCCCTGTCCACTGTTTTTAAGGTATTTGAACTGCCTCCACAGACACCCAGAAAAGAGAACATTTCTTAAGAAGTGAATGAAACTTACTGTGACAGCAACCACATTTGAGCCCCCTGGGGAGTTCTCGGGGATCCTGGCAATGTAGTAGTCAGAGGAGAACTTTGGGACATTGTCATTGGTGTCCAGCAGGCGAATCACCACGTCAGCCGTCGAGCTGAATTTCTCCGGCGTGTTCACCTCTATAGCAAGAAGCTAAGAGGAGAAGGACCAGAAATCACTACAAAGCAGCTGTTAGTTCTCTTAAAGGAGCTTCTTCCACCACCCATGGCACTCTGGTGCATTTTAGCCTGGTTGGACCAGACAGCTCAGAACCAGGGAGATGATGAGCCAGGTCAGCGTGCGGCCTTGGATTGTTTGTGTGTGCTTGCTTGCAATGGGCAATCAAGCTGTGGGGAGAGGCCTTCAAACCTGTGTATTCACATTAGACCTCATGTGACAGATGTGACTAGTCATAATTAACCAACACACATCCAAAAGCCACAACAGAAGCCTATAAACAATCATCCCTGGGCAGTTCCTAGGACTTTGGGAAACGTAAGCACTGAATTATTTTGAACAACCACATAAATTTAATTGTGATCTTTTGTAGAGGAAGTTCTTTATCAGGAAAGAAGTCAGGAAGAATAAACTGCACCAAACGGTAAAAAGATGAAGGAACCTTTTGTTTTGAGGCAGCATTACTCTAAACCCAAATGCTGGATGGTCAGGCACATACAGAACAATCCCATTTCCCAGAGATTGTGAGGACTTCTACTACCAACTTCATGGGACTTCTACCCTCATTGCATCATGCTGATTAGGACTTTGTCAGCTAACATGGGGGCTTTTGAATTGCCTCACTGTCTCTGAGGAGAGCTGAGCTCTCTGACAGCACACATTCTTGTAACTGCTCATCTGAAAGGACACATTTGTATCACCTCGAGGTGAAAGCAGAGCTGGGGAGCTGTTCGAGTAGACAGGGAAATCTAGAGTCATCTAGAGCTGTGCCTGCTGTGTGAACATTTGTAATGTTTGGAAATAAAGAGAAGTGAATCTCGAACGATTGCTTGCAAGTATTGCAGGACACAACTGCTCTAAAAGAGGAGTCTGGTCACTACACTGCTGTGCCAACTTTTGTGTTTGGGAGTCTCAGGTGGTTACAGCAAAATAATTTTTTGAAGGGACAGTCATACAGACATCAGCAAAAACCTCCTCATGAGAAATCTCGGCTCCTAAAGCAGTACAGAGGTAAAATCTTAGTGCTGATTGTGCACATGGAACTATAACTAAATTATAACATCTGCAGTTAAATCATCTTTGCTGCTGCAATCAGCCCACCTTATGAAAGCTCAGTATTTTTACTTTGTTTTCTACACTCATTTTTTAGTCCCTCTCCTTTAAGTCCTGCTATGTCAACATGCTGACAACGTCTTCCTTTAGGGAGGAAATTTTGTCAGCTTACTTGCCTGCAGTGTCTTATGCAGACCTGTATTGTTTGTTTTATGCAGAGAGAAATGAAATAGCATAAAACTATTGCTTCACAGGAATGAAGTAATAGTTTCAAGTGCCATAAGAGCAAACTGACATGCAATCTTAAAAGTGGCAGGTAAATTTTTAAAATAAAGTTTGATTTTGGCAGCTGAAGACAATTGCAGCCTCACCTGGTCCCAGTCTGTAGATGTGAGTGTCTGCAGCATGTCCAGGCTCCTGCCAAGGCATGGCAGCCCATAACAAGGTGGGACAGCAATATCTGGCCCCTGTGGCAGAGGGACTTGAAAGATGTGTGAATTACCACAGCTGCCCTACTTTGGGAAACCCATTCGAGCTCCTGGACAGCTGAAAATGAAGGAAGTCCTGACTACCAACCCCATTTAAGAGCCAGCACTAAATGGAAGATAGGTTTCTCTAGTAGCCTTTGCTTCAGAAAGTTTTTCAGTACATCTCCCAGACAAATTAGCTTTAATTACTCTCTAGCATTTTACTCTTCAAAAACAAACTAGAGGAGAGGGTTCATTGCTTGCAGAAAAAGACCCCAAATGCCTGAAGATAACCTCTCAAAGCTGTTGTGAGATACATATTAAATAGAAATATATTTAATCCAAAATTCTAACCAGAATGACTACACTGATAGCTAAAACTGGGAAGAAAGTGATTT
Source organism: Argya squamiceps (assembly GCA_037834095.1). Taxonomy (NCBI): domain Eukaryota; kingdom Metazoa; phylum Chordata; class Aves; order Passeriformes; family Leiothrichidae; genus Argya; species Argya squamiceps. Next base: position 9,169,083 of record JBBMKD010000217.1, read on the forward strand.
GAACTTGGCAGGAAAATTAAGCCAGCAATGAGGTCTTTATAAAGTATTTGCTGCCATATATTGCTACCATACCATCCATCTGCACCTTCTCCATTTGGAATCCAGACAAAGGCTGCACTTGTTAAGCCAAGTCTTATAGTCTCCACTAGAAATAATTTTGGAAAGTCTTTCTCAAGTAGAAAGCATTAAAAAAAAAAAAAGTGAATAACTGCTTAAGCTATAAAAATATATATATACTTTTTCCTGGTAATTAATTCTTTTGGTGTTCATGGCAATCACATTAACTACTTTGATTTCTATTGGCATTCATGAGGAGGCCATGTGTAACTCCTTTACTGGTCTTTTGGTAGTTTAACCTGAATAAATGTGCACTTGTTATAATTAGTTTCAGTAGCACTTTATGGCCCTTTCAGAATCTTCCACTTTAATACAATAATGATGCTTCATATTTTTGTAGCATCTATAACCTATAAAGCTCAAAATGGCTTAGGAACATTACAAGAAGAGGCCTAAAACACACTGAAGTGAAACTTGCTAAGGACACAAAGCAAACTGTATGGCAAGGGGGAGACAAAATTGTGGAATTTTGGCTTTTAGACAAAAAATGCCCCTCTCTGTACATTACAAAACTAGCACATGTTAATACTCAGCCAGATCGTTTTGGCAATTTTTAAAAATGGTTACAGGGATTTTCTGTGCAATTCTTTGCAGTCAGAACTGAAACATCGACACTCATGTTCAGAGGCAGCTGACAGATCACCGGACTAGTTAATTATCTTGTTGATGAGCCAAAGAATCCATCAGGGAAGGTGATAATGCAAGGTTTCAGCTTTTGGATGAAACTGGTTCTTGCATGGCTGGCTTAGAGCATGGGTGAGCCTCAGGTCAGCCTGCAAATGGCCATATAGATAGATAGACTCTGACAAAGGCAGTGAGCAATTTTGGGGAATTATCTTCCAGTCAGCTGGGGTCTTCAGGCTGCCAACATTCAAAAGCATGATCATGAATCAAATTACTTAGCACTGAGCAGGTGAAGTTCTAGCTGCAGAGAAATTAGGATTTCATCCTGTGAATGTATCATTTTGAGTGCAGAAATAACACCCTCAAGGTTCAGTCTAGAATGATTCAGAGCCACCAACATATACAGTTTCCAGAGGGAGATAAAAATCAACATTTTGCACTGACTGGACTAAATCAGTCCACAGATGCATTCATTAAAAATGGTGAAGGTGGGAAACTAGAGGCAGAAATGAGTTTCCCTTATGTGGGATATCATGTCACGGATACTGCATCAGACAGTTCCAGGTGGATTGAGCTAAATGACATCAAACAAAAAAGCCATCATACTCATAGTGTATACACTGAAAAAGAGGACCTGGAAAGCAGAAGTACCTTGAAGGTTAACACCTTGAAGCTTTCATAGTCAATAGCAGCAGAATTTTCCACTATTATTGTAACCTGAGCCTCATTCAGGACAGTTTGAGGAACCACTCGGAAGATGCCACCAGGTCCAACAAGACGGAGGTTGAATTTAGCATTGGCTCCCTGTGAATAAAAGCAGATATGGCATTGATTGTTTTCAGTGAATGGCACATATCTTACAGCCTAGATTGCTCTGTTTCTTCAAACTGTATAAAATGAGAATGAATCTTACTTCTTAGAGCCCTCTGCTCTCCATCCCCTGGGCAGGAGACCACTAAGAAGATTAGTTGTATAATTCCTCCAGCCCTAGTCACAAGACAGACACAGCTTTTCTTAAAATAGATTGACAAGCTTGCTTATTCTTTCAGTCATAATGGAAAAAACCCTGCAGCAGGCCTGGCTAAGAGAGGAATCTTGTGGCAAGAAGCCTTGGGTTTCGTGCCACACACTGGGAGCTAGACAGAGATGACACCATGTGCATATTGCCAGGGAAGTCCTGCCTCTTCCTGCTTCCTACCAAGGAAAGACAACTGAGCAGCTCGAGTGAGGACAACACAACCCTCACAAACCCAGTGTCATAGAATGGTTTGGGTTGGAAGGGACATTTGAGATCACCACATTTCAAACCCCCTGCCACAGGCAGGGACAGCTTCCACCAGACCAGGTTGCTCAGAGCCCCATCCAGCCTGGCCTTGAACGCTTCCAGTGTCCAGCCTGTGTCCTAATAACTCACATGCTGTGTGAGTTGTCCTTCATGCATTCTGCATGATGAAGATGCAGAATCACAAAGATAGGCGATTTCCAAACAGAGGAGGTACTCCACATTTGTCACTGGTTGGATTAAGCCAGCCCAGAGATGCAAACACCAAACCTTTTGGAAGTTGATGCACTTGTGGGGAGAGAAGAGCTCCACTTGTGCAGAACAAAATCTGACACACTTGACAGCTCCAGGTGAAGCGAGAAGGCAAATCCCATTACACAGATAAACCTTCTAGCCAGAGAGAACATAGGAAGCAGCAGTATCTAAAAGGTTTGCACCACTTGTGTGCAGGTTGGAGGAGTGAGGCAGAGCCAGCTGGTCAGGCTAGTTCTATTTAACCAAACTGGAGCACGTAGAAGAAAAGATGAAAGGGGGATTCTCATATTTCTGCCTTACAGGGAAGATGTGAAAATGAGCTTACCAAACTCTGAGTTCACCAATTTCTCAGTGTCATGTTTACACTGTGACAAACAGCCAGATTCACTGCTTGCCTGGTGCCACGTTCTCCCTGTAGCATGAATCTTGAGATGATGAATTTCTAATAATAACTTTCAAACAGGACAACTTTACTTTCAGCTGTATCCCTGGAGAGCTTGTTATGAGCAGTTCTTGAGCAGCCCTAGCTCATGCCAAGAGAAAAAGTATTCAGCAGTAGTCCTTTAAGGGAAAAAGAATGACCTTGGATCCAAACTCAGTGGTCTGTGTTGTTGGGTCACACAAACCCACCCCTCAGCTACAGAGATGATAAAGGCCTCTCTTTTGCTGGATGGTAAAGCCAAACACACAAAGCCAGAGCTGCTGGACTGTGGAAAATAGTGCTGATGGAAGAGTGGGCAGTCTGACAATACAAAGTCAGACAAAGTGTGTGGCACAGGGGACTGTACATGACTAGAAGGGTGGCATGGGCTAGGGAGAGAACTGCCTCCCTCCAACAGCTGAGTGATTTCTGCCACTGATGTCCACTGAGCCCAGATATGCTCAGAGCAAGCCATGCTGCTGCATGTCTCCAAGCAGACAGCCATGGGACACAGGAATGACTGGAGGAACAGCAGCACTGAGCCCTAAGCCCTGTTGAGGCCTGAGAGAGAAATTTCTGTATAATTTTCTTGCAAGTAAGCATGACATTTCCACTGAACTGTAGGCCTAAACCAGACCTTAACCACAGCTTCCTCCTCCTCCTCACTTGTATCATCCACTCTCCCAAAAGAAAGAGTCTCTAGTAGCTGTGACAGACAGACACATGTTTAATTTTCCTCTCTAGAGAGAATCATCTTGGATGGAAGCGAAAACATTGTATTCTCTGCCTTAGAAGAAAGGCAACCTACCCCCCTAGGGTGATGCCTTACACTGTACTAGGGAAGCTTCTTGAGAAATCTATACAGTGTATTTATCAGTGTTTTCTGCTTATTTTATAGCCTCACTTGCAGCCTGAATATTTTGTCAGCCTAGATATATATATTTTGTCTCTAAAGAGAAGAGATGGGTTTTGTTTCTCCCCTCCTGTAGCACCATCCCCCATGACAACAGCAGGACAGACGTAGCAGTGCTTTGAAAGCAGTCATTTATCTGCTCGCTGCAGAGCAGCAGGAGGGAGGGGGAAGAAGCCAGTGGGTTTGATAAAGTACAATACCATCAAACCAGCACAATACTGAGCACAGTTACAGAAGAGAGCTCTTTCCAATAGTAATACAATTCTCAGATGCATTAAGCTTTTTTCTTGTCACTACCTAACCTGAGGCTAACTCAGATGGATGTCATTCATGCAGCATTTAGCTTAGGGGTCCCTATAGCAACCATTGCCATAGCACCTATAGGCATCACAGGTCAGTTAGACAGCAGGCTGAGATGGATGGAATGTTCTTTCCTTTTCCTTTATCTCTTAAGAGTTCGTTTGGCTCAGGCATAATTTTTAAGACTACCTAAAAATATCACTCCAGTGGGAATGACTTATCAAACCATGCACTGCAGACCCTGACTGTAACATAAGGGCCAGAAGAAGATGCAGACATTAATTGCACCTGAAGTTACTAAAGGGCTTGGAACCTCCAAGAAAATCTTCAAAGGGAATATGTTCTCAGACAATACACTGGCAACAACTGAACACAACCAGTAGTTAGGGAAGTTCATAAGGATTGTTCACCCTCAGCTGCCGCAAGACCTGGGCTGCAGGTGTAGGACCACCCTTCCCATTGGCATAACAGTGTATGACAGACTAACTGTACTCCTGGGTCCAGGCTTTCTGTGGTACTGGACCCTACAAACACTTGGCCTGTCCTAGGCTTTTAGGGAATGCAGGTGAAAAAGTTTCTAAAATGACATCTGTCTGTCTGACAGCTCTTTCTAGTCATTGGGAAAATAGGACAGGAAAACTGAAAGTCTACATAGTTTCCATTTACCTGATCTGAATCATTGACTGTAATCTTCAGTCCCCTTAAGATTTCACCCTCTGGGGGATGCTCGTACATGGTCAGCTCAAACCTGTTCTGGGGACCATTTTCTCCATAGAACGTTGGTGGATGGTTGTTGAGGTCCACCACCCGTATGGTCACCATGGCAAATGTGTGCTCGGAGATGTCACCTTCCTGACTGACTTCTGATGCCTGCAGCAGGCAAGAGGAAGAAAAGAATTATGAAGATGTATTCTCCTTCTTCAGATTTGTGTTCAGGTATTATTCCACATGTACAAAGCACTCTAACTTGGAGGAAGATGCACAGACTTGTATTTCTCTAAAACCTCAGTCCATTTCACAGTGAAGTTCATGATGATTAGAAGATTATGGTAATAAACCAGTCCCAGTAGAGCCCCAGTTGATTCTCCTTCTAATTTTGTGATCTTAGTAACTCAATCTAGGTGAAAACAGTTCTCTAAAAACAAATAATCCAATAGAGGCAAGGTAATTGCTTGCCTAAAGTGTTGATAGAATAGAAAAGGAAGTCAATGTTTAAATTTGCTGTGGTACCACAGGCAGTTCATTGTCTCATTGCTGCAAGGACTGCAGCCTTGAATACTGCGAGAAAAACTGTAATTGTAGCATTTAGGTAAATATTTGAATTAGGTAAATATCTCTTTTTTGAGATTTAGTCTCTGATTCATAATTCTGCTGTGATGCTTAGATGAGTTTAATTTAAAGTGGACATAGTTTTAGATAGACAGGCAAACATAGCTTGTATTTTTCTGAACCACAAGACCAAATCTGTCTGGGTTTCAATGACTGCAACATGCGGCCTGATTCACTGGATTGAACCTGAGGCATTTCTTCTGCCAGGACAGAAACTGGCTGGTATTTTTGTCACAACAGCTGTATCTAAGATGCCTTTTCGCTCAAAGGGCTCAAAACCAAAGGCACTTTCTCTGAAGACACTAGTCTGGCAACTGAGGTGCCTGTCACTAGTACACGGGGTAATATAACACCCTTTTGGTTCCTCTAGCAGCTTTTTCAGCCTGCATGAGCTCTGGGTCACCACATAAACAATTAGGAGATCAGAAAAGCTTGCAAGGCTTTAACCCATTCTGCATCTGGGGAGTGGTAGCAGACTGCAGTGAAGCAGAGCTGATAGAGGAAGAAATGGTGCCTGAGTTTAACTCAGCCCATGAGGACTCCATGTTCTCCCAGCTCACTTCTTGAACCCAGGAGCAAGTAAGTGGGGATGCTGCACACCAGTTCTGGCAGTGTGCAATTCCTCAAAGCTGCCTTTAAGCCAGTATTGTCCTTACCACAACAATAATATGCAGTTCCAACATGCTGAAGAAACCTGATACAGTCTCCACAATTTAATTCTACATTTTTAAACACTTTTTCTTTAGAAACTGCTTAAAATAACCCAGCCTGTCACATGCATACTGGCTCATAGAGGTGTTAGCTCATCAAGGTGTGAGCATGTATTTTTAGGTCCCTGATGAGGATTGGATGTTGACATGACACTGCGTGATCTGTCCCAGCCTTATTACTAATCATAGATTTGACTGTTACCTATCTCATAACATGGAGGTTTCAAGACATTAATTCCCAGTTTAGCAATAAAATCTGGAAACACAGAGAACAGGTATCTGCAGCCTGTAAAGGACATCGATTCTCTAGCCTCAGAGATGAAATTAGGACAAGATGATTTCATTTGAAATAAGTAATTTGAGACACTAAATATCCCAACAACAATATCCAAACATCCCAACAAAAGCAATTGGTGCTGCTTCATACTATGTGGCACTCTGCTCAAAGATAGGAGGTAGTTTCTGAAACAGGTAAAGCCAGCTATAGATTGAACAGCTGTAGACAATCATGCCTACTCATGGCATTTTAGACCAATAGTCTTAAAGTGGCCACAGTACCTACCTTAACTTTTAGTTCATACACTTCTTTCTTGAGCTGATTTGGGCTTTTTATCACAGAAATGGCCCCAGTTGTGTTACTGATTTCAAATGAACCTTCACTTCCTGCAATGAAACCAAGATGCTCTGCTTACATGCCACATTTTCTTTCTTTGAACAAACATGGGCAAATCAACTATAGACTTCATTAAGTACATCTTTGTCCATATGTGTATCCATATCTATCAGTAGATCTGAAGCCACTCTTCAAAACTGAAGCATTTCTATGACTGGTCACAGTGAGATGAAAACAGATGAGGGCCAAAAAGAGTTTCCTCCCCTAGGAATGGCTCAGTGGAGTTCTTCCCTTATGGGCAACTGTCAGCATTTTCCTCTTCCCATCCTGCTTGGGCTCCCCTGAAGCCTCAGCATCCAGACATGCAAATTTGGTATTAGTTTTTATTAGGCTGTCTTCTTTATATGCTGGTTTAGATGAAAATAGACATTTGTCATTGTAATTAGCAAATGCTTAATTAAGTCTCTGAGAAACAAGAACATTTCTCTCACTAATGTCACCTAAGCTGAGAAATCTGACAATCTGCCTCAAAGAAACACAGTCACTTCCCTCAGACAGCATCTCTGGAGAAGCCTCTTCTGGACCTAAACATTGCATTGTCAAAAAAAGCTTTCAGCCTGTTGCAAGGCTGTCCTGAACAAAAAGGGTTTCTTGGAGCATTTGAGGTAAAACCCAAGGTTTCTGAACTGAGGCAGAATCTGACAGAGGCAGGATAGGGCTGCAGGCTGACATTGCTACTGCTACCCAACTTCCATTGATGTGGAGGGAATAGCAGTTCCAGGCAGCAGTTTACTGAGATTGCTGTATTTGTGCTAAAGCAATGCCAGCTTGCAGAGAGGCAGCAGTGTCTCATCAGGATGTCAGGAACCATCTCACATCACAGGCAGGGGCAGGCTGGTGCCCAGGAAGGGCAGCCCTGATGCTACCTCATGTACAGTATTGGCCACATCCTGTGCTTTGTGGCAGTCTACCATTGAAAGGAAAAGAGAGGAAATCCCTTTAAATGTAGGACATCAAGCCTTCAGAAATAAAGGATGATGACCTCACAACCCAGTCATTTTTCTTTTTCTCAAACTCATTTCCAATGCTGATTTTTAAACCATCCAACAGTATCCTCTTTTGCTAATACCTACAATAACTGCAACTTCATTAAAGCACTCTAGACACAACATTGAACAGATATTGACTCGCAATACCCAATTATTAAGATACATTGGCCTGCAAAATACATTCTGACTGAGAAGGAGCTTAAGTCAATAGTGGTTTCAAACCACCATACTTCATGTCATTGTGTAGTTATCCTGGGGAAACTGGTAACCTGGAGTGCATGTAGCAGCATGTGTGTTCCTCCATACAGCATGTTCAGAAGATTGCAGCATTTCCTGTTATTATCCCACACTCCTAGGATAAGAAATACTTATTAAGAACAAAAAATTCCCTATTTGCTGTTAGTGTTTTCTTGTCTTTTGACATCCCAGCCTGCAGCTATTGGAATAATGGCTTGCCAAAAATAATGCCAGTGTCTGAGGTGCAGGGGCAGAAACTTGTTGCAATATTTTGTTCACTGTTTTTCAGCTTTCTATGCACTAAAAGCATATTCCCTTTCCCTCTTTTCCATTTCACACAAACAAAACCCTTTGTTAATGGGCATGAGAAAAGCCTGCTCCTCATTAAATCATAATTTGTTCTACTTATCTGTCATTCCCTTCCATCTTCCTTTCCCACTCTTTCCTAAACACTTACCTTTTTTCTCCCAGGGAACCCTTTTGGTCCTTCTCTATTTTCTTTGGAAATCCAGTATCTTTCCTCATTAGTCTTATTTCCCTTTGACATTTTCCCTGGTTCTTTGCCTTCACTTGTTGTTCCTTACTTAATTTCTCCCTTGTTTAGCATATTTTCATCCCTCTTACTTGTTCTTGCTCCTTATTTTACACCTTTCTTTTTACCTTTTCTCATTTTCTGTCTATTGTCTTCTGTGACCCTTTTTACTTCAATGTTTCTATGTTTCTTTTACCTATTTATTCCCTCACATTAAGAAGGAACCTCAGCATGGGTCTCATCCCACACCAGCACAAACACTCAGGACTCTGTTCTGGCTGTTTGGATCACTTGAAGCACTTACTCCATAGCTCTTCAACTACACCTCAGATTTCCTTAGGAAGTTTTGGGATCTTTCACTCCTGTGAGCTGGAGTGCCCAGTTGCTGCAGAAGCCTTGTTTTGGAAGGGAGAGAGTATAAAACCTCAAACTCCCAAAGCTGTAGCCTGGAGTTCAGTTGCTCTAAGTTGTTGTCTTCACCACTTAATGAATCATCAATTCAGCTAAGTTTCACATTCATGCTATTAAAAGACGTGCGACAGACACCCTCAGAATAGCTGATGGAAAGCATTAATCTTCTGATAACATCTGTTTTCTCCCACTTCAGTGTACAGCCCATGTCTCTTCACTGGTAAATATAATTTCTTCCAAGAAATCAGAGATTTGACTGTTTAGCCACTTTCATCACTGTATTAATAAAAATATCCCTCCAAATACCATGTCTGGGTCTCCCAATGAATTATCTCACCTCCCAGATTAAGTGATAGAGATGCTTAGAAGAGTGAATGCATCTCCCTTTACACTTTCTGAAATGACAAGCAGGCTACTGATGCCTAACAAATCAGCAACATTAACAGCTCCAGGTGCAGTTCTGTGAAGAAGATACTAAAACTCACTGAACTGAGTCTTGGCTATTCTCTGTTAGACAGGGCCCTGAAGTTGTTTGAGGTACCTGACAGTATTTTCTGAGATTTCATCTCAGGTTTATTAAACCCTAGCATATTCTGTTCTAATTTAATGCCAGATGTCGTTTTAAGTGCTCTTCAAATTTCATATAAGACAAGCCTACTCACCATTCACGATGCAGTAATGAATGCTGTGAGGCTTTCCTCTGTCTCCATCAAGAGCAACAACAGTAAGGACCTCAGAGCCCTGGGGAGAAATGGGAAATCACAGTCTGTGTGCTGAGATCAGAACAGGGAAATTGCAACTGCACATTAATAAACTGAACTCCTCTAAGTCTTTCTGCAGTGAAGTGCTGGGGGCAGAGTGGGTACTTGTGCTTGTGCCATATGGGGAACACAAAAAGGGCCAGTGCCTGCTGCTCTGGGAGTGAAATGGCTGCATGGCCATGGGTGCCTCAGCCCCAGCTGGTCCCAGGAATGGTTGGATCTTGTGGCCAAGGGCACCTGCCTGGAGCCACAGATTGGGACAGAGGGTTTGGAGCAGCCAATCTGAAACCCAAAGTGTGGTTTGGGGCACTACCAAGATTCCCTCTGTCTGCTTCTGTGTAGGCTCCTGTGCCCAATGGCCACACAGTGTGCTGAGACACACAGGCAGCTGCCAAGGAGTCATTGGGTCACTTTGGTCCCTCCTAATTAACTTCAGACAGGCAGTAGAAGCAAACTAAGATTACAGAGCAACTTGGCCCACAGAACATCTAGGGCATAAAATTGTGATGAAAATGATGGTGATTTAACTGCCCTTAAAACTTCACTGTCTGTCTCTCTGCACAAGTAACATGGCTGTGGGCCATACGTACGGAATTTGTGTGCTGGGGACCATTTGCTCATGTGACTGCTCCTATCAGCTCTGAGGGATGAGTGTCACATCCAAATGCTCACCCAAGTGGCAATGAGCTGTGCAATTTAGACCTCTGAACTGTTACTGTTAAAGGCTGCAGAAATGGGGAACATTGAAGTAACTGTCAGTGAATCACAAATGGCAACAAGGAACATTTTCCTGACAACCCTTGAGTGAATTTTTCAAACAAGAGCAAGGCTCTGTTAGAGCCACTGGAAATACAGAACTGTATTTATTATCGTTTATGCTGGAAGCAGCAATAAAATCTGCCTACTGGGCAAAATGCAGTGCAGTCCCTTTGAAGGTGACAGAGTACTTGTAAATCCTGACAACTCCACCAAGGGGAAAAGAAGCAAGTTTACAAAATGAACACCAAATGCACACCACTAAAATCAGCTATTGCCTCTTTCTCTGTGGAGCTCATTCTAATGGCAAAACCCACACCAGGAAGGACCGATTTGTTCTTCCATCATTATATCATAATGGTGTAAGTTATAAGCTCAAGCTGGATGTAATTAACATTTATTGATTCTCATTTCCATAGTAAACACTAACTCCTGTGTGCACCTGATAGTTATTTCAAGATCTATATGTAACTATGCAGAACAAATCAATAGACATAATGTCATTCATTCTAAACACCTGCAAAGTACACAAGCATTACTTCTCTGCCCTGCTGAAATGTAACAGCTTCTGCAGTGAACTGCAGTATATAGCCATGCATGGGCTGCAGGGTACATTTCTGGACTGAAAGGTAAGATACAATCTTTCCTGAAACTAAAGGGAAGGTCAGATGAACAAAGTGCAATCACAGAGCTAAACTGATCAATAGCCTAATGTTGGGTAATTTCATGGGTAGATAGTATTTCTTGTCCTATATACCAAGAAAAGTTTAATTAAATCTTATGTATCAGGGCAAAAGTTGTTCCATACACAATCATGTCACTGCTTAGATATGGAGAAAACTCATTAGTTTGCAGCTTCAAGAATATGTGGCTGAAAATGACTGGTTCTCCTAATAATTGACTGATAATCTGGTTGAGTTTAGGCCTAGGAAGCCTTCCTGGCCCATTCTGCCTAACCAGCCACCACTGAGCAGAAAGCTTCCTGCATTTTGGGGATGTCAGGGTTGCTTCTCCCCAGGTGTTGTCCATGGTACAACACAGAGAGTCTGGAGTATTTGGGCATAAATTCTGTCTGCACCTTGTACAACCAACTGTTGGTAGCAGACTGATCTGAGCTAAAAAATAAAAGCACTGTGAGACCACAGAACAAACAGACACATTAAGGCTTTTAAGCATGATGTGTTCAGGTGAGGTGACTGGCAGCTTGCTCAGGCCTTCAGTCTCTGGAGGTCTGAGCTACAGAAGAGCTCTTAGTCACTGTCTGGGCTTAGACCAATGTAAATGGGCAGAATCCGTTTTGGCTTTGATGAAAACAACAGGAAGGTTTGCATGGCAAATTTGCAGTAGACAGAAGTACAAACAAGTCTGAGGTTTGGTCAGCTCATTTCACCTAGGAGTCAAATCAGAGCTTAGGTCCTATTTCCAGTAAAGCCTGTGCTATAAACCTTAGGGCCATCTTGACTGGGATGGGAAAGGCTGCACTGTTCTCCCATAGATGAAATCCAGAACTTACTGCCAGCGTGTCCTCGTAGACATATCCATAGTAGGGAGTCCCGATGAACATAGGAGGAGTGTCCTGAACATCCTCCACATTGATGGTAACCGTTGTTGTGGCTGAAAATACTTTGTTGTCTCCCCTGAGCTTCCCACCTCCATCCTAGAAAAGAAGTCATTGTCAGATGCCTCTGCTGAAGCATGCCTGCAAAACAGCTTAGGCATTGCATGGACCTCATGGGCCTTCAGAAGCACAGTTCCAGGAATCCTTTCTCTGAACATATCAATTAATCTGTGCTGCCCTATTCCCTTCACTTTTCCATTTTTCCTGCTCTCTCTCTGATTAGGAAGACAGCTTGCAGTGCCTCATAAGTAATTTCTTATATTAAAAGTGATTGAACCAATATATGCAGTCATAAATGATCTTTAAAGAAGAGAAAGGGAATTCAAGGGTTTTTTCAGGAAAAGAGAACACTAGAAACTGATGCAAAAAGTTAGTGACCAAGGTCTACCACTTTTCATCCCACATAGAGTCCTGCCGTGAACACAAGACAGTGCACAGTAGCAAGGTAGTGCAGCTCTAGAGGGAAATAAACAGTGTACATGTTCAAAGCCTCCCAGGAACTCCTATGTGATAAAGTGCAAGCACAGAAGGAGCTGTGCAGCCAAAACCTGTGAGACAGCCACGCTGTATAAACAGTCTCTGGGGACTTGGCTACAACCAGCTCTCCACGACTGGTACAGCAGAGCCAATTAGAAAGACAACTCACTATTTCAGAAGCTTTTAACACCCTCAGTCTCAGAGCACCAGCTGTAGGTCAGTAGTCATGCTGGTGTGTAAGAGTGTGAATTGTTCGACATGTCTGCAGTACCACTTCTAAAATTTCCAATTTTTTTGAAAAGATACACTGATTTGTTCTTCCTTACTGCCTCAAAGGCAGAATTTAAGCCAAATTTTGTTAGTCCTCCTCAAATGAACCTTGGCTAAAAAATACATGAAAAGGTCCATACATTTTCCAAAAACTATGAGCAACTCAAAGTTCTCATAAATTACAGCAAAATTGCCCTTTTTCCACCCATGTGAGTCTGTCGGTGTGACAGGTCCCCACAGGATTGTGAGAGACTTCAGAATCTATAAACTTTTAATGCCTGTTATGAATTCTCAGCCAAGTCACAGGCACAGTACTGCTGGGAAGGACAGTGGTAAGAAGGGATGTGCAGCAATATTTGCAAGATTTAAATAAGCTCCTGCCATCAGGCAGCAGAGAAATAAAAAAAAGAAACATCCACAGGTATTTCCAGAAAAGAAATCCATCACTTGTGCTGTGCTGGGTCTAGCTGTGCCCTGTGCCTTACTGTGGGTAATGACTGTGGCCTCTCTGCCTGCCAGGGGTTGTCCTTGTGGTGGTATGGCTGTGCCCTGGGCAGCATGAGGAGCCCTGAGCTCACAGGCTGATGCTTCCTGAAGCCAGGGCTGGATACACCAACCCTTCACTTCGAGGTGAGTCTCATGACACAGGTGACATGAACAAAATGTGGGAAACCCCCTCCCAAATCCTCCAGCAGCAAACACCTGCTACCTTTACTCCCTCACCTTTCCATGTTGCACCCCACACCTCCAGAGGTTACAGCAGGAGTATCTCTGCTGCCTTCGTGTTTCAGCAACACTTGTATTCAAACTAATTGGCCCCACTCAAACACAACAGCCCACCTCCTCTGGTCTCACATGAAAGCCTTTTACCTTGGCTACGACGACAACAAAATGTGTCCTGGATTTCTCGTAGTCCAGGGTGACCCCTGGTTTGATGCGCAGCACCCCACTGTGACGGTCTATGGTAAACTTATTAGCATGGATGTTCTGGAAGAAAAGGAGAGAAAAGAAGAAACAGCCAGAGATTACACATATGGAGATAGGACTGCCATAGGGATTCATCTTTTATTTCATCTGCTAAGGGAGAAGACTAGAATAATGATATGGCTTGGGTGAATAATGTATTTGATGAATTTCACCTCTGTGTGTTTATGAACAATTCATGAACCCACCACAAGTCTCTCATTATTCAGAATGTAATGTAGCTATTTTTAATCTTTTAGTATTTCATTGTGAACACTTAAACTTTGGTTAACTCAGTTAATTGCATGGAAAGAGCTAGGGAGACTTAAGAGAAAAAAAGATGAAGGAAAAAGGAAGAAAAAAAGAAATCGTGTTACCCCTTAGTGTTTCAAAGTTCTACTGCTTTAAAAAAAAAGCAGGAAGGTTGCATGTATTGTCAAACACAGTGGTGGTCTGGTGATTTTTGTGATGTACAAACAAAATCTAAAGGATAATAACAGAGGCCTAAAAAATGCCTCCCTCCATTTTTCTGAACTGGAGATACCTGTACAGACACCTCTGTTCCTGTATCCAGACACAATGGCCACTGTCAGATAACCTTGGCCATTTCAGCAGATGTCACCACCTGCCTATATCATACCGGTGGAGAGGTTTTTTCTGTGCAACTTGAGAATTCCAGAGACTGTGCCCAAAGACATGGCAAGATTTATTTCAACAAATGCACATATTTATTATCCTTTTTGCCATACAAATATAAACTAGACATAGAATTTTGAAATTGCTGTCCCTTGATTCACAGACTATCAACTCTCTGGAAAAAGCCCTGTGCAGAATTGAATCCTGCACATGGATCATAATTTGTGAAATCAAAGCTAAATTTCAACAAGGCACTCAAGGTGTTCTTTCATGGTATGCTCAGGCTCTTAACAGGATTAGCTTTAGTGCTATGTCAATATCTCCTAACTTGTATCCATATTTGTATCCAAAATTAAATATTGCAACAAATTTGCTTTGGTTTTTTTTGTTTGCTTTTTTTTCATATTTCCTCTTGAATAAGGGGATAACCTGGATGAAACTGCCTGCAGGAAGAAGGAATTTGAAGGACATAATGCAAAAAATTGCCCTTGTGGCATACAGAAGATCTGTAGTACAGAAGTTCAGCTTTAAATCTGGAGCCCTTTCAGTTCTTCACCAGTGGGCAGCAACTGAAGGGGTGGTTTCAGGCAGTCACTGCTTTGTCAGGGAGATGATTTAGTACCTCTCATTTCACACTGTGATCCAGGTATCCATTATGCACCAGCCTGCTACACTAAAGGGCAAATTTATGTTTCCAGTGTGTTTTGCTCCCTAAAGAAAGCTATTTCATGCTTTAGAAATCCCATAAGCATACAAGATTACCAGCTAATCTTGCTCTCCCTGTCTCTCCAAAGGAAGGGAGGGCCAGTAAGAGCCCTGCCAGGAGGAGTCCTGCTGGCAAGCACAGGAGTGTCAGTGGCAACTCCAGCTCCCCTGCTGGACCACCCTTGGCTGCCTGCAATCAGAAAACATCTCTTCTGCCAATGCTTGTTTTCTTGTGCATGGTACAAAATCAGTCCTATAGGCACTAGCAGCGTACTGAATCCCCCCCAGATCTTCTTTCTGAAATCTCAGTAAATAAGAGATGATTTGTGAAGGTACAGACAATACTTTACCTGCAAGAAGTAGGTGATACTTCCTCCAGAACCTGTGTCTCTGTCTATTGCCTCAATCTTAAAGATACTGCTGCTGGAGGGAGTGTTCTGTGACCAGAAAGAGTTAGCAGTCACACAGAAGCAGAAAACCAGGTGAGTTGAAAGAAATGAAAAATGAGCATGCAGGGAGGCAGAAAAAGAGAGCGATGGTAAAAAAGAAACAATGTAAAAGCACGGAGGGAACCAAAGAGAAGAAAGGAAAGAGGGAAGTGGTTAAAACTGGAAAACAAGAAGAAAGAAACACTTTGTGAAATAAAAATAACAGAACATTTTAGCTGAGACTGGGTGTATCCTATTCCTGCTATAGTGAATTCTAAAAATTCACATTGACTCACATCTTGGAACTCATCCCCAAAATAGCACACCTTAAGCACCTACAGACTTATTCCCTCCCCAAGTTTGCAGTGAATATTAAATATCTACCCAAACCCTAAACCAAAAGAATGCAAGTCTGTCCTGCACAACTTGTTATGTTATTGAAAACGTATTAGCTAGCCCCTGTTTACATCCTATAGAAATATATTTCCAGTATGCAAAGGAACTTCACCAACCTCTGGGACTTCGACTATGTAAGGTGTATTGATGAACTCTGGGCTCTCATCATTGGCATCCATTACAAGGATCCTGACTTTTTCAGAAACCTGAAGTAGAATATAAAGAGTATATTATGATTCCCATTATTTATGAATCCCTTTATTTCCTGTTTACAGAGGTTTCCAGGGCAGTTGTGCCTGTAGGATGCTGGAACCTCTCAAACATTTCTTGTAATAATCTCGATTAATTTCTTTGAGATGAGGAAGAGCTCTAGACTTAGCCAGTCTTGTGGATAAGAAGAGGGTCCCACTTTTGTGGTACTTCTAGTGATGAAGCCCACATCCTCCTACTGGCAGACTGCTATCCTGGCTGTGACAGCATCAGTCCATCAATTGAAAATGCCAAGAAAATCTGTGGATGTAGGACTGGATGCTCAGTGCCTCACATAAGTCCTTCATGATTAGACATGAACAAAGCTTTATCTAGCAGCAGACAAGAAAACCCCCACCACCATAGCCTAAGCAAATCTTCTTAACATCATGCTAGAGAAACACTGTGGGGGTGGGGACAGGCAGCTCTTGGGCACCCAGCACTAGTTTCTATAATGTCACACATTTCTCCAAAAAGCCTCCAGATCTTAGGCACCAATCCAACTGTGCTGGCAGTGAAACTTCATAGGAAGCTGCTGTAATTCTTAGCAGGCTGTTAAGTCAGTATTTCAGCTCACACTACATTGTAATTATCCTCAAATAGCTGAACAAGGAGATGAAGTGAGACTTGAGTTACTGTGAGTTCAGTGGCTTTTGGAACAGGAGGTAAGACTAATGAGATTATGTTTTCTGATCAAATGAGATTGCCTCTTTAAGGTAATTTAATAGGAGTAGGTATGTGAGGACAGACAGTTTGACAAGCTACAGCATAATTAAATACTTACTGTACTCAGGCCATCTGAAATACTGACAATAACTTCAACCTCATCTTCCTTCTGTAAATGAAGAAAATTGTTTTGTTAGAGAGATGGTGTTTGATTGGAAAAGGGACTGCAGATTTAAACCTGTCTAGGCAGGCAGATGAAAGTAACAACTAATACCACAAAGCAATCCCAGCAGAGGCCAGGAAGACCCCTTGAAAGCTCCAGCTCCTTGAACCTTCTGTAGCTACTGTCAGGAGATGGTTGCTCCTGGAGATGGTTGGTAATCCCTGCTGCTTCTTAAAGTGCTCATAAAAATCAGTCACCTTTTTCAAGAAATGTTCCCTAAAATGGCACTTTGGTTCAAAATTCTTCTGTCTTAGTATATAGAATTTTAAAGGGTTTACTAAATACTGTGTAAGCTTCTCAGTGAGGAGATATGAAGGGTTCAATGCCTGTGTTTCCCCAGAATAAGGCTGCCTTTAGGCATCTTTAACCAGTACAGTTACATTGGCTAAAGGGCTGTGATCTACTAGAGTGTCCTGAAACACTGCTTACACAAATGTCTACTTCTTTCCTAATGACAGGACAGTCCCCTGTCTGAGAATGTGACCACTGTACCTGCCCCTAAGCTCTTGATGGGGTGTGGGTGGGGGGAGATAGAAATAAAGAGTATACATTTTTTTTGAAAAAAATTGGACAGACAGAAACTAAAAAATGTGATAGCAATGTTAGTGGCACAAGTCAACTGGAATGTAACATGAAGGGTGAAATATAATGTCTTAGAATTGCAAAGTATATTACATGCTTCAGGGGCTAATAAACTGGCCTTGTCCCTCAAAGCCTCAGATCAAATTAAAATGGAAAGAAATTCCACAAACACCTGGAGTGGTGCCATGTGATTGTACCTCTCTGTCAAGCTCCTCGATCAAAGTTACATTTCCAAGGTTCTTGTCGACAGAAAAGTAGCGCCTTGATCCAGCTTCATAGGTCAGGTCATATGTCACAGGATCTCCTTCTGGATCAGTCCCATTCAGAGTGTACACATGGGTACCTGAAAAATTGATATTCAACAGCGTTTCCCTGTGGTTAGTTCAATCAGTGAGCGTTTCACTGGCCTGTTCCTTAGGAACTGGGCTACCCTACAGCAGATAAAGGTTTTGTCACTCAAACCCACTTACTGGGAAATATGGATAAGCAGACAGTTCAATAGTCCTGATGGCAACATTTTAACCAGCTGGTTAAACTGAGCTCATCAGTGCTGGTTTCTGTCACTTTAGGCCCTTTCCTGTGGAGCTGTACCCAGGTCAATACTGTTCATATCCAAGGGTTTACACAGGTGACAAGCTCTTCACCAGCTCTCAGCCCAGGTGAGCCAGAAGTGATGCTGCTGTACATCTGGGTGACAATCTCAGCAGTACCAAAAGGCCCTCACAGACCTCTCCTTTGTAGGAACACCAGAACTGCCAGCTAGCATGCAGAGAATCTGGCAATCTCCCTTCAGGGAGAGCTCCTGCAGCACTGGATCTGAGCTCTGGGACTTGGAAGGTGCAAGGACATTTTCATGCCATCCCACTTTCAGAATTAATCAATGGAAAAGTCTTCTTTCCTACTTTACTCCCACTCATTAGCTCCCTCTCATTAAATTCTTTGGACTTGACATACCCACTCATGCTCATACCAATTATTAAATTTTTCAAACTCATCAATGTACTTCCTTCAGAAGCTGGAGAAAGATTGTTATTTCTATTTTTAAACATTAAGAAGCTGGTGCCAGTTTTTCCACTAAACTGACACTGTGTATTATAAATGCAATTCCTAAGGGAGTTATAACAGCCATATTTTCAAAGCATGGTGAGAGTCTTTATTAGTTTTTTTTTTTAAAACTTACATGTCTGTCATTCTACTGTACACCTGCATCCAAATAACTTCAAGCAGTTTACAAACACCAGTTAACTGAGCCTGAAATATAAACCACCATTGTTGTTTCCTTCCAATCCACTGTGCCTTGGGTAAGTTACCTGAGATATTCAGGTTGTAAAGGTTAAGCACAGAAACTGTGCTTTACATCTAACAAAGCCCTCTGAACTGGAAATACTATAGCCAAGTGACTCACTGGTTACTAGTGAGTTTTGCTCATGCATGCAACCCAAATTTAGGGTGGGAGGATCCCTGCTGAGAAAGTTAGCATAAAGTTAAAGAAGAACACTAAGACTCTCAGTTTTAAACTACTCTGGTGGTCTTGAGTTTGGCAGATTTTTAATTCAGTACCCAAAAGTGATAATCTTTTTCTCATCTCCTCTCTTCAGTAGTATAGATCACTGGCCAGATCTTGTGTTTAATTCTAGAGCTTTGCCCACACCACTGACAAGTCAGTTTCTCAAAGGTTTCCTCACTTTTGCAAGGCAGCCTTTTGGACCTCATTTGCTTCTTCCTTGGCATGCAAACTGTGAAGTTGCTCAGAGGCCTTAGTGGACATGGGACATCCAGCCATCAGTGGTGATATTTGCAAAGCATGGCTGTCTTCTTGTCATAGCAAGAGATTATACCAAACCATGTGGAATCTGTGCTCACTTAGCAGTAAACTCTCATATGATAATTACCAGAGCAATATTTGGGCAACTGTGTACAGAAAAATGTTACATTGCCAGAAGCAATGCACCCACAAGAACACTAACAAGAGAGACCCTGTTATGAGCTAGTTCGGCCCAGACAACAAATAATCAAGACTTGCAAAAAAATTCACAAAACTACAAAACATTTTCCCATATTTTTCTTGTACTTTTACCACAAAATAGAATGGAAAATAATAATAATACACATCTGTAACTGTGATCTCTGAAAATTATTAGGGAAAGACAATGAGCAGTATGATGAGAACACTTCTGGCTGTAACAACTCTCTAAACACAAGGAAATGAAAGGAGAGGAATTAACTGGGACTGATATAAAATAGCATCCTGAAAGGACACCTGCTTCCTGATACAACTACCTATATGAGACAGAGATTTGAAAACTGTGGAGGGTTCTGCAGCACCAGCATTGACTCATTTATATTTGTTTTTCAAAAGCTTTGTCTTAATATCACAGCTGGGTCCAATTGGAGATTTAAGGGGTCAGTTGTCATCATCTCAGTGATGTCCTTATAAGTACAGTGCTTTTCTGCAGCCTTTTTTTTGGTCATTAGTTGTCTCTACTGCTCAGTATTCTGCCCTTCTTACTACCTTTTCCTGTCCCTTGCACTTGACACAATGCTGGCTGCCCTGCCTGTTTCTAGTTTGTGTGGATGTCTGCAGCAGCTGCTGAGCAGTGCTCTCTGTGCCCTGGAGAAACAGGATGGACACCACACCTGGGCTCCCTTGGAGCCTGAGAGCAGCCACCAGGCACAGGGTCTCTGCTGTGGCTGCCCTGAAATCCCAATACCAGCAGTACACAAATGTAAACCACTCCTCAGGGGGCACAGGGCTAGAGAACAACAGACTGAAAGTTTATGTGAACCCATTTGAACCTGGGCTTGTTCTTTAAATCTCACATTAAATCTCTCTTTAAATCTCAAGTTTCCTTTCCTGCATTTCTTAGAATTTTCTTATAAGGAAGACAGGAATTTTGCTGCTAAATGTGAGAAGAAATATTGATATTGGTACAGACTGAGATTACTCAGCTTTCTGAGCAAGTAATGATGGACTTCATTGATCTTTACACTGGACTGTTTGCTTTTTAGCTGAAGCTGAGACTTCATTTTTCATAATACAAAATACTTGCATGCCTTTTAAATTAGATTGTGGATCAAAATTTATTTTCTAACTCATTATAATTCCTTATTTTTTCCAAATAGTAATTTCACTGCACAGTACTCTCCATATCATTAACACCCCCAGGAACACTTCTCAGCAGAGTGTTAATGCCAATTAAAAATCTGTTCTCAGTGTGCTGCCTCTACTTGCTGAAAAGGAAATAAATGAAAAAGACAGCTAAAATCTTACCAGAGGATACCAAGTAAACAGCCTCTCCCTCCCATAAAAATATGGGAATAGAACAGTCTTTACTTGAGGATATGGCAAATGCCACAGTTAGAGAAGCTGGATACTCTCAGTACCCAGAGGAGAATGCAGCAGGCTGGGACAGGGGAGTCCTGGGGAACTACTTCCAGCTTCCTGCTGTGGCTTCCTCCCAGGAGCAATGTCAGGCTTTTTCACTCTGTTTTCCTACTCCATCTTAAAAGTCATTTGCTCCCTGCTCTGCCACTTGGGCTGAATGGCTGTCTCATGATGCCATTGCTCCATTTTACTTCATTTTTGACTCAAATTTAATCACAGTCTCTGCCCTGGCCTCGGGGGCTGGTTTTGCTTTCTCATTGAAGACAAGCTCTCCCTCTCTTCTGTGCAACACTCAGGAGTCACATCCCCTCCCTGTCAGTTAAACAAGCCAAGCACATTTTGGATTCATGCTCAGTCCCACCCTTGTCCTTTGCCACCACAGCTGACATCTGTTAACAAGATGCTGAGAGGGACATGCATGGCCATGCTCCCAGGACAGGACACCTCTGTTCCTAACGTCACAGCAAATACCACTTTGCCTGCTCTGCACCTGCCTCAGCCAAGGGCCCATTTCCCCAGCAGAAAAGGAGATGGACAGTTAACACAAAGCTACAGAGGGCTGTTTTGACACCAGGCTCACCCCAAGCACGGGGGAGCTCAGGCTCCTGGAGGTCATGGACACACACCACGACTACCCCAAAGCCAGCTCCTTTCCCATCCCCTGTGTGCTACCGCTCCTTCTGGACCATGCCCAGGTGACTCCTGCTCCCTCCCTGCACCCTGGTGCACCAGCTGGCTGGCAAAGCAGAGACAGGGCAGCATCAGCAGCCCAAACACCACAGCTGCTACAGCAGCAGCCTCAACACTCCCTGCAGCAGCCACTGCCTGTCATGGAGAGGTGGGATATGGCAGCAAGGGCTCAGCATGGGGCCTGGACTATCACCCCATGGACAGCAGCAACACATCCCTGTGGCACCAACAGCAACCAACTCCAAGGAGAAGCCAATCTGAGTGCAATTTTCTGATGTATCTGCAGTTTCTGTCAGAAGAATCAAAACAAAACTGAAGGCTGTAACACCTGTGAGTCCTCAGAGCATCTCTGTGCAGTGCTCAGCTTTGCAGGGGGCTTTGCTTTGTGTACTGCTGGCACTGCTGCAGGGGTGCAGAAGGCAGGCTGTGTTTAACACTTCTGTTCTGGTAGCTCCCAGCTTTCCTAGAGGTGGGCCAGGGCAATAGAAACAAGGAAAGAATGATAGGTACCACAGGGAACAAGAAGGCTCCCCACAGTCAGCTGTGAATGATGGGAAGAAAGGAGACCAGGAGGGTGCAGGAACAGGGCAAGCTTCAAGGAGGGAGGGATCTGAAGGGATCTGTCACCCAGTGGGGAGTAGCTGGCAGCTGCACCTTAGATCAAAGAACTGCCACTGCAAACTGGCTTTTCATGGGAGGAGTGCCTTCTTGGGGGCAAGGGAAAAAACAGAAAGGGAAATGCAAGGAGATCATGCAGAGATCTACAGAGCATTGATGATGTTTGGGCTTTGAGAGAGTAATGAACTTATGGAGTATGCTTCAATCCCCTGCTCTGCAGCTGTTCCCAGCCCCACTCTGTCCCTGCTATGAGGCTTACAGGGATTATGGGGTAAGATGAAACAAACAACCTGAAATAGCATCCCACTCCTGCCTTAAGACCTTGATTAGGAGCACATGCACATTTTGTATGTACACATGCAAAGAGCTAATTACCCACCTGCCCTGCCAAACCAGAAACACCAACTGCTATTTCAGTTTATAACTTCTCCCATTCTTCTTAAATCTGGCACTGAAAGGGGCTGCTGTTCTGGCCCCTCTTACCCTGAGGGGTCTCATGCCCTGCAGCAATAAATGTGATCTGGGAATCTGCAGGTATTTTCAAGCATTCATGCAGAAATAATACTTGCTGGTTTTATGATAACTTGGTACACAAGTTACAACTATCTGTAAATAAGCAAAACTGGGTTAGGGAAAAGAAGGTTAGGTTAAGGATGATATGAGAATGGTAATGAATTTAATATGTTCACAGCTGCAGAACTGCAACTTCTCTTTCTACAGTCACACAGAGAATCCATCATGTCCTTTCAATGTTCCCAAATGTTGCATGTCCCTTGCCTACAGATGTCTGGGAATATAACTAACACATACTACTTTGCCAACCACTTGCAGTCTCAGCAGGGTCGAAGATTAAAATTTCTGGAGGTTTATTAAAGCTGCTGTCTGTGGCATTGCACAGATCAGACACCAGCTGCTGCCAAGAAAAGCATCCTGCCCATGACTCCAAACTTTATGTGAGAACAGGGAGGATCTAATAGCAACCTGTCCGTTTTTGTAGCACATAAACCTGAGTGAAGCCATCCAGAATCAAACATATGGAAGTTTTAATTTCCCTGTTTTGTCACTGATCATCCTGCTCAACCTGAGAGATGACTGCAGAAGTGTGGATGCTTGGGACTGCACATGGACATGGGAGACCAGATTCCTTCTCCTCCTGGAGGAGATCAGAGCAGTGATGAAGAACAATAGTCTCCTCTGCAGTGCCACAGAAGAGGGCAGCCTGGTAGCCATTTAGCACTGAGCTCTGGCACAAAGATCTGGCTGTGGTCTGATGTGAACTCTGGTGCTCTTGCCCTGTACAAAGCTGAAAGCACACCCAGCACTGCAGCACTGATGTGTCAGTGCTGTTTGTGCCCTTCTCTGTGACTGTCTCTGCCAAAGCCTCCCTGAGCAGTGGCTACACTGACATGGGCAGCAGCACGTTGTGTCAAACAAATCCCAAGCCACCATGCTCCAATGGAACTCCTGAAAGTGCTTTCAGAAGTGAGGACCTCGCAGTACTTACAGCTGTTTGTCAAGGTATTCTGGGAATTAGCCCAAAGAAGCTCTGGAAGCTGTGTGACAAAGCAACTACATTTGGTCTTCTCAAAAGTAAGGTCTTATCTCTCTTTCCCAAAGGTTTCTACAGGTCTTTTGGAGCTTTCAGAGAGAAGCTTCTTCTCTCTTGTCTTTTAAAGCACATTTATACATCAAATTAGAAGAACAAACCAGCCAATTTAAACATATGTAAGCACATTCTGGATGAAGCTAGTAGGCAGGAGGCATGGCAGCTCTCAAGACAGAGCAGTCTGAGCTTTATCACTGCTGCAAGCAAAGCACAAACTCTCCAGAGACCTCTGTGTCCCTAGGCTGGTTGCTAATGTTACAAAAGCACATCCAGAAGCCCATCACATATATCTCATTATTCTTACTCGGGCTAATTAGGAGAGCACTAACACAAGCTCTGATCCCTCACATTGCTGTTTTGCTGCAGAGGCACACTGTCCTTTTTTTGGCTGCTGGAGCACCAGATCAGATGCAGTGGAAATTACTGCTGTACTTCACTGCTGCAGGGAGTGCTGTCATCTGAGAGACCGTGTGGCACTGCAGTCCTGACAGGAGGGACATTTTTGCCCATGCTGTGGCTCTGTGCCATCTTTAGCTCCTCACCCCCACGCAGGTGCCTGGAGGCTCCAGTGGTGGCAGGGAGAGGCTGGTGCTCTGTAAATGTCTGCAGGCTGGCACCACACCAGGAGTGGGAGTTGGATGGCAAGCCAGTTATACTGCCTGCAGTTTCAGTGGTGGAGTTGGCAGGAACCACCCCAAACACACTGAGTTGGGGTCCCATTTTGTGGCTGTCTGGCATTACAAGCCTTATCTACACTTGGACAAGTGATTCCACTGGCTAATCTAACTCCAGCAATCAGCAGAACCGTAGGGAATGCCAAGGCTGAACTAAGTGTGGTTTCCATGAGAATTCAGGCAGAAGTACAGCAAAAATTACAGCTCCTTGGTCTGTCTCTGGCTTTTGCAAGTGCCACCACATTACTGCTGGCCTTCAAGCTGAGGTTTCCACTTAAGCTTGACCAAGCTTATAGCAAATTCCTGCTGCATCATAAGCAAGCTGCTTTTAAGTTCATTGTTGAGATGTGTCATTTCTACACTATGTGCTGCCTTCTCTCCCTCCTCTTCTCAAGCTGAGCAGGTAAAGGAGAGTTTGCTGCTTCCAAATACCCCTCTCCCCACCCTCCAGCAGGCCCAGTGTGGGCCTTGGATGACATTAACACCACTGGGTCAGAAATGGAGACTTTGAGCAAAGCCAGGCTGCTGCTTCCCAGGGCAGAGAGTGACCTTGGTCTGGTTTAAGAAGGTGTGGGTGGCAATGTCAGGCTTTCAGAGCAGGCTGTGCCCTCTGATCCCTCCCTCCTCCTGGCCTTCCCCAGCTGCCTAAGCCCTGGGAGGGGGTGTTTGGGTGCACCCCCTGTGCTGCCATATCTCTCCTCTGCATGAGGCACAAATAAAGGGGTGCTTTGGTACCCAGTCTGCATTAACTAAATATTTTTCTGATTTAGCCTGTGAAAGCTACAGATGAACAGAACGAAATCCTAAATAAAATCTCAGTGCAAAGTTTGAAGTAAAGGTGATGTTCATAATTTCATATATTTTTCATGTAATTGTTTAGGTGTTAAGAGATTATTTTTCCCCCACAGAAAATATTGATTGTAAATCACCTTTTGTTCTTATTTAACTTAGTGCAACCACAGTTAAAAGAAGCATAAACAGACCTGCCTCAGAGTGCTGAAATGTGAAAACTGTATCAATTTTTGAATTTTCAATAAAACAAAACTAAACCTTTTTAAAAATTGCAAGTTATTTAGACAAAGCAATTTTCACTGCAAGTGGAAACATTTTCCACCATTTGCACATAAACATTAAAAATGTGTTTAGAAAAAATCATGCCCCTTACTTTTCAATGTACAGCTTGTTTTTATCAAGGCTGATAAAATCACTAGAAACTAGGCTTTCTTCTCATAAGCTTTTACAGAATTGGTAAGAAACCACATATTTATCTACGACCCCAAAGGTGTGTGCTCTGAAGCTGCGAATAGATTGGTGGACCAAAAAAGAGGGAGCTAGAACTCAAACATGTAATTTTAAATTGAGGCCGATTAAAAGCTTGAGAGAAAAACATGTAAGATCACAGCATATAACAACAACCTACAAGAAAATACACAGATTTATCATAAGAGCAAGTATCTCCATTTTCACAGTTTAAACATACAAATTTTAATACTGACCAACAGGCGTGTCCTCCGAAAGGCTGAGAAGTGCCATGTTCCCATTTGTGCTTCTGGCTCCATTATCAAAGAAATAGGGGGCATAATTTGCCTGAACTGTAATTAAAACAAAACAGAAGCCAAACAAAAGCATTTTGTAGGTGACAGTTATTTGGCTGGCTCAGTTACCTGACTCTCAGTAAACAGGAGTTGTTTTGGGAATACTAGGAGTGCATAACACACCCAGTTGCTGCAACAACACACCCAGTTGCTGCATTGGACTTTCAGAACAGTATCTGTATAGATATTTTTAATAAAATTACTTCTACGTGCCACTGTGCCAGTATTTACACAGCAGGAAATAGAGAGAGTATATAAACCCCCCCCAAACCAACAGAAACAAAACAAATAGCAGGATCTCCCTAAAATTCTCGACCAGTTCCAGACAACTTCAATGAAAAATTAACTTTTTCACCTTGCAGTGATGGAACACCTTTCCCCTACTCTACACACACAAGCCTGAAACTTTCCCAGTGCCTTGGTACCTTACCCAGTTTTCTTAGCCAGTGTTCTAAGCACATCCTGCCTTAAAATTATGCCTACTACATGAGCAATTAGCCATAATTAAATACTTACTTGCTGCCAGACAACAGCAAAGTTAAAAAAAAAACAAAACAAAAAACAAATTAGTTGTCATTCTATTGACTGACTGTTAGAGATTTAAAATAGCCCATTTTAAACAAAGCTGCAAATATAAACACAGAGGGTAACATTTGCACAAGGACCAGTAGCCAAGGAAAATATTTCAGAACAACATTACCACATCAGTAAGGATAACTACAGGATTTAAGGTTATGCTTGCATTCTCCTATATTTTTACTTAACAAAGTAAAAATATTGTATTAATTTTGATTATTGTACTCACCCAGGCAAACGTGCACCAAACCGAGAAATAAGGAGGGGGTGAAATGCCTTACATGCTTCATCCCACTGAAGAAAGAGCCAACTTCTTCTGTTATAAGGGCTTGGTTTTTGTTGGTTTTATTTTATTTTATCTCTGAAATGTCCAGGAAAGTGCCCTTCAGACTGATGTAGCAGAGAAATGTGGAAGAGGCAGTAACAGATGCTAAGATGTTAAGCGGATGACACGTCTTAATTTCTGAGGAATTTAAAGAAGCTCCTTCCTACCACCTAATTAGACCAATTACTTTGCAGGGAGCTGTGGGACTCATCTCTGAGACAAGATTTGGAGGAATCAGTGTAACTCTCATGTTTTGCTGTTGGTACTGTATTTGTGCTGTCCAAACACACAAGTCAGGGAGAAGGTAAAGTAGAAATCTGTTTTCTTTCTGAACTCTGTTTTTAATTATCTAAGCCAGTTCTCTGGTTTTAAGAGCTAAAAGAAGTTTATCTTTATTTTAGCTCTGGTAATCTTGAGAAACTATAAAAGAAGAAAGTATAATATTAGCAAAAACAATAGAAATTATTGTTACCATTTTAAAGAACACACTTATGATAGCAAAAAGATTACACAGCATTGTATATTAAAAATGCAGAAGTCAAAACGTTCTTTTTATGAGTTGGCCTGATCATTTAATTCTTAAACTGCATGAATTGCTGAAAGCATCTTTTACTTTCAGCAAGAAAATTTCAGCATACTAAGAATTGTGTTTAACCATCAACACATTGAAAAAGTGGCTTTTAAAAATTGCTTGTTTTGACATATTTGCATTAACTAAACAATATATATATTCCAATATACTATATGGTTAAAAATCAGCCACACTGAGGATGTTCACAGATAAACCTGTTTGAAAAGAGTTCCATCAGTGACTGTAGGTGATTCAATGACCCCTGTGGTCCCTTCCAGCTCAGACAATTCTGTGACAGTGACTCTGCAGCACCTGGCTGCCAAGCACTGAGATGTTTACACTGGAGCTGAGCTGTTTAAACCTGACCTGTGGCAAAGCACTTGCCCTTTAAGGATGTGTTAATGGAGTTTTCTGGGTTATTTAATTAACAGTCAGAGTGAAAGAAATACCTAAGAAATTATTCAGTCAAAGAGTTCCCCAATAGAGTGCTTTAAAAAGTGGCAGGAGCTGCACATGCTGCCTGGCAGGGCCCCTGGCTGGGTGGCTGCAGTGGCACACGTGAGGTGGGCACATGCAGTGCAACCACTGAAAGCAGGTGCACAGCCAGGAAGCAGCAGCTTCACACAGGGCAGTGGTGGAGGTCTTTGGTTCCCTCAGTCACACACATGTTTTTTCACTGTTTGCTACAGTTTCAGAAGGGAGCAGGTCATTGTTCCCTGGACATAATCCCACAGACAGAGTCCCCCCTCCCAGCCCTGGCCTGTGGGATGCAGAGCTGAAGATGGGCAGTGCTGCAGGGATAGCTTTCATCACTCATGGAGGGGACTGACGGCCTGGCCAGCTCCAATATATTCTTCCTCCAGAAGAAGCTGTCACACTTTTATAGTGTATCTTACTCTGACCTTGGCAGGGGGAACAAATGCTGGAGGGGGCCATGGGAGAGGCCTCTGCTGCAGACACAGTGCTGTGCTACTCCCATGCTGTGGACAAACCTTGTGGGTACCTGCAGATCCCCTGGGATCTACAGTGCTGCTGGCAGCACACCTCTGCCTGCAGAACCAATCAACTTAAGGCTCTCAGAAGGAGAAAAGCAAAACTATAAGGCCAGTATTAACAAAACTCATCACCCATAATGGAATTTGCCAGAGAATGGTACAGAGAGCAAAAGACTAAAGAAGGCTGCAAATGGATCAGACAAATTAATGAAGACTGGGTTCACTGATGATTAAGAAATGTGATGACACAGATGCAAACCCTGGTTCAGTACAGCACTATGTTATCACCTGCCAGAAACACAGGAGTTAAACCAGGGAAAGGCTCTGACATCTTGATCTCATTCTGACCATCTCCTATGGGAGGAGACCTTTGTTCTGACTCTGTATCATTATATTTGTAGAGCACTATTTACAAAAGCTCCATGTTGAACTGATCTGTGACTGCAGCAGGGGTCTGTAAAGCTCAGGGAAACCTGCAGCAGGCAACTATGAAAAACAAATGTATTTTTAGTGCATTTAAATTCATGATATGGGGATCCAAAGCTGAAAACTGTGTGGGAGCAGATACACATATAGAAGATGGATATAAATTTAGTCCCTATTGCAGATTTAATCATCCCACTGCTGTCAAAAATAGTATTAAACCACTGATAAAATCACAGAAATAGACCTGCATGGTGCCCAAAAGAAAACATAAATAGCACCTAAATGTCTTCTCATCTGCCTCCTCAACCCAGAACTAACAGCAGGCTTTTTTTCCTACAGAGAATTTTCCTAGAACAAGTGATGGAGAGCTCTTGTCAGAGTTAATAGCTGTCTGTTCCCCTGGTTGCATCCCCTGGGGATTTGAATCTCTAGGGCCTCCATCTCCAAGGAAGCAAAATGCCTCCCTCCTGAATTTCAATGAGTTCGAGCTCTTAATCCCCTTACAGTTTGAAAACCTAGTTAATATGTGTCTATGCACAGTCAGATCCATACCTAACACAGCAACATTCAACAGAGTAGTTTTTTCTGTCAGAAAATATACTTTGATCAAAACCAAGCTCATGGATCCAGGCTTATTTTGATGATTTTTTTCCTTTGTAAAAAAAGGGGCAGGAGAGTGTTTCAGGAAAGCAGTACCTTCTGTCCCAACTTTTTTTGGAAATGAAAGGATCTCTCTGTGTAGGAGAAACTTCTTATTTCATACATTTTTAGCATATTGAATAGCAAAAAACATAAAAGAGGACTGAAATATACCCATCTGATCTCAAATATACCCACCTGATCTGGACCAATTGGTTCCCCAGGGTTTTGTTTACTATTCAGTATGAAAAACATCCAGAAAAGATTCAACATCTTCAGAACAGAAGTCTGGGTCACTGATCAGCAATATCTACTGGAGCTTGTTAGACAACCTGAGTTTTTATACAATAGAAGTTTAAATGTTGAAGGATGCTACAATAATGCAATGAATATTTTGCAAACTTCCCTGCCTCTGACTGCAGCTGGGGTATATTGGGGCCAGTGCAGCAAGGTTGTAAAACTGCTGAATTGTGCACTGAGAAGCCCCCTGGGATGCCCTGAGCCATGGAGGCTTTTCTTCCTCCAAGACAAAGCTACTTCCCAACATGAAACTAGATCATTGCTGGGCACAGGGCCAGACACAAAACCAGCCACACACAAGGGGCCAGCTCCTGCCCTGTTAGCTCTCATCTTCTCTTTGAGCCTTTGAGAATCTTGGAAAATCTGGGCCCCACCATGTTCACTTTTTTAGCCCTAAACCTTAAGCCTAAGACTAGTAATCCTCCTTAATCAAATATGGCTGGCAAGAAAGGGGCTTTCACCACTACCAAGAGCTGCACCTTTTCTGTTCACACAACCCTGAACAGGGGAATCGTGAATCTCACAAGGACAGCTGCTCTTGAGCCCAGTCCTTAAGCACAGCCTAAAATGTTGGCCAGACTAGAACTGGGAGCAGATGCCAAGATAAAATGGCACCTAAACTTGCCCAGGAGCACAGCCTGTCACACTACACAGCAATGCCACCAGGAGCTCGGGGTGGGGCAGTGGGGGCAGGTCACAGCTCAGGGAGTGAGTGCCCTGTTGTGCCACTGGAATTCCTGCTGGCACCTGCTGCCACCCGTGCTGGCAGGCTGAGCACAGGGCACTGACTGAGCTGGCACCCAGAGAAATTACCCTTTCCACATCGTGGGTGGCTCCTCCACCTCAGGGTGATCACATCAGAGCTGCCCACCTGGGGAATGCCTGCTTGGCATATAAATGGGAGGTTTGCATGAGTGGCATTTCAATCAGTTTTTGCATGCTTACATGCATTTGAAATTTAAAATAGTGAGAAAAAATGAAATGAAAGAAATAACAGATATTATTTTCCACCATCCTGCTTTGCTTTTCAATAACTATGTATTGTCTTGTGATTTTATGTTTCCATTTCCCTCTGTTTTAGGCTCTGGACAAGTATTGAAAAATAATAAAGTTCACACTCATATAACAACAGTTCAAGCTACTTTTTTTATATGCTTGTCCTTGAGTTTGGGGTATATGACATTAGGCATTATCCTGGACAGGAGTATTCAGCATTTTTTGTGTGCACATTTGTGTGGGTAAATAAATTCAACATAAAAAGTGCTGCACACTTTACATAAACTGCAGCAAGTGCAGAAAGACACCAAATCACACTGTGTTTGTAAATCACATGCTAAAAGGTGCTGTGGGCTTACCATTGACACCTGGAGGCATTATGCACAGCTCAGTTCACTCAGAATTCCTCATGCAATTCTGCGAAGGAGAGAAGTGGAGCCTCAGTCAAATTTTCTCAAAACTCTCCCTATTCTCACATCTTTGGAGATGAGTGGGCAATTCATTTTAGTTTGAAAACAAAGAGGCCTGACATACACCACAGGTAAGACAGACACTTTAACAACCCTGGCCCCAACTGGGCTGTCCCTTGCACACAGAAAGGCCAGTTCAGCAGCAAGTTCCGCAGCATGGTGTGAGCAAGAATTGTCTCAGCTGATCTCCAAACACATTAAGAGCAGCAGGACATGCTGAGGTAAGGTAAATGTAATGATCACACTTGTCTGGGTGTTTGCTGCCTGGCTGGCACCTGGGAAGGGTCAGAGCACTCTTGTTCCACCAGAGCTGAGACACAAAACACACACCTACCACCA
This sequence comes from Argya squamiceps, assembly GCA_037834095.1. Taxonomy (NCBI): domain Eukaryota; kingdom Metazoa; phylum Chordata; class Aves; order Passeriformes; family Leiothrichidae; genus Argya; species Argya squamiceps. Next base: position 9,200,811 of record JBBMKD010000217.1, read on the forward strand.
CAAACCAAACAAAACACTCTTGCCTGCCCAAACTACATCACCCCCCCTCCTAAAAATCTCCCTGCAAAGGACTGGGAGATGACTTGTACTGGGGCACATCATCACTCTCCACCAATTTCCATTAATACAGAATACAGATGGTGCTGGAAATCCAGGAACAGCTGTTGATGACATTTCAGATGACTGGTTTTGGTGGTGAAGAATTTTACACGACCCAGATTTTACATTTCCATAGCACAGCCCCATACCTTCTGTCTGAGTCCTGGGAGAAACTATAGGAACTGGGGAATCTGCAAGAACCTGGGCCAGTTTGTTGGCAGGAGAGAAAGGACTGAAGTCCCTCCAAAGTCTTCAATGTCCATCTCTATGTTTTGAATTACCAGCTATGGGAGAGAAACAGTCTTGCAATAGGTCAAACATCGCTCAGTAGGAACTACAAAAGAGGATCAGTCCTACCTTCTGGTGGTTAAATCTAATCAGAGATGTGTACTTGAGGCCTTGGCCATTATCACCAAACTCTGATCCTCCCAGTTACCAGAACAAATATGCCACCTCCTAAATGAGAGTTTATACATCTTTCCACAGCCTACTCTCATCAGTTAAGATATGCAAATTTGTTAAAATGACATGGAATTTTTGGTAGTCATGACAGATTAAAATGCAAACAAACACCTCTTTCTTATTCTCACTGTTATTCTCTTACTATGAATTGAATGAATTTAACATTCTCAAAGGAAAATGAGCTCATTGTTACAGTTCTGACACATGGGGGTCTAAGTTCAGTTTTTATATCCAGCACAGTCTATAAATAATCAGCCCAAGATCATTAAATTCACATAAAAGTAATCAAAAGATTCTGATGTGATCATGAGTGATCTTGGTTAAATTTATAAACCTCTCTTAGCTCAGTAATTCCAGGCTGAAAGTGACACTGCTGTTTGGTTTAAGGCATTTAGAGAACAACATGAGTTGTAACTTGGCTGTCTACATATTTTTTATATTGCAGCTCCACTAAGCAGCTATGCTAAACCTCAGCAGTGAGCAGGAGAATGGTGAAATCTGGGTAGTATCACAGAATGATTTGTGTTGGAAGGGACAAGCTCATTTTGCACATTTGAAGTTTAAAGCTCATCTAGTCCAAACCCCTGCAATGAGCAAAGACGTCTTCAACTAGATCAGGTTGCTCCTGAATGTTTCCAGGGACAGAGCATCTACAGCTTCTCAGGGCAGCCCATGCCAGTATTTCACCACCCTCATCAGAAAAATTTTAGTCTGATAAAACACACAGCATGAAAAAGACTTTGTAACTCAACTGATTCAGGAAGATACACCCACAGAGCAGAAGAAGGAAAATATTCCCCATTCACAGAAAGGAAAACCAAGATTTAGAGAGGTGACTACAAGCATTATATCAACTTGAGCCCCTTGGGTTTGAACACCCCTTATTTTGGATAACAAGAATAGAAACACTCAGTTATGATGTTCTTATCTCCAAAGGAATTAAGAAATTACAATGTCAGGAAAACAGAGGGAGAACGGACAGCAAATATTTACCAGTTTTAGCATTTCCACAGTGGCTTTAAAACAGACAACAAAGTGCTTTCCCAACAAAATGGGGTGGGCATTTTTTCCACATGGGTGAAGAGATGGTAGTTTCATCCCATCTGAAAAAAATGCTAGCCTACACACCAAAAACCTCAGAGCATCTGCCTGCATGATTTATCATGAGTTATTGTCATTCACTGTGGGTGGCAGCAGAGGTGTGGGGAATTCCTGGGAAAAAGAAGTAACTTCATCTCAGATACACCTTCTCCTGGTTTTAGTCTGCCAAGAAGTGTTTTATAGCATTTGCAAAAGAGGTGCTGCAGGTAACTGAGAAAAGGGGAGCATTTTCTGCAGCTGCTAAGTAATTAAAGTTCCTGCTATCCATTTTACTACTTTAGAGGCTTTTAAAGACCACTGCAAAATCCATTTGCAATTCAGTAACTTTGCTTCTTTGGAGCTACGAATCACTCTCCTTGTTTTCTTTTGACAGGGATAGAAAATGAACAAATAGTCCCTAGAATACCCAGGTATATTTAGATAGCCTACATTCATTTCAGCAGCATGATCTGTGATGGATGTGGTGCTGTGGAGCATGACACAGATCTGTGTGAAGGATGCCAGTTAGCAGCAGACAGGCAGTCCAAGTTATTTATGAAAGAACTAGTATTGTTCATTGCTTTGCCAGTAAAAATTATACATAGAACTCAGAGTTGGGGTGCGAATAATGAATAAATCAAGATTTTATAGTTTACTCAGTGTGGTTGAGGAAAATAACGAGACTTGTTTAGGCAGAGCAAAGAAACACTTGTGTTCTCCCCATAAATCTCCTGGTTGGTGTGCATGCTGTGGACATCTCCGTGTGGATGTCCTGCTTACCAGACTGTAACATGATTTGTTGAACCAGGGGATGTATGAAGATGAAACATGCTCCTTTCCCTGCCATGTCTGACCAAACTCAGCTGTTCAGTACAGGAATGGCATGAATGCAAAGACTAGAGGTGAACCAAAGGCCTCGCTAGACATCAGCGCTGAACCACACCAGCACTTTGTCCACAGGGGCTGATGCAGCCCCTGGATTTTTCTCAGGTAAATGTATGACACTGTGACGGCAGGTGGCTCTTCCTTTGATCTCTCTTGGGAATGCAGGGGTGTGCCTTAAACCATTCTCAAAAGGGAATCCCATAACTCAGTAATTCTCACACTGGACTAAGTGACAAGGTACTTACCTTGTTCAGGGTATGGAGATCCAATTGGCCAGGGCATACCCCAGCCTTTCCCTTGGATTGCTGTGTCCAGAGGAGACCTGAGTATCCAGGCAGCCTTATACCAAAGCAGTGCTTGTCCTTAACCTAGAACACAAGATGCGTGTCAAAAGATTTTCTATTACAAGAATATTAAATACTCAGCTTTGAAGTAATTTATCTCCAAAACACGTGGGACTATCACTCTATTCCCACTTACATTTTCCATCAAATATCTACTCTTTGCCTGGAGAGATTTCAACAATCAGTGTGTGTATGATGGTTCTCAAATCAAGTAGTTTAACCTGGTGAGAGCCCAAAGATTTTCTCTTCATTCCTACTAGCTATACCTATGAGCATTGTGCTCTCACCCTCTCCTCCAACACTTTCTACTACTTTATCTCAAAATGCTGTACTTGGCTTTTTTTTTAAACAATCTATCAATAAGATAAATCAAGAGAACTACATAGCAAGAATCTCAACAATAGATGTTGACGAATGAATAAAATATCTGAGAAAAGACTTTCACATCTGCTAACTAAGATTACACAGTCCAAAATTATTGCAGTGAATGCTGAAATACAAACAAAATGACAGAAAAATCCCTTCTCATACTGTGGCTTTAAGATGATTATATGGGGCCTTGAAACAGAGATGTTCAAATCCTATAAGTGTCCTTGGTACAAAATTAATGTCTGAAAACAAAAAAAGGCCATGCAGCACCATTTTACAACATATTTTTTGAAAATACACACTCCAGTCAGCCTCATGGGCAGAAAGTCTCATGGAGACAAATTAATGTAGTTCAGCACTTGAGGAAATTCAGACAGCAGAATTTCTTTGAGATCTCACATAGACAAAGAAGGGGTGGGGGACCATCATGCCAAGAGACAAAATATTAAGTTTCTATTCAATGACAACTGACAAGGAGGAAGACACGACATGTTTGGGAACAAAAGAAAGCATGGAAAGAATGTTGAGGAAGGAAACAGAATGTTCTGTTCAAAAGACAGGAAAAAGTGCAAAGCACATTTTATAATATAATTATGAAGAGCAGGTTGACTTTACTGCTCAGACTCAGGGACCTGTTTTAAAAACTGCTGAGTCTTGACTTACATGTAAATTTAAGGAGTTAATTTCAAAGACTATCAAAGGTGGAGCTTACAAGGTTAAGGTCAAGACACACACAGAGTGCTTTTTCTCTTTTCATCAACCACACTCCTGAAGATGTGTGCAGAATAAAGCAGCAGCATTGGTATATATTTAACTAAGTAAAAGGAAAATGCTGACTTGTTTAACCTTGATACACTCAAACAACATCAAGATAAGAGCTCAGTGACAGTTGCCATAATTTATTGTTTTCCAAGTAATGGAACTTAACAACTGGAAAGCCACTGAGTCAAAAAAGCCCAACTGCTTTAAAGAGGGACTTGAAGACACTGCTGCATTATCTCAGCTCATACAGAACCTTGTTTTTACCCACCTCACTGTTTCTCTGATAGCATTCATAAACAGATGGACTTCATCATACTTTTTTTTTTTTTCTGATGAAAACATTTTCCCATACAGGCATACAGATCCCTTGGGGAGAAATCTGTGATGCATTGCAGGTTTTAGCATTGCTTGGTGAACAGGCCACAAAACTGGCACTGACTGGGACACAGGGTTCTGGGACAACGTAAACAGGAAGTTTTGTGTGGAGGACCCACCTAGCAAAAACAGCCTCTTTCAGTGCACTTCAGTTTTGGGAGATAATTTGAAGCACACGCTACAGAGATTTGATTTTCAGAGACCAGGCAAGCACCAAAGGATGCCTCAGGAATATGTCTTTTTGACCCCTGAGGTTGGCATCAGTGCTGAAGATCAAACAACATGACAAAACCAAAGCAGAAAAGCACTCTTCTTCACTGACCTTAGCAGCATCTTGCTTGTCAGGTGCTTGAGAGAAAGCCTGCTGCTGTTTGGCTTTTGCACTCACAGTTCCTTTAGCCAGGATGTATCCATTGCTGTGACTGCACCACACATCACACACGGAGTGCACAGCAATGGAGCCGAATGACTGTACAGGTGCCTGGTGGGCAGTTAACAAACAGGCATTTCTGTGTGGTGCAGCCTTTGAATGCTGGGGCTGCAGTGCCTCCTAGAGCAGGTGTAAATCCTCAGCCCTGATGCCTGTGCTGCAGGAGCAGCAGGGAGCAATCAGCTCTTAAAGGAACATCCCAGATGCAGCCTGAGTGTCTGACAGGAACTGGGCCTGGTGTGAGAGCTTCCTGGGAGAGCTGGGGCTGCTGTGGCTGTGAGGCTGCAGCAGCCAGAGCAGTCACGTTCATCTGAGGGTTGCTCACAGGCACAGAGTGACCTGATTTCTCTGATAACGTGTTCAGAGCCTGACCAGATGGCACTGTCAGTGTAAGGTGCTTATCCTATAGGAAATCTGTCCTTAGCTCCCTTGTGGAGCATCAGCCTGAAGAGGTGGAATTAAATCCCTCACACTTAAGGATATTCACAGTCAGTACATCTGAAACACACAAACAGATGCTGGCACAAAGGTTGAACGACAACATGAACAAATCCATGACCAGATGCTGAACTTTTCTAGCAGAGATCCCACCACTGAGACACTGAAAACAGAAGTAATTTCTGGGAATTCCTTCTATTCTGATAGCCCTGCTCTAAGAGCAGAAGACAAAGCATGATGGAATAGTCATGTGTTCAAAACCATGGTAGATTATCTAATGGCCGCTGTAAGTCTTATAACATGGAAAGCTACTGGGAACCCAGGCATATGTGGATTGAAACCAACACCCTTGCTCCTGCCATTAGGCAGCTCTCTTTGCTCCCCAACAACAATTAAAAAATGAGTCCTGCAGAGCAATTGGCTATGATGAAGATAACTGCTTACATATAATAACAACTGGCTGATCTGAGGTAAAAAGAAAGACTGTGTGAGTGGGTTTTCCCCATAACCTACAAGAGGGACAAAAGAGACAAACTTTGGGTAAATTCTTCTCAGAAAAAAACTTTAGTAAAAGGTGCACATGCATCTGACTTGCCTCCACAATCTGACAATATTTTCCCAAAACTAGTTGGCAATAACTTTGGACAAAACAGAGTCAGGCAACAGGTCCTCAAACTTGATCCAATGAATACTGATGCCACCATGAGTCTTCTACTCAGTTTTGGCAAGAGTTAGCTGTGTATCTACACAGGAAATATTTATCTTTCTGTTTTTATATTTCACCTGAGTTTATTGTTTGAGATGACATTGTTCATAGAGGAGTGTAGTTTTCCTTGGCAAACGGGACCACAAGAAGTCACCTCTGTAGACCACACTTTGGATAAAAAGAACTTTTCCAGAGCCAAAATCCTGAATTCCTTGAGGATATCTGGGCCCTTTCATCAGTTCTGAGCCAGTCTAGAGAGCTGAAAAGTCAACATCAAGAACCCCTATTACACCTTTTGGGATAATATTTTTTATAAAGAATAGATACTTTTATTTCTCCTACTACCCAGTTAGAAAAAAAAGATCCCCAAACTTACCTCTACACCAATACTCCCTGTCAGCAGGGATCATTTCTCCTGTGCTCCTGACAATGCACAGTCATAGTGCCAAATGAAATGGACTGAATTTGGTGTTAGCTGGTGGCATTAAGCTGTAAACAAAGTGAGGAGCCACCTGGCTCACTTAATTGACAGGGTCAGACCAGGATTCAACATCTGTTCTGTCAGGCATAGAGACACTTCAGAAACATCTTTATTGCAACTTAAGGGCTGTGCAATTTTCTTGCTTGACAGCTGAATGCACACAAACCCACAAGATACAAAAAATGCATTTGTCAGCTTGGACAAGATAAATTTACTACTTTATATAAGCATACAGGTTGTGTATTTTGAAAAGCTACTGAGCAAATATGTTTCTCTTCCGGTAATGCCAGACAAATACATGTAGAAGTGAAAGGAAAACAAAAGAACAAATGCCTGTAAGTGAAACCATGATCAGATGGTAACTGTTCTAGCACACTGGGAAATGGCCTGGTACAGAAGAGTCAAACTCTGCCAAGGAACTACTTTCTAGAGGACACACAACATTCTGATACCTCTATATGAAGAAACAAAGCATTTGGACAGCAGTCACAATCCAGGCTGAAATTATTTGGAGGTTCCTGCTGTAGTCTGCTCAGCCAAGGCTGAGATTTTAGACAAGAACCATCTTTAACTGGAATAGCCCCCAGCCAGAGATTGAGGCCAGTCTGGGAAATTTAGTGAGTAAAAATACTTAAGTGCATTAAATTATATCCTGGGATCTCTTCAGAGATTCAGAGTATTTCTGTAATAATTGTGTTAGTGGTCTCTGGGGCTTATGCTTTTGTTATCAGAGGGAACATTTTGCCTGAAGGAGGGTTGGAGTGCTTGGAGAGTGTAAGGCAAAGAGGAAAATCATAGAGCTTTTTTCAGACGTAAAAGAAAAGGGCTTAAACTCACATTAGAGGACAGAATCTTCAAGCCTGTTAGTGATGCTTTATACAGAACTGTAAACACATGGCCATATTTTACAGAGAAAAACCCTGCTGCAAACAATATTAAAAACGCTTTTTACATTTGCTTGCCATTTATATTCTACAGATTCTTTCTGTGAGCTCCACAAGACAATAGAAATAAAATATGCTGGCCCCCTGATCAGCAACTGAACAATGCAACACAGCTCCTTCACCAACCTCCTGATTCAGAGGTCTTGCAAGGAGGTCTGGCAGTGCCTTTATCCTTGATATAAAAAATGCTATGCATGGTCAGGTCTTCAAAAATAGGATGCTGAGTGTCAGATCTACCTAATCTCAAAACCAATATGAAAATAAAGCAATAGTAAGCACACAGAAGACCCAGAAATAGGTTCAATTGCTCAGTACAATAGAAACATTCCCAGTAAGAGCAGGACCCTGAGTAAGTGCCCATAAACTTGACCTTTTGGATTTGTATTTGCCTCTGTGTTACAACAGACCTCTGACTGCTCCCATCCAACTCCCCCAAATTGTGAAGGGCACCAAAACCATTTCTATCATACTGACAATTATGTTAAGAGAAAGAGCAGTACTATGAGTACTGACAGAAAAATTACTATTTGCAATCTGCAATTTGCCCAGCAGCAGAAAAGGTTTCTACTCCTCCTCATATTCACTAGAAGGAAAACTGAATTCATGAACAACAAAGTAATTCAGTTTTAAGGACTCTCCCCCAGGCAGAGAAATAGCAGCAATGCAGAGGACAGTTAGGAAAGGACAGAAGATACATGACTGAAGTATCAGCAGATGCTTCAGTTTCTCTGTTATTCAGCCCTTTGGTATTATTCTTAGCATTTATTTCATGCTCCAGTAAGCTTTGTTTATTGAGGTGATCACACAGCTCCGTTGTCTTGAACAAACAACTCCTTCTGGCTTCAGAGGAACAGATGAAATCTGATTAGGTTTAATCTCTTTTCAGCATGCTCTTTAATAACCACCTGATGACACTCTTTAGGAAGTTAAAAACCAGGCCACTTTGATTTTAAGGCAGATTCAGCACCCCTGGAAGACATATTGAAAAGCTTACTTGAATGTGGCCCATCACCACTATTTTAACGAGCTGCTTATCTAGTTTCTAGCCCTTTCTAAATTATGAGATTGTTATCATTTGTAGAAATCTACTTCCAAATGGATTGCAAGCACCAAGCACAAAGGCTGCAGGAAAAATCATTTGATGATCATACAAAACCCACCTTTGTTGATATAAAAGAAATTATTCAAAGAAAAGGTTAAATATGCATGTATACTGATAACTAGAAACAAAAGCATCAGCCCTCCATCACATTTTAGGCAATTCAGAAATGCAAACCAGTGCAATTCAGGTACCTCTTCAACCAGTTCTCATTCTCTTACTTGAGGAGCTAAATGCCTGCTTGGTGCAGAGGAATGTTCAACTGACACAAAGTCTGGTGGCAGCCAGACAAGTTTGCCTGATGCTGCCAGGTTAATACTAGCAAAGGTGCCTGAGTGAAAGAATGAATAAACAGAACTGAAGCCTTTTCCCAAACAAAAAGCAATGTACACTCATGTCCTATCTGTGAAAGGAGAGTCCTCAAGACAGTGAAGCACTGTCAGTTGTGCATGTAGGCAGATGCTTTTTCACCCTCCTCTCAGTCTGCTCATTTTAGCTGTGGAAGTGGTCCAGGAATCACTGGATGGAATTCCCGAAGACAAGGCTTGCAGGGTTTCCTTTTTTCTGTTGGAGTCTTTTTATAACTTATACCTGTAAAACAAAGATGAGAAAGAGAGAAAATGGAGTGATTTGTTTAACTGGGAGTGTGGAGAATGGAACAAAACTTTAATATCTGATGTTCAGCCATGTTTTTATGGGCAGGCTTAGATTAGCAGTGATCTGAAAATAAACAGGGATGTGATGGCCATTTTTTTCTTTTCATTAGGTTGCTGGAGGTTGCTGACTCCCAGCAGCCTATTTTCCCTTTAGTGAGAGTACTCAGTCACTGAAAGCTTGCTGCTGCTGGAAGTTTCCATAGGTGAAGGTCTTCACAGACACAGGATGGTGCTACTGTCTCTCCAGAGCTTGAATTCTGCAAATGACACATTGAACAGTATCTTCCCCTTACTATCCTCACATTCTCCCTATTTCCTGATCAGAAGCCATAGAATGACATTGGCTTGAAGCATTTACTTTCTGGGACAGCAATTGTTTCTGATAGATTGACAACATTCTAGGAAATCAGTGGTTTTGCATCAGAAGAAGTAGCCAGTGTGGTTTATATATGGTTATACATAACCCTCTCCTCAAGGCACACTGAGCTGCTCTCAAAGTGGCTTTGCAGCTTGCCCGTGGCACATGCCCAGCACAAAGAACAGTGCACAGCAGTGCTAAAAAACAGTCCCTGTGCTTTGCCTGCAGACTACAAAGCCAGTAATATCCCACTAAAAAAGGCAGCACAAGTCAGCCAGAAATCTCACAGCAACAATACAAAACAAACCCAACATTGGACAATTCCAGTCAAGAACTGCACATTAAACAGAAGAATTCAGCTTTGGGCAGTTGCTGCATTAGGCCCAAGCTTTTACAACTGCCTCTCAGTAGGAGTAGATCAGATCAAGCATTTTGATACAAGCAGATCTGAGGAAGTCATTTGCAGCAGAAAGATGTACCCTATACAGAAGCAAATAAACAACAATCCCTGACCTAAAAAAGGTTTGACTGCAGGTAAGGACAGGAGATGATTACAATTAAGCATATTGGAATGCTCAGAGAACCAGGGCAGAGTGTAATGGGACAAGCAAAAATCACAAAGTATTACTGTGTTTGCAGCAGGGGAAAGCATTTCAGACTCCCTCTGTAGGAGATCTTTGTGGTGAATTTACAGGTTTTAATGGAGTGCTTCCTTTGTACTCCTTTCTCCCCCTTAGCACAGTACCTTCCATTGCTGTGTGAGACCAGCATCACTGGACTTCATGCCCAGGATACAGCAGTCTGCTTTCAAAGGATCATTCTCTTTGCAAGCACTTTTATCAGAGAGTTTTCATGCCTGTTGCATGTAGAAAAGCCTGAAGCACCCCCTGTTTTGGCAGCTAGCAGAAAGTCTGTGCTGGTCACATGAAGTCTCAGTCACATGGAAAGGGTACAGGAGCAGGCAGGCAGCAGCACGTGCAATCCAGCTCAGGCCAGCAGTGACAGAAGCCACCTCTGCCTGTGGCACTGCACTCCCCAGGCCTTGTGGGCCAGCTGGGAACCTGCTATTGCTCAAGTCCTCTGTTGCTACTACACCTGCTGATTAAATGAGGAGCCCCAGACTGCTATAAACCCCTGACCCATAATAATTCTGCAATTTCTTCACTGCTCCTGGTACCAATGGGACTCTGCCTATAAAATAGAGCCCATGATTCAGCACTGGGAGACTGGACAGGAAGGAAAGGCTCCAGTTAAAGGAAAACTGTAGAGTATTGCAAAGATTTCCACCTAAGTTATCTAAATATAAAAAAGTAATAAAGTATTTAAGATATTTTATCAGCTAGAATGAATTTGCTTGGAACTTCAAATTAGTAATTTTATGATTAAAAGATTGGAAATAGGAAATAAACTATTTTAGATCCAATTCTCTATCTTTAGAGTTCAACAAAACTTATCAGCTAGACATTTTATTGAATTTAGAAACAGTAAGATTTAAAATGCTAATATTCTAAGGAGCATACTAATCCTTTTATCCTAGACTTGTTCATGGTCTAGCTTTTTTTCCACTGGGGTCTCACTGAAACCAGGAATATTCTGTAGCTTTACTTGCACAGTCTTTAGACACACTTACTTAGGACAAATTCAATCTCAGTTAATTCTTGTTCCTGGTAGAGCTGTGGGTCCAACAATTGGATTTTGGGGAATTTACAGAATCACACTTTAGCTGATCTCTCAAAACATGAAGATGAATGCAGCCACAGATGAATGGTGATAGAATACAGCAGGGCAAAGCCAGGATAATGTTTCACTTTTGCAACTGTTCTTATCAATGAGGAACACTGATACTCCTTTACTCAGACTTTATCATATTTCTCGTGATTGTTTTATACTATGGGCATTAATTGGATTCCAGTCTCTTCTAATCTTATTTCTTCCTGATCCAAATACTCAGTAAGTTTCCTAAGAAAAAGAGAACAAGTTCTCAGTGATACAATGAAGCTAATATGTACCTGCATGGAAAACTCTGTAAAGTTTGTAGATGGAAAATACCCAGAATGTTGAGATTTCTCCCTAATGATTACCTAATTCACCTAATGAAATTGTAAACCTTTTTACCTTTATCTATTCTTTTCTTGTGTTTGGGTCCTTTTGGGCAGCAGAGTTTTTTACCCTTCTGACCTAAGGGTGAAAAAGAATACATTATCAGTGGAGACAGGTAAAGCAAATAACTGTACATACAGTAAATGTGTCAGAGTCCACAGACATTCTGCTTACTGCCTTCACCACTGACATCCTGGTATGGAGAGAACTGTAAAACAAAGGATTATCATGACTGATTTTTAGATCTCTGCACAGCTTTGTCCCTAGTGTGGAACAGGAATTTATTTGTTCTTTTCCATCATTACTCATAGATACATCAGACACACATTGTGAAGATTTCTTTATCCTTCGAAATGTCACACTGGCAGGATACAATTATAGTTAAACCGCTTCAAGGAAATATAAAAAATTACCCACAAGAAAAAGAGCATCTCTGTGTCCAGATGGACAGCAGTGTAGAATAAATTGCTTTGGATGGGCAAAGCCACTGAAATATTCCCTCCCCACCACAGCTAAGTAAGTGAGCTGCTGACTGCAGTTGACATAGTATGTGCTGGCCACAATAAAGGGGAAAAAAAGAAGGTTTATTCTGGAGTGAGGTGGAGCAGAAAGGACAGAGACAGATGATTCTTCATCAAGAAAATCTAACATAGGTCAATGTTCCTGGAAACTGTTCCTGAGGCACAGTTTAGAGCCAAGGCTGGTGATGGAGGCTGAGCTATCTTATCACCATAATTTAGTTGTGATATAACAGGTTTAACATGCAAAGTACATCTATCTTGCACACCCAGACACTTTCACATTGGCACCTACAGATAAGGAACAGTGTCCTTTGCACGTTTCCTCCCCACCTTCTGACTCACTGAAGTACCATGCACATCAACAAAAGGGGAACACTGTTACAGGAACCTGCAGGCATTCATTTGTGTTTTATTGATATGGCCATCTCCTATGCTTCCTGGACAGGCTTCCTTTACCATCCTGAAGACACATCTAGAAATTCTCCATGCTCATATTTATACATAAAGCAATTCTTAGAAGGTTTCTAGAAAATATCAAGCATGGCAAGTCTGCTGTTCCTGACCTTTGGACACTTAGCTTATTTGTTTCCTTATCTCACATTTATTCTCTACATCTTGTATAAAATACAAATTGTGAAAAATAATGGTGAATCTCAGAGATTTCCAATATCAAAACTCAAATCTGCACACGTAACTCTAGACTACACCTCTCAATTTAAAAACTCTACTGAACTGTCGTCTGCAAATGCACAATGACACCTGCAGAGATGTGGCCATAGACAGATGGAAAATCCTCTCTTTTCAAGATTTTGACTGCTTCATGAATTTGGAATACTGCAAAATGGTAACTAAGTGCCTCAAATTACTACAACTGAAGTGTGGAATATCAGAGGTAAAAAACCCAACCAACCAACAAAAAAACAAAGAAAAAAAGAGTTTAGATTGATTGAAGATCAGAAGAGTCACCCTTTCCTGTTCTGTAAATAAATTCTCATATACTCTGTTGGCCTGACTCGTTCATGTTTCCTTGTTTCATAAGGGTAGAAACCTTTTCCACAAACACATTTCCCACTACTGTGAAAATGACATTATTTTTACATGGGTGGATGGTTGGTTATCTACTGGGAAAATATAACAGGAAGAGCAGGTTTCAGAATACAGATTAAGGTAAAATTATCATGCTGTACTATGGGCAACAGGCAATAACAGAGGAAACACTACTGTACAAACGAAAGCACTGATATGCTACCACATTCTGCAGTCTAAGTCCTTTACTAAGCCCAATCCTCCTTTCCATTGCCAAGCTCTGTTTGTTTCCTTTAGCATAGTAAATACAAATTTTATATCAAAAAAATAAAGAACAGGAAAAAAGAAAGCTTTTAGAAGACTTTATATACTATACCTTCTACAGCAAAGACACTGAGGCACAGAAGACAGACAAACAAAAAGCCACAAAGTGTCAGGAGCTTCATCCTTCCAACTAGTCACGAGATGTTTCTGAGGAGGCTGACGGAGTGTCTTGGTCTCCAGCACAACCTCAGCTTTTTATAAGACAGAGCCAAAGGAATGTTACAGTCAGAATGGGTGGAGATTTGGCCTTTGTATTGCACCTCAACAAATGAAAAGAAACAGCACTTCCTATTTCAAGAGGCAATTTACTCAGGATCAGGCAGCATAGAGAGTTCCCTACCAGTCACACAGGAGCTTGGAGCATTGAAGTACACAGGGATGCTCTAAGGCAGACTCCTTGTCCTGTGCGTCCCCCTTTCCAGGGGACCTGGTGTGCTCCTCTGCATGTTTGGAAAGGCAGAGAGCACAGCAGGACTGAACCTCTATGGACAATGATCAGGGCTTGAAAAGGCAAACCAGACCCAGGGTGTTTTAATCAAAGCAATTGCCAGTGTGTTGTTACCATAATTAACAAGACAGCTGGCTAAGCAACAGATTTCTGAGTTTACTATTAACTTCTCAGTTTCTATGATATCTGAATGATTAAGTTATGGAGATTGCAACTAACAGTTCAGATTAAAAAGTCATCAAATTCAACAGTATCAAAGTTCACAGAGTGTACTTTAAAGAAAAAAAAGAAAGAAAAGTCCTTCAAGGAGGGATCAACTACAGAGGTGTGTCTCTTAAAAAAGGCAAAAAGTTCAGGTTTGGCAGCATCCAATTCTCCCAGCTTAATCTGGTAAGATTTGGGTCTCCAACAACAGAATATGTTATAAGATATGTAGCCTTAAAAGGTGGGAGCAGTATCTGCAAGCCATCCAGACTTGAAATTACAGCAAGACAGAAGGCTTCACTCTGGTGCCCATATATTGCCCCCAGCCCGAGTTTCAAAGGTTTGCTGTTGCAGATTTGGGATTTGGCTTATTTCTTCCACTGCATAAGCAGCCTTCCAAATTGGGTCACCCCTTTATCTACCAAATTTAGCCCCAAAACCTTATTTCTGCATTCCTACGTAGCAATATCTGTATATGGTGAAGATTGCTAATGCCTGACAGCCTTTTTGTGTTACCAAGGTTCAAGATCCAAATCACTAACAAAACTTGCTACAAGATAGTATTATCTTCCAAGTGCTTTCTGAAAGGCCTGCCTGGCACTGGCACCCCTTGCTCAGCCTGCAGTGAGGCCGTTAGTTCACATCCCTGCTGAGCACATCAGGAGGGACTTTCACACCTCAGTCCGTGCCGAGTAAGATGAATGACAAACAGCAACAATGTTGTTCTTATGATCGAGGCTTCTTTTGAATATTGAAACGTATGGGTGCGAGTCCTCATTTTGTACCTTTAAAGTCAACACTTCTTCTGCTTAAGACTAAATCAAATAACATAAATCCCAACATAAACTGAGCATGTAAAATGGAGCTGGTCAGCCTACTCACAAGGGTTTGCAGAAGATCTGAAATGTCAATAAGGCACACAAAAGTGTTGGTAGGAGAGTAATTTTTCTTCAACATTCAATCAGGCTGTCTGAGTAGTGGTAGCACTGAAGCAAGGATTTCAGTTGGTAACTACAGTATTTTATCTCCATTACACTTTCTGAAAAAGTTCTAGGCAAGCTCATGTACTGGGGGAAGTGAGTGAACATCTGTGTGGGGCTTAGTTGCCAGCTGGGGTTAAACCACAACCATACCCAAATAAATTTTCATGTCTTTTTAGCCTTAACTAGAAGGATCACCTTCTCTCTCTGTGTGCATGATAAGAAATAAAAAAATGAATACAGAACCAGATAAAATGGGAGATAACTTGCAAACAGAACCTGATGTCTACTGACATTTCCAACTATGCTCATTTAAACAAGAAGTGCTGCCAACACCTACCTCAAACCACCTCCCCCCATCTTTCTTCTGAAGTATTTACAACATAATATTGGCAGGAGAAGTATTTACAAAGACTTGTTTTCCTAAATATACATCACTGCACTGTAACTTTACCAATCACCCCAAGCAAGAACAGCATGTGCTACCCGAATGCCCCACTTGTTTTCTGCGTGGAAGAGGCAGGCTGCTACTTGGTCTCCATTACAACAATCCAAGCCTTCCAGCTACTGTGATGGGAAATGAGGCAAAGCTGTACAGTCATCACTGCACACCCAAAAGCCCCAGAGATGGTATGATAGGAACAAGAACAGGTGCTCACTTTTTCAAGGACAGCATCTGTTTGAGGAGTTTGAGCCTGTCTTATTGTCAGGCTGCTCTTGGAATGAAAACAGAAACCACAAAAACTTTCTAGAACTAAAATACTGAATGAATTTATCAATATAAACTGATGTTGATAACTATCAATTATCAGGGTGAGGGTATTGTAAGCAATTTATTTATTTTTACCAATTGAGAGGTCTAGTTACAAATCTTTAGATTCATTTGAGTAGGTATTGGGGTCTAAGCACTATACCTTGCTTGGCAGTTTAGAGAACAAACAGAGCTGAGGAAGATTTCTTTTTCCTCCTAAACTGAATGCTTTCAGAAGAAATTTTGGTGCTTTATATCTTAAATTTCAGGCTGTAAAAGCTGATCATTTCTATGGTTAAACCCT
Organism: Argya squamiceps; assembly: GCA_037834095.1. Lineage (NCBI taxonomy): Eukaryota > Metazoa > Chordata > Aves > Passeriformes > Leiothrichidae > Argya > Argya squamiceps. Next base: position 9,216,957 of record JBBMKD010000217.1, read on the forward strand.
GTAATTCTTAATGCCCTGTTTCATATGCTTCTATAAATGCTAACATCACAGGAAACGTTGAGCAAACTGAAAATGAAAGACTAGAAGCAATGACCTCGTATTATCTTCAGACCTGTCCTGAGATAAAAGTCCTTACCAAATAAGGTTGCAGAATATTCAAAATAATAAGACAGAATTGTGTCAAGGGAGTGGCTGGAGACAGGAGATGGAATAAAACCATAAATTAATAAATAGCCTGCTAACCTGTGTCCTTAGAGTCTGCCACCTGGAAGTTTGAGGCATCTGAATGATAGTCTTCTGTAAGATGTTGATTTTATGAAACAACCAGCAGCTGCTGTATTCTTTCCAGTTGAAAAAAGGCTGGGAAGGAAATTGAGTGCAGAGGTATTTCTGAATAATCCAGGGAACTAAGGGATGCACCCTGAGACTTGCATTAGTTTGCATTAATACCTGGTGTTCAAAAGCCTCATAGGATGTCTCTCAAAATCTTAAAAAAAGTACTTTGATTTCTGAACGTTAAATTAAGGCATGATCCAGAGTCTTCTTTTGTTCTTGCCAAAAAGAAATTAGATAAACTCTTAAATTTGCAATCTTCAGAGGGTCATTACTTCGGGAGGTGGTATGCTAATATAAGATTCATTAATATTTCTAAAGGTCATGCCATTCTAAGAAGAATCTGCATTTTGTATATGAAAATTTCTTTTAACCAGGTTGAAGCAGCTGTTTGTGACATAAGGAGAATAACAAAGCTGGAGCAAATGGTCTCGTTAAATTTAGAGCTAAATGAAACTAACTTTCAAGCTGTGGGAAGGCAGGAAACATTAAGAACTTTCAGGACACAAAGTTAATTTAATTCAAGTTATGGTGAACCAATGCAGTTACCCAGGAGCATGTGCTGGCCTGTTTTTGAAGGAGGGAACATGGTGTAGAAACTGAAGGCTGTAGTAGCAGTCACTATATGAGAAGCAGAATGACAACAGCTGGGATATAGTAACTAACAAAGATCAGAATGAAGAATGACTGAGGTTATAATTTCTCCTAGCATTTTATGGTGAGCTGATAAACACTTTGAAGACTGTCCTGGAACAGGGTTTAAAGCATCTTTGACACAGCTTTTTTTAAATGAGTGTCCTGCCACTCAGGCTGTGCCTGCAAGTAAAGCCTCTGCAGAGCTGTCAGCTGGTGTGTGTGTGAGTCTCATGTGCTGTTCAGGGGGGTCTAACCTCTATGTGTTCACCCCATTCTCTTCCCAAGTCACTGTCCTGGATAGCTCTATTAAAGTGGAACTTGCAGCTCTATTTTGCTTGGTTTTAACTTTTCTCCTGCTGGCAATGTGGTAAAGGTGGAACAACAGATGCTTCCCCTTTCCCCCTATTTACTTAATGTGCTCTCTCTCTGGTTTTTCAAAGATGTGATGAGGCTTGGTATTTGGTTGATGTAGGCTCCTAAATGCATAATGAAATGAGGTAAGGGTTCAGGCCAGAGACATTTACATTGGGTGCAGTGTTCAACGTGTATATGTGATGGAAACACTTCTTTCTTGTGGTAGCCCAGTCTTCTAGCTCAGGCAAGATGTGATTTAAAAGACTGTTTTCGACAGTTAATCTGCCAGAGCTCACACTTCCATGATGGGGTGATGAGAGGAGCTGTGCAACCTCATTATGGAGTGTAACCTTCTCATTGTGGAGGCAGATCTGTTCCCACTGCATGTTACTTCCCCCAAAGTAGGGAAAAAACAGGCACCCAAGCAGGGAAGGTTATCCCTCCTGCCACTTACCATGGCTCTAAAGGATTTGTCCTTATTTCACTCAGTACTTCCTTTGCTTTGTTTTTCAGAAAGATGATAGAAGAATATGAAATCTATCTGGCCTTCTGTCCAAAGTAACTTGTCTGGCTGCCCAATGCTTAGTTCCAGAAAACTTGGTACAGGAAGTGAAGTGGCACAATGACAGAATGTCTTGGCCAGCATCTTGCTCTTCTTCCTGAATAGATAAGGTGTTTCTTACTTCAGCCAGCAAGCCTCCAAAACAGAAAACACTGTGCAGATGTCAGCCCCTAGGCTTTTGGAAAGATTTTGAGATCATTCTGCATATTCATCTCTTCCTTAAAAACATGAATAAGCCCTGTCTCTATCTGACAGGAGGTGGTTGCAGAGATAACAGTGTGTTTTGTCCTGATGCTGTTACTTGACCACTGTCACCTCTTCCTGGTTGTTCTGTACATTGTAGATATGCAAATCATTCCATAGAAGCAAAATTAGTTGATAATAAAGTCCAGAACTTGAACTAAGGAATTTAGAGGCTAAAGATCTTTGCATTTCTATTTCTCCTACAGAGAGACATTTGAGGAAAATGTTCCATTGTTGATTTACTGTCAGCTTGCTAAAATCCCACAATCCGTTTCAATGCGTTAAACAGTTTGTCCACCAAAGCATTTATGGTCACCTCAGTTGTACTTAATGGGACTGGGAAGGAGTAAAAGAAAAAAGACTTCAGTAGCAATGGCTTTTCTTTTACGCAGAAGTTCAATGGGACAGGAGAATTCTGCTGAAGCTTTTGAGAGCCCAAGTTTTGTACAAATCCATCTGTGTATGAGACATAAACAACAGAAGAGTGAAATGCTTGCATTTCAGCTCAGCTGGTAGATCTTCTCATTCCCTTGGTACTCAAAGATAATTTGTAATAACATGTGGAATTTTGTTTTCTTGTATTGTCTTGGGTGGGAGGAGGAATCTGATTAGTAGCTCTTGCTCCTAGAAGTTCTTCAGAAGTCCTGAAAGAATGTAGTGCTACAAGACAAGCAACTCGTGTTTGGTTTTGCAGTTGGCGTTTTTTAACTTGTGGCACCATTTTTCTTAGAACAGATGATGGATGAGGAGGTATCGCACAGCTTAGGGAGAGAAAAGTGATCTTCATCTCTGAAAGGTGCATTCAGTCAGGAATAGCAGGGCCAGTAGATGTGCAACATCTTGTGTCCAGTCTAGGTGGGATGATGCAGTGATTTTAGACCTGCATGCAGTAAAGGAAGACCTGTAACTCCAAGGCCATTACCTTGATACAAGTATCTACTGACCCTACTGTCATCATGCCTCTGCTATCTCTCCATTGCAGTGGTGCTGAGTTAGTGTCTAGGAAGACATCTGGTACTTCCATAGATACCCAGACCACCATGCAACTTATAAAAATGCCAAGTTAGTATTTTTCATGGGACTTATATTTAATCCTGGATTTTCCAGTTAAAATTTTAATTGAATTTTTTCTGTGATAGTGGATAGAAGCTTTTTGTTTCCTTCCCCATCTCACTTGAATTTTTTTGACCAACATTACAAGAACATGTCATGCTTTTTTTAAAAAGGAACTGTTAAAATTAAAAAAACAGTTTCAGTAGTTCTTTTTGGTGTTCTTCACTAGCAAGAATACAAAATTTAGTTATGTAACACATCATGTATTACAAGGTTGCTCATTCATACAAAGAAAAACAAACACCATTATATTGCCATAAAGGTTTAGTTCCTGTGCACATGCTCATAAAAGAAATGCCTTACAGCAGTACTAAAGATCTAGTTCAGAAGCTTAATGATGTCTGCAGGAACACAGCAAGTGGTGTCAGAACCAAGTGACGGAATTAGCAAAGATGGTATTTTCTGGACCTATCCCTATTCATCCCTGGCAAAGGAGAGGTGGTTAGATCTAAAAGCCATCACTCTCAGACATGCTGGGTTTGTGTTTCAGTGGTGTCAGTTCTGTGTGGTATTTGGTAAAATGGGGTGGGTGAATGCTGGGCTAGTGCCTGATGTCACACCTTGTGCAATGAGGTGACATGCCTTTGCAGCAGCTGCTCCTCCAGCGCCAGGTGACAGATCTGAACAGCCACCCCCGTCCTCTGCCACAGACTGATGGATCGTTTCCTGTGTTGTAAGAGCCTGTCTTGCTTTCCTGATCTCTCTTTCTTAACCATGACTAAAGGTCACTGAGATGGTTGCATATTGAACTACAAATCCAGTTCTTACTTCAATACTATGTTGAGAGATTATTTAAATGCATTCCCCTTTTTTATTTCTAGATGGTCTATTTCAAAATTTGAAGTGAACTTATGGCAACAATTTCTAAATTCCAAGTTAGCTATAAACTGAAGTTCAAGGAAAGTCATGCTGTATTCTTGAATTATTTCCAAATATTGAAGAGTTAAAAAAAGAAGGTTCTGCTCTTTAATGACAGCAGTAATAGGAAGGAATAATCTTTATCTTGGGACCAATTCAAGTTACATAACGACACCAGGCATGCCCTGTTACTGTGTTATAGGTGAACTATTATAAAGGTTTTATGAAGGTAAGTGCATATTGCCTGACAGCTTTCAGCAGCATTAGAGGTTGGGCAAGCTGGATGAAAATTGCAAAGCTAATTACATTCAATAATTTCATTAGGTGAGATCTAAATTTCATGTTGTATTCTGCTATGCACGCTTAAAATACGCGCGTCAGTCGGATCTGGCCTTCTTCATTATACTAGCTGATGGTAAAGAACACTTTCTTAGGAAAAGAATTGCTTTATATTCTTGATAAAATTGAAGTAAATGATTAAACGTTATGCAGCTGCCTATTTAGATAATGATTTAAAAGGAAAATTACTGGAAACATCATGAAAACCTGTAGAAACCAGCTATAATCAGTAGCAAAGATCAGAATTTAATTAAATTGTGGACTAAACACAATGTTTACGTCTTTAATGTTCTTTGGCACACATAGTCAGGAATTACTGAAGAAGGTGGGGAATACTTAGCCAAATTAAATTTACATATTGATGAGTCATGCCTGGACCTGCAAAAAATCCAAGTTTCGATTGTAAGTAGGTCTACCAGGTGTCATTGTCAGTAGTGCTGGCTTTAGATTTTCATCTCCCATCAAATCAGAGCTGTCTTAATTAAGAGATATCTTAAGTTTTGACTTAAGACTAAATGTAAAGGAACAACCCAATTTTCTTCCTTTTATTGGAGACCAACACTAGGAAAATACTGCCAATGCTGTAATCTCACCCACAGAAGCCAAGTTACATCTTTCCACAAGACTGAGCAAAAGTGATGCTCATGTTTCTTCAGGCACCATTTCTCAAAAGGTTATTAGATTTTCTGTGGGTCTCACTTTCCATGCAAACACCTCCTGTAAGCAGTGTGCTGGTTTCTACACCTCACTGTTCCAAACAGTCCAGAATTCCTCCCTTGGTTCACAGACAACCTCAAAAACTTCAGCCTCAGAATCCAGACAAAAGCTCTTTTGTAACAAGCATGACTGTCAGAATTTTAAGACAGCTCCCTGTACATTTCAGATTTTGAGGACAAGCACACTGCTGTGTTTTACTACAGTAAAAGTATGAAAAAATTAAGGCTATCAAATTGCTTAGAAAGATAAAACTCCCTGAACAGGCTACTTACAACTGACATGATCCAAAGATTTCTTCCTTCTAAGAACTACAGATGTCCCTCCAGCTGTAATAGTGCCAGGAACTAGATTGTGCCTGGTAATCTTTGGGCACAAAGGAGCTGCAACAAGGTTCTTCACAATCCACTCTTCTTCCCTCTGTTTGAAGAGTCAAAAAATACTAGAGTGTGACAGACATAAAAGCAGCACTGGCTGCAACAAGTGGTCAACAGGTTACACCAACAGAACCACTTCAAGTGGAGCCAGTATCTTCCAGCTGGGAAACATCCCCAAAAAGGTGCTAGCCACTGAAACTGAGAACCATCTTTGCAGATTTTTTTACAGAGGAGTATGTACTTTCTCAAAGGAAATTGTAACCATAACCAAAAAAATACAGTACTCTTCACCAAGCTGTTAGTGCAGGGGTACTAAAATATTTCCGTTGACATGAGGAAAAGTGAGAATAGTCAACTTGTGAGGCTAGAATTTTATTGTTCATAGGTGAGTACATAAACATAACATATTTACCAGAAACTGAAAATATGAGGTGCTGACATTATGTCAAAATTTTCATGGCCCAAGAATTTCCCTTTTATTCCAACATATAGCAATAGAATCTGGAAAATATAAATTTCTTACTGTTAAATCAATGTCACTGTTAGGGAACATTTCTTTTAGACCAAGTTTAACATATCAATTTAGAGAAGAGTTAAACAGACTAAAGCACACGACACTATGGCAAATTTATGATCCCGGGGTTTACAGCATGCCATCCTCAATTCCCAGTTTCTGAGCCAACTGTACAAGCTGCCAAGAGATGACCACTAGGAGCTCTTCTGGACAGACCTTTATCCACAGTACAGGAATTTAGCCACCAGAAGAAAGACACAGCCATATTGCTATTCAACAGTTTTATAAATCTAGTATCAAAATAAGCTAGCTATTATAGCCAGTCAACGTTAAAGCAAGGAATTCTCATGTGTACTTCCAGAAGGAGACTGAAGTTCATATGAGACAAATGCTGCATAGCTCCCACATCTTGTCTCCTTCACACTTTTTGGTCAGCTAACCTGTCAAGTCCTGCTCAAACAACTGCTTAAACTTTTCTGAAATTTCTGCCTAGGTCAAAGCCATGATTGCACTTAGGGCCATATGCAATTTATTCAGTTCTTCTGAAGATGTCACTAAAACAAAATTTATGAAACTTAACTAAAAATTGATGCATCTTAGCAGCATTTCATGAACTAGCTTGTACCCCTATCTGCCTATGGGATACCAGTTCAAAAATTACTTCCTTTACTATGCAACAACAGTAAAAATAAAAAAGAAAGTAAGAGTTGAACTGCCATCTAACCCCTTAAAAAGCAGGTAGGACTATTTTATTCATATATTAAAAATAATTTACTTTCCCAAAATAATGTACAATTAGAAGCAGTTCAGGCTATTTTAAACACAGAGCTGGAAAGTGTTTGAAGAAAAACTAAGACTGAATCACATTGCACTGAACCAATATGCTGAAATGCTTTAAAATTCTCACTTGGAGCATTACTGCTTTAACCATGAATGTTTATTTAATATGTGCACTAGGTAGGCTGTCAGACAGTTGCAAAGGTTGAGTCTCTGTTTACTTTTTCCTGCCACCTCCACCACCTGCAAGCATGGTGGCCACCCGAATGAAGATGTTCAGGGTGTCGGTGTAGATACCCAGGCACCTAGGACACAAGAAATCACAGTTACTGCTGTTGAACAGACACACAATTATTTGGTGTTTCACATCATTATATTTCATTTTCAGAACCTGCATGAACTATCTTTACAAAACCCAGCTATGACTGTCCTCAGAGCTTTGTGTATCAAAGAACACCTACCACCTCTGCCAGCAAGAGCTATTTACAGAAATCCTGACAGACAGTATACTGCTCTCATACAAGAGCTTCTGCTTTTATGCTGAACATTGATCTGTTTATCTCCAAGAATTTTCAAGAAGATCAGTATTACTACACTTAAATTAGAATAAAACAGAACCAAGGAGGTAAGAATTCACCTAGGATCTAACACACATTTACAAGGAAGTTATTGGTTAGTCCTTGGTCTTTACTGAAGAGTCAGTCCTTCCTTCCTTATCACACCATTGCAGCTTTTTTATTTAGTGACAAAAACTAATAAATATTAAATGACTAT
>JBBMKD010000217.1:9233348-9305207 GCA_037834095.1 Argya squamiceps
GAGGGGGGGAACAGGGCGGTGTGTCCGGACGGCAGCATCGATGGGTGTCGTGGGCGTACGGCCGTGCAGGGCCTCTGCCACCTCTGCTGCTCGCCACCTGTGAATTTCAGGCTTGCCCTTTCCAGGGTCAGAAAGCTCAGGAGCTTTGCGCCTCGTTCCCTTAGAGCACAGCACTCTACAAGCGGGAGGTCAATCTCCCCCTCTGTAACCTCCCTGGAGTTACACCTCTCTTCCTTGTGGATACAGTGCATGCTTTAAGGCTGGTGTTCACACGCCAGATGAGCACAAAAACCAGGGTTGTGTATGTGAATTACAAAAATGGATGCTGCCAGCTCCTTGCAGGAGCGCTCCACAGCCCTTTTCTCAGCCCTTCGTTTTGGGCTAAACTATTTCTCTACTGGCAGCTTCCTTCCAGCCTCACTCCAAATGCAGCTCTGAGATTTTTTCCAAGTTTAAACTCCAATCCTAAACTGAGCCTTAGGAAGGACAGAGCAGCACTTCCCTGGACTATCAAATCCTCAAATTGATACCAGATTTTGCTTTGGGAGCCCCTTTCCAGCTCCACTCCAGCCACAACTCTCTAGTTTCATTCAACCTTAAGACTACATATGGCCATGGTTCTTCACTGCCAAGTAAAACAGACTGTGAAGAGCCTCGAGCAGGACCAAATACAAATATAATAAAAAAAGATGTGTTGAATGTAGAATTAAGTCCGGAAATAGAATTAGAGTTCAGAGACTCTTTTGAGAACTGTGAGATTAGCTTTTCTATATCTCAGAGCCTACTTGTTTAAACTATAAGAAAGGAAATACAGTGACCTGCTAGTTCACAAAATGAAAGTCAAGAGAGATCAGATATGGAAGAGGTCTGAAAGTGCACCAGCATATAAGATCTTGAGGAAGAATTTGAATTTAGAAGAACGAAGCAGAAGAACACATGACACAAGGGTGGAAATTCCATCAGAGGAGGCCAGACCTACTGGCATTTGAGATCTGATTCTTACTTACACTGACACTTGTTTGCTTTTTGTTGGAGTAAGTGAAAATCCAGAGGTTTGGTGTTTATTGTATTGAGGTCTCCTACAACGCAAGGAAAAAAAAAGTCAGTTTCAGGACATGAATATGTTGTTTATTTAGAGACTTGTAGTGCTTATTTCAGAGTTTGTAACACTCTATAATTGTTAGGTACTAAAGGATTCATTATAATAATTAATATTTAAATTTTAATTAAGTTATTAATAGTAATAATTTATGCAAGGAATCAAACTTATCTCTTTTACTACAGCATATAATCATGTAAAGAACACTCCTGAGACTTTCAAATAAGATCCTCATCTCAGATTTTCCCCAAACTGTTTCTTAAATAGATAATTTTGTCAGAAGCAACCCAGAACTACACAGGGCAACAAACTGCAACAAACTCAGCTGTAGAAGCCTTCTCACAGAAATTCGCCTGCTAAGAGCGAAGGTTTCCTCCTCGATGGGGAACACCTGTAAATGCTCCAGCTGGCCAAATCCGTGTGTGAGCGGGGCAGCAGCGGCCTCTGATGTGCTGAGGGGTTTCTCAGGGGGAAGCAGCGGGTTGGATCCTGCCTGGGGGTGCCCCTGCAGCTCTCTCGGGGCAGAAAGGCTTCGGTCCCTGTGGCAGCCGGCAGTGCTGCAGAGCTGCCGAGCTGTGCTCCTGCAGCGCCTGGAGCTCCTGCCGACAAGAGCAGGGATAACAGCAGGACAGAGGGACAGACGGCGGCCAAATGCTCACATAAAAACTGCCTTTTTAACTCCCCAGCACCGCTCCTTCATGGGACCGTGTTCAAACGCTGTGCTGTGCATCCAGCACCTTCGGCGCCTTTGTTAGCGGCGTGGATGATGGATGGCGCAGGGGTGCCCGCGGGTTTGCAGTGTCCAGAACTCCAAAGGGTGGCTGCTGCACTAAGGTGGCTGTGCTGCCAGCCAGGGGGAAGTCCACTGCACGGAGAACTGGGCAAACAGGAACGTCACGCACTTCAGCAATGAAGTGCAAAGCCCTGCACCCGGGGAGGAGCAGCCGCATCCACCAGCACGGGCTGGGCTCTCCAGCTGCAGAGCAGGAAAATGCAGCCACACTGGAGAGAGTCCACAGGGGCTGCCAAGGACAGGCTGGGAAAGGTGGGGCTGCTCCATCAGGAGAGAGCGCTTAGGGCACTTTATCAGTGTGTAAAAATAGCTGATGGCAGGGAGCAAAGCAGCCAGACTCTTCTCAGTGATTTCTGGTGACAATAGGCACTGGACCTAAACTGAAATGTAAGACTTTTTTTTTTCTAAGTAAGAACTTTTTAGTGATTTTTTTTTTCTTTTGTACAGTAAGAGTTGGTTGGACAGTGGGACAGGTTGCTCAGAGCATTGTGGAATCCTATGGAGATTTTCAAAAGCTGACTAACACAGTCCTGAGCAATCTGCTTATGCAGAAGGGTTGGCCTAGATCAGCTCCAGAGGTCCCTGCCAACATCAGCTATTCTATGAGTCTATGAAGTATTGATGAATCCTGAAGGATCTGAAGCACTTATGGCTTTTTTAGGACTTATATGCTCCAAATAAGAGGTGTTTGGAAAACAGTAAGCAGTTGTAAAGAAAGTTACTTTCAAAGCAACAAAAGTAATAGTAATAAAAAAGAATCTTCATGAAGATACTGTTTTTTGAAAATAGGTGAACAATTCCTCAGTAATCAGAAATATGAACAGGAATACTTGTACTGAAAATTTTTGCTTGTACATAAAACTTTCTTACAATTTCTTTTTTTCCAATAGGCCACGTTTTCATAACATGTAACATGTTGTTACATGTTTTGCATGTGTTGGAAATCTTACATTTCTCTAGAGAAGGTCAAATACAGTTTGATATTAGAGGGTCAGCTTCTCATTGGAAATTCTGCAAGATCAGAAAATGCCATTATGAGGGGACTGGAGTATCCTGAGGGAAGTGTGAAGTCAGGCTCCAAACCCTACCTTTCTTCCAGGCAGGAACCAGGTGGGGAACAGCCCTTCTGCACCTGCTTCCCAGCCCTGCTAGTTCCCAGCAGTGATGTTCCCATAAAAGGCTGATGGGCTTAAGGGGTGGTAGCCTCCAACAGCCATGCCCAAGGGGAAAGCTGATCTGACTCCAAAAGAGATTCATCCAAGCTCTGCTCCCCAAGTCCTGCAGGAAAAACATCGTGTGTTTTCAAAAAATGAAGTCAGCCTGTTGTTAGAGATAAATAGTTTCTGGAGGGATTTTGTTGCCTTGCCCTGACAGTGAGGATCACGAGCAATGCCGTCATCTTCCAGGAGACACCACAGGGTGTATTTCCAACCATGGACCCTGCCTTGCCAGCCACCTGCATTGGGACAGCACAACCACACTTACAATGGCCCTCTGCAATCCTGGAAAACCACGGGAGCCACAACAAGCCCATTATTGTGCTAATAAATAGGGTCAATGTCAATTTTGAAGCTTAAGCTTTTAACTCGGCAGCTCTGGCACCCTCCTGCAAGAAAAAAAACCATCTCAGTTGTTCACACGGCTGTGTTCATCAGCAGGAAATAAATAAATCTCTGCCTAGCACCATTTCTCCTTAGGGTAAACTTTGCCATTGAAATTTTCAAATTAGAGCTGAAGAAAAATACTTTGAAGGTTTTCTGGCTATGCTGACTCCAGCACTCCACATATCTCTCCCAGCAGATTCCAGGGGACTTTTGGACTTAATCTGTTCCTGGTATTCATATGACAAATCAATATTCATTAAGCACCTTGTTCTTGCTTTAGATTAGATATCATTAAACACTGCAGTATGGAGGGAATTTGGGGAGACAGTACTGATGACTTTCTTAAAGCCTGGTGAGAAAAAAAGCACCATAAAAATGGAGTATTACTTTACCATGGAAGAATAAGTCCTTCCATGCAGGAATTTGTTCAGCAGGAGCAGGCTGGGATGTGCCAAAAGTGAAGCATATTTTCTACAGGTGTGATAATTTTCAGGGTCTTGGATTATTTGGCCAGATCTCAAACATCTCAATTAGACAGCAGCTTCATTTCAGTGAACTGTGCTGGCTCTGAGGTGTCTTCCCTCCTTTCTGTTATGATTTTTTTCACCTTGCCCATTTTAAAAAGCATTGCACTGAAATTTGGACTGCAGCTTGTATATTTTGAGGAGTTTCATATACATTTACATTAGGCAAAAGTAATTCCAGTCTATAATTGGAGAAAAATTGTTTGCTATAAAGAATTTTACATGTTTTATCTGTTGCTAAAATAAAACAAATCCATCATGGCAGATGGATTGACACTTCTGGTGTCAAATAGTGTCTTTTGGGCTGTTTAAGGCATGTTTTGTGTGTAAAAATGCTGTTTTGAGCACAGGAAATATAGTCTTTAATTACCATAGACATTAAAAAATTAATTTATATATACACTTATATAAAAATCATTTAAGAATGGGAAACAAAAATTATATCTGTTTGTAATCTTTGCAGCAGACTGAAAAATCAAACAATATATCTCAAAGAATTAAAACAGCGACTGTTTTAAATGTGTATTTTCATACTGCGAGGGTGTTCTGCTGTTGTCAGTCCTTTTCATGACAAACAGTGCTCTGAGCACACATACAAGTTTGCTTTGCAAGCACTCTGTGAACTTCAAACTCACAACAGAAAAACACTTTCAGGTAGAATGTGTGGAAACCTGTGTGTGCCTGGCAGCTTTGGGGGAGAAACAGGTTCTGTTTGAGGTTTCTTCAGTCACTACAATGTTTTCCTTCTCGGGCATGCTAAAGACAAGAGCATCCTAACAGGCTATGCTGATAAAGAAGCTTATGTTCTTGAAAGCCCTAAGGGGCATAAAAAGTCTAAACATCCAGATCTGCTGAAAAATCCCTGCATTCAGTTTTTTGATCATTCACATTTAGGCCATATTTTTAGAAATTACTTTGTTTTTCTGTTTTCCAAGAGGAGACATCACCCAGGTTATATGGAACATTTTTTTGTAGGTTTGATTCTCTATGGCCATATCAATAATCCTGATGAAGTTGTGCCCCTAATCTGCATCTGCTCCCTCAGGGAAGAGGCACAGCTGCCTTTGCCTTGTTAGCAGTGCCCCTTGTTTGGCCTGGCACCCCCATTTCCTCTTACTCTTTTCCCCAGCAAGACCCCATGTGGCCTTTTCTCAGCTCTTGGGATATTCCCTTGGCCTCCCCTTGGTCACAATTCCAACACTTCTGCCCTCTCCCAAACTTGTCATGTTTTATCCTTGCTTTCTCTCTGTCCTTCATCAGCCCCTTCCCCCTTCTGCACTGTCCTCCCTTTCCCACACCAGCTGGGATTCATGCTGGCCCTGACAGTTTGTAGACATTTAAACAAATGGGTTTTTCCCCTGTCAGATGTTAATGCTAAACTTTATCAACTACTAAATAAACTCCCCAAATAAGAAGCTTGACATCAAGACTTGTCTTTTCCATTAATTGTATCATTTGTGTCTTGTGTGGAAAATGGGGGCTAGAGCTTGCATTTCCATTCCCAGGTTTAACCAAGGCTACAATATATGAAGGTAAATAAACTTGGATGCCAAATCACCAGTTCAGTAAATTGCTTAAGCTTGTGAGTAACTATGTGAGTAACACTCTCATGTATTAGAGTGGAGGCTCAGAACTTGTTTCTTTAGTTACTCAGGAGAAAAACTTTGGTTTCTCAAGTGCTCAGAGATAAAAATTTTGATTTCTCAAGTGCTCAGAGATAAATGAAGTTGAGTGCTTTGGTGAACTGACATTGTTTCATTAGAAATGAATACATGAGATAGAACATTTTTTTCACTCGAGATTCTATCTGAATAAATTGTACATAAAAGGACATTTCTTTTTCTTGAACCCTGTCTTAGAGGCTATACTATGAATTATTTATTTACATTGGACAACAAAAAAGCTAAAACTGTTTAAAAATATTTTTCAACGAAAGGGTGAAATCTACATTTACAGCCTGAGACCTCTCAACCTCCAAGAAATTGCTATTCATTTTGTTTAAATCCAACAAATACTCATTTTCCTAAGTGCCTCTGAACTCTATGCTGCAGCAAAACAATGACCCAGGGCTTTGTCTGAAATTGCTCTTTGTGCTTTCTAATTACTTTTAACATGCAGAGCACTGTTCTGCAACTTCCTGAAAAAAAACCTATTTGAAATTCAGTAAGCTTTGATTTAAAGTGATTGGTTTCCACCTGGATCGAGTGAAATTTTCTACTTGCAAAGTTCATTAGGACATTAAAAGATGCAAATTAATTCATAATTCTTTCAGCTCATTCTCTTGGGAACAATTATACAAGGAAATTATTAATGTACAAGAAAACAACAGTTAAAAATCTCAAAGGGCAACAGAGGTGTGGAATATATGAAAACATTTAGACCTAGCTAATAGCAGAACTCAGTTATAATAATAACAGTTCATAAACCAATTTTAATTTTTCTTTATTTGTAAACTGATAGCAGCCACATGGTGCTGGCAGAAATCAAAGGCTGGGCAAAAGGGGGTTGCAGCCAAAGGCCCTGTTCTCAATGAAGGGCTGAGGAAACACAGTGTGTGAAGTTTTGAGCTTGTGCTACCAGGGAAGGATCCCAGCCACAGGTGAGGCATCAGTGAGCTCACCTGTGCCCATGACTCTGCCCACACCACCCCGTGGGCATTGCAAACCAGGCTGTCATTTCAGTGTAAACAAGCCCTGTACTTTCCAGCTGGATAACGAAACCCCCCAGGGTCCAAGTAACATCTGATGATAAAAGAGTAAACAGACTTGCTTTTTAGGCTTCTTTGATCCACCTATTTTTTTCTCCTTTTATTTAAGGTGTTAAAAAGCTCAGCTACTTTCCATTTTTCTTTTCATAATTTATCCAGCACGCTTTGAATATTACATATCTGATGAAAATTTCAAATCAGAGTAACAGCACAGTCTTATCAGCAGACACCTGTAGTGACTCTGGGCGATCTGCTTGCAGCACTACCTGACTTATGGCTGTCAATGAAAAGACTGAGAGGGAACACATGCTCTCAAAATATTGTGAAACAAGCACCACTACTGAGAGAAGTTTGTCCTAAAGAACCTGCCCTTTTATAACTTTAAGGAGAGCCACATAAACATAACACACACATATCAAACCTCTGCTGATGTAGTTTAATACACCAGGACAAGACAAACAGAGGTATCACATGAACTGAGAACGAGGCTACCTTATGGAGATGCAGGAGTAAAATAACTTGTGCTAGACTTACACATGCCTTTGTCTACAGACTCAGAAGGGTACTGTTTACAAATGAAAAATGTTTACATTTGAAAAAATACCATGTTCTACAAATATTTTCTCTCCTTTTTCAGAATAGCGTTGGAACTGAAAAAATAAAAATCCAAATAACATGGATTGACAAACTAAAATCCTTAAGAAGAGTGGACACAGTACTGTTGTGCATACACATCTCCCAGGCAGAAATCCACATTCTAAACACAGCAATATTTATGGAATTTTCAAGTGACAGTGAGTCACTTCCAAAACTTCCCTCAAAAAAAAGTCCCAGATTCCAAAAGAAAGACTTTGTTTTGATGATGCATATAAAGGAAAAGCTAAGTTTCTACATGTTAAAAAACTGAAGTGCTGAAAATGCTGGCCAAATTCCTGTTCTGTCTTGCTTTTGCAGTTGCCTAACTAGATGAATGTATTTCCTTTTGCCAACTGAAAATAAGCTTCCAGGGAACAATTCTATCTCACAATTCAGCTAAAACTACTGAGAGAAATCACTGATTATTACACATCTAATGCCATCATTCTGTATATTTAGAAGAACATATGGACTCAGTGGAAAAATAATTAGTGTAACACCCATGTGCAACTCAAATTCCACTAGCCTCTTTTAGCTCTTTTGTTCTAAGCTAGAGACCGAAATCCCCATGAACTGAGAGAAAAAGGTGTCAAAGAGTCAGAAAAACATTTCTGAGTGAGAATCCTGACAAGAGACCACTATGGTTAAACAGATTTCAAATGAAAATTCAATTATTTTATAATGGAGGCCCATTTTTTTTCCTAAGGTCAGAAGAATAAAAGTTATTTTTAATGTCACGTTTGGTTTTGCCCTTAAACCCAACCCAACCCAACCACAAAAACCAAAGCCACAATATAGCCCACTCCAGAGAAAGGATTATGTCCTATGAAGTGGTCTGTGATATATAGGGGGCAATAAGAGAGTGAGGATAGAACAGGATTTTTATAAGCAAAATTTTCATCCTCTAAGACTGCTTCAGGCTGTGAATTGTGAAATAAGCTGATGGCATCAGTTTGATTGTGAAGGGTCATGTACTTATATGAGAAAGCTGTGATTTAACTTGGCATTTCTGTAACTTTAAGGACAAAATGGACATAGATATTCCATGTCACCACTTAAGTGATTTCTTGTAAGGCTAGCACCAAAGTTCAGTGGCTGAGATCCCTCAGCTGGTGCCTCTGTGATATGTCTCTTTGGCAGCAAACCAACAATGTCAGCCTGGCATAAATGTAAGTGCCAGATCCATTTTTTCCCTTTGAAGTGCACAGTCCTAAAGGATCAGGGCAAAGCCCTGGAGAAAACAATATTCAAGTTAAATATCATCATGTTCTCAATAAATTACTTTAGTAGCTGTTCTAATTAATCATGGTCATTCCCTATCTGTATAGGGATAGAGAGAAGAAGTGTCACATAAGGACACTCTTTCAGAAGGAGTTTTCCCCTTTTAGACACAAGCATAGAGGCTTGACTTAACATACAAACTCAGAAGGCTGCAGATAAAAGAGATGAGAGCTCCTCTAAATACCAGGCTCTGGTTTGGTTACTGTGTTTTTGGGATTTGGCCCTTAGCTTTGCAGTCATTCAGAAACTTGCTGCTGATTGCTACCAAAGCAAAATCTGTGATATAAATCTGTGAAACTATGAGACACTGAAAGAAATCACTGTGGAAATGCAGCAATGCCTCATTGATCCAGAGAATTCACTTAGGCCACTGAAGTGTTCCCATCCCTGTTAGCAAAGCATTGCTCATCTACCAGAGGTGGCCAAGTGAGACATACCTCAGGTGGTGCAGTTTCCTTCCCAGTAACCAGAAAAGCAAATGAAGTGAAATATTGAACCTCAGCATGAAAAACAATCTTTTCTTTCAAATGGGTATTGTTTAAGGTGTGATGAGAAATGAGTGGTGAGCAAGTGCCATAAAAATACCTAGGTTTAGTTTTAAAGATATTTATGGGAAGATTTACTTATTGCTAAATGATGGAGAACAGTTACAATCTGTTATAGCTAATTTACTACTACATAAGTGAAAATGTGCTAAGAGCAGCACACTTGTTAAATTAAAGCTCACTTAATGATTACACAGCACTTGGGAATAACATCTAGTTAAAGAGTAAGCAGTAATGGATGTTTTCTATAGAATCATTCCTTTTGGGAAAATAAGACAACCAAAACCCTTTACATTTTTGCTCATAACTAAAAGGTACAAAATACCAGAAAGAGGACAAGGAGGGATTTCCTCTTTTAGTGAACACTGGAGTACTTACTAGAGCTACCTTGAAAAGGTTACTGGCTCTGACTCTTCACCCTGTTACAGTGGGTAGCACTAAAGTCAGTACCATTATCTTGCTGCATCACTCTACAACAGACTGAAAGAAATCAGATAAAATCCTGGACTGGATACTACCTATTATCTACCCCCTTTGTCATTTTTTTCTTGTCACCACAGTATCTGAAAAGGTGATTATTAAATCAATAGTAATAACAAAATCCCAGGACTCAGAGAAAAGCTGGTATTTTCCTCTTTATGGGAGTGACAATTTTAGCTGAATCAGGGCTATTCTTTGGGTAGGGAGTAACCTTGTCCTGGTTTAACCCCAGGCAGCAGCCAAGCCCCACACTGCCACACGCTCACTCCTGCAATGGCAGGACTGGGGAAACAATCAGATGGGTAAAAGCTGGAAAATTCATGGATTCAGATATAGGCAACTTAATAGGGAAAATAAAAGCCACACAAGTGAGGAAAGAAAAAACATGGAGTTAGTTTAACACTTTCTATGGGCAAGCAGGTAATCAGCTATCCCTGGGGAAGCAGGGCTCCATCACACCCAGCAGTTACTTGGGAAGACAAACACCATCATTCCAAATATCCCTCCATTCCTCCTTCTTCCCTCTACTTTAAATACTGAGCATGACGCCAATCCAATCATTCAGAAGTGTGAATGAGGCTGTACACTTATCTATCTCCTTCCCCAAGATGGTACCTCTTCAACAAAATGTGACCTTTTTGCATTGAGTACTTTTGCAAAACAACTTAAAAAAAAAACCTTGAAGGAGCCTCTACAGCAATCCCAATATATGAATGTTGGGTATTATTTTTGTCACTATCTTCTTATATAGGAGCTTTATAAAAGCATTGTTTCTGTAGTTCAGGGGCCATGTTGTGGCCATCCCATGTAGCAGCAGGAGGGTTGGCCGTGGTTCAAAGCTCAGTCCCCTGTGGATGGCTTTGCTAGAACCTGCTGGAGGGGAGCTTGGTGCTAAGATAAGGAAAGGTACAGTTTTGAGACTATCAAGCCTTTATTGCTAACGTGGGATGACAAGTACTGATAGCTGGGGAGCTCCCTGCACACTGTCTTTGGGTGTGGCAGAGCAGCTCCACAGCAGAGGCACTGTGGAGGAGTGGGGTGAGTCTCCACTGCAGATGAAACTCCAGAAAAGTTATCCCAATTGACAGCTATGAACCAATGCTTCCTTTTTGTCTCTGGCTGCCAGAAACCCCTGCACATCCAAGTTCCAAACAGAGCAATGGCAACATGTAAAATGGATCTTGACTCACTGTGTACATCTGTATCCCTGGCTACAGCATCAGATCATTATTTTTCTTTTTATACACATGCAGTAATTGTGTGCTACTGGCCAAGAAGGTTACAAACATATTCACTCATTTTTTAATGATGCTTCATCATAATGGGTAGTGCCTGGTATCTTAATGAAGACCACATACAGTATTCTGTCTTGTAAGAAATTTAAAGTGCATATTTTTGTGGTTTGTAGTATGATCACTAAGAAGGCTGGAATTGGTGAAATTACTGTATGATTAAGAGAAAATCATTCTAGCCTTTTTGACTCATTAACAAAGGAAGATTGTGTATGTAAAAAAGATTGATTAAAAGTTTATGTTTCTTTTCATGCAGACACCACAGGTAAGGACTCTGAAAAGTGAGTTTGATCACTCAGCATTGATCAAAAAAGAGCTACCAAAAGTCAAGCAATTGTCTTGTGGAGAGAAAAACCTTTCATCCATGATAAAACATAAATATTGAAAGCATGCAGTGGTTTTTCAAACAAAAGTTCTTAATGGTATTAAGAACCTGCTCATGCAGGACCCATGCAAATCCATGTTTGCAAAAACCACTTTTAATTGCAGAATTTCTCCTCAGATATTGCAGGTATATTATGGCTGTATTTGTTATATTCTGATATTCTTTCAACTCAATGTAGACTTCTGCATTTAAGATGAGGCCCAAGGAAGACAGAGCCTCTTATTCTCCTGTTCTGTGTCCTATAGCTTTTTACTTACACATAACTTGAAGTGGATAGAGCTTTTCTGATTATATAGGGGCAGCTGTGTTTTTTGGGTTTACAGTGGAAAGTCATTCTCAGCTGTAACTGTGGAGCAAACACAACCTGCACATAATATTGCTATGTATTTTATTAATCTAAAATGTTCCAGCTTACTACAGATACCCATAAAATCACATTGGTAAATGCACAGGCTCTGAAGGGCATGTTATACAGAAAAGCTATACAGTAGAAGCTGCTGCCTGTGAAGACTTAGCATAACTAGATAATGTGCTCAATAGTATTCATTCATAAAAGGCAGGCTCTGCTCTGCAATTTCAATTTAACAAATAATTCAGCATGCACCCAGGAAAGTTAAAATATCCTAGTACCAAAAAGACCCCTAAACCAAACCAAATAAACATGCAAGAAATTGAGATAAACGGTGCTCATATTTTTGAACATGAAATAAATGACAATGTGCAACTTTTACACAGGCTATCTATACCCTCTGTGTCTGTTTTCCTGAAACTCTAGATCTACCCATTCAGCAAAACAGCACAATGGACTGGTGAAGGTCAAAAGTGTATTTGAGTAACCACATGACAGAGGTTTACTGAATTTTAGCCTGATAAGATCTTCTGTACATCATGGACCCTAAAGTCTCAAATGATCTCTCAACCAACAATGAAACTTCTGATCAAGGTGAAATCTCAGGATTTTGCTTCACTAAGACACCCATTCTGTAAAAGGTAAATTGGCTACATCCAGGGTGCATTTGAGTCCATGGCTGAAATAATAACTGTGGTAAACATATGGGTCACTTCCAGTTTGTGTGTCTCTAGTTTGCACAGAGAATACAAAACTGCGCTCCCACCACAGTGCTCTGCCTTCAACTCATTTTCTCCCTTTCCCTATTCCCACATCCCCACAGAACCTTGCAAGTGTTCAATGATGTGTCTTCAGGGCCTCACGGGGTAATTGGAGTAATTCTGTGCAACACTGCTGGGCAGCAGCAAGATCCTGATTTCTGTTGCAATCTCCTAGAATAACACTAAGAAAATCACTGGAAGGTGGGAGTTGCTAAAGGAATCCAAAGGAACTGGAAGCTGCTGAACATCAAGGACAACTGGTTGTATCTGCTTCCTTTGGCTGCCTGTCTCACTGTCTACCACAGTAAAAATGGGATTTAGTGATAATTCCTTTTAACATGAACAGAAATAGTTGATTGTAAAAACAAACCCAATGAAATATTCAGTAATAAAATGGTCAAGTCACTAAATAATGCATCCAGCTGGCTCTAGTGTCTGACCTTTGAAAAATTCCTTGGGGGTGAAGTGCAAACTATTTTTTTCCCCTGATGGTGTATTCCTGGGGAAACACTGCTATGAGAACTCTGTATTTCACAGAGAAAGCAGCTCATTTTTTAGCTTTAATTATGCATGTTCTTCAGTGGGTGGCCTTCTTCTTTCTTAGTAGGTACTGAATCAATACCCTGGCATAGTGCTAATGGGCACTGTGCTACTTGAGGTGCCATCTTTCAGAAAAGAGACTGAAAGCAAGGTCTTATCTCTCTTTGATTTTCCTGGCTCTCATGGCATTTTTTTCCTTTTTTTAATAATAAAGGTGTTAACATCAGTGCCTTGGCTAGGGTCCAAGTTGGGTAATTACATTCTGTCTTCCTAAATTTTGCTTTGTGCAGTTTTAATTTAATACGGTGCCTTCTCTTCCTGCCCTAAGTTGTTTTGTGTCATTGCTGGGCACTATTAAATAACCTCCATATTTCCCCTGAGACAGCTGCATTTAAGCTGTGGGTAAGGCAAAGCCTGTACATGGATTTTGTGAACTGTTCCCAGAGAAGCAAACACAAGCTCACTTGCAATTATTACATGCCAATATTTACCTGGACAAACTCCAGCTTCTCTACTCCCCTCCAGTAGTTTGCATTCATTTGGAATTTAACTACCCAAATGAAAACAGCAGCTGTAGGGAATGCTGTCCCTTCTCATGAAGTCACAAGGCTCATGCTTGGGAGGACGTTTTCAGCAGGCAAAGTAGTTTTATCCTCTGTATGAGAACATAAGCTACTACAAGCCACCTTCCTCTACAACAACATGTGGTATTTAGCCATGAGCTGCAGAGGGGTGCTGGGCAGGGTTATCCTGTCTCAGTGCTGTGGCCGCCCTTCCATTTGTCCCTTTTGGAGGATCAGTTTGTCATTCAAGGGCAACTGAATGGGTCCACGAGCTGCAGGGCAAATGTTCCATGTGCTACTGTCCATACTGCTCTCAAATACTGCATACCGAATACTTCCACCAAACACTGCATCAGTGTCTGGATGTAAAAGCATCCAGGAGATAGCCACACTAAACACAATTAATCCAGAGAAGCAAAAGGCATCGATATAACATGGTTTTTCATTGGCATAAAGCTCTTTGTATGCAGACACTGCTGCTCAGGACTGAAGTCAATCAGGTAGGCAACACTGTCACGAGTTATTCCATTTGTGTGTGCTTTTAGGAGCTGTAAGAGCTGGGGCAGGATCACATTACAACAGCAGGCAGGAGTGATCTTATGGCACAAATCCTCAGAGTGTAAATCAAGGCAGGCACATTTCCATCAGCTTGATTGAAAAGTAGGTTAAAAACAAATATTACTTATAGAAAACTTCTGATGCAAGCTGTGTAACCAGAACCATCCAAAATAGGCTTATGGCTGGAGCTTGCTAAATATTTTTAAATGAATGTATTTGAAGTCTTAACTTGAAAATAAAATCACAAGAGCATAAAAGCAAAACTCTATTGCTATAAATCAGCAAGACTGCACTGATTTTTCAATTGACTATATTTGAGTAATTTTAATTATGTATTATCTCACTCAGCTTTAAAACATTGCCAGAACTGCAGACTTTGAACTTTTCATACTGATAGTATTGTTGCTCTTGCTTCCATTTTTTTCTTTTTTTAAATACAGTATCCTTTTATTGTTTAATTTAAAGCTATTCAACCTTCTTCCTGCTATCCAAAGACATTTTGTATGTAAATCCAACAATTTGGACCCAAAATCACCACCATCTGCTTATTATAGCATGATCCAGCAGTAAAGGGAATCTCTATTAAGCCCTTAATGGGAGTCATGTGACTGTGCAATGAACTTGGTTTTCATTTTCCTGATGGAAGTGATACTGTTTCTTTTCTGGTCCCTTTTAATATTCTGTGATGTTCTGCAACAACAAGAACATTAAAACAACCTTCATTTCGAGACCCATCCCCTTCACCCCATTGCAGCTGTTGCTTTATCAGGTATGTATTGTGTCTCTGATCCTGGCATGCCATTAGGTGTCAGAATTAAATGTCTTTCTAGATTTGTTTTTATTCACTCACTGCTAAGTATGTTGTTTTTCAATGTGCTGAGCTATCCTTGATGTGACCCTCAGAAAAAAAATCTGCAAGCAGCAAACCCCAAACCAAACCCCTGCAAATACCAGGGTTTCAGTGGTGCAACAAAACCAAGCAGCTGAAGAAAAAAATGAAGCCAATCATTGCTGGTAAAAAGTAGAAATTAAATAATTGAGGAAACCTGCCTCGTTTAAGTACCAGAACCAAGAAAAGACTCAAGTAGGTTTTGAACTTGCATGAAGTTTCTCATAAACTAAGATCCTGAGGGACCTTGACAATAGAAAGCCCTCAGTTCAAAGAAAGTGTGTGGGAAAGAGCAAAGTTGTCGACATCCTACTTTGGGTGAATCACTTTCCCTTTAATGAGAATACATATCAATGGCAGTGCAGTACAAAGACAGATTTCTGCAGCTCTCAGAGTTCACTCCTGGCCTTTAACATGCAGTGTGTAGTGGCAAGAAGTTTTTACTTTAGAATGTTTTTTATAATCTCATTGTTGCAGTCAAAACTATCCCAACATTCTCTTGCTGGCAGAGCTCCCTGCACTACAGATTGCAGAGTGGACATTTTTCCTACCTTAGATACAAAAGATATTTTATTGGTTTTCATTGACATGTATGGCAAGTGCTCCAAGTTCATAGCACAAAACTGATATATGCCATATTAAACCCACAGATAAAGTTCCTAGAGTTTACTGTTTCAGTTTTATATGCACAGTTATACGAGAGAGTAAATGAAGAAAAACGAGTTCATTAACATATGCAGTGGTGACTTTTAAATACAGTTATGTGCTGACATGCCTCACAGACTGGTGTTCTGTCCACAAAATTGATCAAGTCTGTAGGGTTATGACACTTTGCCTTGCTGATCCCACTTGCCACTAGGGCTTTATTCCTGCTCAGCACACATGAGCAGGGATTTGTGTATGCAAATTACAGGTCTACAAAACAAGTATAAAACAAGTATCTGTATCTGAACTCTCTGGCTACGTTCTCATTTCATCCGTGGGGAGAAACAGCCATTTCCAGATTTATCTGCTCCTAAGGTAGAAATGGAACCAGCACAGATGGATTGTGCTGTAGCAACAGATACTTTTATCCCTTGACTATGTACATGTACACACTGTCTCTGAGACACATCTAACCTTCAGCCTCTGGCTGAATTCTGCAAAAAAAACCCCACAAAAAACAAACAAACAAAAAGGGTGGAACCCATTGGTTGGTGCTCTTTGTAGGGCATGTTAAATACAGCTTCTCTTTAGCTCTATATAGACTGACTGGGTGTGAAGGCAAATAGCAGAATCTCAGTAGGAATGAGGAGGAAACCAGGCAAATCTGTGCAAAATATGGCACATGCTCCTGAAAAAACACACACCTTACACCACTCAGGTGGTGGGCACTTTACAAAGAGGCCACGTGTAGACCAGTTTGGGTGCAATCCTGATTCTACTGAAATCAAATGCAAAACATGCAATCCTGAGTAAGTTCAGGACTTCAGCCTTTTTCTGAAGAAATGGTGTTTCTGATAAAACTACCACAAAGGAAACTCTGGGCTGCTCTTTCAAGTAATGTCAAGAATCTTAAGCCCATCTCGATCGCTCACTGATTGTGATGTTCAGCCCACAGAGTATAACAGGGATCACAGACTGAGGCAAATGACAGCCTCAGTCTTGGGCTCTCGGGAGGGCTGATGAGTTTGAATCCTCCAATGAGAAAAGAGCTGCAAGCAGCTCTCTCTTCCATCTCTGTAACGCATGGAGAGAAAATAAATCATTGTTTTTGCACTACCTCCCAAGGAAGGCAGCAGATGCTTTTTTATTCAGATGACATTTCTCAAGCCTATCCATAGTGGTCCTGCTCTGGCCACAAATCAGTGGCTGCTTTATGAACATTTTGATAATTCTGCCACATCTAATGATAGCCAGTGGTGGTGGGCAGCACAAAAGAAAAATCAGGTTGTGTGAATTTAGACAGCCAGCTAAATCTGAGCTCTGTAACAGTCAACAGGAAGAACTTTTAAGCTGTGTGTGAATACAAATGTCAAAGATACCAGATCTGTGTGCAAACTGTAGCCTGACACACATACACACAAAAAAATGTATGACCTTTAACTCCATGAAATACCTGTCAGCCAGCTGTGCTAGGGAGGAATCTATATGCAGTGCCTGTGATATGTTGATTCTCTTTTCAGGTCATCCAGGGTTTGTATCTTTTATTCTAAATGTTTGAAAATGAATTGACTACAAGCAGAGCACTCATGTAAAAGCAACATATCTGATCTGAGTGATAGAGATTACAACACCTTTCATCAAAAGATCCCAGGAGTAATATACATCTTATTCACAATAGTTCAAGCCCTGCAACAAATTCTTGTTTGAATTTATACACAAGCTGCTCCACTGAAATCTAATCACATGCCTAAACCCTCTCAGAATCAGGCCTAGCTCTGAACAAGAATTATGTTTGTCTCTGCTGATAACAAGACTCTGTAGGGGGAAGTACAAAAAGAAACCCTGTTAACTCCTTGAATTCTTTGAAAAATTTAGGATGTCAGACTCATGTTTTGTCCAAACCAAGAGGACCATCATCCTACTCTGTCTGAAAATATTCCAAGACATTTAATGACACAAGATCAGCAGGATTTTCTGCATCTGAGAAAACAAATATTCTTCTGGGAAACTATGAGCTTATAAGTGAATTCAACTGGATTACTGATACTTTATTAAAGCCAGAAAAACCCCATTATACAAATGAGGCATAAGAATGGGAGAAAGAGTGCCTGGTGTCCTGAGAGACCCCAATTTTATACATCATACCCAGTGACTTCAGACAGAAAACTATGTAACATGCCACAATGAAATTCAATAACCCCACCTTCCTCCAGACTGTTTTACTAAACTGCTGGGTTTCAATGTCTGTACAGGTGAATACAGAAGCAAAAGAAAACATTTTACTTTATTAAAGTAGAAAAGATGCTCTTGTAAACATATACAAAATGAAAGAAATCTCATTCTCATAAAGCCTGTCAGATAACACTGGTTGCCAAGTCATGATTCCATCAAAAATACGTGTCTAAAACATGCCACAAATGTGAGAGCAATCTAAACCTGACTGCATGGCCTGTCCCACCACACAAGTGAGATGTGGAGAATTTCACCAGTCTAGAGTTTTGGTCAATGGCTCCTACCAGTGGGAAAGGACAAATTTCAAGAGTTGATTTTAAATGTTAATGCCCTTTATGCTCAGATCTAGCAAATGCCACATGGAGTCAGACACACCCTTCCTCTGAACTGGCAATTGTCTCCTGGTGGTATCAGAGGAACAACAGAAATAGTGAGGAATGATGAAAAGCGAAATTCAGATCTAATTTTCCTTAAAGTTTAGGGAAGTTCCAAACCTCTATCTGGATTAAGATGTGACCCTATGCCAACATCACACCAAAGGAAAACTTGAAGTGGGATTTATATGTTGATTGCTTTGAAAAATTATCAACATGGAGGTCTGCTTGTGATTTCCTTGGCAACAGCTACCTTTATTAAGCTTCTAAAACCCCATACTTCTAAATATTCAAAATAATAAACACGTGATAAAAATATTACTAATGTGCATCCTTTTCCCCTTCCCAAATGTACCCCTTCCAACAGTTTGCAAGCAGCATGGAAATATTTGTATGATTGTTCTAACATGCTGTAGTGAAGCAGCATAAATCCCATAACCTGAGATGCAGTGTGCCCTTCTGTTCCACTCACACAGAAGGAGGGGTGTTCTTACCCACCTTATAATTCAGTTGAGGTAATGCCTCTTAAATACACACTCCCTGCAAGGCAGTCATTTATCAGTGTTATCAGATAACTGCTTATTTTGAGCTGTTAATGACAATACAGTTGTCTGCCAAGAGTACTAAAGCTCCTTCCTTCTGTACGAGTGGAATTCAGCAAATTAAATCTAGAGGAAGAGATCTAACCTCTAATGGTCTTCAGGGGAAACTTTTCTCTGTCTTTCCTAAACTAGTAAAAGAGCCCAAGCTGTGCTATTTGGCAGCTTAACCTCAGAGGAAGTGCAAAGTAAAGAAATCTCTGAAAAACAAGTAAGTTCAAACACATACCACTGCCAAATACTCTTCACTTGGAATAAGTCTTAGGTAACAACTCCAACCTCTACTTCAGGATGCATACACTACAAAACAACAACCCAACCAACCTGATGTGAAAATATTGAAACATCATGAAATGAAAAACTCTATCAATATTTTACTGGAAGTCTAGACCTATTTTAATGTCACTTAAGTGATATTTTAAAAATACTGAGATTTAGGTGGGGAGAGAATAAATGGACCAAAATTTAATCTCCCCACCTACCTGGCTGTATTTCAGAAAATTAAACTGTACTATTTTACACTGATGACTTTATAATCCTGTGTCTCCATGAACTCCAAAGTCTCCCATGTCCTTGGAAGAGATAACACTTGCCCTTCACTCTGCTAGTGACGTGGACACACTCAGCAAGCACTCAAACCTGCTTGTGTGGCCCTCTTCATGCAGCTACAGTGCAGGCACTCACCCACCTCTCAGGGACAGAGCTGCTGCTCAGCTCAGCCCCCACCTGGCAAACAGGAGAAGCCAGAGCTGCCCCCACACCTCTGGCTCATTCAGGCAGTTCCTGCAGCAATCAGGAACCAGCCATATGAAGGCCACTCTGGCTCTCCAGTCCTCTTTGCCAGCCTGATACCTTCCCTACAAAGTGTGCCTGATGTTCCAATTACTGAGGAAAGCCATCTGCTAGATGGGTCCCGAGCATCCTAGGAGCCCAGAAGTGCCAAGGTTGATGGCCAGCATGCTGGCTCCATCTTAAACAGCTCTAGTCTCTGCCAGCATCATGCAGAACCATGGAATCTCTGTTCTCCCAGCACCTCTACTCTCAGGATTATCAGATTCCCTTCCTTTCATCTTGCTAGGGAAGATGGAAGAAGTCAAAAGCTGGCAGCATCCCACCAGAAAAAAACCCACAGTTCATGGAGGCAGTACTGAACAAATATTTTAGGTCCAAGGAAGCAGAAGTAGATCCTTCCACGTCCACCTTGATGCTGGAAGACCCATTCCTCCCTCTGCTTTACCCTTGGAAACATTTACCCCAGTCCTCTTTGCCCAGCAGAACCTGGTCCTCCCACTACCCTGTTGTGGCACTTCCCAATCAACCATGAGTGCCTTCAGAAGCCTGAGTGCCACTGAGGATCAGGCCTGTCACATTTTGGTTTTCCATCCTGCAAAGTCTTTTAAATTTTTCTGCATTTAATAATCCACATAGCATGCCCCACTTTCAGACTTTAATCCTTCTGATTCCTTCCATCCAACTGCCAAGATAAGGGGTTCTTTTTCTTAAATATATAATTTAACAAAACCCATATGGAATATGCTCGCTTGTTTCAGTGTTCTGGAAAATGTGCTTTGTCTTTTTTTCCAGAGAATGTGCACATTTCAGATTTCCCTTAAGCTTTTGTAATTATTTCTGATCTTGATGGTTTTACTTTGTCAGCCCAGCTGATACCAACCAGTTGAGAGAAATTATTTGAGGGTGGTTTTTGTCCAGGAGGTAGCAGAGAAGAAAACCAGCAATAAAATTCTGGTATTTTCTCATTTCATTGTAAAGATATGTTGTGGAGATTTGCATATTCTGTCTGTGAAGCAAACAGAGCTATAATCAGATGATACAGCAAGAAAGGCTTGAAATGCCATTCAAGACTTAAGATGTAATGATTATTAAACAAATCTTCTGTATGAAGAATGCTCAAAACATTATTTCAGGCATCTTGCTCAGCAACCTGAGCAATTCTCAGCAATACCATAAAGACTGCCATACTGAGCAGAAGTTTATGTGTGAGGGGTGTGTGCACTGCAGTGAACATGCACATGGCCTATCAGTTTAGCCCACAATTCTGGTAGATAAAGGCTGCTTACTGTAGGCTCATGGCATGCTGAGAGCTGCTTCTGGCATTTCACCCAGCCCCATCTCTGCATCCATCAGCTGGCCTCAGAGTGGAAGGGAAGATGAGGAATGAATTAAAAAGATACAGCTTGCAATGGCTGACTCATAACACCAAATGCCTCTAACTCAAGCTAACAGGGTCATTTCAAAGGGGTGACTTGCTGTGCGTCAGCTGAAGAAGAGAGGAAATTCTGGGTACTTAACATTTTAGAATAATACTCAGACTTTCCCTTCAGCTGCGTTTAGTGTCTGAACAAACTCCAGGGCACAAACTCCAGTGCCAATTTAATACAGGCTTCTATTTGCAGAGACTCATTAACGTTGTGCACAACTGCCTTAAAAAAAGGTTAAAGTCTTGGCAGAAAGCAGCCATAGAAACTATTGATTCAACTCTAGAAACTCTCCAGCACTTACACTGAGTCTTACCAGCTGGGGTAACACTGAGGCATTGAGCAGAGTTTTAAGTAGACACCAAAGCACAGAGCCACAGCCAGTGGCACAGAGGGGCTGCAGGCATGGGCAGGTCGACATCATGTCCCTGCAGTCACCACAGTGTCCCTTGCTGTGCCAGCTGATGCAGCCTGCAGGGGAAAAGCTGCTGGCATCCCAGATAACTGCTCTCCAGCAAATCAAATCTGCTTATAGACTTTCCTTAACTGCATGCTTTAGCTCTTTATAAAAAAACAGAGGTTTAAAAATGAGACACCACCATTCTGTACAAGAATAGGCTTATACTAGGCCTTATTCTATACTAGACACTATGGATTTCTTCTCTTGTAATTCCTTTGGATGTGGGGTTTTGACTGTTTCTCCTTCTGTAGATACTTGGGCTCATTTAAAAAAAAACACCATAAAATGTATAGAAAAATAAGTACTGAAAGCGTGTTCTGCTCATTCATAACATCAGTGGCTTTAGAAATAGCCTGGACGAAACTCAGGAAAAGGCTTCGAGTCTATTAGAAATTATCCAGAAACAACAAAAATCCAAAATTGTGGACCTGGAGAGGCACTGGCACTATGCAAGTTTTGATCAGTTGCTGGGCTTGATGGCCCAGGCTCACCTTTTATTACCTGTATTGTGTCTTCAGACCCATAGTGTGTATTAGAGACCTCAATGTTATTCCAACAAGATTAAGAGCAGACACTCTTTTATAAGAAGTTAATGAAACACTTTTGGGGATGAAATATGGTATGAAATGCTTTTTACCTCCCAAAGTTCTCAAAGCACTTTACCATTCAAATGTAGTAGATACAGATGGCTCATACTCTCACTGCTCAGCTCTAACCAGACAAGGAATGGACAGCAAGAAACATTTAATTTTTCCCCCTCAACCCTACATAAATATTTAGAAAAAGAATTGAAGTATACCTCTCTCCATTAAAATGGGAAGGGGAATGTAGGTGGAAAGAATTTAATTAGCAGAGTTGCAATTTGACAGGGGGAGAAGATCACACTTTTCAGTGATATGATAACATTCACCTGCTCTAAGTGGTGCTCTGCATACGGCACATACAGCAAGCAGTCTGAAGTGCTGCAGTCTGAAATCACTGCCTCTCCTGAAGAGATTCCTGCAGCAGGAGGACTGGTTGGTAATTAACACAACTTAGCATGCTTGAAATCCTTAATTACCTGAGGGGCATGGGAGGAACACGAGGGGCCTCAATCCTTTACCTGCAGGGCAATGAGATCTTATGAGAGCTGTGTGCCCTGTCTGCTTCTTGGCACTGCCATTGCAAAGCCCCAGTGAAACAGCTCCTTAACAGGAGCCAGGAAAGCTCAGACATGGAACACCCTGGAGGCTGAAGGGCTCTCAGAGAGGCAGAACTATGTTCTCAAGCTAAGGTACAGCTTAGTACCTCATCTCAGGCCTGAAAAATGTCACTAAAATGTCCCTGGAAAACCTAAAAATGACCTAAAAATGTCACCGGAAAATTTGCCAGCTTTATTAATAATCTTATATTTATGTCCCCCAACCCCAAAAAAATTCTTAACTGGAAACAGTGGCAGGCAGTGAGCTGAACCTGCAGAATTTATTGTGCAAGAATAAATGAATAATGATGATACAAGGGACCTTGAATGATCACTGGGTTTAAGTTCCTGCCCCCTAACAGACTCAACTACACCTTACAGCACTTTTGGTGAGGAATAATCCAAAATGTTCTTAAAGCCTTTTAGTCCTGGCAAGCCCACCTACCTAAAGAAGCCTGTTTCATCATCCTTACTGTCAGAAAGCATTTCTTCCTCTCAAATGCAAATCTTGTTCTCCTGTCCATTGCAAAAATGTAAATGCATGTACTAAGTGCATTAGTTTGGACTAATGCTTTCTTTAGAAGAGTGGAAAAAATAGGTGTTGTCTGGCATTGCATTTGTGGAGAGGGGCAAGAAAAGATGGCATTGGGAAGAGAAAGACAGCTGAAGCATCAGATAAAAAGAAAAGTTATTCATGAACGATGTTTTGTTGAGTGAATGAATGCAGATTTGATGAGGTTCATAAGTAACTTCCTGCAGGGTCAGCAGGGAAACCCTAATTAAGCAGAATGGTTTTCCTCATTATTAATTAGAGTTATGTGCTTGATTAAAGAGGTACAATTCTTCCTAGTACTGCAGGAGGCCAACAGGAAGCCTGCAGCATAACATTCAACCCGTTTCTACCTCTCTCTTGCACACACAGGCACATACCAAACGTTGCTGTGCACACACAGACACGTGGTGTGGGACACCTCCACCTCCCTCCTCTCCTTTCCCAACAGCTGCTCCTTATTGTGTGCCTGGCTTCAAAAGAAAGCACGGATAACGTCCTCCCCTAGATGAGGAAGAGGCTGTTGAGTATGCTGTGGTCAGCTGACAAATGGGGGAAAATCAGAGTGATAGTTGCATGCAAATTAACAGCTCCCACTGTTTCGTAACACAGGTCTCCCAGCAGATGCCACAGGTAATTATGCAACTGAGGGTAGTGCTTCTGGGAGCACTCATAAAATACAGCATTTATCTTGCTGCTTCCAGCCCACGTCTGGTAATGTATAAATAATGTTAACAGCATCCACCCAGACGGTCAAGGATTGGATGTGCACTGGGTATATGCATGCCTGGTGAAATACAGATTTTGCTGCAAACTTGAGATATGTTAGAAGAAGGGAAAAAAAAAAGCCCTTAAATACACACTACCAAGGTGATACCTATAAGTTACAAGAATTTGTTTTTAGATAAGAAAAGCTGGGTATTTAAGGACTTTCTGAGTGTCCCTTTAGGCAAGCAGCCTTCAGACTGATTCAAGATAGGTTATGAATATGGGGTGGCAGCTGCTTGACATGGGTCTGGCTCCACACAGCAAGCTGACAGCTTCATATCCCAGGACACTTCAGCAATGTGACAGCTGTGATAAGCAGGAAACTCACTGTATGGCAGTATAGTTAACAGGACAATCCTCTGTCAGTGGGGCCAACATTCTTGCAAACAGAGATGCCAGTGTGCTTAGGAAAATAAACAAGAGACCAAAATTAATTTCTGCTGCATTTGGTTTCCCATACACTCGTCTCATTCTTCCACGTGTGCTTTGTACACCTTCCAGGCACACCAAGTTGCTCCACAAAGGTGCATAAGCTTATCCCATTTTATTGCCCACAGATCACAGAGAGTGTCTTCCAACTGAGAATGCACCAATTGTATTGTAAATACCATCCAAAAACATAGTAACAAAATAGAGAAACTAGAGAGCTTTGAGGAAGAGACGCACCAAGAGCATGTCTGTGGAGGAGCTAAAACACAACTCTAAAAAAACCACCAATCATTGGTATTTCCCAAGGATAGTCACAATGGAGAGGCTGCTACAGCTACTTTGTTAGCTTTGGTTTTGTTGTTCTAGCTTGTCAAAATGAGAACAGCACCTGAGAGGAACAATTCTGCAAAGCAGGTGAACATCTTTTTGCAAGTGAATTCCATTTGTGAAGATGGCTTTAGGTGCATCAAAATAAATCACATTGTAGTTTATTGACAAATGTATGCAATATAGCAGGCTCACAGTGGCTACAAAACTGAGAGAGATTTGATTATCTATAAATAATTCCTCATTATGTGCCAACGTGAGGAAGTACAGACAGAAACATGAGCTGAATAGAGGAAGGAAGTCAAAGGAGCTGAGCTAAATATTCAAATGCAACAATTTGATAGAGTAAGGGAACAGAAAATCAAAAAAACTACCTACAGTGATTGCTGATCCAGAGAATTGATGGTGGTCATACATTTTTACTGTTACTTTCCTAATGATAAAACTGCTGGGTTTTAATCTAAAGTTTAAACACTGCACTGCTTTTCACCACTTCTTCTAAATTTTCTGTGGAAAGCTGTTTTGTGATGCAGCTTGTATCACTTTATGTAAAAATACTGAAAAATTTTTGCAGTTCAGTCTTATGAAAAATAAAACTGCTTTGCCACTGAACAGAGAAAAAAATGATCTTAAAATGGGGAGTATTTTACCATTTTTTTGCAAGTATAAACATGCCATTTGGCATATCATCACATATATCATTGTGTTAGTACACAATCAGTGTCACGAATGAGAAAAAACAATCTAACTGGGGAAAAAACTCTTCCCAAACCTCAACATAAGGAAGAAAGTTCATTCTGAAGTAAGATTTACTAAAAACCCCTCATCCTTTTGAAGTTTCTCTTTCACATGTATTTCTCTGTAATAGAAGAAAAATACACATTTTAACTGCCAGCATTTCATGCCTCAGCAATTCTTAACTTTGGCTGGCTTTCAGAAACAAAGCCATGAGAATTGTAGGAAGAACAGGCTTTAATTATTGTTTTACTTTTAAAAAAATGTAGTCTATTGTATCTCTTAGTATCAAATTCCTAAAAAGCACTCACCCTATGGATTTCTGTAAAATTATTCACAGAATTACACATTAGGCAAAAACAAATATACTGAGGAGCCCAATTTTACGTTGCGGCACAAACACTTTCTAAAATAACTTTCTAAAACAGGCTTTTACAGTTTCACACCCATAACCAATACCCAGGCCATTCTATGGTTCTATTTTTTAGCATAAGCCATCCAGTAAGTGAATATCCTAAAGCATATTGTGAATGGTAGGCTTCTAAGGGTGGACTAAATCCAGGGACAGTTTGTATTCATTCTAGTAAGAACTAGTAAGCACATCATCATTTCAGGTTATGAAAATCCAAGAAAAACCCCCAGAAAACCATGTCATGTCCATCTTCTGTGATTCAGCAGATCAGAGAAAATATTAAGACCCTTCCTGCAGGACTTACATGTGTGGATATGCTCCTTGTAGAAGTGAAGTGAGGATGCCCTAGTTACTGATTTCTCACTACCAATAGTTTTGGCCCACAGTCTGCTTTTGGCTAGGCAGAAATCAGTGGGAACCTCTTTAAAAACCCTCCCCATGGAGTGTTGGAAATTGAAAGGTTCTTGATGTAGGTCCTAACAGCCCTCAGTGTCCAACCCTGCCCTTAGGGGTGACCAGCAGCAGCAGCAGGGACCTTTAGCACTGAACTCTGGGATATAGCAAGTTCATGAATCCCCAGAAGTCCCTGAGGACCACTGAGGAGCACAGTCAAGTGAAAGCTTTGCTCTTTGCATGCAGGATTTGAATTTCCAGGGCTCCTTCTTTGGCTCCTTGATAGCCCCTAAATTCTTGCAGGAAGCACTTGCCTGTGTAACACTGCTCTCCAGGACCTTGGATAGCAGCCTCTCTCAGGCTGTGCTGAAATTAAATAGTAATAGAAAAGTAATCTCTGACAGTGGATACCAGTTCGAGTCAGAAAAGCCCTTGCCAAAATATGCTTTCAGAGCAAGCACAGCACATATATTATTGAAAAGCTTTGTTTCTATATAGCATGCCAGGTTGGCAGAAATGCAAATTTGAAGTTTAGAAGTGATTGCTAGGGAGCTAGTCAAGAAGAAGGAACCAGACAGGAAGGAATTAAGAGTATTTGTTTCTTTTAAAGAATAAATCTTGAGCTAGTTTTCTTTTTTATTACAATCTTGCATTATTCATCTGTCTTTCTAGGTCAGAAAATAGGAATATATTTTATGTGACACTCTCTTGTGATCCAGTGGTACAAAATGGACTCTCACAGAAAGCTGCAGTATTTTACTCTGCTGTCCTGGCACGCAGGGAGATGCATTTTAGGGCCCTTTGTAGTTTGTGTGCTGATATTGTGCCTGGCAAGATCCCTGTGTCTTTTTGAGAAGGGGAAAAAATAAGACAGCACAAAAATGATACAGGACTAAAACTGAGTAACACAGACTCTACATCAAGGATGTTATTTCCCTAGGGAAAACTGGGATGATTTTTCATCCTCTTTGGATTCTGTCATCTTTTTCAAAGTATCTGTTTAACCACAGAACTGACTTAAAGGACAAGCACTAAGGCTATCAGAATGCACTGCAGCAAATTCTCATCCACCGCTGAGGGAACGAGGGGTTGGAAGGAGGGCTGACACAGCTGTGATTTAAAAAAAACCCCACCAAATCAATATTTTATAATAATAAAAAAGAAAAAAAAGCAAATGAGCAGCATCTGATTACTACAGACAAGTCACCGATTTAGGTGAAAAAAATTCCAAGAAGCTTCACCTGCTGCTCTCAAAAGCTTTTGTTCTTATTATTCCTCCTTTCTATACAAGGAGAAATAAAATTAGGCAGCCTCACAGAAATAACCTGTAGCTCAGCCTTCAAGAGCTGATAATGCTTTTAATACTTAAGATGACCAGAGCCAGATATCATTCCCATGCTTTATTACCATGTATAAGAGCAAATTCTGCAAGACTAAATCTGGGTTACTGGCTCTGGAGAATTGGTGAGAGTTGTCTACATGTTCACACTGTACGCAGAATGCAGGAGAGCATTAATAACATTCTAGGTTAGGTCATGAATACTAAAATATTTCTGCAACGTCACACAAAGAGCCTACAGCGTCAGAATCTCAGTACAGGCATGCAAGCCTGTGTCAAAAAAACCCAAAACAAAACAACAAAACCCAAACCAAACAACAACAAAACAAACCCACCAAAACCAACCAGCCAATCAAAAAAATTGAAGTGCACTTAACTCCTTTCGCCATTGTCCAAGGAAGATTCATTTCGTGCTGATATAGTTGCACTACAGAAGGTCAGAAACATTTTGAACTAATTAGAGAATAAGCTGTTGCACAGGATTCAGATGTATAAAAGTAGTTAGGGATATGTTTTCAGTATAATTCTCAGTACATGTCAGGAAGACATGCTGTCAATACCCTGTCTTTCCACTCTGTGCATCCACAAAAGTGAGATAAATAAATTCCTGGCTAAGGCATGAAATATTTCTTGAATTCTTTACTGGCTATGCCTGAAGAGGCTGCCAAGAGGTAAGTGTTAGGCTAAAAGTTATAGGAGATCCTAAATCCAACAAAGGATTCAGCTTGTGAGACAAGTACTGTAGTGGCATTGTAGTGATTTGACTTTAGAAGAGGTTCTGAAGCAGAAATTTAACACAAAAAGCAATTTGTCCATGAAAGAAACAATCACTATTTGCCATATTGCTTAAAGAAAGCTCTGTTACTGAGGTCATTGATGCCTGACCTCAACATAGCAGGTGTTTATATTACAACAGCAGTATCAGGATTTCTTTTCTGTTTAAACAAATCTAAGTCCATTTAGCTTGTGGTAGTGAGTATCTAGAAGTATATACAAAGCTCCTTCACATGTCAGTTTGCTTTAAATATTTTAAAATGCAGATGCATTCTGCAGTTTGCTTTAAATACTGTAAAATTCTGATTTTATATGGAGGGTAACGGGTCACCATTGCACTTAAATAAAGTAAAAAATAAAAGAGCAATGATAAAAAGCACTGCCTGGTTCCACACCCCCAGAACTGCATAAATTACATTATTCCCATGTCAAATGGAAGGAAGAATTAAAACTGGACACACAAAATCCCCACTAAAGAGCTGGCTGAAACCCAAACACTTATGAATTTTATGGCCTGAGGATTATCCACCCAGTTACACTTTCAATTTTTGACACACGAACAGCAGAGCTCAAGAACATGGGCCAGAAATTTTGGCACTGCTGTGGCAGCTCATCCTCTCTCCCCAGCTGATCAAGTTCTGCTTGTCTTGATACAGACTGGAGAGAGCACCTCCCTCTCCCCTGCGCACCTGAAGAGACAGACAAGCAAAATATTAAACAACTACAGATGCTGAACGAAAAGCAACTGTTCAGTCAGCTCTTCAGGGTTTTTTCAAAGCTTTGCTCGTAGGACAAAACTGATGAGAATATCTGACGATTATTACAAAAAAAAAGGCAAAGAAAATTTGTCTGATCGGAGCACAGCTAAAGCTTAATCTATTTATGTAACAAAACAGAGGCACACTGCTGTTAATATGCTACAGAGGCACAGAAATTTCTGCTAATCTATTAACAGGGGACAAGCTGCTCTTCTGGCACAGTGAGGGCTGACATCAAACTATCAGTCTGGCAACCCTTTTTGCTCAAATCCCTCACACCCCCTGTTCTGCCTGAGACAGGCACTGTTAGAGCTCCCAAATGGCTGACACACCAGAGCGGACCCATCCTATGTCCATTTTCTCTTTCCAAGCTACAGCACAAAACTTCTCACTCACAGTCAGTGCATGGGGCATGGTTCCATCACAGCAGGAGCAGCTTTTCCCTCCAGGCTGGTTGAGGGGTTATGTGGTTGGTAGGAGTTGGTGCCTGGATGGGGCTCCCTGCTCCAGCCTCCCCATACCTGTGACAGCTCAGTAGCTGCCTTGTTTTGTCCAATTCAAGCAGGCAATGCCAGCTAAGGTTCACAGCACAGATTCAGCATCCAACAGGGGAAAAGGAAAAGCCCTACAAGTTTCTACCAGTGGAGTAATACCACAGCACTGCTCTGCATCATGGAAAGCAAAGCATCCTTTCCATGGGGAAACCAATACAAACTAAAGAAATCTCCTCTTTTTAAATACATCACACTCAAAGACTAGGCTTAAAGCTCTTAAGGTGCTGAGGTTCCAGGTCACAACATTCCCTTTTCCCATGAGCAAAGCACCTTGGGAGAACACAGAGTTTTATTGCAATTTCCATATCTCCATTCATGATCAAAAGAATAAAAAAAGAGAAAGAAAAAGGATTTCTTTCCCTACTACCCTTAGACTGCCCCATACTGCAGGCACTGAGTCTGTTCCTTCCAACAGCAGTGTACTTCCTCAGAGATTTCTAAGTGTGCTGGAGAAAGACAACTGCAGAAGGGCTCTCTCCTAATGAGCTTTACCAGGTCCAGGAAAAACGTCTGTCAATTCCCAACATGCTCCCTGCATTGCAGCTCCTCCAGTGGAAGATAATAGCTGGCAGGAAGATCTAAATATTTTCAGTGTTGTTTTTTAGGCCAACAAGACACAAAAAATCTTGGTGAGGATCTGTCCATGTGTCTTTGATAAAAACATAAGCAAAAACACTTTCCAAAGGACTGTTCTGTCAACACACCAGAGGTCATGATGAGAAATGGAGAAAGGGAGAAGCCACAGAAGAATCAGCTATCACACAGACTGCTAAGGCAGTAGCCTTAGTGTGGGGAATAAAGTGGAGGCCCTTGTCCCCAAGGTGTCCCCTTTGCCACTTTCATAGCCATACTTTATAGGTGTGCTCCCTAAATGGGTGTTTTAATTAGCAACTCTGCAAAGTACACATTAAGGGATTGACTGTCAGGTCTTGGCTGTGACTCCACAGCTGTTGAATACAGAACAACCAGGGAACATAGAGCTATGTTCTCCTACAGAAATTAAAGCATGTCAGTAGCTTTTTTCCAGCCTCTTTTGCAGCTGACATCCCTGGTCTAAGTGGTGCCATCTGTTAACCGTGTTGTATACATTTTCATGAAGAAGACTAAAAGAACCAAACTAAATTCTACTCAAAGCAGCATAATATTGATACTGAAAGAAGACCACTGCAGTGCACTGGCATCTTGTATCCAAGGGACTTCATTTTCAGAGTGATGTCAATGAGCAAGGGGCTGCTATGCAACTGTTCAGCTTGGCAAACCCTTGAAGTGTTTCCAGTCTCATGCTCTGCATTGTTCCAGTGAGACATTTACCTGGGCTGCCCCTGCTGAACTACACTCTTACATTTGATATGCTGCTCCACTTTTACAACATGTACCATGGGAGTACTTGAAAAGAGTAGATGGCCACCAAATTCAAAGCAAGGTCTCCTCTGCAATTCTCCTGGGAAAAAGTGAATGGTTATCTCCCCCCATCTGTTCTCCCCTCCCTCCCACCAAGCTTTCTATTTAATACAATTACATGCAGCATTTGACAACAGAGCTGATAAATTATGTGCTGCTTGAATTGAAAATGTGAAGGATAATAGGGATAAATATCGATGCATTCACAGATGACACAAAAACATTTCATCACTTTCAAGGCTTTTTGGTGGTGCTCAGGAATGACTTCCATGAATTAATTCCTCAGTGCATTGTCTTAAACAATTCTCTAGAGGAAAAATGGACTATGCCTAAGACATAGATGACAGACAAGAGTAAAAACAGTGAAAACCCCATAAATCCCAAAGGGAAAACATCTTAGCCCAGCCAGGCAGCAGTAGGGTGCTGCCATCAGAAAAAAGAAAGACTGTGTGGTTGTTGCAGGACAGGTTTGTGTTTCCATTTTTTCCTCATGAAGCTCCTGCTTGCAACTTTCTAGTGCCATGTAGAGGAAACACGCACCTAGCAGGGGATGTGCAGAGAGAACCACAAAGTCCTGAAGCCTCTCAGATGGACGCACACATGCTCTCCTCATGCTTCTCTTGGCCTCTCAACACTGACATTGCTGTCACAGCTCTTGATCTCTCTCCAGGCTTTTTGATCTCCTGGAGCACACCAGGGCCTGCCCATGGCTTTGGAGGCTCTGATGTGTACTCTGGTATCTTTTGCTGCCACCTCTCCCCAGCTTCTCTCAGCTGCAGGAACAGACTGCACGACTCCTGAAAGAGAAGCTGCTCTTCACCATGAGTCATCCAGGGGCAGGAAAACAACTGCAACCACAGAGAAGTTGCATACATCCTGTATTTTAAACAGAATTCAGTACAGGTATCCTTTAGGATATGGGCCATGGAGTTATTTCTGGTGCCAGCCCTTGTGGTTTGGTCTGCAAGTGGGAAGGCAAGAAACTGCAAGAAACTGCATCTCAGAATCCTTTTAAGGATGAGAAATGGCTTCAAAAGGAACAACCACCACAAGTGCTTTATTTCACAGATACAACTAATCCTGCAGGCAGATTTTCTTTTCACAAGCTGCACTTACTGGGCTGAGTCTCCTCAGCAAGGAGATATCAAAAGCACCAGGGGTGCTCTCCTGACACACCATGGCCTGACTGATGCACACTGGCCAAAACAGAAGAGCACCCATGGAAAATGCCTGCAGTTATTCCTCAGGGCCCTGCAGCCAGGCTCTGCTCAGCCTGGCAACAATTTATGCCATGAAATTTCCAGCCACTCTGAACATATTGCAGTGCAACTGGGGGACAGGGAGGAACTCTGTGCCTTGCTGAACAGCTCGGAGAAATGGCAGCCAAAACCAGAGCCAAGCCAAATGGTTCCCTTCTCTGCAACTCATGACAAGCAAACATTTTGAGGTCAGGAAAAACCAAGCTTTTGCTGTCTAGAGGCAACCAGTTGCTTTCTATAAACGTGTCATTTTGTATTGAGTCCTGTGCAAATTGGAATGAGACAATTCCAGACATCTTAAAAGAAAAAATGGAAGCATCAAAAAGAATTATATACCCCTACTAGCTATGTGCTGATCCAAATTAAACCATATTTGTGTCTTAGAGAGTGAGAAATTTGTATCATTTATTTATCACATAAAAATAATGTAAGGTATATTTATGACAAAAATTCTTTCATTTTGAATAAATGAAAAATGTTCATAGTATTAGAGACAGAGCTGAGCAGCATAATAAGGCATTAAAGTACACTTTTCACCTGTTGACATCTCTTTTTAAGGCTAGAAATTAAAATATTGAAAATAGATAGCATCAATATTCTTGAAGGTTATATCCAAAAGGCTCAGTAGCAGTATGTAAGTGGAGAATTAATGTTATAATGAACATAAAAATCGCACATTTTTAGATGAAAAAGCTTGGAAAGCAAATGATGCACATTTGTTCATTACAACTTAATTAGCACAGCCTGATATTAAGGACCAACAGTAATACTGAATGTGAATTGAAGACTGCTTATGGGTGTATCTATACTTTTATATATATATAAATCTCAAGTACTTGCCAATATGGTAAGTGTTGAAATAAAGACTGTTGAAATGCTTCTGGGATTTGAGTATTGGAGTAATATCTCCATTTTAAACCTTGCTTCAAAATAACTTTTGCTATTTATTTCTGAGAAAAAAAATCTAAACATAAGTTTCATTTAAATCTTTCCTTAAATTTCCAGTTTTTCTTTACTGAGTTAGGGAAGAGAAGAGAAAGGAGGACATTTTCTTGCAGTTTCTGCATTTCCCACTTATATTTATTAAGAAGTGAAAGGCACCTAAGTGTCCGTAGGTACTGTGTGCAATTAAAGTTGTTTAACGTGGGGGATAAATTATAGATTATTTGAAGTGACACCCCACAGATGTAAAGGCAGGTAATGATGCACACTGACAAGCCTGCAATAAATCTCTTCCAAGCAATGCAGAAGGCAGCAGTACAAACCATGTCACCAGAAATCTTGTCCCCAGCAGAGCTGCAGCTCAGCTGTGCAGACCAGGACCAGCTGCCTGTCCCTCAGCAGTTGGATCTCAGGGTTCCTGAAACTCCCAGTGCATGTGGCCACTTTTATTTTGACTTTGTTTTTCATTTGCAAGCAAGAGAGAATTTTTCTTCTGTATTGTTCACTACTACGTGTTAAAGATTATTTAACCCTTTTTCAGTAAATACACACAACATTTGTCCAATGAAGGTCAAATAGAAATGACAGGAAATGACAAAACAATCCCCCCTCTGTTGTTTTGCAGTAATATTCTCAGTGCAAATCAGACATCAGACAGAACGCAAATAACCACAAAGTGTTAAACAAAGCTCATGCCTACCAAAATCTGAACAGACACTTTTTTCCCAGACCTTACATGCAGCTTTGCATGAACCTGATTCACCTTGCTGGTCTGCTCTAGTTTGTTCTGATGCTATTTTAATATTTTACTGGAGCTGGCAGTAACCTACTTCCAATGCAAGTGACCCCAGAGAGAGCTATGGTCAGAACACAGAGAAGTAAAGAGTATTTTTGGCTCTTATGAGTTAAGTAACATAGTCTGGCAGAGAGATGGTGGTAGAACTTCAACAAGAAAGATCAGAACACAATTATGCATGGTCAGAAATGTATTCAGTAATAATCCATCATGCTGTCTCTGGCTGCTTTGCATGCAGAAAGATCATCTGCTTTAATCTTCCCAGTTTCCAGACCCACACAGAGCATCATATATTATGCAAAAAGGTACTCTGGGTGGCACCATCGAGCTCACCATTGCAGTAGCTCTATTGTTGAAAGGGTTTTTTTTTTTTGTGTTTCCCACACCCGCCCTCACCAAGTCTATACTAGGCATCCCCTTTCAGAAAAATGTCTTAAAGT
The DNA here is from genome assembly GCA_037834095.1 of Argya squamiceps. NCBI lineage: Eukaryota > Metazoa > Chordata > Aves > Passeriformes > Leiothrichidae > Argya > Argya squamiceps. The sequence continues at coordinate 9,267,938 of JBBMKD010000217.1, forward strand.
ATTTCTGTCTCAAAAGGAGAGGTTCTTGCTACTCACTCTTTCTCCTCATATCCTGCAGCCACACAGAGATCCTTGCTCCCTCCTGCTCCCACACACGCCTCTGTCCATCACTGCCTTTCTCCTGTGCTGCAGACCCGGTGGGATCCTTCAGTGCAGAGATGCAACCAGCAGGATGCAGAGCTTTTCATTCCCTCCCACACGAACAAATTAGAAAATTCACCCTGGATGGCTCTTGGGATAGGCTTTTTTTTTCCTGTTTGTTTGTTTTTAAATCAATTTCTACTGGACACAGTGCATGTGTGGTAGAGAAAAACAGTGTCCTTCAGCAGCATTCAGGGAGTTTTCACCACTGCACAAGAAGCATTTTCTGCAAGCAAGTGTCCTGAATAACAGTCTGTGTTAAAAGGAGGGGCCAGAGAAGGACAGTCTGGGCTCTTTACAGGCTTCTCTCTCATCCAAACTCCTGCAGAGGTCAGGGACAGATGGCTGTCTGCTCACAGCACACTTGGGGACAGATCCTCACTTGGAGTAAATAGCCACAGTTCCCTGAGAGTGCAAGGCATGGCACCACACTACCCCTGGTGAGGAGCTGGCCTTAGCTCTCTCTTCTTTTCCTTCGAAGTCACATGCATTTATCTGACATATCCCTAAAACTGCTTGTGAGAGCAGAGTGCAGCTTCATTTACTTCCACAGTGCTGCCTCAGACTTTGAAGGAGAGAAGAGGCATCCATGCCTGGCTCCTCCCAGGCTGGAATAACTCCTGTGTGTGCAGAAGGGTTGTGAACTCCCCGGTGAGCGCGGATGAACCCACCCGGGATCAGGGCAGCGCCCCGCCCGGGGCCGGCACGGCCCGGAGCCGGCTCAGGCTCCCCCTGCCCGGGGCCGGCACGGCCCGGAGCCGGCTCCGGCTCCCCCTGCCCCTGCTGACAAGGATAGCCCCACTCGGCTGCTGACTTCTCTCCTTGTTGTTGTGTTAGCACCGAGCTAAGGGCTCCCGAGGGACTGTTTATAGAAAGTGCTTTTGAATCTCTGCTTCAGCATAGATAGTTCCCATTTAAGACTGAAGATGGACCTTTTATCAAAAGATGTGACAGGCTTTCTTAAGGGTAACTGTCACAGGTGGAGGTATAAAAAGAAGAACCCCCCCCTTTTCTCTATTGTTTCACTTTTTCTGTAATTTTACCAAGCATTTAGAGGATGAGATAATGCCAGATACATCTGTCTTTAGCGTTTTTAGGTATGTATCACCTTGGAATCTAAGTGCTCAGGCAATATGTGATAACATCCTGAAATACTTCCACCTCCTCAAGCTTCTCTCTCATTTTTCTATTATTTAATCTCAAATGAGCTCAAGTAACTTCTGATTATGCATTTATCTAGATCAGAGGTACGGAAGAAAAATAGACTTCTATAATTTAACAACTGGTAATAACATTACAAGTAAAATTAAAATCTCTAAATCAGGATGAGTACTGAATTAGGAACAGGGAATAAATGATCATAATTTTCTGAGTATAAGAAGGTATTTCAAATGATCGCATTCCTATTACTTTTCTTGTATGTGCTCTGGTCATGGAAGGGAGTATTTCAAAGCTTAGTTGTCCTTAAAATTATATCCAACAATAAATCTACCCGCACATAATGATCAAATGTCAGTATAAAATCCCTTCCAAATGGGTCATTGTGCCCTCACATGAAGAACCACTTGACTCCTAAGCAAAAAGAAAAACTAACAAGCTTCCAGAACAAATTCACCCCCACCAAAGCCCCAAACCAACCAAATCCTAGCAAATGCTGCTGATATAAGAATATCTAGTAGAGATTGAAGTTCCATAGACCCCAAACCTCTGTTTCCAGAACAAACAGTAGCTTGTGCTTTAACAGTGATGGAGATTTCTCTGATACTGCAAAGATGACTGTCATTCAAAAGGAGATCAGAGCATGTTCAGCTAGTCCTGTGCAGGTGAACACATGCAAACTCTTGCAGCTCACTGGATACTGTGTGGAGACTCAGTTGGATCTTTTATCCTAATTTAGGTGTTCTACTAATGCAACTGCATGATGGCCAAGCATGACTCAGAGCATGGGCCAAGCCTGCTCCCCTCACGTGCTGAGCAGCTTAAAACAGCCAAAACCCAAATGGCCCAAATACAGACATGCCTTTGAAACCTGCTTGAGCTTTAAACCTTAACTCGGCCTATCAGAACAGAAATAACACTTGGCACCTTTGGTTATCATCCAGATCAAACTGAAACACACAGATTTTGGTCAGAATTTTGAAATGGAAGTCTCCTTTAGCAACTGAGTTAGCTACATAATATACACATGGATTGCTGGGGCAGGTATATCCCCTGGTAGGTGACTACTTAGTGTAGGTCCTTTCCTGACATATTTGCTGTGACTTTTTTTTCATTAAATTCTACTTTCTCCTGTTTCTTTGATTAGCTACAGCTGTTACTGCACAATCTGTTTGGCTTTATCCTCCCTCCTTTGTTTGAAAGAATGGCTGCCTTGCAGACAGCATATAAAAAGTCACATATTTGTGATACTGGTAACATCTTTATTTGAAACTTACTCTTTAGTCAAAGGAAGCATAGGTATCCCAGTAAGTTTTAACCTCAGCTATTTGTTTCCATCTCTTGCATAAAGCATTTAGCCTTGTTTATTTGCAGAATGAGTGATTCAGTAAACTCAGAATACCACCTGGGTGAGGAAATGAGAAGAAATTCACTTCTTCAGATTCCCCAGTTCAGGTGCATTGCTCTTTCTCTCTCCCCTTTTCCCAGGGACCACCTCTGCTTATGGTCTGACTTGGTCCCTACTCTCTGTTACACAGCTAAGTGCTCTGCCTACTCTCTGGGCAGAGCACTTAGCTGTGTAACACCTGCACAACTACAGGGTACAAGTGAAACCCAAGAATGGAGTTACAGAGCTAATCTTCTTATAAAATATATATATATCTCACTTAACAACACCTTCTGCACAGAGGAGGCAAACTGTTTCAGTTTTCAAACAAAGTTAAATTCCACATAGAGTGACATGAATTCAGCCCTCCAGATCTGAGAGAGAAGTAAACTCATGTACCACCCAGTGTTGCAGGACAGCTGTAAAGCACTGGCTGAACCAGGGAGTGGGGAAGGGGAGTCAGAGGCTTTTAATCCCAAACAATCAATCCAGATTACTCTTTCTGCTATTGAACTCAGGAACTATGTGCAACAGCAAAAACCCAAGTTAATTTTAGGTCAGTTATGAATATAGCATGGAACAGAAGTACATTTGGATATACTGTACAAATGAGAAAATAAAGACACTGCAGTGGGCACAGGTGGTCTCTCCCTACAGAAATGATACATCATAAGATCTCAGTTTCAGTGCTCAAAGAGAAAGATGTAATTCCTTTAAAAGGTGTTAGATGACACTAAACCAGCAACCTAGTCCACCTCAAACTTCAACTGTTTCTCCCCAAGGTTTTCAGACATGAAAACCTCAAGGAGAGTTCAATAAACATGCCTCACAATGAGCAGAAAGCCATGTTATTACTAAGAGTGTGAAATGTCATAACATGTGCAAATTTAAAAATTGTAAGGCCAGTCCAAGAGCCTTTCTCCTTCAGAGGAGATCTCCCCATTTTTGTTCCTTCAAACACAGGGAAGAACAGTGACTTCCCATCAGTATTTCCCTGTGGTCCACTCTGTGTTTGTCTGGCCTGACAGCTCACTTGGAAAAAACCCTAAGGTAGAAAAAGGGTTAGTTCACTAATACATTTGTGTTATACTTGGCTTAATATGGGCCATTTTCTTAATTTTAAGAAAAGAACCATGGATTAAAATATGTGAGAGTAGTGAGGAAGTGGAGCATAACTTCATTTACGCTCCACCTCACTGTATTCACTCAAGGCCTGGACTGCCATGTTGCCACCTTTCAGTCAGCTCTCATCACAAGGTGCATTCCCTGCCTTAGATGTTCCACCTCTGCTTAACTGAGGAAACATTTCCCTGATATGGAGGAACACAACGTGAGTGTTAATGAAAACCCTGGTCAATGTGGAGCACGTGATGTTATGCCCTGTATCACAGAAAGTGAAAAGTACATGTTACAGCCTCAAGGCTGTTGTTTGCCTTCATTTTACTATTCCATATATTAATGATTTAACTAAGGTATTTCTCCTTTAGAGGGTAGGGCAAGTGACATTAAAAGAAACCTAAACAATAGCAGGAAATTAGTGAGCTTTGCATCTTTCCAGACAGCAGCACAGGTCACACATATAGTGAAAAAACTAAACAAGCTGCAAGCACTGTTATGTTTAACCAAGCAAAGGACTGGATGCATTATTCTTCTAGCTAGGTCACAAGTATATGATATTTTACACCCTATCTGGTACACAGTTGGAGTTTGCTGTCCTCTAGGAAAAGGAGTCAAGTATTTTCTGTGTCTTGCACCATTTATACTGAAAGGGTCAGACGTTAAACCACTGATGCTGGACCACTGGCTGCTTGAAGTACATTTATTATGGATATCATCTTGCCAATGGCCAGGGCTTGATAAAGGTCAGTTGACCTTCCTGAGAATACTTCAAGCAGCAGAGGCAGCAAAGAGAAACAAACCCACACAAATTCACAATTCTTTTAGTAGAGCCATTTGTCAGGAGATACAAAAGAGTTTGTTGGGAGGAAATGCTTCCCCTGCAGAAACTCTCAGACTCAAAGCTCTAGGAAAGCACTGTTCTGGCAAAGGATGGTTGTTTACAAAGCACTACCTACCAGGCAAGGATTGTAAAGGGATGCAAGGATGTACATGTGAAATCTACTTATTGCCTGGGAAAGAGCAAGAATCTGAGGAGAAGGCCTGTGTGAGTTGAGCTCTCAATAACAGAAGAGGGGGTGCAGCTTGCTCATCATTCTGGTGACACAATCAGTCTTCTCTGCCTACACTTGTCCAGAGCCTGCCAAGCTCAATGCAGAGACTCCCACTGACTGGGAGAGGCTGGAACCCATGGATTCAAATGAGCATTGCACTTCAGGAGGTGCATCATTTCATGCTTTGAATGCACCATAAACAGTGAAATAAAAATCACTAACAGAGTTTGAAAACAATTGCTTTTTCTTATGCAGCAGCACTTACCCATACCCAAAGCTTCAAGCACTGCTTAGATGCATTCCTAGTGTATACTAAAGTGAGTTCAATTCTGTCACTGTGGCATTTGGATCTTAATGAAGAGCCGGGGTTTAAAGAGAGCTCACTATCTGCTGAGAACAATGTGCTTCTTATATAAGCAGAGATTTTTGTACAAGAAGCCATGCATTTTCTGCAAACAGATATTCACATGCCCATCTGCACAAAAATCCAATGACATTATGGATGGGGAAGGCAAAAACATGTACAGCTGTGGCACCACATCTGGATAAACATGCAGCAACAGACGTATAATAGAAGGGAGAAACCCCCTCAAAATTTCTGAAAATCTTTCCTGAACTAGCAAGAGCATTCTCTCCAGAACTGGAGACTGCATGTACAAACCTAGCTAGGCAATAACACAAAGAAGTGTCAAGGAAAAAATCAGGGGCATCCAGGGAGACAAGACGTCCAGGAAGAATGAGAGTCTTTGCTATTTGAGATGTCTCTTGATCATCTCCACCATCAGAAGCAGACTAGTTATTGCTATTATTGCCCCAGGAAGTTGAGCACTCCAACATTGCCACAAAATGTACATTCTTTGCCAGGGATTCTGTATGAAATCCTCATCATCTTTTCCTTTTTCCATGCATACTGATAGAAACTCATTGAAGGTTTCAATTAAAAATCACTTAATTTGGGAGGGCAAAGACTTAAAAACCCTCTTCCATTTTGCCTTATCCATTGGGACCAGGTTTCACTCTGTTCCAAATAACAGCACAATGGAGCATTTGTAAGTGTATTCTATCTTTTATAAATAAACCTGACAGCATTAGAGATAAATCCACAGTCCCTTGAGGGTGAGAGAGATCAGTGCACAGTTGCATGTTAGTATGAGTGTACACCTACCATTAGTCTGAAAAAATCAGAACCTACTGACATAATGGGTAGTTGTGATCAAGGCAGAATAAAGCTTTCTACCCAGTTCCTAAATTTTTCTGTCACTGTTCATCATCTCTGTTTGGAACAGTGTTACTTGTTTACTAGCAAACAAGTGCCTTAGACAGGCTGAGTATTTCTCCCTCAGTGCTACAGTACACTCCTATCAGGATTCACACCTGAACTGCCAGTGAGAGAGATGCTCTTGCCCCTTCTCTCTCCCACAAAGTCAATGTGCCTTTTGTACAGCTGTCTTTCCTTGGCACAGACCAGCAGGGCTCGCCTAAGGGCCCTGTCCTGAGGGTCTCCTCTTTCCTTGACACAGGCTGGAATTAACAAGCAGCCCTCCCTGCACTCAGCCAGCACAATTAATCAGCATTGCTGGATGTTGCCAACACCTGCTCAGGTGCACTGCCAAGGTCACAGCTCTGCTCTGCATCCTGATGGCAAGAGAGCAAAGCCCAGGGTGCTCCTCTGGTGAAAGCCCCACATTTGTCACCCTGCTCCTTGCAGGAGTTGTGCTGAAGGTATCCATCTTCCTGCTTGCTCTGAACTGAGCTGATAAACAACACACCTCTGAGAGCTGGAGGAGGACAGGAAAAAGCTAAAACTGAAACAGAGTGCAGCTGATGGTATAATGGCAGCTCTGGCAGATGCCTGTGGAGGTTAATTACCTTTCCAAAGAGTAACGATTCATCTTTTCACCCATACCATAATATCCTGCAATGCTAATTCTCATTTTGGAGACAGGAAAACTAATGACAGAGAAAAGGTTTTATACATATAACTCTAAGGAATGGATAAATTTGCCATAACAGGTTACTAGACTCCATCAATAAAAACTCCTACCAAAAGATCACAACTCAAGAGTATTCCCAGAACATAAATATTTTGTAGGATACACGATCATTAGCAAAACCCATCAAGCTTTTGTTTCAATAAACAGCATCTGCCAGGAGCATCTTCTCTGAAACAGACAATATTAAACAAAATTTGGTCTCTCATTTATTAAATGGGCAGCCTTCTGGGCTCATGTCTCAGGAGTCTTCCAAAAGCTTTCAAAAACAGAGACCTTTTGAAAGAGGCTCATCTCATTTGCTGCAAGATTTTCCATCTTAAATACTCCAGCAGGTGTTCTGAAAGTACCAGTGTTTTGGACCTGCTGAATGATGCTCCTGAATCCTTCAGCTATACTAAGCAACTGCATACCCACCTTCCTGTCTTAGCGATAGAAAGTGGCAGCAGCCCTCTTGTTAGAGGGCAGAAATGAGCTGAGATACAGACTTCTTGTTTATCACAGCATGAAAAGGGCCCTGGTTTATTCCTCTTTACAGTTCAGCCATCCTGACTCCAACTATTCCCTGACTCTGGCTGCAGCAGCTCCTGCTGGAGGTTTCCCTTGCAGCCTCTGACTGCAGCTGCTCCTGCTGGAGGTTTCCCTTGCAGCCTCTGACTGCAGCTTTTACCCAGCCAGACTGTGACTGCAGGTTCCAACAACAGGCTCTAACTCCACACCCACACTGACCTCACAGCAGTGACTCTCTCCCCAGGATCCTTCTTCATGATCCTCTGGTTCCCTCTTCCTCAAGGTTCCTCCTCCTTCACGATGCCCCCTCACGAGCTGACCCCCTCCCTTTTATCACACTTGTCTTTATTGGATACAGCTGTGACTCATCAAGGTGAGGCTGTATTGTAATTAACACAGCTGTGACTCATCACGGGCCAGCTCACCTGTGTTCCCTTCTCCTACAGAAGGTAACTTTTCTTTTTTCTGTTGAAGAAAGTAAGTAAATGAAGGGAGGAAAACCAGTTGTGAAAGGACTCAGATATGAAGGCTTTGCTGTAGGAGCAACAGATCCTATCCATATCCTTTCTCAGCAGTGGGAATAATGGCCAGCCCTAGCCAGGTCCTTGGGCTCCCAAAAGAGTCTGCTAGCAGGAGAGAGGGGAAAAAAATCTCTTCCATCTTCTCTGTGAGATGCAGAGAAATAAGCAAAGAGCAAGTAGAAATTCCCAGAGTTGTTGCTGGCTTTGGTAGGGACTGAACCAGTGATCTCAAAATGCAAGCTTCCTTCTCAATTCTGTAATTACTTAATTTACTACTCATTAAAACACCTGGTTTAAATGCCTATTTAGGTTCTCTTCTGCTCAGGCTCATCTCAAATATTTTGTGGTGTAAAAAAAAAAAAAAGCATAATGCAATGCAAAAACTATAATGCATCTCATGACAAAATTTCCTCAATTGAAAAATCCATAGGCTGAACGCATCAAGTTTTCCTGACCTTGTGTTTTTTTTGGCTAGATTTGTTCTGTCCTCACTGCACTGTTGTTGTGCTGTTCAGCTAAAGAGCACTGGTATGTCTATGACAGAATCATAGAACAGTTTGATTTGGAAGGGACCAAACTAGTTCCAACTCCTCTGCCAAAGGCAGGGACAGGCTATCACTGTCCCAGGCTGCTCAAAGCTCAGTCCAACCTGGTCTTGAATACTTCCAAGGATGGGGCATCCACCACCTCTGGGCAACCTCTTCCAGTGCCTCACGACCCTCTCAGTGAAGAATTTCTCCCTCATATCTGACCTAAAATTACCCTCCTTCAGTTTAAAGCTGTTACCTCTTGTCCTATCACTACATGTCCTTGTAAAAAGTCTGTTCCATCTATCTTGTAGGTCGCCTTTAGACACTGTAAGTCTTCTCCAAAGTCTCCCTGCAGCCTTCTCTTCTCCAGACTGAGTAACACTAACTTTTTCAGCTAATTTCCATGGGAGAGGTGCCCCATCCCTCTGGTCATCTCTGTGGTCTCCTCTGGACTCTTTCCAAGAGGTTCACGTCCTTATGCTGGGGACCCCAGATCTGGATGAAGTACTCCAGGTGGGATCTCCCCAGTGCTTGGTGCTTTGGATGCAGCCCCAGACACAGCTGGCTTTATGGACTGCAAACACATTGCCAGGTCACATCAAGGTTCTCATCAACCAACACCCCCAAGTCCTTCTCCTCAGGGCTGCTCTCAGTCCTTTCTCCACCCAGCCTGTCTTTGTGCTAGGGATTGCCCTGACCCAGGTGCAGGACCTGGTCTTGGCCTTGTTGAACTTCATGGCCAGTGAAGACTGAGGGGAAAAAAAGGTCTGTGAGGACCTCAGACTTCTTCATGTTCTGGGTAACCAGGTCTCCCACTTCCTTCCAGAGAGTGTCCACATTTTCCCTAGTCATCCTTTTGTATTATTTTATAATTTTTAATATTTTGTTTGCTTTTAAAAAGGCAGTTAAAAAAGCAAAGTCATCCTAAAAACATCTTTGAAATACTTTTTTTCAACTAACTTTAGCCATGCTGAAATATTCGTTGCAATACCACAGGCAGAATGCTTTACCTTCTCAGATACTGGAGCTGCAGGATTGAAACGTCCTCTAACTCATGGCTGAAAAGGATAGAAAAATCAATGCAAAACTAGTGAAGAGAAGGCAGTCCCATTACAAGAAAGTAATTTTCAGGCTCTCCTGTAGTACTAGCTTCCAGAAAGAAAGACACAGCATGTGGTGGGCAATGCTCTGCCAGCTGAGAAATTTAATGTCAAATATTCCCATTACAAACTTATTTTAAATTAAGTGTGGTTTATGTAGAGAAGCTGGAAAGACCTGGTGTCATGTCCAAGCACTTCCCTGGACTTTCACAGCAACCAGATTAGACCTGTGCCCTGAAAAACCTTGTGAGAAACAAGAGGCAAAAAGGCAAAAGCCAAACATTTCAGCTGTGCCTATTGATTTTCTCTGCCTCAGGATTTGTTGGCCCCTGCCAGGGCACATCAGCAGTGCCAGCTGATGGCAGTGCCACCCCTCTGGCCTCTCTGACTGCTGCCTCTGCACCTCTGGCCCTGGGTGACCAGATAGTGACAGACAGAGCCAGCAGCACCACAAAGAACAAACCCAGACTCCAGATTTTGTACTGGAAGAGCTGATCCACAGCTCATGTGCCTTTGCAGACTGCTATACTCCACATTTACTCCACATATTTCTCCCTTGTGCTTTAGGCACCTGTGCTGCCCTGAAGGACATTTCTCTCACAGCAGTGAAGCTCGCCCTGGATGCTGCTTTCATAGCATTTCAGAATGGTCTGACTTCCCTCATGGACGTGTGAGTCAATGGGTCTCCTTTCTGAGGCACTGGGGAACATCAGCAGAGCCTTCTGATTTTGCAAATCCTCCAGAGATAACAAATAGGAGCTTTCATCCGACTCTGCAAATGGATTAGCAAGCAACAGCTCCCAAATACTTTAAATTCAAGTGATATTGAACTCAGGTTAAACTCAGTGCTGCAGGAAAGAAATCAATAATGTTTTTCCATGTTGATTTTTCTTTCTTCTCATTTCATTCCTCTCCTACGGCTGCTGCAGGGATACTGACTGCAGTATCCCAGAAACTATACTGCAGTTGGCAGCATAACCTTACTTATGACATGCTCAGAAACAGATGTTTTTCTTCACATCTACTCTTCCTCTCCTACCTTTGGAGCAGAATAATGAGATACTCTGCAGCTCTGGTTCAGAGCCTGGTTATTAAACAGCCAGGGAAAATGATGCTGGCACAGCAAACTGGGTATCGCTGAATTACTATGAAAGGTGGTGATGAGAAAATAGATCTGCTTTGAAGGAGAAAAATGGCCTGTTTTCACTCAAGAGCTCTTTCCTGTTAAACAGCCCAGCCCATCAGCAAAGTGTTAGCTAGTGTACACAGCAATTTGTAGGCCACACCGAGGGCAGCAGTTTGTGCCTAGAAGCTGTCACATACCTCCCATGGTGGATGTATCTACCTAAGGACCGTTCACACCGTGAAGAATTTATGAGCTGTGATTATTGGGGATTTGTTTGTTCTTTTTTCTTGTTTTCCCCTGCTAATCTTTAGAAAAATAATGGAGTTTTCCCTGCAGTTTCTTCTTGCAGGATGTTGATTAAAGCTCTGTAGCTCAGAAAGTCTTACCAGACCCTTCCTGTGTGCTTACTCTTGAGAGGCAGAGCACTGCTTTCCAGAGACACTGGCTAATTGCTTTGCTTGGAAGTTTGTTCTGCATGCCACAGAGAACTCCTGCATCAGAGGAAGGGAAAGGCAGACTTGCACAAGCCCCCACATATTAGCCTGAACCCACCAACTTTTTTGGAAAATCCGATGTCTCAAAATCAATCACTTGCAAGAGCACCTTTTATTAATTTTATGATGTTTTGTGACACAGGAGATTTCATTTCCTCAGGTGAAGGTTCTCCCTAATGGAAGTGGTCATAGCAGAAGTTCCATGTTCCTCCTTGACAGAAGCAAGCAGAAAATGATGGGCTCCTCCTTCCTCACCATAATCACCTAGCAAGGAAAGCCCATGAGCAGAAGAACATTACCCTTCCTCTTCCTCACGTGCTGGCTGTGCCATTAGAGCCAGGAAAAGCTGCTCAGTGGTGATGCTGCATACAGAACGTGGCTTTCAAATTCTCACCCATTCATGATGGATGGCCACAGACAGAGATGCTTGTGTCCTGCAGCTCAGGATGGTCCCTGGAGACTCTGCAACTTCTCAGGTCCCTAGGACTCTCCAGGAGAGTAGGAAGAGAAGTTTTAAACTTGAGTGAAATAAGAGGCTAAAGTGGAAGATTTTATCCCCACTGTCAGCTGTGGAACACCAATACAGAAGACAAAGGATGTAGCTGTAGGATGCAGACATCAGGATGTTGTCTGTTTCTCTCTCTCACCTGTTGTGGTCTCTATCACTGTACTTTCAAGGCCCCTCCTAAGAACATGCACCTTCCCACAGGAAGGATGAAACCAGCTCTGATAAGTGACTTGTTAAATGTCACATGGATGTTTGCATCAGCCCCCAAACTATCCCTTCTTTCTGCATTTATACCATGGGCTGAATGAAGTAAGCCTGCCTGTATCCTAGACAACAGCTTCAATGGACTGCAGCTGAAGGCAGGAAAAGGCAGGCAGGGGTGAAGCATAACTCAGACCTGTACCTAACTTAAAATGGATTTGGGCCAGCTTTCCTCAGCCTAAGCCTTATCCAGTGTCTAATCAACCTGGGAGCATTTCTTTATTGGTTCATAGATGGGTCTTTTATGCAATCTGCCAAGAACACCAGGCTATGTATCTCAGTTTAAGGGATTATAAATAAATAGAAGTGCCTCTTTCTGCTCTTTCAGACAGGAAAAAAAAATACAGAAGAAAGAGTTAGTACTGCTCTGTGGCAAGTTAGAAGTAAACAGGAGTGCCTCCAAAACTAATTCCAAACAAAGCCCTAAAACTCATTCTTAACATAATCATTCAAAAGATATTAACGTTTTTTCTTATCCTTACATCAACCACCAGATCACATGGTTTATTCTGCAAGTTTCTTTTTGTTTTACTAGCATCTATATACACTGCTGCTATGTTTTTCAGATATTCTGATCTTCCTGTATGAAAATAAAAATGTGTGTTTCTATAAGAGATACTTACATCCAGAGACTTCTTAGCTCCAAATTTGAAGTTTAAGAAAAATTCTAAGGCATGGAATAGAATTAAAGTAACAGGAATTGCTGTCCTAAAATGGTCATTCTTAGAAATGAACTTGAAGACAGAAAAACAGAATCCCTTCTTAAATATGAACTTCAATTTAAGATGTCTTCAGGGGAGGAAAGCAGGGACACAGAACTAAAAAGACCACATTATTATTCATTTGGAAGGAAAAAATGAGACAAAAAATCCCAGGTACTCCACAGACTGGGTGGTTTGAGCTGGTGCAGTAAAGGAGCCAGGTGTTACTACAGCCACTTTGCAGAGGGACAGTGGAACAGTCACTAGACAGACAGAACTCTCCATAAAGGCAAACAGTCACAAACAGTCGGCAGGTTTTCATCCCTTCCTATAACCACTAGGAGAAACACACTCTTCACTTGTCCTCTTCTTTGATTATTTTAGAACATGATGGGCTATAACAGACGTCCATTTCATCATATTTGTCATATTAAATATTCCATTATTTCTCTTTTTATTTTTTTTCCTCAGTAATGGGCTGTAGTTCTGCTGTTTAATAGCATTCTGATTAAGGAACCAACCATTCTCTTGCCTACATTTCATTTCTCACATTCCTTAATCTAGATTAAGTGTGTGGTGGAGTCTAAGTAACTGCTACAACTCCTTTGATAATCAGCAATTTGTTATCACATTAGAGGTGGCCAAAGTATTCAAGCTAAGAGCTACCATTAACCTAGATGTAAGCAGAAGGCATATTTTTGAATTACAAGGAAGAGGCAGTGGATAGCTATAAAAGAAAATAAATGAACTTTCTCTTTAAAATCAATTATTATTTTGAGGGGTGAGGAAGACAGACCACTTGCAGCTGCCAAAACAGAGGGGGAGTAATAGATTTACTAAAACACATTTAGACATGAGGAAGAGCTATACAGAAAAAATGTGGGATGTCAGATGACCTAAGGGGAGAAAACAAAGATATCCAACCCCCCATCCTCTCTTTCCCTCTCCCACAAAAAAAAACCCCAAACCCCAGTAACAATAAAACTCAACCAAAAAGACCTCCCAAACCCAAAAAATCCTCCAACAACTACCAGAACAATAATCTGGACTCATGGATTTGCTGCAGAGAAGGTGCAGGGGCAGGACTGGTTCTGGCCTAAGGTGCTGCTATGCTGAAGCCATCTGGGGACCTGAGCCAGCACCAAATTAGGAAAGGGAACATCTGTGGTTCTGGTTCTGCTTTAAATTGCACCAGACTCTGTGTTGTGCTAAACAGCCATTCCAGCTCAGGTGACAGCAAATGCACACTGTGTCTGAAACGTGTTTGAAATGGCAGTGCCCCTGTGCCAGAGTGAAGATCAGAGTTGTTCTGCTTAGTCCATGAAGTCTTTCCTGTGGGAAGGAAGGATTCATGGTGATGCATTCTGAGTGTTATTTGCTCTTTTTTTCACGCGCAGGGTAACATAAAAGGGCACTAAGTTTACAAACACAACTGTTGTCAGCTCAAATCTCTGCTGGGGATGCAATACAATGTTGTTTTTCTCTGGGTTCTGCCACGGAATTCAGCCTGTGATCACAAAGGCAGCCCTCAGAGAACCCTTCTGTGACAAGGCACTAAATGCTGTAATGAAGTGGGAGGCAGGGAAATCCTTGACCCTAAAGCTCAGATGAGCTAAACACTATATTTTTTTCCTTAATGTCAGACTGAACATTCACATTTGCCCATCCCACGTTTGTCTATCTGCAGGTGCAGAATCATATTAAACTTTGTTCAAATTCTCTTGTCATTTTAAATTAAACAATGATCTTCAGTCATCAGCTAGCAGGATGAACTGTGCACGATTCAAACATCCTTTGTAAATGGTAGTTTTGCAACAACAGTTCCTCTCCTGCCTTTCTTTTTTGACTGTTCACCTGACAAGATCACTTAGTTAAAGGTTTGGGGAACTAAGGCAATGTTTTCATAGAAGCACACACACTTGTCATTTAAAAATCCTACCATGTGGAGAGAGCTGGACTTTAAAACAAGCACTAACATTCAAGGTACACCACATACTGCTCCAGGCAAACTTGAATCACCAGCCTCACACAGAAACATTAAAGGTGAAGCCCTTGCAGTGCTGGCCCAGAACCAGGTGCCCTTTTTCCCCTCATGGTTCTCCTTACCATGGGGTCACTAGCCCAGGTCACTGCTACTCCTGCTGGCCTGGGCACCTCACGGCCTTGCTCATACTCTCAGGTAAAAGGCCCCACCTATCCAGAGCAAGGCAGTAGTTCTTGCAGCCATGTCAACCTCTTTCCCTGCTGGGAAAGTTTTGTGGCAGCTCTTGTCAGCCTGTGAAGCTGGCAACCTCCCAGTGCCACCACCTTGTTGGTGTCCCCTGGGTCACAGGGGACATGTGTGCTCCAGGACAGGGCACTGAGCAGCAAATTGCACAGTTCACACGTGTGTGCCACACACACTCCTCAACTGCAATCCTGCATCAACTGGCTCTGCAGGGCAGCAATGACTCCCTGAGGCTGTGGAGTTATACCCGTGTATTTAGAAGAAGTGTGCTCCAAAAGTCCACCCTCCCACTTCTCTGTTTGAGAATGTAAAGACCCGAGGTTTTTGTTTGTGATGGCACTTCTAGATGATTTAACATTGAATGCAGTAAAACACACCAAGCTTTTCTGTAGAGGACAAACATGCTTTGTCTGAAACACATAGCATCACTTTCCAATTTCTAGGAACACATGAGAAACAAAAGGAAAAAAAGATTTAAAATCCTTAGCTAGTCAGTTTATTATGTGGAACAAAGGCAAAACAAAGCCCACGTTATCCAGGAACATGAATGAAATGCTCCAGAGAAAGACAAACCCAACTGCCTGTTGTATCCTCCTTCCCTGCAGACTGACTCAGTGCCTACTGTCCTCTGTGGACGATCAATCTGGCAGCTCCACTCCCACCTCTGTGAGGATCAGCTGCTCTCCTCAGTCTGTCATCTCCCACAATGAATCAGAGAGGCTTCAGCACGAATCACTTGGGGGCATGGATGCTCAGGATATAATGAACCTGACAGCAAGCAGCTGCACAGGCTGGAGCCATATATTTTGATAGCATGTAAAACACAGGGTGAATTGCCTGGGATGTCTCATGAGGCATTTTACCAGCCAAAATTTCATGAAGCATCAGAAAGAAAAACAATAAGAAAAATTTAAGTAAATCAACCACAAACCAAACAAAAAAACCACCCCAATAAACCCCCTAAACCCATGCCACCTGGAAACCCAGAATAAAATACACTCTCCATAGATTATTTTAAAATGCCTCCAAAATTTTGTCCACTAACTTCAATTTTCCTCCTGAAAAATCAGCAAGGAAAACACATTTCTCATGAGATAATTTTTTTATAACCAGGATTCACAGTAATTATGAAATTATGTTTTCCCAAGTGACACGAATCTTCCAAACTAAAATCTGAAGGAAGTGGACACTAACATCTTAAAACCTACGAAGCCAGCCAGTTAGAAATCAATCTGGCACATAACAGCTAAACAGTATAAATGAAGGTCTAATCCAAAGCCACTGAACTTTTTTCATGGTTTTAACAGATTTGGGAACAAACTTCTCATTAACATAAGTCCCCAATCCTGCAATTATACTTTGGCAGAGGTCTGTCTCCACAGCTCCAATATCAATCCTGCTGCTGGGCAGTATTTTAGAAGTCTGACCAGGAGTTTGTGACTGAGACAAATCTTTATTGTAACCAAGGGATTAGTAAAGAGTTTGTGTGGAAGTGAAAGGGATCTGTGCCCCAGTCCTTTGCCTGAGGAAGAGCAGACTACACTGCACTGTTGGGTTGCTTGCCATGAGTTCAAAATGGAATTCCTTTCAGTAAGCATCCAGTGCCTTAACAATTGGCAGAAAATGGGAAGTTTCCTTTAATTTACACCTGTTCAGTGATTAATGTCTCTGCACACAATCCACACTGCACCCACTCTCCACACAATCAACATAACTTCAATTGGCAATGAATGTGTGAGCAATTCCAGAGCAGCAAAACCTCAAATACTTCGACCCTTTCATCTTCCTCACATTTACAACTATTCAACTGGTTTAGACTTGAAAAAGGTACATGTCCAGTTCAAAGCATCCTGCCTTGAGAGGTCTGTACACTCTTGGTATGGAGTCGCTAAAAATTGAGTTATTTCACTCCTTTTTTTTTTTTTTTGTATATGCATGTCTCTGTAAGAGGATGGAACAGTACTTGTGGCATTAATCTCTTCATTTTCAAAAACACAGTGCTGAGGATGCAAGAGCATTCCTCTTTGCTTCTTTGACTCCGTATGGAAGCTTCTCTAGAGGACATGCCAGATGGACTTATTTCAGCCATGGACCCTTGCCATAAGCTGTCCGACAGTGGTAAGACCTGAAAAGCCCAGAACTGAGCTATTGTGACTTAGGGGTCTTCACCTGTTATTTTTTGTTGATCCATAGATAACTAATACCACAAATAGGCAACATTGAATTGCCCAAAAGGTTAATATCACTCATTATCTTTCAGGTCTACTTTACAGATGATTTCCAGATAACGGATAAAAGTGATGAGATTGTTACAAATCTGCTTGATGCTCCCTTCCCCCCCAAAATTCTCCCTAAATTTATCAACCTTTGCCATCCATACTTGATCATATTTCTCTTTTGATCTAAAGCACTGGCAATTGTTAGAAGAGAATTCTTTTTTGCAGCTTTTCTGGGAAAGAAGCAATTTTTGTCTTTGTTAGCCAGGCTGACAGAAATACCTCTAGACTGGTTTTAATTTGCCTAATTACATAACTTGTGTCCATTTTATACCAGGGCTTTAGGAGAACACAGAGCCTGGGGAAAAAACCCAGAGTGGGCTGCAGCTGTGAAAACTCTCACTGACCACTGGTGTGTCTTATCCCTCCACTGTATCTCCCTGGCAGCCCCTCATCCTTCTGGCTCCTTTATCCCTTGTACACGAGCCTGGCAGCAGCACTGCCAATTAGTGGAGATTAGCAGACCTTCTAACTCATAGGTTTCAGTGAAAGAAATATATATAAAAATATATTTAAAAAAAAAAAATCAACCAAGGGTTAGCAACAAGCCTGCACTTTCTTTTTCACATCTTATTGTGCACCATAAATAACTACCTGTACTTATATTCTGCTGCTCAGCAACAACTTGCAACTTTCCTTGTTGTCTTTCAGCCAGCTATGTCAATGCCTTTGTCCCATTCTCCAAGTGAGATGTCCAAATACCCATTTTGAAAGCCTCTATCACCCTTCTCTCTCATCTTGACAGCCATCTCAGTGCCCCCCACACCCCCTCAAGCATTGTGCATACACATATCTGCCTTTCTTCACAGATTTTCACATGAGTCCTTGACAAATTAATCAGTGCCTTGTCCTCACTGCACAAGGAGCTGTCAACAAAGCAGATGGTGCTGTCCCTTACAGCACCTTGTCTCTTACATCTCTCTCTGAGCCCGTGTCCTGCAGTTTTATGACAGGGATGGCTGCATGGCTTTATATATATTTAATAGTACTGAAGAGAACAGACAATGCCACAGGACATGGCTTATCTGGTCACAGAGATAGGTGCAAGAAGTAGATGAATGAACAGAAAAACATCAAAATTCAATCCTGCAAAGCTCTGAGGATGATTAATAGTCTGCTAGCAAAGGAAAACGTTCTGGGAAACACAATTTGTGAAAACTCAAGAGTACCCATGGTCCCTACTCAGGCAGATTTGACTTGTAGAAGAGAAAACTGTCACCCTTCCTGGAAATGGCCTAGTTTTCCATCTGAACCTTAGAAATCTAGAGATCACAAAACTTAAAGCAGCTAAAATGCCTTATGGTTGCTATGAATTTCACTGGCTTTCCCCCGTATTCCCCAAAAAAGATTAAAAACATGTTACAGCAGCCCTCTTGTTAGAGAGCAGAAATGAGTTGAGGTACAGGCTTCTTGTTTATCACAGCATGAAAAAGGTCCTGGTTTATTCCTCTTTACAGCTCAGCCATCCTGACTCCAACCATTCCCTGACTCTGGCTGCAGCAGCTCCTGCTGGAGGTTTCCCTTGCAGGCTCTGACTGCTGGGTATTTCCTGCTGAACTCTGACTGCAGGGATCAGTGTGCAGACTCTGACTGCAGCTTTTACCCAGCCAGACTGTGACTGCAGGTTACAGCAACAGGCTACAACTGCACACCCAGACTGACCTCACAGCAGGTATTCTCCCACCTCCGAATCCTTCTTCTTCATGATCCTCTCCTTCCCTCTTCCTCAAAGCTTCTCCTTCAGGAGTCTCCCTCACCAGCTGACCCACTCCCTTTCATCACACTTGTCTTTATTGGACACAGCTGTGACTCATGGGGTGAGGCTGTATTGGGTAATTAACACAGCTGTTACTCATCAGGGGCCAGCTCACCTGCATTCCCTTCTACGAAAACAGACAAAACCATAAATTATTCCAATAGCTACACTTTTCCTTCCCTGGTATTGTTTGTTCCAATACATCCCAAACTCCAGTTTCCAGGACTAAATTTTTAAAATGGATTTTATTAATGAGAGTTTTCATTTGAAAGAGTAATTCCAATTAATATCCGCAAATATCAGCAGCTCACCTCACCCTGCCTCCCCATTTTGATCTGCTGTTGTGTAATAGACACTTGGAGTTCAGTGGAAATTGCTGGAAAAAGAAATTAGGAGTCCCTTTGATGAATACGTAATCCAAACCCACACATCACGTCTTCACAGAAACACAGAGAAGTCTCAGTTGAAAAAAATCCCCTCCATTGAGACCACCTACTCTAAATCAGCCAACACCAGCTTATTCCACTGGTATCAGACATCAGAGCCATCAAAGAACTGTGTAGGAAAAATTCATCGCTTATACTCAGCTCTGGCTGATGAATCAATATCTGTGATAAGATCAGTGTCATCCATGAATGAGATTTCTACTGTGGCAGGCATTAACAAGAAGCTGAGAAATGGTGCTGTGAGCTCAGTGTGTCACTGAAACACCCACACCACATCACTGAGTGGGTGAGGAAGAACAGACTTCACCTTTTATGTGAATTTGAATGCAAGAGGGATCCACTATTCCATGTATAAAGCAAACCTCCCTTTAATATGCAGATTTTGCTACATCCTTGCTGCCTATATAGAAAGGGCTTCAGCCCTCTTTCCTTGCTCAAGGGTTCTGGCTATGGCATTTCTGAGGACACTGATACACCCAAACAGGCTGAACTGGGACCCAGCCTGCTGGTCTAAATACCATGGTCCTGAGGATTATTGCCAGACAGAGACAAAGGCTTTTCAGCAATGTAAGCAAAACTAAACTTTGGAGTGATAAAATGGGGAAAGAGATCCAGAAATCAGAAATCCAGGTATCAGAGAAAGGTTCTTCACACAGAGGGTGGTTGGGCACCAGAAAAGACTGCCCAGGGCAGTGGTCACAGGACCAAGCCTAACACAGTCCAAGAAGCATTTGAACAATACTCTCAGGGACAGGGAGTGACTCTTGGGCATGGGGCTGTTCAGGGCCAGGAGCTGGACTTGATAATCCTTGTAGATCCCTTCCAACTCAGCATATTCTGTGATTCTGTAATAATTCTTGGTCTCAGTGAGACAGGTTTACCAGAGTAGCTATTGCTAATCAGGGAGGGGAGTGGAGGGTATTTCCCATGGTTAGCAGTGCTTTCCCTACAAATACGATATTCCTCCTTTGCAACCCAATTCTTCCCATACCTATATCCCCTCCTGCCCTCTATGTTGTCTCTGAGAGGATTGACACTGACTAATACAAAAAGCAGCTTTCACTTCACTCTTTCAGCAGTTCTTGCAGTTCAAGAGATTTGAAGTCAGCCACAGTGTTAGACAGGAACAAATGCAAATGCCTAGGGCCAGGCCTGTTTAGATTTCAGCAAAAATATAAATCACCCCTTATTCTGTTTTTATTTGCTGCCTTAAGCGAGTCATTAAAACATTGAAAACAATCTGGGTGCAATCATTTTCTTCTGATCCACCTCCTTTCCCCTGTAATCAGCACTCCAGGAGAACATATGGGCTTCCTGTGTCACTTGGCCTCTGATTTACACCACGGTAAATCTTCTGAAATCAACAGAATTCCCCAGGAGCCACGCTTGGCTTCATTGCATGTGAGCAAGTGCTGAAATTAAATGAGCACCTGTGTCACAAAGAGGTCGCCTTGTAGGAGTGTTCCTCGAGGTGGGGAGGATGTGTCAGTGGTGAGAGGGTGCAAACAGCTCCACCCCACAGCCCCACTGATGGTTGGGAGAGCGGACAATCCACTTCCTTTAAGCAGGTGCTTAAAGTGTCAAGTGGCCACCAAAAAACGGAGCACATCTTGTTCGGGAGAAGGAACTTCAGGAGGCTCTTTCAATTTTCTGTTTCGATAGGAAAGGTTAAACTTTTTTCATGGTATGTTAAGCAAGGAAGAAATTATCAGGAGACCAACAAAGACAGAAAGCTTTGCAGAACTGCACTGTAGGTTTAAAATGCAGGTCAGTCAGAGCTGTCCCCAAGAAGAGCTTTCTCATCTAGTGTTCACTAGTGGTGTTAATTCAGGTTTGAGCTGCACAGTCAATCAGTTCAAATAGTCTCTGGCTGGGATTTCTGTTAAGCTCCTCCTTCAATTCCTACTCTGCTTTCCTGTTACAGCAGGTTTATTTATACTCTACTGTCAGCAGACCCCAGCCAGATAAAAGAAGATAACAGGGTACAACCTTTCCCCCATCATCTGCATTCCCCATGCTACAATCACTGAAGTTTTAGAAAAGTTGCATTTAGAGTTATCTCCAGTCAAAACTTCTAGAAGAAAAAAAAAATCACCACTGTCTTTTCCACATGTAAAATGTGTACAGAGATAGTGTGAATATTACACTGTTAACCCTCAGCATTTCCATATCAATGAGCTCTGCTCAGAACCACAATATTCTCTGAAGCTGGTACCTACAACTTTCCATTACTGATCCTCACATTTTTAAACCTTCCAGGATAAAAGGAAGAACATCTTCCTAGAACTGCTTATGTCTAATTAGGTGAAAGGAAGTTCATGAAACCTGAAATTCGCTTTGACTGTGACAACAGAAAATCAGTTCCTAGGAAAACACAGAGGAAATCCAGAGACTTTTGTGATAAAACTAGAAACAGGTAGGCCAGAAAAGGAAGGGTTTAGTTTTCTTCATGAAAATGTGGATCTGGGATGTTTCCCCTTATTCCCACTGATTGGTGGGATGAATACATATCTTGCTTATCCCATGGCTGTTATATCTGTGCAAGTGCCCAAGGGAAACAGAACTACCTGCTCCTTGTTGCAGGAGTTACCAGAACTTAGATCCAGTTTTGCAGGTGTACAAAATGCTTCACTGGTCTCAAGCTGGTGTCTCCATGTTGTTTCCTCTCACATGTTCTCACCTTCTTCTCTTTTCTGACTAGAAGGAAAACTGTGTGCCCTTTGTTTTGATTTCCTTCCTAAATATATTATCACAGAGGCATTACCAGCCTCTCTAATTAGCCCAGTTTTGGCCAGCAGCTTGTTCATCTTCAGGACCATCAGGGATTGGCTCTGCTGGACATGGTGGAAGCTTCCAGCAGCTTCTCACAGAAGCCACCTCTGTGGCCCCTTCACTGCCAAAAACCAGGCTGTGGCAAACCAATACAGCATCCTGTATCTGTGATGGCTACTGAAGGAGCAAGGGGCAGACAGACAGCAAAACTGCAGGTGGTGTTCCTGAGCCAAAGCCCAATGGAGCAGAGGGCAGGGTCTGGCCAAGAACCACTGGGCACAGCTTTTCACTCTGCAAAGTCCTAAGGCAGGGTGTGCTCTCTGTCCAGGGCAGAGAGGACACCAAATTGCACCATCTGAACCGTGTGGTATCAGAGGTAGCAAGCAGAACAGCTTAGACATGTCTAATCTCCTGAGCAGGACTTTTGGATATGTAAATCCACAGAGCTCCTTTGAACTCAATCAATGCTTATTGATATAAGCAGTAGAGCCAAGCTCCTTTCTCTCTAGGAGAAGGCCCTGATTACCACTTTTCCCTCAAGGGACACTAGTTTTACAAATGTTTACATGCCTAAGTTATTGTGACAGAGGTTTTGTAAACTGTGAACAAAAGCTGATTTACTCAATCGCCATGCCCCTATTGACCTTATTGAAATATCCTCCTGGTGAAAATCAATTTTTCATTTTTAAACCAGAATGCTTAACTATCATCCACATTGATTTAAACCTATCTCAAACTGCAGTGGTGTTACACTCAGAAAAAATATGAGGCAGAAGTTATCCTTTCTGCAGTAAGCATTCTCACATTGTGCAAGCATTTCTGACTGGGCAGGTTTTCCCACTGAAGCACTTTTCCTCAGGAAGGTAAACCAAATATTTGCTGGATAGCATATGTATTATCCTAGGGGATATTTAGCTTCAAAACGATGCCTTGCCATCTCTCTTGGCTTACAATTACAGTTATTGTAAGATGTTAGTGTAGTCCCCCCCTCTTTTCCTTTTTCCATCTGACATTATGTGTAGGGCTCAGGGATGTGTGTGGATGAGATTTCTGGGCAGTCACAAGCTTCCAGGGAGGAAGCAGTGAGCTCCTGGGAGCTGAAGCAAGCAAGTCCTCCTTCACCCCTGGAGCTCACCTGACTCAGAGCAGTGGACCAGCAGACGGGAGGTGCCTCTGCCCTGTCAGCTCCTGCCTGCACAGGCTGCACTCACTGGATGTGGTCTGAGTACACCCTCAAGCTCTCTGCAGGCAGCAGGGCACAGAGACCACTTTCCAGTGCACCTAGTTCAAGAAGAGTTGTCTTTAACACCTAGTTGAGTTTTTTATTTGAAGCTATTTATGTTTTTTAATGGTACACCAAATGCTCCAGCATCCATACTTTCTACCACATTAAGCAGGAAGTCACTGTGCTGAAACATAGTAAAGTAGTGAGAAAGAAATATATAAATTTCCATTTCAGGGCCAAAAAAATAAAAAGTTAAAAATCTGTACTGGCATGCATTTTCCTTCTTTCATTTAAGGATTTTACATGGTTGGTTACTATCTTACCAACTGCATGTGTTCACATCAAATAGGAAAAAAACCCTCCACCCAAATCTAAAAGGGAAGATTCTTTGTCCCTTACTAATGGGATGAATATGTAAAATCCACATGGACCAAGTCAGACCACTGCATTCCCACATACCTGCAGCTTTATTGGCTTGTCAGCTGCAAGCCAGGCAAAAGCTCTCAACCAAGGAGCCTGTTGATGAGTGCCTTGGAGATATTGCAAGTGAAAATGAAAAAATCTTGTCTTTATTAATTTCTAGTTAAATATGCAATATCCTATCTATCACAGGTAGCAGGGGAAGAATGACTGGCTCCCCAGGATAAAAACTTCTTCCATATTAGTAAGTATCCAGGAAAGGAAGTGTTTTCTCAGTAAATTACACAGCTATCTGTTGCTACAGAAAGGCTGGCTGCTTGTCTAAATACAAGGATATTAAAAGCAGGGATCACAGTGTAAAATGTGTATGAGAATAAGGGGAACATATCTGAGGGAGGAGTATATCTATCATCACATAAAAATACTGGAAAATAAAAGCAATGAAGTTGGCAAAGCTGCTGCCTTGGTTTTACCACTTTGGAGCCATCATCAGTCAAAAGTCAATTGAAGGAAAATGACAGTAATTTTTCAACTCAAGATGCCCTGAATTTGCTTACTCTGGCCTTGGCAAGAGAACATTCCCACCAAGTTCATGTAACAACAGTAGTGTTGGGTATTCCCCACTCTGAAAAAAACAATGGCTGATTGACATAACCCTTAAGAATGAATGAGACAATCAGGAGAGCTGCTCTTTGCCAAAAAATAGCATCTTTTGTTCGCCCTCCAAAACCTAGAACAGAACAGCCAATTCATGAGAATCCCCTCTTTTGCCAGTTCTTTGCCTTACTACATCAGCATCTCCCTCACCTCCCCTATTGGAAGTGGAAAATTAATTTTTAACACACACTTATTAAATCACCATTAAAAACTGCTGCTGAACTACTATTTGAGGCATCTTTTCCATAGTTCTCTTTCAAAAAAACCAACCAACCAAACAAACAAACACCAACAAAACAAACAAACCCCAAAAGTCAAATTTAACAGCTAACCAAAATAATACAGAAGAATCTAAGGATCTTTGACCCATTTCAGTCTGAGGGAATTAACTAACACTTTTACTGACCTCCCTAACCTCTAATTTTTGTGTAGTTAAAGACTCAGCCATGAAATAAAAGGATTAATAGGAGCTGGTGTTAACAGACTTAGTAGCCACTGGGGGTAAAGAAATATTAGCAGTCTCCCAAGGAAACTGCTGTTATCACTCAGCCATGTACTTAGAGTGAGGTGTTTCAGAATTGCTGCAAAACCATTTGGACTGCTGGATATTTTTTTAAAGCAAAACTGTGTTTTCTCTTAATTCCTACGAGACCTTCATGTGCCTGTATTTAAGAATCCATTAACAGTACAAACGAAATAGGAAAATAAGTATTTTGACAGTAAGGAAGTGTTGTGAAAGACATATTCTCCATACAGTCAGCAGAAAATCTCAAAGTGAACAGAAACCTTATTCTGCAACCCACTGATGTCCCTGTCTCCATTGCAGGTCCTCACATTTTTCTGCATGGAGCTTTCCCTGGATTTCCCAGCTGCACTAGACCAATGGCTCTCACGAGGCCCAGCACAGGCCAGCTCTGATTTATTACAATACAACTAAACCCTCATT
The DNA here is from genome assembly GCA_037834095.1 of Argya squamiceps. NCBI lineage: Eukaryota > Metazoa > Chordata > Aves > Passeriformes > Leiothrichidae > Argya > Argya squamiceps. The sequence goes on from JBBMKD010000217.1 coordinate 9,293,262, forward strand.
AATAAAGCCAGTAAAAAGGAAGACACTGCACTCTTCGAGTATCCAGCTCTTCAAGGCAATTCTGTTTTAGGAGATTAATATGCAATCTGCCTTTTTTTTTTTTTTTAGGAATCAATATTTACTTAAGAACAACAATAGCATTTCCAAGGTCTTTTAAGTTTATCATACCAATGTGATGCTAATCTCTCTTAATGAAAACAAATTACTTCTACAAAGGATCAGTCTTTTGGGCATGATTCTGATTCTGTTTGCACTGCTTTATTCCAGCAGCTGCAAATAATGGGGTCTCTACTGATTTACACCCACGATCAGGATAAGCTTCTTTCCATTCACAGCAAGCACGGTGCATGTGCTGTTGCTGGAGCCCAAGTGATTTGGAATACAGCTGAGAGTACTCTCAGAGTCTTCCAGGTTTTTTTTAACTTTTATATCATGCTGCTTCTGCTCACATAAGACAGAAAATGAAAGCACAGTGTACTTGTGTAGTGTAACTAAGCAACAAGGCACAGCAGGGACACCCAGTTATCTGGTGCTAATCATACCCCAGGGATGTGAAGCTCATGAATTAAGGGCCATTTTAACATTTATCATATTTCTCTTAATTTAAAGGTAAAGATAAATTATTTCTATAAGCTGCTTTGATCCCTGGAAAATGTCTCCTGACATTAAATCCACTCTGTCTGGCTCTCAGAGATTACTATAACACACACTTGCCACTCAAAACACTCAGTCCAGAGCACTAGGTGGTCCTCATCTCTAACCCATTTCAAACATCCTAGTCCAGAGTCACCTCCTCCCAGACCTGGTCTCTGTACATCACTCCTGCAAGTCCACAAGTCCTGGGCCAGCCCCAGAGGGCAGCCCCAGAGCTCCTGGTGCTGGGGTGTAGGACTGATGGAAGGCTGCCTTTGTGCCTGCAAGGATTCCAAGTTTAAATGTCTCCAAGTGGTAAATTAAATTAATTAAAATGCCAATATGTAATTTATGACAGTCTGCTAAAAAGCTGCATTTCAGCTCTGTTAGCGAGAGTATGACATGTCTCTCCACCACCAAGGCAGAGCAAACAGAAATATACACAAGAGAGTGCAAATGTAGCCTGGGCTCCTTTTGGCTCAGTTCAGATAGTGCCATCCTATCTTCTTATCACAAATGCTGGGACCACAGGACCTCAGGGAAATGATGGCCCCACTCAGTTCAATGGCAGCATCAACAGAGTAGTGTCACACACACACTGGCTGCAGGTGACAGCATCAAGCCTGAAACACTCCATCAGTGCCAGTATGCAGAACTCATACTTAGCCATTTGGTGGGCAAACATAACTTCTGAAAACCATTTCAGATTTTACTTTATCCTGTCTCAATGGGGCTAAATGGGCTAGTTAACACCTGTGTTCACCTGCTAGAGTGTTTCATGTATTTTGGTTTAGTCAGTCTGCTCTAGTCAGAGCAAGTCATCCCAGTAAGGTGGCGTGAAAAAGCACAGAGAGAACGCCAGTGCTCTGTGTAGGATCAGTGATCAAGGTTCTTCAGTGGCTGGACACAAGCTGCAGCAGATGGCAGCTCTGTGGAATGGAAGCTTAATCTTTGAGCTCAGATCTTAGAGACAGGACTGCCTACTGCTGGGCACAGGCCTACACATGCAGCCAAAAGGTTTGTTGCAAAAGCAATGCCAGAAGGCAATTATCACAATTAGGTCATCTTTTTGACCCATTTTAAATGGACTAATAGCAGGGGTTATTATCAGCTTGTATCTTGTTCCAGCAATGATCTAGATCCTCCTGCACACTAAGGATTCAGCACAAGCTGTGCAAGCACAGAGATAATTTTTGTCTAATTTGTTGTAGTGCTGAGCTAAGGAAGAGGAACAGGGAACTGCAGGTAAGGAACAAAGGCACAATCCCAGGCCCAGGGGTGACCAAGGCTCACAAACCAATGGCAGAGCTCTCTGCAAGGGCTCTTTGTTTTCTTGACTGTATAAGTAATGGTAATATCAGCAGTTCATGGCTGCTGCTTCATCTCCTTGCACAATTTCTTATGGCATGTGGAATAAGGCAAGGGAATATAGCAGTGCATAATTATCCTTCTCAATTCTAACACTGCCCTCCTGGGCAAGGGCTGAATCCCAGTGTCGGGAGGTCAGCTTTTTCATTAGCTGTGGATATCCTGGAAGTGAAGAGCCCCAGGAGCAGAAAACTGAGCTCATTTGAACCAAGAGGGAAAATGAGCTGCTGCACTTAGAACCTGCTAAAAAAAAAAAAAAAAAAGAAAGAGCAAAAGAACACCTTTGCACATTACCTAGCACCAAGAAATAAGGTTTCCACTTGGAGAAACACACGTTTCCCCGAGGAACTAGGAGAATAGATAGTGTTGCTCCTGCAGTGCCCCATGCAGAAGTAACCAGGAGAGGTTTTGTCAACACCATCTCTGCCCTCATCCTTGTGTCACTGCTTCCAGCTCTCTCTCCAGCACACCACAGCTCCTGCTCATCACCACAGGATGCTCCAAAAAGGGTTAATGCTTTCTGGGCCTCAGGACAGAAAGTTCAGCTTGCTCCTCCACCATTGCTGCACGCAGGGCTATTAGTGGGCCCCTCCTTTAGGCTGATAGTGCAATGGAACTTGCTAATGCACTGACTGCCATTAAATCAGGCTGAATGGAGGATCAGCCAGTAAATCAAGAGGAAGATCTTGTTAGTGCCTTGGTATGGTCTTTGGTTTTTTTAGACTATGCAATTCCACTTCATGGATACACAAATTGCAGAGTGTGAATCATTAATATCCAATTTGAGGAAGCTACTGGAATGTAACTGCTGAGTAGGCAAATGAAAATATAAAGCTATCAGCAATATACTAATTTTGTAGTGCTCCACACAGAGTGAGCAGCAGTAGTTTATAGATACAAAACTCCCTTGCCTAGAGGGCCATCCTTCCTTTTGCCTAGATTAATTTCTAAGGAAAGCCTAATACTATTTGGCACTTTTCAGATTAAAGTAATTTGCTTATTTGGAAGACTGAAGACAGCCTCCTTGTAATGGCAAGTGAAAAGACAGCCTGAGGAACTGAGGTACCAAATGCAGCACTTTGCATTTCTCTCGAGAGCACTGTCACTTAAATGCCACTGTTCACTATCTCAGATACCATTCATGTTTTGCAAGGTACAGAAAAGACATTACAGGATACACAGAAAAAAAATCCTTCTCCTACTTTATGAGCCATTGTTCCTGGATTTTATTGGTCTTCTGCCAGCATAAGTGTAGCAAAGATTATTTTTTGGCTGAGACTGATCCAATACAAACAGGTATCCCTGCATAGTCAGAGAACAACCAGAGATGCTGAGAGAAGCCTTGCTTTGATTACATTCCATGGATCACTACAAGGGATAGGTCAGGCTATGTCTTACTGAACAAGAAAATTAAAGATTCTCCAAGGAAATATGAACTGAAATGCAATTGGGCCTTTTAATATCCTGGTGTTTGCTATCTGTTATTTGATGTCCTGAATTTTTATTTAAACCATGTTTGACAAACAGAGCTCAATAGAAGAAAAATTAGAAGTTAAAATGAACACAATCTCTCATAAAAGTCTCATCTGTACGTCTTCATCTACACTGATCTTATGTTGTGGTTCATAAACCTGAGGTTGTCATAAAAAAGCATCAAATGTGATAGTCAACCTTAAAAGAAACTTTTCCTTAAAATTTTTTTCCTGACATTCTGGAAGGAATCATTATGCTGTTTTACTCCTCATTTAAAAACATTGCAGAAGGCAGCTGTTTCCTTCCAAATTTTTACCATGCTGCACTTCAAGGATATTTCAGGAGCACTTTTTGAGGGTTTACAAGCATCTTCTAAATACAGATACTTTTCTCAGTCTCTCCAGAGTAGATGAACGGCTTTAACATCCCTCAGTTCACCTCAATATCTCACACAAATGATATTTTTGTGGTAAGGTTTCTTTGGGACACATTTTTTTCTTTCAGTACCTTTTGAGAAAGTTATTTTCTTATGTAAAAGGTGCCTGGAAAGTCTTACACAGTATTGCACAAGGTTTGGAGCCAGCCTCCCCACCTCTGAGCACAGCCCCACTCAGCTGACAACCTGCTTCCTTCTAGCTTCTTGCTTCAGGAAAATGTAACCCAGATTAATCTGAAATTAGTACTTGGGTGCTTCACACTTCACTGCAAAGTACCAGGTTCCTCAAGAGGGCTGCCACATGATGGTTTTCACTTGGGATGGGTACATTTTAGCAGAGCTGGGCAGCCATTCCAAAGACTGCTTTTCCTGCAGTGTTACCCTTAGCCATCACACAGTAAAACCATAAAGAATCCTGCTCTGGCACATAAGAATTTCAGTTTGGAAAAGCCTCAGTAACAGCTATTTAGCAATGGTGTTAATGGCCCTCAAAATACATATCAATACTGAACTGTGGAGCTGGAAGCCCAACAGAAGTCAGCAATCCTGTATCATGAGATTAATGTCTCCTCTGAAAAGAACTGCACATTTTTCTTCCTTCATCTATTGTCTGTCTTTTATATTGGCTTAAAAAATAAGAAACCCACACATTACTTTGAGGGAAAGTAAAGCTGTAAAGAAATAAGAAAACCAGCTATTACCTTTTGTGTGTGTGCATGAAATGGAATCTAACTTACAAAACCGTCCACGGGAGATGACCTTGTTTGTCTTATTTATTTCTCCAACTTTGTTTCACTTAAGGAGTATGAAAATCAAATTCTTTTTGCTTGGTAACAAATAACCAACACCAGAAACCCTGTGAGGGTTGTGAGTGTCGGGGGAAATTGATAGTGGACTGAGTGAATTTCCCTAGTGAAACAGCACATCAATGACTCATTCAAATTGTCACCTGACACCCCTAAAAGTCAGTCCAGTGTCAAACATTCTCGCCCCCTCTCATCAAGTAAGCTTGTTTATGGTTAGGTCCTCATTACCCTTCCATTAACTTCAGGCTGAGAGCCCACCAGACATAATCCAGTTAGTAACACTAGAGGTCCATCAATACCTCAGGCATCACCCTCATTTGGGCTTGTCCTTCTAGTTCAAGTCCTGTATTTTAAAAGGAAATTACATTGTTATGTCTTTTCATCACTATCACTGACACCAGCCAGATATGAACAAAGCTATACGTGAAAAAAAGAGCAAAAAAGTGGTGTAGAAAAAAATAGTGTACTGCATTTGACCAAGATATCTCAAATCAGCCCCCGTGCAGACCAGACTGCAGATCTAAATCCTATTGCACTCCATGAAACCAGCTATGGATTTTAGCAGTATCCTTGTTAGTGGGCTTTAGAGGTTCAAATGAGATCTGTGTTTCCCAGAGCTGCCAGGATTTGAATCAGCAATGAACAATAACTCCAGTCTCAGAGATTTACATCTCATGGCAAATGAGAGGCAATGTCTGTGCTCCAGGCTGAGCCCTTGTGCACTCTTCAAGCCCAGTTTTGCCTTCAGGAAGGCACTGAGAGACATGGAAGCAGAGTGTGAGGCCCAGGAGCTGTGTGAATTACACACACTGAGCTGTGTTTGGCTCATTCTGCAGCTGCTGAGCTGTGCTGGGAGGAAGCTCTGTGGCCAAATCTCCACAGGGCATGTCTCATTTTCCTTGGTGACTGTTCTTCCCCCTTCTCCAGAGTTTGCCATACACAAGAGATCAGTTTCTGCTCCCTGAGGCAGGACACAGACCTTGTCTCTGTGACCATGGCAGTAAAAGGAGCCTCTTTCATTCCCAGATGACCACGCCCTTTCAGTGACACAACCAGGGCCATCATCTTCATAAAAAGCAGCAGACCTTAGTACAGTCAAGGGAGAAAATTACAACATAAAACCTAAGCTTTCTTTTAGGAATAATCTAAATAATCTGTAATTGCTCAAATCCCCAGAAAAGCTCACCCTACTGCTTTCATTTCCTATTCACTCACTGTGCATGCCAGCTAGAGCCAAGAACACACACTCACTACTTAATCTACTACTTGTGCTTCAGGAACAGGAGCTACATTTTCCATCTACCTATTTATGTAGTCAAGCAACTTTTTGATCTTTCTCAGTTATTCCTCTGCACTAGGAACTCAGGGACACTTTTGGTTGTGCTCCCAGCCCAAAGGAAGCATCTAGATTATGGAAAGGCATTAACATGCTTTGAAATTCAGACTATTGGGGTCATACATCAACCACAATAAAGCTTCTTTGTTTTTCAGTTTTCTGCCACAATGACTTTATAATACTCTTTTGACACATTGATAGAATAGATACTTGCCAGAGTATTGGCACTGGAGATGGATGGAGATGGAGGACAAAGAGGCTTTGTAGGTGGATGCAGGCTTCAAAGTATGTCAAGCACTGTTGGACCAATGTACCTGCTGATGCACTGGGGAGGCCTAAAATCAGCTTTATCCCCCTTCTGCTGTTGTGGCATTTTAAGATAGATCCTTCTGATGAGCTCTGAGGGTAATGCTACAGAGCACTGCAAACTAATATTCTGTGCTATTTCTGCAGTCCTTGTAATGGATGATGAATTACCAGTTAGCCCAGGAAGAGCCATTTCAATGGCAATCTCACATACAGCTGCTGAATCCTAAGCCCAGTACTACCCTTTCTTTCACCTGTAAAAGCAGATGCAAGTAACACTGTGGAAGGCTGCTAGTAAACCTCAGATACCTTCATCTTGGTTATTGTGAGATCCCAGGGCTGCACCCCAAGAAGAGCATAATGCAAGATGTGTGTACTGTACACATGCACAGCATCTAATTATAGTAGCACTTCTCCTGTTAATACTTTCTGACCCTGTAGGTTATTTTCCCCAGGATTCTGCTTACAAATTCCCTTCCTCCTTGCCACTGTCCTCTTACACTGACAAGAACTGAGAAAAGCTCCTGCTGTGTTCAGAATGCTAATAATTGCCTGAGTTATCAATCAAAACAGATGGAGACAAAAGTAATCAGCATCATCAGAATATCTCTATGATACAGCAAGGAGGCATTCTGAACTCTGCCCGAATGAATGGGCCAAGCTAAGAGCTAGCTAGTGTCTGAGAATTACACTAATGTGATGTGGCATTTGCTTAAAGCCAAGTCCTTCTGTTAATGAGTTTCTGAGTTCTCACAGCAAAGTCACAGCTATTGTTCAAGGTTCAGAAAATCTGCAGTTGGCAGGTCAGAATAATAGCAAACGTGAAAAGAAACAACAGTGAAATGCCAGGGAAAAGGAAATCAGAGGAAGTGAAGTATAACTTCCTCGGGGTTTTGAATTCACAAGACCACAGGAGTGTGTCTCTGCAGACATATCTCAAGCAAACTGACTCAGTCTTCTGGACCAACACTTCACTTCAAAGATGTCATCTGTCCCCATGCCTTAGTGCTTAGCTGGATCAGGCAGCACTCTGTAGCAATTCTTTTCTGTGTGGAGCAAGGGGAGACTCACGCCCTCCAACATTAGTCATTTACCCAAGCCGTGTTGTAACAGAGCCATCAGTCATTTAGAGAGCATCACCTCAATTTGGGCACTGCAAAGATCTTCAGGAGTCAGACTTCCAAGGCACCAAACAAATGAAAATGTTTATTTGCCTATTCACTGACTTCCTTAAACATTGTGTTTTGTTGTCTCAGATTACACACATTGCACTGTACTAATCTCCTTCTAATGTAGCAATTTCTCTGTCTGGTTCGAGGCATAGTTGCATTCATGTTAATGGATTTAAAAATAAAACAGAACAGTTAATTCAGGTCTGTGTTAGCTTAGTTGATTCAGTAGAAGTGGCTGTCAAAAACACATCATTCCCAGGCCGGCTGTAAAAAGCTTTAGCAATCCCTGAGCTCCCCTGCTGGCTCTCCCCAGTGTCCACACTGGCCACAGCTGACTGGGTCACTGTCCCACAACCTGCAGAGCCTCTCAGGCTTCAACCCCAGGTCTCCTGTGTCAGGAGTGGGGATGGGAGAGCAGAAACAGTCCTTGCTGATCTCAGTCCACCTGTTGCTATCACCAACTGCTACCTCAGTATCATTTGACAATAGTTGGACATTCTTTACTTGTTAAATGTGTAAAATGGATTTTAAAGCCATTTTTGGTATTCATATACACCTTCCCTCTCAACTTTAATTGAAGCATATAATTAAGCAAAGGATCCTTACACACTCTCTAGCATCTCCAGATAGCTAAGGATTTAGCTAGACACTGTCCAGATATCTGAAATCCTTTTCCATTCACATAACACCTACTGCTGAGGAGGTATTTTCTGTAGTAATTTTCAACTTCTTTCCCCTCTTTGGATTAATTATATGTTTTGATTAGTCCAAGATCACTCCCTCTGATATAATGACAGCATAGAGAGAGAGAGAGAAAAAAATGAGAAAAGAGTAATTGAATGTGTGTGCACTTGCAAGTGTAAAATACACACAAATAAAAGCAAAGAAACATTGCCATGAGTAGACATAGAATTTAGATATACACTCAGAGATAAATAGTGGAGAAATTTATACTGGATGTGTCCTGCTTCAGCCTGACTTGTAACCATCATATTAATTTGCTCAGTTTGTGGTTTCCAGTTCTCTGCTCTGACTGTTGGAAAGGGTCCAGCAGCCATGCCCCCCACCAAGCATTTTAGATTTGGCTGCCTTGCAGAATATGACAGATGACTTCATTTTGCAAGGCAATGCTGAGGAAATGTCTTTATAGACCCTGAAACATCTTTAATACTAGGGCTTGCCTTCAGCCAAGTAAGTTAAGGTCCTTCTAATTATGCATCTCTACATTTATTATTCTCCTCTCCTGTAATGAAAGAAGGACTAGGAAACAACCTTTCACTTTTAAGGAAAACCTGGGTTTTATATTAGGTAATTATTAATTCAATTAGTTATTCAAACAGCACTTTAAAGGCAAAGACATAAGAACTTCAGGAGGTTTGAAATTATAAAGTGCAAAAAGGTGAAACCAGTTGCATTCAGTTTAGCACTTGCCAAATACTTCTGTCAAAAATAGGTGCCAGAGGCACCCATGCTGTCCCACATGTCCCATCAAAATAAAGGCTGGCCCAAAGTCATGCTAATGCACATCTTCATGGCAATCATTCCATTTGGGATTGGCTCACCTAAGGGAGGGTGCAACAGGTGCAAAGGGAATTGTGGCCCTGTGCTGTGTGTCCAAGGCTGTGCAGGAGAGGCCTGAAGAGCTCCCTGAATCCCCCTTGACAAAAAATCCTGTTGTTGCTTTCTACATGGAGTGTCTTGGACAGCTCAGGGATTAGTGATTGTCACCAAGGGCTCTCATGGAAAACAAACAGAATGGTCCTGTTCTGAGCAAAGTTAACTGAACAAAGCAAAACATGAAAAAGCCAAATGAAAACTCCTTAAAACATTGCAGTTCACATTTAGGACTAAACCATCAGAGTGAGATAGCAAAGAAGAATCATTTTGTGACTTAGTTTCTCAAGCTGTGCCTCAGACACTTATGCATTTTTAGTACTCAAACCATTAATTTTAATATATCCAAATCACTGTGTAACTTTTAGATAATTTCAAGTTTAAACTACAAGTCTAATTACATCTACAGCATTTAAACTACAAGTCTCAGATTCTGACTATCAAGTACAATCTTCAAAGTGCTATTGCCATATCTCACTCAGTGGATAGCTTAAAAAAAAACTTGCAAGTGTTCTTTAGCTTCCAAAAGCTTCAAAATACTTGGGCTATGTCTGGATTAACAGGAAAAAGGCAAAATTTGTCAGACTACTGAGTCATTGTGAATAATTCCCCTAATTCTGCTGGAAGTGGAGTTGCAAAAACCCCCTCAAACTCTCAAGCAAGATGCAGAAAGCTTATGGACTGCCCAAATTGTGCTCTGATGTGTGACACTATTTATCTGACAGTTTTCATGGACACTAAATGAATTTAGAAGTGGAAAAGAAAAAAGAAATTAGGCGATTTCTAACAAGTTTTGGAAGTTAAAAAAAATTGAGGAAAAACAGCTCTCTTGTGTGTGTGTAAAAAATACCTATGTTACTTCAAAATTAACAATGCCAAAAGAGCTTAAAAATAAAAATTTGTTCCTGTTAGATTCTGAATATGAGAAGAAACAATTCATGACATTCTTGATTCACATTCTGAAGTTTAAGAACAAATGCATTCATCCTATTTTCTACCATTTACTAATTGCCCAGCTAGGTTAGAAACCAGATCATGTTGAACGAGATGTGTTCATTGGAATGTTTTAAAGCAGAAGTTTGATTCACACAGATCTTCCCAGGCTGTGCTTCCAAGGAAGAGATGTTTTCATATTTGGACACTGAATGTGAGTCCTGAGGTCACATGAAATGTGCCAGGAATTGACATTCCAGGAGGGTTAAACAACTATTAACATTCACAGCTCAGCCTACCACAAAATACTAAACACAATATAACAACTAAGAGTTTAGGAAGTACAAAACATCATTAAACCAGAACAAGCATTAAATTCCCAACTTTTCTGCTTTTATTTTTATGTTACTTTCCTTCAAAGTTGAAAACTGTGGTAGCTCTTTGAAGTCCAAACAGTCATTATTAAAAAATTCCCTGCTCCCTTTTCTAATTGCTTTTTCTGTTCATGAAAAGTCAATTAAAAATCCCACAGATTGCACTTCCAGCATTTCCTGCTTATCTGGCCAGGCCAGGGAAACTGTTTGGATATCGTGTCACTCTCTTTTATTATTTGCCTGCCACCCATTTTTCAAAATAAAAAGTCAAGTAAACCCAAAAATTCAAAGAAGCAACAACCATGGCTCAATCAATCTTTCTGTCCTTTCATTCCACCTCAGTTTTTATGTATCATTAAATCTTCCACACTTTGAACATGTAGGGTCACTCTTACAGAGCAATTATATCACAAAAGCAGTGCTTCTGAAATAAAAGCATTACTACAGGTACCCCCTCTGAGTTTTCTTCCTAATGTAAAACTACAAATTTTGGAGGAGAACAGAATACTCACCTCAATACTTTCTGATAGTCAAAACGGTATAATTATTTAAAGGTTTTGTTTAAAACACCAGCATCTCCATGGATAATTGATGGAAGAATTCAGACCTGGATGCTTATATAATTCTATTTTTTTTTTTCTGGGAGATATGCAGTCATGACAAAAAACCCCCAAAAACCACCCTAAACCAACTTGTAAAACCTTGCTTTTATACATGGACAGGACTACTGATTTCACGACTGTTAATTGGTAAAGAAATGTTTTAAGAAGAGGTGAAAGCATTGCTAAAGAACATCTTTCTGATCAGGCTCTTTCTTCCAAGTGGTTGTGAGCACACAAAGAAAACTCTTAAAAGCATTTTTCCACTTTGCTCCCCATTTTAATCAGAACCAACTTGATCCAGATAATAAAATGAAATCAGTCTCTGTCCACAGGATTTAATGATCTATGGCTTTGTCTGTTATGAAACATTAAATAAACTTTAAAAAGTTTTACGAGACAAGGCCTAATGAAACAGTTTTTCTGAACATTTCCTTGGTGAAAAAAATATATTTAACATCATCAGCAAACGTAGTGAACAAAAATAGGTATTTTGAAAACGGAATGTACAGAATTTCTGATTTTAACTTCTTCAAAATTTTATCAATTTCATTTGAAATAAAATAAACACCACAAAATCACAGAAAGAAGTATTATGTTTCAGGATGGATGAAGTTGGGAGTTTTTTTCAATATGAAATATTAAAGCATTTTTCATGTGATTTTCATTTGAAAATAATGCATCTATTATTCAAAAAGACATACAATGAATATTCTCAGACTGCTGTAGCCTCAAGTAAACTTTAACACTCCCAGAGTAGAAGTAAATAAGTAAAGAAAACATGACTGAAAAGAGAAGCCAGACAACTCCTTTCCTACCTGTGATGGTTTAGCACAGGTAGTTTTTTTGTTTTTTAGTCTTTAGGGAAGTAGTAGCAAATACTGACAGCTTGTCTG
>JBBMKD010000217.1:9306468-9417739 GCA_037834095.1 Argya squamiceps
GGGCCTGTTGGTGCCTTTTTCTCCCGAAAATCCTATCTCCCAGAGAAATAAACCACTACACTTGATTTGGCGAACGTAAAACCACGACAGTTGTACTCCCACAGACAATCTAGAAAGTAACAGGGGAATTTCCCTCCAGCCTCTCTATATTTGGGGCTCATGTGTGCTGGAGACATCAGCTGTTAGCTGAGGCTGCCTAATTTTGTGCTGCATAATGACCTTACAGCAGAGGGATGGGACCCACTCAGAATTCCTTGTAGTGTTCTTACAGATTTCATTTGCTTGTAAATTCAGGCAAGCAGTGGATGTGGTAGATGTCAAAGTGCTCTGTGCCACTGTGGATCTGTGCTACAATAAACAGCAGAGGTGTCCATTTCTGCCTGCCCAGGCTCACTTGAAAGAGAGAAATCAAGTGTGGATTTGCCATTATCTCCCCCAGCTCTACTCCAAGTCATTAAACAAATGTGACTTTTATCCACCAAACAGACACAAAACACAGGTGTAGCAGTTTTGCAGTTTCTAAAAAAGCAGTTTTGCCACCATGCCTTGGAATAGCCTCCCTTGCTTACGAGCATGCCAGGGTAAATAAGCCAGCTGTTTTGATTATGAGTTTTAGTTTCCTACAAAACCCAGGCTGCTGGGCTGGCCAAATCCACTCATCACCTATCTCTGATGGGCTTTTCCTTTCCTTCATGGCTTTTCCATGTGCAGTTACTTCCCCTAGGTTTGCAAGGCATGGATTCACACAAAAAGGGCACTAATAATTAGTACAATGCTCTTGTTCAGATGCTTAAGGGCACTTTCACCTGTATTTTCACCAACATTTGTGACACCACCAACCTTTCCCTTCAGTCTGGAGAACAAAGGGGGAGTTTTCTGCTCCTCCCATACCAAGGGATGGGCAGGAGAAGGCAGAGGCTTAGTCCCAAAGTGCTACACTCTCCCTGTCACAGGGTGAGCAGCCACTGCAGCAAGCACTGCCCTGCAGCTGTGTGTCACAAACAGGCTGCTGAGACCACACAGAGCAAGGTGGGATGGGTGCCCACAGCTCCTGGAAAATGGGGATCCCTTTGCAGGGCAGCTAAATAAAAGCCCTCCAGCTGCCCTCACCTCCCTGTGTACATTCACAGCACTGATGCCATGGTACAGCCATGTACAGCACAGGGCAGGCACAGCTGGGGTGGGCTGTGGGATTGACACCTTCACAGGGTGGGATCTGCTCTCCTGCCCCTCTCCAAGCTGTGGGGCACTGCACAAAGCAGTCTGCTCTGGAAGCATTCAGCAGAGGCAGTGCTGTGCTGAGATGCAGGGTCCCAGTTCCCACTTATCCCAGACGTCAGGGACAACTAGAAGCTTCAGCATCTGTCTCTGAGGGTGGTAAGACATTGCACATTGCTTTTCCTTGTCAGTTACCAAGACACAGGAGGAGCTGGAAGGCAGAAGTTTTTTCCTACCCATAGAATCATACAATTTTGCTTCCCATCTTCCTCCATTGCCCATGGATCTAGAGCCCTCACACTGATTTCTTAAGGATTTTTAGAAATCAGCCCTATTAGGGTCTTAGGAACACCAAATCCTATGTACTTCTGCTACACTAAGATCCTCAGAGAAGCAACGGTACTTGCTCGTGGTGGTTGCACCTTCAGCTTTCCCATTAGCAGAAGGAGACCAATTAGCAGACTTTTGTATTCTCCAAAATACATGGGTTTCATAGATCACAGCATTTTATTCTACTAGACACCAGAACTTCAATCTTCACATTTCAGCTGAGAGGACAAGCTTTATGAAGTCACAGTAAAGAGTTGACAGCTATCCTTGTTACTGAAGTTGAGATTTGGAGAAAAGAGAGCTTTGTTTGTTACAAAATGGCACCCACAGAAGAACCACAATAGACCAGGCACCTTCTTGAAGACAGATGCACAGATAGATAAGGATATATTAATATCAAAGAATCAAATAGATACTCTTAAGAAGTCAGTAAAGATGGCATCTGTCAGAGAAGAACTTGTGCTTTTGTGCTGAAGAGATGAGTAAGGAATTTGTATGGAATTTTGTAAGGAATATGAGGAAGAAACAGCAATGAGTCCAACTGGGAGCTGCTATTATGGAAACACTCTCTTTGTGGGTCCCCAGGCAAGGTCTTCAGAACATCTGCTTTATGTCTCCTGAGCTTAACAAACACATCAGTGACACTGCCTTGCAGGCAGGAGCAGCTACAAGACCTAAAGCAAGGGGGTGGGAGAAAAGCCAAGAAGCAGCAAGAGTGAGATTGGTCCAGAAATGCTTCCCCAGTGGGAGGCCCTGAGCAGACAGCCCCGGGGGGTTTGTGCTGTCCTGGGAAAAGATCAGGTGGCCAGCAGAGAAAAGGCTTTGAAGGGAGGCTGTGCAGTCACATCACTGCCTCATACCCTAGAGGATGTGCCAGCCCAGGCTTCCTGGAGGAGGAGGACTGCTTTTTTCTGCAGAGAGAATAAAAATCCCTGGGCAATTTTCAAGTCTTAAGACTCTGACCCTGTCCTAGACACACCTGGAAAGTTCACAGTATCCAGGTATTTTTAAACCTTAGCTGTTCTATAGAAACAATGATCTGTCTCATGGGTGCAACAAACAACCATGGCTTGTGTGATACAACTCTTTTTTTCCAACAGAAGCTGGAGGACATAAATAATTTCAGACAATGGACACATGCCAAGTTATATCTGGTGTGGTGTTGGCACTAATCTCAACTGTTTTTTTAACTGGTGGCCTACAGGTGAAAATCTCTGCATTCCCCTATGCTGAGCTATCCATTTGCTCAGATTCAATATTTTATGTTCCCCACGGTGCTGGTGTTCATGCAATATTCAATGGACGTGTACAGTGCTTTGCAGATCACAGCACATCACGTATTTCTGCAGAAATAATGTAAACTGTGACCACATGAAAGATCTAATGCCATGCTTGTAAAATGCATGCTTTTATTGCATGTTAAAATGAACCCTATGGAATTATAAAACAACATGCCTTGGTGCAGACAGGCTAAGGCAGAGTGCAGCAGCTCTGGTTTGCATGTAGTGTTTACATCTGAGTGTTGTGGAGTCACTGCACCCAAACTGGCAGGTTTTAACTTGCCTTTTGGCTTAAATCTTACAAGAAAGGACTTGTAAGGGGGTACAACAGCATCCACTGCTTGCTCAGAAGAAAGGGGTTAGCAGCGAGAGTTATGCTATGGTTACATTTGTATCACAAACCAAGGCTGTGGTTCCCATTCAAATTAGAAGGAATTCAGCAAAAAATCTCTCCAAAAGCAATTTTATGATGCTGTGATTATTCTTTCATGTTCTTATTCCCTTTGTGATTATGATCATCACTGGCTCCAGGCAGCTGAAAAAGGATTTGTTCAACATCATCTGTTGGAACCACTTTTGGAGGAAAGGCAAGACTTTGATTACCTTTTTTCATTTCATTGTACTGAAAAGCACGTTCTTCTATGAAAAGTTTAGATTTTTGCCCAAACCATTTTTTTTTCCAGCCAGGCCTTTCAAAATTTTGCATCTGACCAAACCAAAGCAGCAGATTTATCCAGTGACATTAAAGTGCAAAAGTCTGTTAGTACATGCAAAAAGACCCCCTGCAAAACCCCACTTTTTTTTTTTGTAGAAACCAAAAAACCTTCATATACATCCTGGACACATTTAATTCCTTTCTATGGGGCACTGTGAAAGAAGATCCTACTGCTTTCCCTGTATTTAGGTTTGTGCTTGTTTTTGTATTTCCCTGTTTTTAATTAGCCATAAAAATTACATGTGTTTTTGTAGCAAGAAGAATTTGGTTTTGGCTTCCAGAAAGGACCATCATCAAGACTACCATTATTACTATGAAGTCCAAGGGGTGAGGAATGACAAGGAATAGAAGGGAAGAGACCCAGCTCCTTTACTGTTCATCCCAGTAAATCCACTCTTCATATTTTCCCCCAAACCAACAGAGTAGCTGTAATTGAAATGATTTTCAATTTTTCACCTTAGTTCAGTTACACCAAAAAGCTGTTCTCTGCTAAGTACTGACAGGAGCTTGCTTCAGTGAAATGCACATTGTAGGCAGGAGGGCAACCAGGGCAGAGTGAATTGCACTGCTTCTCTGATCTGAGGGGAGAAAACCCTTTCTTCCAGCAGGTTTTAACCCTCTATGGGGTAACATTTTACTTACCCTGCTCTGCGCAGAGAAAATGTGATGTAACATTAATTTTCTGTCCTGGCTTATCTGTGGGCAGGAGATTTCAGATTGCTATTTTTCCACTGCAAAGCAGCAAACAAAAGAAAAAACAGTGAACATCTAAACCCTTGGAGTTAGTTAAAAAACTTGGTGGAAAAAAGAAAGTAATCAAAATCTTCATCCCGAAAAATCCTAAATCTGCTGGAAAAAGACCTCTCCAAACAAAACCCCACTGGCTTGACAGAGTCACAAAAAGGAATGCCCACAGCATGTAGGCTATAACAAACCCAGGGTTTATAGAGCACAGGAACATTTACAGCACACTTAGTGAAAATGTGTACATTGCACTAGGCCACAGTATTTGCTGCTGCACATGACAGGGGACTAATCTACCTCTTGTAATAGCAAGGGCTAAACACAGAGGAAGATTTTGTCACCCAAAGCAACTGTAGTAGGTAATAACACAGCAGAAGTATGAATGCTGATGCAAATCCTAACTGTAAAAACCTATTTGCAACAGAGAGTGAAGTACAGAAGAGCTAACAAGGCCATTAAGAGGATGTCATGCTAACCTTCTTCCAACCTTCTCACAAACCTTTCTCAGCCAGCTGTCTCATCTGGCAAACACAACCAGAATTCAGCTCCTGCTTTCGGTGTGCTGACATGAGATTTTGGTTTCCTAGAAATATCTTTCTGAGGATCTGTGAAGCAAGTAAGCAAATAATCCCCCAGGACCTTCCCCTGCCCAGCCCTTCAAGCAGTCTGGGCAAGGTGATGGTGTGTGTGTGAGGAGTCAGACAGCAGCTCTGTCTATTACGGAATAAACACCCAGCAGCAGGGAGAACAAAACTGCCTCGACAGAGTTTAGGGGTGTGTCAGTTCCCTTCCACTGACAGCCAGTCCAGTGAGATAAACCTTTAACAACTTCTCAGAGAAGCTATGTCCTCAGACAGCAAGGACCCACAGAAGTGTTCTCATAGGTTAATGGCTATTTGATGCTAAATAAAACTTAGGCCTCTGAGGAAAAACCATGGCCATACAATTGTGGAAAGCGAGATCTCTTTTCCCTTGCAGTAAAGGATCATGTAATTATTGCAAGCACAAATTAAAATTTAAATAATTGATAATATTATTACTAAAGAGCTATATATAGCAATGTCAAGAGGCCTAGAAAATCTGGCAGTAATTGAATTAAGCATGTCTAAGGAGCAGCACTAAGCAATCTTCCCACACACATACCCAAAACAAACAATGCCTGGCCCAGAGACATCCCTAGCACAGGAAATGGTGCAGGAGAGAACAGAATAATGTGAATAAGGAATAGGGCCACGTGGCCTGAAGCTGTTCATCAAAAGAACCACAAGCAGCTCGGCTGCATGAAGTGGAGGTAGTGATTCGTGCCATGCAAAACAGCGGAAGTGCTGAGGATTGCAGTGAGAGCAAAGGACATTTTATAACATTCAGAGTGGAATAGGAATTTCAGGTATGGTTTAAAATGAGCATAAGAGCACCCTGTCCACGACTGTAGGGCTTTAATACGTGAGTAGTCAGGTAGTGCTGACAACAGGCCCACACAGCAACAAGGTTGCATTAATGACTAAATCCTTTGGAGGAAGGGAAAGCATAGCAATGGCCAGAGAGAGATCATCAAAAGGATGTTGGCTTGATAAGTTTGGTAATGTGAGGTCAAACAGCAGCTGTCAAAGCAGAAAAATTCAACATGCCTCCTGTTGTTTCAAAACAGGAAATACAGCTGTGGCAGTACTGGCCAAAAGCTAAGAACACTCCCTGACCCCCAAAGCTCTCATGTCTCTCAGAACACTCCTCCCTTGTTCAGGAATTTCTTCCTCTGCTTTGTACCGAACAGCTTCTTTCCTGTTTTGTAACATCACGTCTGACAGTGAAAGCTTTTTCCCTTGATGCAAGGCTCTTTCCCTGTCTGGCATTCATAAGTGATTACATATGGAATGAAAGCTCTTGGGAGTGGGGAGAGGTACAAAAAAGTCTCTTACTGGTGATCATCTTGAACAATTTACACGGGAACTTAGAGCAGTGCTGTTCAAACCCAAGCTCCTGTCACTGTTAAAAAGAATTACTATTTAATGAGCTGCTGTTTTCTTTAATGGTGTGAGATTAAGGCTGCTTGCCATCAGGTGAATACTAATAGATAATTTTTAAGCAAATGAGGCCCTCATTCCCTTAATTTTAATAAATGATGGAATAAAACATGCTTTCTTATTTTCCACTTTGTTAAGCAGAAGCTTCACTGCAGACTCCTTGCTTCAGCAACTGAAAGCATTTGGGCTTACTTTGTACCTTTCCCTTTAAGGTTTTATTTGGAGAAAAAAATATGATAAAAATTGAAAAGAAACATTATGGCAAAACAATTAACTGCCCAGAAAGCTCCTTCCAGTTTAAATATTCTGCTGCAGTGTGTGAACTGAGGAAGAACAAGAGAAATCAGCCTTGCTCAAAGCAAATGTGAGGCTGACAGGTGAAGCTTGGTGGTGTGGCTTATGAGCAAGTTACTGCGAGAAAAGCTGGAGGGGAGATTTCCAGCACATTAGCTGAGCCATAGGAACTGTCTGTGCTCATGCCTCCTCCAGAGGTAAATGTGTAGCTTGCCCCCAGGTGAAAATGGATCTTGCCATTTCCCACACACAGAGAGTCACTGGCTTGAAAGAAGCACCTGAAGGCAAATAATGAGGTAAATCAGCAGAAGCTTATGAGGGATTTCTCCCAAGGCCTGCTGATGGCAGAAGGTATGAATATACTAGTTTAGAAATCTAATATGTGAAATCTAATAATCTAATGATTATTCTGAAGCAGGAACCAGACTTTATGCACTGGATGGGTGCAGAGAGGATCCCTGAAAGCCACACAGGAATTACAGCCTAGGGAAGATGGAGTCAGGATGCAAAGGGGAATAGAACATACTCAGCTGATGGACTGGACAAAAAAACTTTGCAGCAGCAGTTTGGGGAATAACATATTTGTTGACAACAAAGAAAATAGCATTGTAGCAAACAAAAATACAAAGAGAAGGGCAGAACTTAGAAGACAGCATGTCAATTGTCAGGATGCACACAGTAGGCCATCTCTAAGATCCTACAGAATAAATATCTGCATGTTCTAGAAGTATCCAATATCAAATTATGTCTAATTGAAGTTTAAATGAAAGGCAGGACACTGGTATTTTTCACAGTAAAAGAGAGTACTAAGGAAGGCTTAAAAGAGGGCAATTGAGAATTCTCTGTTAGCCATCATCAGCTAGAGTTGCTGAAGAAGACACAGAACAAGGGCTGGTAGATTTTGACTCAGACTGGTTGAATCATATATATCACAATGGTCAGCCTCAATCATCTGCACAGGTACTGTGACTGAAGTTATATTTGTAGAAGAGAAAAAGAGCCAATGAAAGCCAGAACCTGCTGAAAACTCTTTGAAAGTTTGGATGGGTTAAGCAATACTTCCCTATTGTGCAGCACCCTAAGCACAACTGCAATCAGCTCTTAACCACCCTAAGCCTAAATGCCATCTTAGAAAGGAGAATTTGTACAACTGCAGCTAAATTAATTGGGCTGACAGAAAACATCTGATGAGGGTTTTTTTTCAATTTTGCATGTAATTTCAGTTCCCTTTAACTCATTTCTTTCATGAGTAGTTGTGTTATATAATTGCATTATTCCAAAGTCAAAATATAATAATAATAATAATTTTTAATCAGTAAAAACACTCAGATGTTTTTTCAAATGCAAGTATTCCAGAAACAATTACATTTTGCTTTAAAAGCAGGAACATTCAGTGGTCTGCCCATTATTGGTGCTCAGAGTACAACAATCATATGTTATTCAGGATACTTACTGTCCACATAGGTGCCTGGCAAATTGCTCTGAGCATTTTCTAGTGCAATTATGGACCGATTGCTTAAAGGTTGAGTCCAATAAATGGAACAGCGTTCTGACATGGTTTGTACTATTTGTAAGAAATTATAAACGGCTTTAAATCCCCTCCATCTAATGGTGTAGAAAGTCTTTAGGCTATGCCATGATTATCAACAGGTAGCTATATTTTTCCTTTTATAATAAAGCTAAAAGGAACAAGGAATGAATGAATAACTAGAGAAGACTTACAATTATTGACAGTTTTAATTATACAGCACTAGTTGGTAACGTACAGCCTTTTTAATTACAGGTGTTGTTCTTCTTGTTTAATTCTTTCTGTATTAGTTCTTTAATTTAGCTGACTGCTAAGCTGCATCTGCTGGCAGGCAAAAGAGGCTGTACAGAATGGGAAATAGCAGGGGGAATGGACACACAGGTTCTCCATGGGACTGCAAGATTAAAACTTTAAAAATACCTCCAATAAAATTCAGCAGCTTTCCCTCCAATTTGCAGATTACAGAAGCCAATAGATCCAACAGAGCTACAGGACATGGATTTAGCTAGTTGATTTGAACTTGGCTTGTGTCCATATGCTTTCCTTCTCCTTCAATACTGCACAGGGACAGCCACCACCATTTAGAAGAATAATCACACTCAGCTCTAATGACCCACATTCTAATTTTCAGAGAGGAACCTATTGATTCAGTTGCTACTCCAGTGGAAGATGTAATGGAAGACCTGCATGGTTTTTCTGTTGAGGTTTTTTTTGTGCACTTGGGATCCATTAGTATTTACTAATAGGACAAAGCCATGTAAATACACAGGGTATAGTTTCCCCTCAAATTCCATAGGTATTTTGATATGGAAGCCTGCATGAGTGATGGTCAGTGTCTGGTTTAGGTTTTCAAAAAAAAAATATACCCTTCCACTGAGATAATTTGACAGACCCTCGCCCTGTTCTCTTCAAGTTTAACTGGAGACTACAGTAGTTGCCTTTATAAACACAAAAAACACAAGTAGAATGGTCATTCACTTTTATGGTACCACAGATAACAATGAGAGGATCAGTTCAAGAGGAAGAAGTACAGAAGAGCAAACACTGCTCAGTGTACATCAATGAGCAAGTGCAGTGCAGTGAGACTCCAGCCTCATTTTTACTTACAGAGCCCTTCATATCCATACCCAGACCAGACAACCTGAGAGACTGGGACAAAGGGTTAATTTGACACTTGACCTCTTTTTCCCCCCTACAGTTCTGCATTTTGTCTGAAGGCTCAGAGCTTGTCCTACTAATTTTGTTCTGTGTTTCAGAAATCCTTCACAATTTCTGCAAGCAAAACTTTATTACAGCTTTTGAAGGTTTCCTTATTTTTAGAGCTGATCAGGAGGGAAGCTGACCCTGCAGGTATTAACTGGCAATTTGGATTAAAATGCCTCATTTAAAGAAATTACTCCATGGATGAATGGTTACCTTGCAGGAAAACAAAAATAAACTGAAGGACCATTGAGCTGGCATATGTTTGTGACCTGCAATAGAAGATCCCTGGGAATAATTGCAAAAAAAAAAAAAAAGCAAAAATAAACCTCCTTTGCAAAAGCAGCAGGATGAACAACATTAATATCTGTGATTTAATTCCAGGTTACATAGGGACCAGAGTCTTTCCTCCTTACTGGAAAGAGCTGTGAAAGCCTGTGGTCTTATTTTAAATTCACAGACCTCAGGAGGAAGGCTTGAGACCATTTTTACATGAAGATTAAAACTGAAGCAAAAAAAGGAATATTATTCAGATGGTTTGCTTTCCCTTATTCGAACACAGTTTCCCCTCTGCTCTACAAAAGTGATGTACACAATGAGGGAGTGACAATAGCCAGACTATTTTTCAAGTTTACAACTTAAGTATACAAGGCACAAAAAATGGAAAAGGGAATGCTTCATTTCCATTTTGAAGGATGGTCATATAGGGACTAGGAGATTCAGTCATTTGTTCAGAAAGAGCCTGTGCTATAGAGCAGGAAAATACTCCAGAAATCTCACACTCATCCTCTCTTTCTTGATGATTAATAATACTATCCTGTTAAAAATTTAAAAATTGCTTTTCAAGGGCACCTGCTCAATATCCTGGCTTCCATCTATTTTTAACATGCATGTGAAAGGAAACAGTTTCAGCACTGAAATGAGGATGAAATCCTTCACCAAGAAGGGTTGGTGGAAAGTAATTAGAGAGCTATCTTTTGTTAGGATTGTCAGATCCACACTTGCAGGGCTCATGGGTTGAGGAAAGCCCTGTAATGTCATTTTGGATCTATATCCTACCTGCTCTGCTCCCAGAAGCAGCTTCTAAGCAAGGTGGTTGCTCAGAGATCCTATTCACAGGGAAGGATATCTTGGTGTGGCATAACCCATGGGTGTGCCATCAAAAAACTGTGCATGGTCTAACTCTGCTGCCAAACGTGTTACAGGCAGTTCTGCAACTTCTGCAGCAAATGCTTCTCAAAGCAGTAACTTGTAGGCACATACCTCTTTGCCCTCAATTTAAGAAAAAAAAAAAAAAGGTACCTTGCTTCTAACACAAATCCCTTTTAAACTACAATTTCCTGTACCTGTTGAAAAGGTACCTAGTAGTTCATGTGGAAGGTCCAATCGGGTGCAGAAAATGGAAAAAAAAAATCCCAGGTTTCCCAACACAATTAATCCCTAGTGAATCTTCCTGATTAGCTTTCTTTTTGGCAGGTAATTAAGACCTTTAGCAAATTACTCATGTGCTCAGGTTATAAATGTCATTTATTTTATAAGCCCTTTTTCAAAACTGGCAAATAATTCCAAAGAGATGCCATGGAGAGGGTGGATGGTGAGGAGACAGTAGAATAGAAAAAGGCTGACAGCTTGTGAAGGGAAACTGCAGGGAGTGTTACAGACTGGAAACCAAAGAGAGAGGAGGGAAAGACAGTGAGCCAGGGAAGGAAAAACTGCAGAGCAAGAGAGGGAGATAGTGGAGGCAACTGGAGAAGAGGAGAAGCATCACATGAAAATGAAGTAAATCATAAGAAAACAAGGTTATTCCCAGTAGCCCTGCCCATACTGACCATCAAAACAAAAGGGGTTGCTTCAAGCTCTATGACTTTCACATTACTCTTTCCTGTAACCATCATGCCCATTTTAAACACAAGGCCCTATTTCCCTTTTCCCCACCCTCACCTTGACTTTTCCACCAAGTTTTTCATCCAAATGATGCTTCTCCAGTTCAGGAGTGCCTCTTCACAACTGTCACAGAGGCCTCAGTCTCACAGCCTCTAAATATTACTGGGAGACAAATTGCAGTAAGTAGGAGAGAAAGACAAGAGAGAACTCAAAGGCCCACAGGGTTTTTTTCCATCCATGTACATAATCTATCTTTTTTAAATAATGCATTAATCCATTAAAAAGGGATTTAAGCAAAAGAAATGCCCTTGCTCTTTTTAAAGCAGTTTATACAACTGACTGTTTTTTTCTCTGACCATTTCATTGCTCTGTTTATGGTTCTTTTACCACCTATAAAACTCAAACTTTTTTAATAAAACACTTAGAGTTCCAGAAAAAGGGTTTTTATCTCCTTAATGAATAAAATGTCTCTAATCCACTTTACAAAACTCAAAATTAAACCTATAAATGTATTGTGGGTGTTTGATGATGCTTGTCTGCTTTATTAGTCATGTAATACAGCACCGCAATGTTTTTTCACCTTGGATTTTGAAGTACTCTCCTTGGACCTTAACTGCTTGCTGATGGCTTTGGGATTGCAGTTCTTCTCCCCCTCCTTGCTGCCTGCCAGACCTCCACCAAGCTGGAAGCTTTGGCAGATGGCTTGAGACCAATATTTTCAGAGGGGAGGTATAATCAAAGCTTGGGGGTGTGTCTCACTGAGCATTGCTGCTGTTGGGTGCACCCAACAGCATCACAGAATATTCTGAGCTGGAAGGGACCACAAGGATCATGGAGTCCAATTCTCAAATACCACAAATTTACAGATCCTGGAAGATCCCAAAGCAGGTGTGTCCTGAGCTGCAGCTCAATGTGTACAGCCAGCTTTGCACTCCACCAGCCCTTGGGCTTATCTGTGCTAAGCCATGTCACAAAACATATGCCATAAAATCCAAGTCAATGCTGGCTGCCTGAAGTCCCTGAGGGCTCACCCAGCCACCACTCTGATGTCCCAAGCTTGGCTCCTGGTGGTGGCAGTCAGGAACTTGCTGGGGGATTTCTGCACTTCCCATGGGTTCCTACACCTCTCTGCAGGACAAACCAGCACATTCCTCTTAACTGGCAGCAGTTTGGGTACTGTGTGTGATGTTTCTTGCATGTTTAATTTTAATTTTTCCACTCTGTAAGTCAGAGTCACTATTTTGAAATATTTTTCTTGGAAAAAAATAAATAGCAGAAAATGACGATCTCTCATTTAGGTTGGAAAGATAGACTGGATCCCCACCAACCTTACATATTTTGTTTATTTCTCCCTCAGAAAACAGATGAAAGATGTGCTACAAAAAAGAAAGACTAGCAATATTCTGTGCCAAAGCCATCTACCTGTGCCTTTGGGGAAGGTTGTATTTCAGCAGTTTTGCAGTGTGCTCCCAGTGCCCTGCACGTGCCCACCCCTCACCTGCTGGGCAGCCAGCCCCCAGCCTGCTCCAGAACTGACCTGTGGGGGATTGCTCATCTCATGTCCCACTCAGTGAGAAAAACCCCCTCTGTGCTGCTGGAGCCAGGACCTCAGTAACAGGGCTCCCTTATCACTGGAGTGTTTTGAAAGCCAACCTGAATCCTTAAAGAAATGCTGACTCCTATCTTGAGGTCAGAAGGAATACACAGCAAGTACCACCAAATTAACTATTAATTACTTAGGTAAAAGAATGAGGCCAATTCCATCCTAAACTCTACCAGGATTCATCAAGATTCTCCATAAAATACTGGTAAGATGGACATCTGATTTTGGAGACTTAATATATTTGCAGAGTCAACCAAAGTGAAATTTAAATTTAACTGTACAAATACTGTTTCAATAAGAATTCCATGCTGTGAGATGCAAAAGTTGCTATTTATTTTACTGCCTACATGGAAGAGGTGCTTCTGTGATACAAAACAAACAGAAGCTACATTTTGGTCAATGAGGAAACTGCCAGGAAAACCTAAACTAAGCAAAATGGAGAAAGAGGTTTATTTTGCCAGTGCCTGTAAAACAAGCCAGGCAGTGAGGTATTCTTAAGTTTAGTTTTAGTCTTACCATGCTTTTCATCAAGCTGCTAGAGAAATCCTGAGGTTTTCTTCTCCCTGTTTGATTTACTCCCCTCTGCAGAAACACTGTGTAAACCTCCAGTTTTAGCTGCCTTGGAGACAAAGTCACAGGGCTGAGCAATGGTATATTGCCTCAGAAAGGCAGTGCATCATGAGAGCAAACGTGTCTAATGCCCTGCTGAGGATGTGATTGCAGGTTACAAATGTGCAGTGATCCTGGGCCAAAGTTTACTGGCAGATGCTGCCCACAGGGAGCTCTCCCATATTTCCCTAGAGCTGATCCACAGCTTCAGCAGTGCAACACTATCCATGCACATGCAAAGAGAAGACCAGGTCCTTCTCTCATTCTCTTCCTCCCAAATTAAAACTCCCTCAATTTCCTGCACCCTAAACAAAACTAAACTGAAAGTTTAGTACATTTTTCATGTTTGCTGACAACAATTCCCACCTTCAGAAAATCAAAGGTGAAAGGACAATTCTGAGTGTGACAGCTGGTTGCACTCAGGCCATCCACACGCTCTTCCTACCATTTTTAGCCCTTCCTTGCTGGGTGTGAGCTTGATAAAGTTCCTTCAGCTTGAGGCTGAAACCTGGTAAGTGCTATACAACCACAGAAATTATTTTATTTGGTCCAGAAAAGAAGCAAGCACATATTCAGCAAGTTGGTGATAATTCTGCCTTGTGGAGTCATAGAAAGCTCCAGGATCCTCTGTGCTGGCTACTTGCACATAACAGTTGTGATAAAAAGTCAGATCTTTCAGCTGGTGGTAAAATTCAACTCAGTTAAAGAATGACCCCAGGCAGCAGCAGTGCCTTCTGCAGGTCATCATCAGAGAGTTACTCTATTTTCAGGTACATCTCAGTCACTTTTTGCTGATTGTGGAGAATTGTTTGAATGTTCTTTCACTGCATGTACCTATAGCAATTATTACCAGCTGCTTAGGGAAGTCACAAAGGATATTCCTTCCACCTGTGAGTTGCTTTAGAGCAGACCAATATTCCAAGATGACACACTGGACACTTGGTCTGACTGCTGTATCCTATGGAAATGACAGATTGCTAATCTGGGAAAAAGAAAATAACTTCTCACCTAATAAAAAGAATAATTTTTTTTTTCCTTTGTAGCATGAGCTCACTGTTGATAACTTATTTTGCAAGAATTCTGTCTCTCTGACCCCTATTGACATCTCGTATGCACGGGCACTGAGGCAACTACTGAAACGCCTTAAGTATTAACATAAGCTAAATAACACATAGCAAAGACTTTCAGAAAACCATAAGCAGAGGTTTAGGAAGGAAGAACTGCCACCTTACCAGCAGGGAACTTTCAAAGCCATACAGATATTCCTCACTAAAATATATATATATATATGTGTATATAATTATAATTATAATTTTTAAAAAAATCTAGTAAGACCTGGTGGGATTTTTTTTTTTTCCTTACAAAGAGAAGGCTTGTCAAGGCTTCTTTCAGGACTCCCACCACTGCAAACCAACACTAAACTCCATGTGCACCCATCACCCAGAGAGGACTCTCTCACGTGCCACATGGGTTTGTTCAACATTCAATGAGACTGTTCTAGAAGTGTTCTGGCCATTTTGACCATATGGTTTTGCAACCTGCAATGAAAGCTCTTATCCAACAGTCCATTTGAATAATCCTTAAACATTTACCTACATCTTTAAAAGTATAGCACAGAAAAAAAGGTACAATCTACAGCTAAATTGTACTTGTAAAGGATAAACAGTTGGTTTATCACTCTTACAATGGGAGTGATAAACCAACTGTTATTGCTTGATACTTCTTACCAGTAAAAGAAATAACCTCTCCTCAAATTAGCTTGAGCACTTCTAATAAAAAAAGTAACCAGAAGTGGATTAATCTGCTTTCACACTTGCCAAACACCCCACATACAAATCAGGAATCTCCCTTAATACAGCAAGGACACATGCAAATTTATAGTGACCTAATGTCACAGGATAATGATAATAGCAATAACAGTAGCAAAAACAGCAATAATAAACAATCTCCATCAATATTAAGATGAATTCTGTGTTTTTCACAAACATTTTCCTGAACTCAGTCCTCTATTCATCAGTAGAAATTTTGGCCAAATGGTGATTTGGTGATATTGGAAAAACATTAATCATTGGGTTAATGAGGAACAGCTGAACTAATTGCAGAGGATATTGTTTAAGAATTAAAATCATATAAGTAATAATAAGCTGTAGCAACAAATATTTGTTTCAGACCAGATCGTGTAGATTTGGTAATTTACCTCCTTGCCAAATGTTTTTTTTATGGTTATTTGAGCTGGAGAGACTCAAGAAAGCATTAAAACTTCTATCCTCATTCTATTCCCACAAACTTATATTTCATATTTTGAATTAAATCCAAAATTGCCTCCTTGGTGTTGATGGGGTAAAAATTCACTTCAGTCTGTAAGACATAGCAGAAATGCTGTGGAGAAAACAAAACAAAACAAACCCAAACCCACTCATTTTAACAGATGAGAAATGCAGCCTGACAGGGTTTCTGTAGTTTTATACAGGAAGAATTAAAAATAAGGGCATTTCTATAATAGTCACAGACATTCCTGACCACTGGCTGAACAGAAAACACCAGGTAGCATTCAAGAAAGAGCGCAGTTTACCTACCACCCCCAATTCAGTTTAGAGCTACTGCATGGCAAGAGTTTCATTACCTCAGTTCATCACTGAAAGCACAGAAATTTCTCCCAGACATTACCACTGGGGAAGGCATTAAGCTTCCAACCATATTTTGGCACAATTTGTCATGAAAAATACCAAAGCTTTCCTTTGTACAGTGGATATTTTATCATTGTGATTGGGCCCAGAATTCCTGGGAAGGAGGGGGAAGGGATTCTGGCCTTTTATCAGCTCCAGATCAGTCACTTGTGATGGTGACAGCCACACCACCACCAGAGCTGTGTCTGCTGCTGAAAAGAGCTATGACTATTTCCCTCCTCTTTCTCCCTCCCCAGAGATAATTTTCAGAGCAGGTAGTGATGTGAATAAGGTGAATGGACAGACATTTTATGGGTGATTTGTCATAGTTATGCCAAAGCAAGGAAACATCCATCTGTAGTTAAAGAAAGGTAAGAACTTTGGGAAGAAGCTCTAACACTCCTTTCCCCTATTTGCTGCATGCATTCTACCTTTCCAGAACAGGATTTAAAAAACATAAATATTCTTGAACTATTTGAAAACTCCTTACCTCCAGGTAATAGATTTATTCCTACTAGTGCCAAATTGAAAAAAAAAAAGTTTTTGAAGCAAGGGCCACATCTTTGAAGATAGTAAGCACAGCCATTAACATCACAAATTACTGTAAATTGAGTCCTAGCTGTAATTTTCATTTCATTCTTTCCTGATAGACAGTAGCTTGAATTTGATTACGTTTGATGTGTACTAAAGCAAAGCTAAGAAAGACTAAATATGCAGCTCCCTGAAGAAAGCACACAACCATTAGGATAGGGAATGAGTTAACTGAGGTTGCAGGTATCCATCACCTAAAAGCACACCAGGAAACAAATAAGTCAGGATTTTTGTCTGTTCCTGATTGCACCATTGATTCCCTATATGACTTTTAAAAAGTCATTTCCAACACTGGTATTTGCTGACAACTTCTGTGTGTGCATACATGAAAAGCCACAAAGCTGGGACATCAGCAAATTAGTTTTCCATTATTGGAGCTGGTAACTAACTTAGGAGATATGAAAATTGATTACATTAGAGGAAAAAAAAGTCAAGTTTACCACATCACTGCCATTAGAGTGCAATCCTTTTCAGAACAGACCTTCTCAGAGATGCAGCTTGTTTGCTGTCTTTCAGTGTTCCAGTGTGTGGAAGAATAGTAGTATCTTCTCTGTGAATGAAGAGTAGGAGCAGCAAGTTACTGCTGGGTTCCTGCAGTCCTCAGTGGTTGGAACAAAGAAGTCTGTGGCTAAAACCTGCTGTCCACCTGCAGCTCTGACCTGACAGGTTGGCCCTAACCAGTCCCAGGCAGCCAGGGGCCACCTGAGCATAAAACTGTCTTTGCAATTATCCAGGCATTTTAATATTGCAGGATTTTTATGGGATTGCTTGGAATATACCAAGCAGGTTCATGTTCATAAATACTTCCAAAACATTTCAGATGCCTTTTATTGTAAGAAATATCTGTTATTTCCAGCTGAAATTCATATCCTGCTCCAAATATCTTGTGCCTTATTTCTACAGAAGAAGCAGCAAACCTTCATATTGGTGGCCTTAACAACAGACCACAGTCTGCAAGATTTTATCCTAAGCAACCCAGCAGAATGGATGTCCAAAACACCTGTTGTGATGTTTCTGCTGATCAGGCACCAGATCTTTTTCATGATACCCAGAAATCCCATTTAGATGACTCAACACAATAAAAAGAAGAATTTCTGCCAGCCTTGCATGGAACTGAGTAAGAACCCATTTCAGAAGGAGATATAATGGGTTGTGAAAGAGGGGAAAAAGGAAATGAGAGGAAACACAGACTAGCAAGTGGATGACCTTTCCAGTGACATGGCCCCATATCACTTCTTTAATTCTACTGCTCCACTTTTAGGATCTGGTTCAGTGCTGCTCTCATTGGAAAATCCTAGCAAATTCTCTTTTGTGAGGAGAGAATCTATGTGCTACACAGAAAAGAAGTGGATGTGAGTAAAAAAACCCCAAAAAACCCCAATGATTCTGCATTTAAGCATTACCATGTTTAGTCACGGGTAGAAGATGTGAGCACAACCTGGATCCCATTTTTCTTTAATTCAAACCCCAGGCTTAGTTTTAGCCTGCACACAGCAGCCTTGCCTGAATGCAATTCCCCAGTATGTTTAACCTGGCAGAATGTTTTTGTTCACACTACCGTGCCATACGCTGTTGAACACCTGCTACATCCCTCTCTTGAGGGTGACTACACTTCTGGGGTGGGTGAAGGGATTTCTCTAACCAGGGTAATCTCTAATCAGCTGCTCCTCTTTCAGAATGAAAGGTGATATATAAATGTAAATGGTATTTCTGTGCCTGTCTTTCATTTTCTCTTGCAACATAGGGAAAAGTGTTTTCTTACAATACATTTCATCTACAGAAAAAGCACTTCCTAAGACATCTTCTACCTTGCTGCTGACACATATTAGCATCTAAAGCAGAAAGCCCTCCATTATTATTTTTAAATTATGAAAACACCATTTCTTCTCAAACCTGTCACCTGCTATAGATCTTAATCAGTTTCAGTCCATTATAGAAATTCCTGCTTCAGTGAAACAGGATTTGGGAAGAATTTGTTACCCAGGGGAAAAATTATTTTCTTTTCAGTGGGATCCACAGCACTAAAAAAATTATGGTAGCATATGCCTTCTGATATATCTTATTGAATGCTAAATGTTAGAATTGTATAAACCCTAAATTCTGAATAGTTTTCAGCTTCCCATTGAAGTTCTGCCTTGGGAACATTACTAGGGCAGGCTGCCAGATGAAAGAGTAGAAACCCTCTCAGAAAAGACACATTTTTTTTATGTCCCTTGCCTTTACAAAGTGGTTGCAGTCAAACGATGTGTGGCTGATGGTACTTAAACAAACAAAGAAGCAGACACTGGGGAGTTTTCTTTTTGTTCTAAATCATCTTCTCTCTCCTTCTCTGGCTAACCACAAACATAGTTATGACAGATATACCTCTGAGACTCCCCTGACCTGTGGTCCCATTTGTGGATCGTATTTCCCCCTTCTAAATGCTTTGATCATTTAAAAACACCTGACAGAAGAGCCCCCTATAGAAAATCAAGTATTTTCAGAGATGCTGGTTGCTTTGCTGGAAGTTTCCTGTGAAGGCCGTGGGTTCTCTTCACCCAACCTCTCCAGCTCAGTCCTTTGCAATTGGCAAGATCCAATTTTTTCTGGCAAATGTGAAACCCCAACCAGACATTCTCAGGAGAGACAAGAAGTGGCATCTGTAAGACTACAATGAATATCTGAAATCCCACTGTCTGTTTCCACAGCACAACGTCAGTGGTAGGGCAGAAAATGAAACTACCATTCTTCATTGTTCCATTGGCTGGCAGAGCAATCCCAGATAAACCATCTAATTTCACTCAAGTCATCTTTCTTAGGCCATGAAGTGGGGCTAATAATTCCTTTATTTTCCAGCCCATTTTGAGAGTAATAGAAACAAAGATATTTATACTCACAAATAGACTTCTGCTAAGAATCAAGGTAGAAAGGGTATGTCTATAAAGAGGCTCAAATTTGCTTACTTCCCTATCACCAAAATTCTGGACCATGCTATGTTATTAGCAATCCAGTTCTATTTAATAATTAAGTGCTAAAAACCAAATAAAATAACCCAAATGAACAAAACAAAAAAGTAAAACACTAATGCAGGACAGAAGAATTGGTTCCATATTTCACATCCCCTTTATCCCCCAGCTCCTTTTCTTGCCTTCTTGCAACACAGTAGAATTTGCTGCTTTTCTATAGGGCATTTTATGTATCTTTTATCTATCACTCTGGTATGAGTTTCACACATATAAGGCTGAATGCACTAAAAATTCCTTACTTCTGACTTATGCCAGCATGACATTCTTAGTCTCCATTCGCCTCCTGTTAGAGGTTACAAAGATGTAGACAAATAGAGACATACTGCAATTTTCTATGCTGATGGCAAAATAGAAGCAAAACAATTTTGTTTATACACAGATTAAATGTCTCCTAAAGGATACCTTTACTCTGATGCTTCACTGTTCTTTTAGGAGCTCTTTACCAACAACCCGCATTGCCTCGATTGCTCGGTTGGGCTCTATTAAAAAATAAATACCTGGCTCCTGCAAAGTGTGGGTTTGTATTTAACAATAGTGGATTTTAATTATCTCTTCCCCTATTCCCCTTAATTTTACCTATCTTATTGTTTATCTTGATAAATTAACTGTTCTTTTCTCCACTTACATATTATCTCTCCAGTTAATCATTATTATGCACTACTTTCGACTTGCACTAAAGCTACCTTTTTGACTTCCCCTGTTACTAATTACTTTTAAACTCTCTCCTGCTGAACATTTCTCCTCCAGTAGGATCCAGTTAAACAGGCCATGTAAGCAACCAGGTACTATAACTGAAATAAGGCTGCATTCTGTCCCTGAGAGAGACAAAACACCTTCCCAAATTTCTGGTTTGACCTTTAAAAGAAAGTTTGCTGGAAAATAAAGGCACGGGCTATGAATTGCACACAAATTTATACAGGAGATGACTTGCCTCATCTGTACAATATGGCTTCCCAGTGTGTTTGGCAGCAGCCTGAAAATGCAAAACAGGAAGAGCATCTGGACATCTTTTTAGTATCGTCAGTAAAAGCACTTCTCTGCAGATGGAGAGCTCAGGGGCTCAGTCTTGGCAGGGCTGGCCTCACTCAGCAAGTGAGAGCTACCTCATCCCACAGAAATGGATTTTACCTCCTGCAGTTGGGAGAAGGGTGACACTGAGTTGTTGCATTTCTCAGCCATGCTCTTTCTCTGCCCAAAATCACCATGAGCCAGTCCATACCAAGTTCCAAGGAATGAAATGCCCTCCTCCTCTCTCTTAAAGACAGCTTCTCTGTACTAACAGCAACATTTTCTACCAACAGATTGGTGAAGTGTAGCATTTTCTCCACTCAGCTCTTCCGAGACAAAAATCCCCAAAACATCAGTGACCTTGACTTCCTCATGGACTGATTTCTCCATGTGCATGTATATATATTACCACTAGCTACAGGTATGCCTACCTTATTTCTTTTGCTTCACTTGAAGTAAATTTCTGTAAGTCTTTACTTCCCATCTGTATTTTGCTACAGTCCCTAGCAAATGCACTGCACTCCTGAAAAATGAGAATGAGACCAGTAACCTTCCCATTGCTTGACCAAGCGTGTCTGCATAGTGTGTGTTCAGAATTAGTGCAAGGGTCCTTCTTTAGGAAAGCCAACGGCAAGTGCATACTGTATTCACTTTCCCAAGCTGATGATAATGATACTGTAGTCCTGGAATTAGGTTTGTTTGTACTTGAAACAAGTGCTGTAGATTAACAATATAAACTTTGCCATCTTGGAGAGGGACTATTGAAAACATGCAGAACATAACACCTAGTTTCATGAGAGCTGATTTTCACATGTCTGGAAACAAGGCAGACAAAATTATCTGAGGTCACCTCACAGAGAAAAACAATTACCCTTCACATTAGAGAGCGTTTACTGCTTGAATCAGACTGACTCTACAGAGGGTAGAGCCACTTTCAGTCAACTGAGCCCACAATAGCAGAAGGGAGAAGCGAAAGTCAGGGAACAGCAAATGCTGTCCAAGCTGTGCAGCCACTTCAGATGCAGGTTTAAATCACAGCCTATGGAAAAGAACTGCAGACACATGCTCAACAGACTCCAGATACACAGGAAAAACTTTCCTAGCTCTGTATAGTTTTTTTTATATATATATGTATACACACACAGTGTATGTACAGTATAAATACACAATAAATATATTGGAAGTGGATGCCCCACAAGAGAAATCTGGTGCAAACATTACATGAAATTTGTATGTCCTAGTGCTCCAAATGACAACAGGGATGTGATATTACTTGTGCCAGAGGTGGCTGCTGTGAGCACCAGTAGAAGTTTCCCTGGATTCACTGCTCACACAGCTGCATATACTGTTCGTGTTGCTGCTGTACTGGGAGAGACACAAGCCAGTGAATTGATGTCACTCATGAGCTCTGCAGTCTCTACATTGCCCAAAGCTGCTTATTTGCAAAAATACTGGAATATTGCCAGTTAGAGATCTGAGGTGATGCCTGGTCTGCTAGCTGTGGCACTGAGCTCCTCTGCTTGGTTGCCTGCTGGTAAATAGGACTTTGGGTTCTGCAGTTGTTGAACACGCTGCTCTATCAGCAGTACTAAAGGCAGACAGTTTCCTGTACTGAATACATAAATAGTAATTAGGTATATTACTTCAGAACCAAATATTAGTACATCACATGCTCCAGTTTTGTTTAGATGGATTCTGGGAGTACTGAGAGTACTCCCAATTCAGCATCTGTACTATAGAACTGTTATCACCTGTCATTTTCCATGAGAGATTCTGCATCATAAAAGCTTGAAACAAACATCGAAAATGACATTATCAAAGGACGTGAAACTTCTTACTGATGCTCATCAATAGTGGTGACAAGAAAGAAGAGTGGAGAGATTTGTCTTTGCATGGACTTGAGAGCTAATCTAAGTTTAATGATTGATAGTCATCATCTGAGCACTGAGGAGCTGTGTTTGCAGAACTCAGTGGTATAAAGGGCCTCTCCATCCCTGATCTCCAATATGGATGAAGGTTACATACTACAGGAGGGGAAAAGAGGCCTCACAGTAGTTCATACATGCTAGATTTTACCCCTGTTTTATCTATATGCATTAATAGGCATGTATTTACACTTATTTCTTGCCACAGAACGATGGCCATGATTATCAGCTATCAGCCTTGTAGTATAATACAGGAATAGAAGAGCAGAAACTGAGTTTTACCAAATTCCTCTTTAGCAAACAGGAATTGACTTTGTTTTTTCCGTAGGCACAGTGACTACTGACTGAGACTGAAACCTGACCTAGACAATGCTGTTCTCCTTGAGGAATCCCATCAGCACAACCCCACATTTTTACTTCCTGCATCACAGTATTAAACATTAGTAATTTGCAGAATCTTACACTTGTTTTTGAAAATGTTGCATTAGTTGTTAGTTTCAAGATGCCTTGCAGAGGTATATAAATAGACTGGGGCATTCACTGACAACTGGGATGAAACAGAACAAGTCAAAATGCCAGATTCTGCATCTAGGATGGAGTAACTAAGTATATAAATTGGGAGGCGCGGCTGGAGAGCAGCCATGTAGAAAGTGACCTCAAATTCAAATATCTTAGAGATCACTACTGTTTGATCAATCAGAAGGGACTCGGGTATGCAGGGATGTGAATTGGCTGATGATCATCAAACTGGCCTGAATGGGAGGAACTGATAACGTGACGCTTCCCTTGTTTGTCCTACAGCTCACTAGAGGCACAGAGAGACGATGACCAGGTATCATCAGTTGGACAGTTATCAATACTACACCCCAGCTGCAGCAGAGTGAATCAAAGGTGCTTGCTAAGTGGATAAGATAAGAACTGTACTTTATGCCCTTAGAGTCCCAAATGATACTGCTCCTAAGGGTATTACTAAAACACTTTATGATTCAGAATGAAATTTCCTTGTTAGAGATGTGATTTAAAGTGAATGACTTACTATTCCTAAATGCTTAAGCACTAAATCTCTTAAAGCCACTACTAACAGCTATTATCTCTACAGCTCCACAGCACAGGGATAGAAATAGCCACCTCACAAGGGAGTGTCCCCTGCTCTGCATGACAGGCATCAAGCTTTTTGTCACAGTGATCCTGAGGAATAAGGTGTGCTCCTTCCATTTGCTTCTAAGGGTACTTGTTGCCCCTGAGGAGCAGAGAAGGGGATGTGTGGGGTGTTGTCTGTAAGACATAACAGTGTGCAAGGAGCATTATGCTGCTCTCCTTATGGGACCAAACAAAACACACAGCCTCTTTTCTCAAGGTTGTGCAGCAGTGTCAGCTCCAGATGACATTCTGCTCAGAGGGGACAGCACAGCCCCACACCTCCCTAAGGACTAAGCCAGGACTCTTCACAGAAACAGCAGGAGCAAGAAACTCTCTTACAGAAGCAGCATTTTGACAAGTGCTGTAGCATGGCACAAGGTCAGTCATCTGTGTTAGCATGTAAATCAAAGAGAATTTTTAATCATCTGCTCATATGTGCTGATGCCTGGGAAATTTAACAAAGACACTGAGCAGTACAATTAGCTGAGGAAAGAAAATAATGAGAGCTTAGTTGCATTTAAATGAGAGTTCAGTTGTATTTCAAGCCATACCCATGGTGCAGGGCACCGGGCTCCGTCTCCAGCTGTTGCGAGGCTTTGCTCCAGCAGGTGTCCCTGTGACATAGGACCTGGTGTGACTTGCTCACAGACAAGCAGCCCCTGGGTGCCTTGTGGCATTTTTCCCTGATTCACCCAGCTGGAACACCGGTGAAGGCATTGCAGAGGAGCTGGGAGCAGTGTTTTTCACCTTCTAAAGTCTACTTTCAGTAATTGCCTCCAGGCTTGGAGCAACAAGGGCTCTTCACACTGCTTTCTCTACAGCAGAGAAGTGCAGCCTCATAATAATTAATTAACAAAAAAAATTTAATAACTTAAATCATCTGCCTGCAAAATATGTGCCATGAGAACACATTTAACTGGAATGATAGTGCCTGGAGAATGCTTATGTCCAGTGGGGCGCCCCACGTGTCAGCTAGGACACAATTCCTATTCTCCTGTTTGGTAAGGAAAGCTGCTTGGAAAGGACCCGGCTGCTCTGGTCCAGGGAGCTGCTCCATGCAGGCCCTCTGTGCCTCACCCAGCAGCAGACAAATTACAAAGTCCTGAATCCATTGAATTCTCTCATCATCTCCAAGTGTATTCCATCTAAATCAGAAAAAACTGCAGTAGCTGAGTCCATAATTTCTACACATACCCCAGCCTCCTTCTTGTTTGAAGCAGCTGCCTCTTTTCTGGCTAGTCACTAAGTGTATTTCAGCAGCAAAGCAGCAGCAAATAGAGCTCATGGAGTTGGCCATATATCCATGGTCAGGCTGCAAACATCAGGAGCAGGCACGCTGGAAGGCTCTTCTTGGCCTCCGTTTTCTGATCTGTAGATTTAGGAACAGCAAGCCCTGCCTCCCTGCAGGCTGGAAGGCTGGATTTGGGCACAGACAGTGCATAAAGCAGGCTGAGATGGATGCTGCCTCTGGAGCTGCTCGCTGCCAGCACTGATGAGATGCTGCCTCAGCAAGTACAAGCAATGGCATGGGAACCATAATGTGCCAAGTTCTGGCCACAGCAAACTGGCTGCAAATTGCCCCAAATACAGGGATCTAAAGAAATGGTAAGCAGTCTGTTCTTAATAGATGTGACATGCTTATTTCTTTAGTGTTCAGGAAGAAATCTCACAGATAGAGAAACAAACTGGGAACAACAACAAAAACAACATGGGAAAAAGGACCAGGAATGTAAGGCTAAATGCAGATCAACCCATCCATATGAGCTCTTGGACCTCAGCTGCTGTTATACCCATATGCCTGATGATGGTGATTTATGCCAGCTGAAGTATTGGCCCACGGTACTGAAGAGTGCTGGGTAAAATAATGAAATGGAGACATTTAACCTGGTATGTTTTTTCAAATAAAGTCAAGAATTTAATCTACCCACAGCTGGATGTTCACTCAATTTTAACATTCAGATTTTATACAAACAGACCATTGCTGAGAACCAGCTATACTCAAGGGACTCCCTTGCCCTGATTCCCCTTCCTCCTTTGGGTTGATAACACAAGGTTTAATTTATTTCTTTGAGAAGAACCATTTTAAGGTCCCAGGTTGCAGGATTCTGCGGTCACAGGGTGAGGGATTCCTATGCTTGGCACTAGGCCTGGTGCCATGTGACCCAATGAAATGAGAAAATTCTTTAGTTGTCTGAGCTGCCGTGCAGTATTCTCTGTGAGCTCTGACAAGAGAAGTAAAAGGAAAGGTTTTGCTGTCTGTCTCAGGCACTTCACAGCCACTGGCAAATTGCAGCAATCATCAGCTCCTACTTTATTGGTATTCAGGACCTGTCACCATTCCCCCAGCCTCTAATGCAGGATACAATCTGCCATTTAGCCACCACAGTGGAGCATGTTTCTCAAGCCATTACAGTGAGCTCTCACGGCAAAGGGAAAGTCGCCTCATGAATGCTAACACAGCTCTGTCATATTGACCTGTCTGTGTTCCTGTAACCCAAGAAGAAAAAAACCCTTACCCTCCAGGCATCTATTCACCATGTCACGTTTTCTTTTTGAAAGCTTTTCAAGGTAAGACATCCAATTTACTGCCACTTCTTTCTCTGTAACCTGATAAGAACTGATAAAATTACCAGGCACAAAGGCTCCCATGAAATATTCCTATTTCTCAGCACACACAGGAGTTATGCAAGAACAAACAGTTCTCGGCGAAAGTGTCACATTGTGGGGGACATCACGATCGTTTGGCAAGCAATGAAAAAAGGAAAGCTGCATTTGATAAAACCACCACACCTCATGCAATAAAGGGCTCTACAGGAATCTGGTCAAAGCCACCTGCACCTGGATTCACAATGTTCTGTCAGTCTAAATTTAAGCAGATAGAGTATTTTTTCCTTCAAAGACATCAAAGCAATTGGCAAAGCACTAGCTGTCACAATAGTCCTGGGAAAAATGCATTATCTCCACCTTAACACAGTGAGAAACTGTGGTAATGAAAGGTTCAAGCTATCAAAGAGTGAGGGTGGAAGGCATAGAGCTGGTATCCTGAATCTATCCTTTTCTGTCTGCTAAAGTATTTTTTTTTCTTTTTTAACTCATTTTTGAACAAAGTAACTCCTTTCATGTCTGGGAACTCTGAAAAAGTCTGTTCTTAAGTGTGTCTACATTTGCTACTCAGA
This sequence comes from Argya squamiceps, assembly GCA_037834095.1. Taxonomy (NCBI): domain Eukaryota; kingdom Metazoa; phylum Chordata; class Aves; order Passeriformes; family Leiothrichidae; genus Argya; species Argya squamiceps. The sequence goes on from JBBMKD010000217.1 coordinate 9,333,406, forward strand.
AGCTGGGAGCATCAAATGTTCTGCAAAACACAACATGAAAGGCAAGATTGTTCCCATGGTCAGTTGCACTGGGCACAAATAACGGTTGCAGGGAGACATATTTTAGACACGGTGTTGGATTTGAATTATTTTTTTACCCAAAGATTTAAGTAAAATTCTGGATGCTTTTATCAAGTTAGGCATCACATTCCAAGGGCTGTGATGCTGGAACCTGGGATACCTGCATTTCCTTCTCACATGGTCCTCACAGCCCAGAGGTGGGGCTCTGTTCTGAAACTGAGTCCAGGAGTGTAATTCCAAAGAAATTCCATTTTTCCTTTGACTATTGGGGGTGGTTTGTGTCCCCAGAGCTCAGCACGCCTACAAAAGGTCAGAGGTGAGAACTGGCAGAACAGTGTAGGGCAGCTTTGGTTTAATTATAATGTCATACTCATAAAGCCATAATATATCCTGGATTCTGAAGGTCTCTTTAGCACAGGGGATATTATTTATATGGTTTTGCTGATGAAGTTGCATGGAAAGCATGCCTGAAAAATCGAATGCATTGGCACTGTTAAGACAATTAATACTTCTGGTTTTCCCACAACTGGTCAGGATTTGATATTGGTTTTCCTGCAGACATATAACTTACTTTATGCACACTGCTTTAAATCAGCTTGGTTAAGATGAAAGACAGGCTTTGAACTGAGCCCAATTTCATGTATGGCTCCTGGCAAAAAAACCCCAAACTTCTGCTTGCTCTGGCTATATAGGCTGACCCAGGTTTGAACACTCTTGAGCAGTTTGGTCATCAGTAAAAGAAAAAGAGCAGCTATGAAATCTGAATCATTTCTTCAAAGTTTGGATATGGCACCCTTGTTCAGATTCATCTCTAATTCCTGAATACTGCTTGATATATCCTTGCACTGAAATACACAGTAAACACTAAATTAATTTTGGAACTCATTAAAGTCTTTATAAAAAGCAATGAGAAAAGTCATGTTTTTAAGAAGGATGAGATGGGCATCAGTCTGTGTTGGAACTCCTAAGCAAGCCTGGTGTGACTTTGCAAAGGCATCCCCCTGTTTCCAGGCAACCAGGGCTGTGCTCCTGCCACTTAAATTGTAACCATCGTTGCACTTTGCTTATTAATTCTTCAGCAAATGGAGGAAAGTTTCCATTTCTTTTGATGGCTAATGTATTTTATGGTTCATGAAACAGCCCTGGATTTGGTAGTTTCTATTTAGAAGCAGCTCAGACTAAAGTGAAAGAGCCATCCAGGACTTGGAGGTCATAGGAGGACAACAAAGTTCTGCCTACTGCAACTATGAGAGCTTGGAAAACATTTTCAGATTTTTTTTTTCCACGAAAAAAACGAATGTCCAAGTATTTGGATTGACTGAACAGCTTTGCTAATGTTTAATCAGATGGCTTCTGGAAGAAACTCTACTGGGAAAAAACTTCACACCACTATGAAATGAAGACATTTGGTTTGATGCCTCCAACATGAGAGATTTAATTTTTTTTCTATCTTAAAGTATTTCCTGCTTTGAAGGTAACAGAAATTTCAGCTTAAATTTGGCAATGATTTAATTTGAAGAAAATGCTTAACTCATTCTGAAATGTTTATACATACATATATTATTTAATGTTAATTTAAAGACAGCAAGAGAGAGCAAATTTGGCACTTACACAAATCCCTATCATTCCCATACTGGAAACACTCTTCTACTTTTAATTTAGGCAATTAATTTTTGCTTTCTTCTCATGACAATACCATTGCCCTGTACGAAATAAGGTAATTTGAATAAAGAAGTACCATTATTTTGTAGGAGGGAAGGAAGGAGACCAACATTTGGAACAGATGCCCAGATACCCCATTTAGATGATCTATTAAAGTACTTTCAGTTTTGCAATAGAGCAGCTAAGAGCTAAGTGACTTCATTACAGCTCAGCATTATGAGTAACTGGAATAGGGACCAAGTCTCCAGAGCCCCCTTTGGAGCCTATAAGGTGTTGTGCAAAACTTACTTACCTTAGAAATCACCTGTTTTTATTTATCAGGATGCATAAAGACTTCAATTTTTACTGCAATTTGGGAGCAATGCAGAATGTTTTACAATCAAAACTAAAACTGCATGTTTGCTTACAATCACAGCTTCTTTGTGCTTTATTTCATTAAATAACCTCGATTTTCAGGCATGGGAACAGAGGGCAAACCATACTGCACACAATGTTTTTTTTGATGGTTTTCTAACCTTGGAATGATTGAGAGCTACAGAAAGAAGTGGCACAAAAACTTAGGCCAAACAAATACATTTTAAGTTCCACGTCTCAGTTGGCTCCATCCCTTGCTCACAAGCAATGAAGATTCAAGGAAGACACTGGGAAGGGGCAGCTCAGGAGAGCACCTGCTAATTGATGATACCAGTTTTCAGCAGACTTTAAATCCATGGAGAGAGAAATGTAAACAGAGTAACAAAAAATACAACTAGAACCAACTCATAATCTGGTGCAAATCAGAATATTCCTACTGAAGAAGAATACATACATGACTTAGGCCTTACAAAATATCTGACGTGGAAACATAGTCTCAAGGAGCTACATGTTCTGAGAGAACACTTGCTGGAGAGATTTACAGCAGGAAAAGACATTCTGTTTTAATCTAATACAAAGATCCAGTTAAACCATTTTTCAGTGACATTTCAGTTTTATAATTACTGAGTTGTGCTTTGCACATGCTTACATGAAAAATAAAATAAAAGCTAATTTTAGAGTCCTCAATCAAGCCTGCAGTTAGTCCTAAATCTTGATGAGCAGCTCCAGTTATTATCTTCTATTTTTAAAATATTTTGATTGATTTTCCTATTCTAAAGAACTAAACTGTAAATCATTTCTGCTGCTTCCAAAGATTTTTCTTTTAATCAGTAAGAAACAAATGAGCTCTAATACAAAGACAGAGATAGAAAAAAAAATCACTGAGTAAAACCAAGTTACTGGAAATTTCTGCCTAGAGAAAGCAGTCCACGTTGTCAAATTACTCAATATGGATCTTTTTCTGAAATAATGCTACTTCTCCAATGTTGCTCACTCATACTCTTGTAGGCTATCATATCTGTCACAGTAACAGCTGACAGCCTTGGCCAGCAAGGCACGTGGAGCTGGTGCCAAGGTGTATTTCTCTCTCTTGTGGCCAGCACATGGATATAAGCCTGGGACCTGCAGAACTGGGCCTGTCCTGTGCAGTAGCTGTGGGACTGCCCTGCTGAGAACAGCCTCAATGAACACTGACCCACCTGCACACAGGAACAAACACAGCAGGAAATGGTTTAATGCTCCCTGAAGTCCTTGTCTGGTTTGGTTCCCCAGTGAAAACCAGTGGTGCAGAGGGTGCTGGGGGTCCTGGTGACCTTGGCCACAGGTGTGCTGGGAGACAAATCTCATCCCCAGGGAGAAGCAGGCAGTGCTTCCCAGCTGGGCCAGCTGAGAGACTCCCACCAGACCGGCTCTGGCTGCTCCTCAACACATGCATTTTGAGGGACAAGGGTGGAAGGAAGACAGGCACCTCCAGGAAGGAGCTCAGGGGTAGAAGCTGTCTGGGATCCTGTGAGTTCCAGTGGAAATGCTGCTGAGGATATTTCTTTCTCAGGGTGATTTTTTTTTTTTTTTTTTTAGCACTGCTACCAGCTGTTTAACACTTCCTAGGCTTTGCACAGGTCCCAGGCAGAGACCCACTACTTCAGCTGCAGTCTGTCACCATCCACTAGCACAGCCTCCTATTTTGTTATTCTGGCCAACAGAACAAAAAGTTGCTTGTAAGAGAAAGGTAACAATTACTAAATCAGGCCATCCTTAATGCTAATATCTCCTTGGAGCATTACAGAAGTTTTGGCTGCCACCTTGCAGTCAGACACTTTCTGGGATGATGAAGAAGGCTTTAGGCTCTTGCTTGCTCTGTTGTGGTACACATTGTCCTGGTACAACTCAGTGCTTGTAGTGGGAGAGACCAAAGGAAAAAATACATAAATCACTGAGCTTGCCCCTGTCCCAAGGGGACACCTCTCACATCTGCCATGGCACCTCACACTGTTCCCCTCCCACATTTACCATGGCATGGAGGCTCCCCATGCCTTATGTCATCAAAGGATTATAGATTTGGGCCCTATATTTTTTAGCAAGTCCTAAAGGCACAGAAATCTTTAGCTGTCTATCATCACTAGAAAGCTGAAGTGTCCCCAGAGTGTTTTGGGCTGGAAAGAAGGAGTCACAACCCTGCTCTTCCCCCCCGAAACCCCATTCAGCTGAAGCACTGAAGCTAGTTTTCATCTCATTTTGAGATTTTCACTTGGGCTATTTCAATTTATAAACCTCCAATTTTTAAAAAAAGTACCTATAAGTCCACATTCCCTTTCCACTGTGTCAGCTGAATACCTGACAGATGTTAAACATTATTTGCTCTTTGGCTTTCTACTTTGCCTAGTTTATTCCAACCTATGAAGCCTCAAGAACATAAAACATCATAAAAATAAACAGCACCAGTAGCAAACCTGTCATTCTTAAGCAGAACATTCACCTCATTAAACTACAGAATTTCCAAGACCACTGAAATGCAATTTTTACACAAAGAGCAGGACCTTCTCCATTAATGAAGAGGAATGTGGAGAACCTTCTCTCCTAGATCATCAATGTCAGTCATTCTGCCATGGATTTGCACCAGAGACAATGAGGACAGATGTGATCTCTTCTTGGGCAAACCTGATCAGTGCAAGAACACAGTTCTGGGACACTCACACCTCCTGCAGCGAATCAGGTTATGCATTGTTGGAACCTGTAACCAGCATGATCACAGCAAGGGTGACAGGGCTTTGCAGGAACAGAGGCACATTAGTGTTTCCATGTGTTGGACCATTATTTGCTCTAAGTCTCAGAAAATGGGGATACAGGAGTAATGTGCACAAGTTAACTACCTGGAACCAGCAGGAGACAAGAAGCTATGCTTGCCTTCTCCTCTTCTGGCTAAGCTGTACAGCTGTGAATTGATAATGAAACCCTTAAAATTGAAGAGCAGTTGGATTTGATTCTGGAACAATCCCCATACCCAGCAGCATTCCATCACCTTGCCTGTAAGTAGGAGGCAGATAAAAACCCCAGACAAATCCTGGGACTGAATGCAAGGGGGAAGAGCTGGCTGGCTTACATCAACGGATGGAGAGCCATCTGAGGGAACAGCTTCTTTTTCCTTGGAGTTCAGCGTGGTTTTGCAATCTGTTACTGTGCCTGCATGTGCCAAAATGCTCTGTTAATGTTACTCCAAACAGGATACACATTGCCTGGAACATTCAGCCTCGTGCAAGATCACTGTCCTACGTGCTTATGCTTGAGTCACAGAGGAAGAGAATGATGCTCTTTGGGTGGCAGCATCCCAAATGAGCTCCTCAGGCTCACCATAACAAACAAACGTGCCTATTGAGGATTGGCTCCTGTCATTAAAATTGCAGCCATGCTCTGGGTTCATCCTTAACTGCTTGTTGCTTCCTGATGACTCCTTGTGTGAGACAAGCTCCAATTCATGTTGCAGCATGAATCATAATTCACTGTGCACTTTATCCTCTGAGGCTTGTTTTTTTAATTCCACACATCCTTGTTTTTACTCTCTCCTAGAGGTTTAAGGGCTTTTTATTCCTTAGGGTTGAAGATGAAGGTTTGAACCCCCAGACTCAATGCAGACATTGTAAGTTCAACAGCAAAAAATGAAATACAACTTATTTTACCTATTGAGAGATTTAAATTCATTCAGCTTCCTTCACAAAACAAGCTGAGCAAAGAGCCAAGCAACAGCCATTGAAAAATACCTTCATTTGTGATAATGTGAAAAATATAATGAGCTTTGGAAGCTGTGCCTGAAGTTCCCTGGGACTAGGACCAGAGAGGCATTGTGTCCCTCTCAAAATGCTAAATAGTGAGGCTGAGGACCATGTGTTTTTCCCTATATACAACAGATCACCTTCTCAGTCCTTCTGGAACCAGAAAGTGACTTGAGAAGCCACTATCAGTTAACAGTTATATCCAAGAACATCAGACCCTTGACCTGGAGTAGTAAGCAACATAAAGAAGACATCTCTGTGTCAAGATTCCCTCATGATAACACAAGGACAACCTGCATGCATTTAATTTTTGTCTTGAGCATTAGGGCATTAGCTCTTGCTGAAGTTGCTGGTGTTCCTACACGTTGCAGACTTGCTCAAGGTTAGGTTTCATCTCCTACTGCTGGCACAATCTCTTCTTGTCCTTATTAGCTCTATTTCCATCTCCTCTCTTCCTCTAACAGCAGCTTCTTGGACTCTGACATCACAGACTCAGCTTTCTCACCCACCACTGTATTTTCCTACTCCTTTTTTTAGAAGTTAGAAGGATGGTGTTGAATGATGCTGCTCTTTGGCTCTGAAGCAAGAATTATCCCATTTAGTGTCTTACAGTGACTCTCTGACTTTGTTTGAGACTGGTCTTTGGACTCCTACAGGAACTTGCCCTTGTTATTTTCTGCATCTTTCCTGTCACCTCAGTGCTGTGTGGGAAACTTGGAAGAGCCACTTCCACCTTGGGAAACGTGCAGCTTTCTGGGCAACACACCACAAGTCTGTGAAAAGTCACGAGCTTTACGCTGAGGGCCTGCTCTATTGAGAATGCAAAGATTTTGTCTCTTGGTCCTTTACTATATCCCGCATTTTGCCGCATTCCAAGGAAGAGAATTCTCTCTGTATCAAAAGTTTCCATGTGACAATTACGTGGCTGTCCTGTCCCTCCCCTTCTGCAGTGACAGAAATGCTGCCTCTGGTTACCTTGTGTCCTTTACACAGCCCCATGTCCCTGCTGACTCTGTGTGCAAAGAGAAGGGCACATTCCTGCAGCTGTGTCCCTTTAGAAGCCAGCACAGTGCAGAGGAGAGGGCTGGAAACCCACTGAGCCAAACTGCCTTTCCCCACTGCCACAACCACATGTGCTCCTTCTCGAGTCACAGACAAGTGAACAGAGGACAATGACCCCAACTCTTTCTTGGGCTGCCTGACTGAAATATGTGATTTGAGGTTGAGAAGGACCCTCAAGGTCTGGGACAGGTTTTCTCAAGGCACGCCATAGGTTTGCAAGACATGACTCTAATATCATTCAGTGAGTTAAAAATGCAGAGAAAAAATAGCAAAGAAATCACCTTTACTCTGGACCTTCATGATGTGCACCCCTGACTGTAATTAAAAGCAGCAGCTGACGCCTTCTGCCCACTCATCTTCTAACAGCATCTCTCCCCAAAACCACACACAGCCCTGCAGCCTCAGAGCAGGGCTTGCAGCCCAGATGGCTGCTCTGCTCCCAGCCTCAGGGAAGTGCCAAACCCATATTTGACTTAGACCTGTCGATTTACATTAAACACCTCAAGAGGAACATGGTTAATGGTGAAAAATTACATAGAGCCAAAAACAGCTGAGAGAGCAAATGAGAACAAGCTCAAAACATGAGAAGTGGAGTTAAACCAGGACAGACAGAAATGGAGAGGAAAGAGGTAACAGCCAGGACACCTGACCAGAGTGCCAACAGGCAAGGGAGGGATGGCACCTGCCAGCAGCAGCACTTCCAGTTCCCACAAGTGGAAGAGGGCAGCTGAAATACATGTCCAGGGGCTGGCTGAGAAACTTCCCTGCCCAAATTACTTTCTTCCTCTGTAGTTTCTCTTCCAATTATCGTGTGAGTGCAGAGCTCTTTGTTACAGCAGGCTGGTAATATCACCACATATCCTTCCTCACCCAGTGTCTGCTTAGCCTCACCACCTCTAGGCCACCATCTATTGACTTGAAGCTGGGTCAGGTCTTACAGCTCTCTGCGATTGATGAGCTCCATTCAGCTGCATAATTTGAACTAAAGATTTTGCCTTTTTACATGTAAATATTTCAGCAAACTAATTCCCTCTTCTAGTCTGAGGATTAGAGTTCATATGGTCAGCATGTGGGACTACCTGCAGCATAAAGAAATCTATCACCAATTACAAGAAATGCTGAGGAAGAGTGCTACACAATGATCCAGGGTAAGAAAGAAGGGCAGAATAGTTACAAGACATTATGCTCCTGCTCTGGTCACTTTACATTTTGCATAGTTGGTGAAAATCCGACTTTTCAAGGAACAATAATTTTTTTGCTGAGTTTTCTCAAGTTCAGCCATTATTTTACAGTGCTCTGAGGTGTGTATGTGACAATAGCCACTATCTATGACAATAAAACGTAACATTTCTTATTAAGTATTACAGTGAAGTGAGTGGAAGGGAGGTAATAAATATGATACACATATGGGGAGTAAAAGCAGACACCAGGAAAAACAAGAGGAGGGAAAACATAGCTCCAAAGACATCAGTTTTGAAAGCTTGCTTACTTTCTCTCTGTGCCTCTGAGATGCTGGGATTTGTTTGGGTACCCCTCAGTGTTGTGCCAAGTTCAGCTAGAATACATCCCATTCATTTCTGTCTATGCCTTACTCCTGATCCCCAGGCAGTTTTTCAGTAAGCCACACAGTTCACCAACAAACCTGACACTGCCAGGGCATTTGAAAACCTACCCACTGTACAACAAATAGCTGTTCTGCTTCCAGAAAGGCCAAACGGGCCTGTGATTGCAATTGTTATGCAATTACTGTGATTGCAGCTTTGCTGGACATTTTGCTGAAATGTCTCCGATAATCAGTGAGGAACAGAACTGACTTTTCACAAGTGCCAGTATCATCCATTTAGGACCTCAAGTCTGTCTCTATCAACAAGGCAGGTAATGTTCAGCGCTCATATTCTGCCACCTGCAGTATTTATTCATTCCCAGTCTGAACCACAAAGACAAATCTGTTCCAACAATGCTGTAGAGCAACCAAATCTTTAAGGAAGAAATAGCCTGGCTGTAGGCCAGACTCCTCTAATTAGCCTGCACAGAGCACACACTAAAAAAGCCACCTAATTAGACACATGGCAAAACTAAAGCTTACACTGCTCAACACCACACAAAACCTCCATCCTTCTCTGCTTACACTCAGCACATTCATAAAAGATGCAAAATACATTCAACTTCAAAATACAAGTGGAAAATCCCTGTAAGGCGTGTAGGTATTTGGAAGATGTGCATAAAAGAAGAAGGGAGAGAGTTGGCTTTGTCACATCCTTGGGAGTCTCTTTAGGAAGCACTTTGCAAAATGTCACTGCATGTTTGGCGGCTGTTGTGCTGGAGGGGTGGGGAGAAAACACACAGTCCCTGGTGGTCCACCTGCTTCCTTTTAGGCCCTGCTGCCTCAGGCTCTGGGATTGGTAATTACTTTATGCAGTCAGCACCAGTTGTCGCCTGTTTCATGGTTTCCTCCTTCATGACTGGTGATTTGTACCTGTCAACATAATGGCATCAGCAGGTGCAGCCATGGTGGGTGCCAAACTGAACCTGGAACTGTGACAATGATTCCAGCAGCTCATTTCAGGGACTCAATGGTCTCATTTTTTCTAGCTGCTCTGAAAATGTGCCCTGTTCCCAAACTGAACAAATCCGCTGTTGTGGAAGTTTTTATGCATTGAGTATGACATATACATTTCTTCCTTAACCATCAATAACCCTGCTAGGGGTTCTAAAGTCCTCAGCAAAAGAAGAGCCACACAATTACATCAACTATTGATGGATACTTGATGGATACTTTCATCAAGGGCATTGGTAAAAACTTAATCTTTAATACTTAAAGATGGAATCAAGGTTTCAAATGCTTAAGGGACAGTGGTCACCACATACTAGTGCTTCTTCCCATCACAATACACAGTGCAATTCTCACACTAGTGAAAAGTTTCACTGTTTTCCACTTCAGACGTCCACCTGGTCATGCACATATGATGTAAGGAAGAAGAAATATAGTAGCATTCATGTATAGTTCTCAAACATCTATGGGAATATATTATTAAAAGTCCACAAAAAATACCATGTAATGAGCTTTTGCATTTTCACGAAAACTAATGATCTATATATGTGACTCCCTGTCTCCTATTTTATTCTACTTGGAGCCTTTGTAAATATTTCTATTTAACACTTTCATTGTCACCCTATCATTAAAACCTTGCAAAAAACATCAGAAAAAAAAAAAGCAAGCTGAAATTCCAAACTAGCAGCTGGACTGCAGGAGACAAATCTGTTAAGTGAACACTAATTATTTTGCAACTTGCAACAGAATTTATCAAGAATGTGAAAACACCATGCTAAACAGCATAATTGCTCAAGGTTTTCTGGTTACATGCACCAGATAAACCCCATTATGTCTCATGCAGAGCACACAGCCATCTATTTCTAGTGTGTTCTTCAGTGCCATTGCTCTCTACAGCACTGAAAATTTGGCAATCCAGAAGTGATGCAAATGCCCTTCGCACAAGGACGAATTTTACTCAAGATAAGGAAAAATGAATACTTGAATTATAATTTCCAGAAGCTTTGACATACCACAAGAGGCAATGCAAAACAGGAGCCTTGAGGTTTCTCATTTCTCTAGCATCTGCAGCGTGTCATGTTGATACAACAAAGTTCACACTGCTAGAGAAAATTCCAAAAAAAAGCCTCTGCCTTTATTTATCTCTTAAGCTTCCCAAATTTGTCTACTTCTACTCCTTTATTATTGCATTTTAATATTTGCCTCTCCTCATACTCTAAAGGCTCTTGGAAAGGTGGACTCTATTTATTTATTTAAACGCCTTGTCTAGATCTGAGCTAGCTGTGAAGAAGCCAAATTGGCTGCAGGCAAATACAGATGGAACAGTTTCAAAATCTGAGGATTGTGTGGTTTTTTTCTCTTGAAACACTTAACAGTATAGCTGGTAGTGACATTCGGGATGACAAGGTAAGAAATTTAACAACAGCAACCACATTTTGTGAGTTAGAGGATTTGAAACAAGCATTTTGGAGCATTAAGAGATTACTGATCACAGACAGGAAGGCCCATCGCACTGTCTCTTCCATTTTAGCTGATTCCTTCTCACTTGACATGTTCCAGGATGTGGGATCTGGTAGTACACTAGTTCTTTGACTGCGGAAAATACTACTGAAAATCATTGTTGTGCTTGAACCAAATTCACTCACAGCGATAAAACTTAAAACTAGGCACTGTTTGCAGTTTTAAACAATGGGATACTTTGTTTTCTACACAATTTTGTAACTTTGTGCCTAGGCTTCCAGTTTGTCAGCCCTAGTAACATCACTGGATTTACTTTAACTCACACCATGAGAAAAACTGTGGCAGAAATAGCCTGCAGCCTCTGTAAGTCTGCAACTGGCTTCACCTGATGACTCATAAACACATATACACTGACTATTTTCCAAGCACCACCAAATGGAATGCCATAAAACCACTGCCTTTTATTCTCAGTGTTTCTGAAGCACAGTACCACAAGGAAATTCTGCTGTCTCAGAGTTTTGCTGCTCAACCCAGACAAGTCATTTACCTACTGGCAGGCTTGAGAGGGCAGCTATTTTCTTAGACAGGACACAGACATATGACACCTTTTTGAAAGAAGATGCTGTCAGAATACAACCATGATTATTTTCCTTTAATAACATGTATTTTTTTAGCTGGTTTAAAGTAACAGGGTAGCTCCAGGATTCATCAAAGGCCTTTTTACAGTGCATTTTCACAGAACTCTGATTCTTTTTCAAGAGGCACCCCTATGAATGCTGCATGAAAGCTAGAAGAGAAAGACAAGGCTGATACAGTTCCTTTTTTCCTTTTTCTCTGCTTAGCACAGAATCTCTAATCACAGTTTTTAAACATCTGTGGCTGAATTTACTGCTGCTAAAAAAGCAATGGTAATGAAAAGAGCCACAGCCAAAGTGTGTGGGATATGTCTATGTAGGGTCCTGTTACTCTCAGCCTTATCTGACTTATGACAATTCTTGATTTCTGCTGCCTATTGAGAATTCCATGGCTTACTTTTCCAGAGCTCTTGACACAATCATACTGAAGGACTTTGTCATCCTACTGATTATCTTTGGGCTGTTGTTATACAACTGCTCTACGTTAACTTTGAGAACTTGCTGTTCAAACATAATTATTTTGGGCTTAGGGTTTCTTGTTCTTCTTTTCTGTATTTGCTCAGCTTCTGTCCCAGGTGTGTCCTAGTCCCTGACTGATGTTCTATGGTCACGATGTTCTATGACAACAGACACTGTTGTCAGTAGATACAAACCTCCCATGTCCTTAAGCCACTCCCATTCAGATGACAAAGACTTTAGCAGAGAAATTCAAGGGTCTTGCCCCATGTCCTACTTAATGCCATTAAAATGGAAATGTTTCTGACTCCTACAGTTCAGCATTCCAACCTCTGCTCAAGACAGACATGTTGATTAGTTGTATTTAAGAGCTTCTTCAGTTCAAATTATCTTAATTCATCTGCTCTCTCAGTTATGTGCTCCATTTCAATAGCCTTTGAGTGAATTGTTTCTTTATGTGGCACTGAGGGCTGGGACTCAAAGAAAGGCTTGCCCTAGAAGACAATCAGGGTCAGAAAGCATTCCACTGGCAGCAGCAAAGTAAAGAGGGGACGGAACATCAAACATGCAGCCTCCAAGTGCATTAGAGCCCCCACTCCTGTCATTGCCTTGTCCCATTTGCTTATACATTCACACCTCCCCACTGCTCTCAGTTGCCAAAATGAGGAGACAGTGGTAGGAGAATAGGTCTGCTCCACTTCCTTATACATGGAAAACCATAAACCCATGATGGTTACTAAGGCATTTAAAATTAATGAAACTAAATATACTTGGTTGAGTTAAGGTGGCTATGCAACTTAGTAAATAAATTTATTTTAAAAAACACTCACTTTCTTTGTGTGACTGATCTGCAAATATTGTAGCAGTAGACCTCAAAGCTGCAACTTCAATAAAGGCCAAGTGTTGCCCTTTTTTCACACTAGAACATTGAGCTGTCAACAGAAAGAGTGATCTGAGTTCTAGAAAAGATTCTCAGTGGTGCAGCTTTCCCTGCAAATGAGTTCTGTCAAGGATAGTGTAAGAGCCACTCTGGCATGTGAGGTTTTCTTTCCATGACTTCAAATTGTTGTAAATCATTAACTGTCCCTGAAATGTTGCTACAGTTGCTAGGCAGAGGCAGCTAATTTATAAAACTTCCATGTGGCAAGGAAATCCAGATTTAGGCATTTGGAAAAAAAAACATTTAGAGCAAAGAGGGTGGGATGCAAGGAGAAAAGAGAAAATCTAAAATATACTTAACACTATGTTTTTCTCCCAAAAAATAATTATGCCTAGTGAATTTTTGAGAATCTTTATATTATCACATATGGTACATACTTAATTTGGAGGCAGCTGAACTGACAATAATAATAATATTCCAAAGTTGCTGGGTATTCTGATATGACATCAGTAGATTTTTTTTCCCCCGTTTAATAGCTCATTCTTATTTTATCATGTTTATCATTTTATCACGTCATGTTTTTGCAAACAACTTATTCTACTTTTTATTTTTCTACCTAACAATGTTCCTGGCAAGTTTTTTGCAGTAGCAGGCTAGCTGATTTACTTTGCCTGGTGCCATGCTGGGCAGTGCACCCAGCAGCTGAGGCTGTACTGCATTCATTGCTTGCACCTTGAAAAATTGCACAGCTCTGGAACTCACTCCTTTTACTGGGCTGCTGAATTGCAGGTGTCTGTCATCATACAGCCCTGAGATATGGGAAGCAGAGAATTAGACTAAGAATTTGAGTGAGAAGCTGCTCTACCCTTAGAGGAGTAAAGCCATTTTCCCTGGATGCATGCTGTAAGTCTTTGCTTCTCATTTCTGAGACACACAAACTTTTGTTTGACAAATTCTATCTGATTTATTTTCTTCCTCCCTTTCTTCTATTATTTTAAGAGTGCAATGTGCAGCCAAGTTAAACTTCAGGATTCAGAAATTAGATGTCTCTCTCAATATACCATCTTTTTCACTTCCCAGCTTTTCATACTATACCATTACAATTACATGTCTGACAGCTGTTTCATATTCATTTTACTGGATGTGTTCTTAAAAGAAAAATAATTATTTTATGTCAAATATAAATGGAAGGGGGAAGGTCTCCCACAATACTCTCCACCCCACTAAATACAGAAATAAGTTATTTGTAAGTATGCCTATAGTTACTTTTTCCACAGAAATTACTATTCTTTAATTCTCTAATGACAAAACATTCCCTGAGGCTTTTCCCTATGACTTTTATCTGACTACAAATTCTGATGGCTGGATCTTTACTGCACTTCAATAAGAAAGGTGCAGGTCTTTTTGAATAGCACCAGCCAGTATTATTTTAACCTCATCATTTGAAACAGCCTTTCAATTGCCTGAGCTGAGATTGTTTTGAGGTATCCACATTCTGGAGGGCTTCTCATGCTACCTATGGTGGCAGCAGTAACTTGGAAACAGAAAAAGTTGCTTAAAAATACTTTAAAAATAAATAAAGAATTGTTTAACTTATATTAAGGCCAATGCCAATTCACTCGGTGTAGATTTTATATGTCAACACCTCTCTTCCCATGGGCACTGACAAACAGATGAACATAGCTGGAATAGAAATTCAGAAATACTTCAAATGTGTTGATCTGTTGATGCAGCATGTTAAGTTCCCTCTGCATCACCAGTCTGATATACCTATCTGCTGTGCACTTCTTACTTTCAGCCCTTCTAGGCCTGCAACCAGTCTATCAAAAAAACTTCTTTTTCTGGACAAATTTAGACATGTAAAAAAACCCCTTAGGTTGAAATCTGAAATATTTCTATATTGGCTCAGAATGAAAATATATTTTGTTTTTGAAAAGTTGCACCTGAGGCACTGCACACCTGGCAGGGACATTCTATCCACCAGGATGGCCAGTGTCCCTCCTCATGTCACACACTGCCATGCACACGGGCCATCCTTTCTCAAGGGATTAAGTGACCTACTGTGACAAGTCCTACCATGGGACACAGTGAAAAGTAGATGTGAGGCAAAGGAGAACAGCTCTGGACACAGAGCTCCCTGCTACTGTGCCTCCTTTAAAAAATACACCAAAAGGGTTAACAGATTATTTTTTCTGTGACAGGCAAGAATGATGTGACATGGCAAAATAATGTTTCACTGCAAGAATTTCCCCATCATCCTGCCTCCAGCCCAGTCCTGATTAAATTCACACATACAAAGTAGCACTCTTTATATTTTCAGTTGTTTTCTGTGAGCCATTTTTATTCCTTTTATCTTCTTCCTGCTTTTCCTCAGGAGCAGAGATTGTTGAACTACTATTAAATATTATTTCTGGATGGAAAATAAGAAGGAAGGTTGATTTTCATTCCAGCTGAGGAAAATCTTTTAATTTCCAGAACCTCCCAAGCCACTCTAATCAATTAGAGAATACATTTATATTTTGTTTTGATCATCAACTAATTTTGATTCTTCCAGTTTGTTGATTAAGCTCTGATTAAGTATCTGCCTCTGACAACATCTAGCCTTTAAGTGGTGTCATATTGTGAAGAATCCATTCAAAATACATTTTTTTTAACTTTATATAGTACCAATTTTGAAAACAATAGCATAAAGAACAGTAAAGAAAGAGAGCGATCAAGAGCTAGCAAACAAATTGTATTCACAACCAAAAGCTTATTTACATGTACTGTGAATATTTCTATTTGCCTATGGTAAATCTAGGGGTTCAGCTCAGGGATTATTGAATGGAGAAATAAGCAACTGCCTGGCATACTAATAGGGAAAATCTCCACAGGGCACTCCACCTTTTCTGTACTACAGACCAAAACAGATTTTTTCAAACAATGGCACTGTCAAGAAAATGCTCACTGAATTAGCACTTTAGCTAGATATATTTTCATCAAAGAACACTCTGATTAAGCAAGCTTATCTCTATAAAAGGACTATATTTTAAAGGAAGACAAATTAGTTAGGATAACACATGGACTGATCCATGCCTTGCTCTATGGCATGGAGGAAATATTAAGAACTCTAGTTTCTCCTTTTTTCCTTCTTTACTTTAATCTCATCCTCATTCAGTTGCATTCCTGATTTGTGACCTTGTTTTTGTCTCCACATTTTCTTTTTTTCTCACCAGAAAAGAAATAGGAAGGATGGAAGCACGAGGGATGCCTGATGAATAGATCCAGAAGCAGCTCTGGACTCAGCAGGGCCCTGGCTGTCATCCTGCTGCCCATGAGACATGGAAGACCAGCAGCACCAGACCCAGGATCCCATGGGAAATGTTTCCTTCTCCTCACTGCTCTTTTCTGTGCTGGGAGCTAATGCTCCAATTCTGGGAGAGGGTGAGGGCCAGAAATGTGGCACCAGAGACCTGAGTTGGGCTGAACAGATCTTTCAGCAAAGTTGGAACAGATACCAATGGCAGTGGGGCAGGAGATCGGGTCCTAGAGTTTGCAATAGGGTCACACACATAAGTACAGGGCTGAGCTCTTGAAAGGATTTCTTGACAGTGTCAAAAGGACAAGACAGACAAGTGGTGCTTGTGCAGGACAAGAATGTGCTGCTTTCAGGCTGTGCAGTCCCACCTGTATTGAATTTCTGGCTGAGAGGGGAGAAACATGAAGGAGGGGAATATTGAAAAATGCACTTTAGATCTAGAGGAACTCTGCTCTAAAATAGCAGGGCCATACTGCCACAGAAATACCTCAGGAAGAAGAGTGAATGGTTGTTAAAATCACCGGACTGCAATGAGTTCCCTCTTTGATCATAGGGATGTAGACACCCAGCTCCTGACACAGCCCAACAGACTCCTCTTCCCTGCCTCTTCCACAGTTGTCAGTTTTCCCTGTCAATTCACACACTCAGACAGGTCCTACCTACCCCATGACTGCAATGAGCACTGGGTTCTATACATCAGTCCCTCTATTTGATGGAGTTGAAGAAAGAAGGAAAAGAGGAAGCTACAGAAAGCTGATGTTAAGGGAAGACAGTTATTTTTTTGTGCAGGGTAGAAACTTACTCCTTTTGAACCTCTGATTAGCTGCACCTTTCTCTTTTACAATAGCAAAATTAAAAACCAGCAATGCAAACAGAAGTCACGAGGTCATAGGAGCAGTCTGACACATCTGATGCAGCATATCTGCTCCATAGAGTAGCATATTCCTAAGGTACCTCTCTTTGGTCTTGTATTTTCCCATAATCTATCATTTCTGAATAAATGTAAACCCAAGACATATTTAAAGCATTCCCTGTTTTGAGCTGGCAATAGGACCTATGTGTGAATTTACCTCTCTTTATCTCTGCTGTAATTACTAACATTCTGAGTTGCTTCACAATTAACAACTGCTGTAGGTGATTTTGTCACGAGGCATAAAAATATGAAAAAATATTAGCTTTATAAATAGCAAGATAAAATATAAATAGCAATAGATCATGGTTTTGTCATATTAACAGAAAAAAAAATCTTAAGTTTTCTGATTCCTTTTCCCCTAAAAAATCTTAGACCTATGTGGAAAATATTTACATTCATCCCTACTAATGGAAAGCCATAATTTTTCTCTGGTTGCACAGTCTGGAGAAGAGAGCTGGTCTATTAAGCAAGTGATCTTGCTTGAAATACTACCAATTATATATTGACCCAGGCTAACAAATCCATCCATATTACACGCAACCAAAACTCCCATCTGCTCAGGCAACAAGAAAAAGCTCTGTGAGCTTCTCCCTTCTTGGTGCCAAGGATGCCATCTTGATGCCAAGATACATTATTTGTTTTATGCTGCAGATGCCACCATGAGAAGTTCAGTCATGCCCACCAAACAGAGCTCCACATCCATGTTTCCTACAGGGTTTAACATGGCAGATTCTAGAAACATTTCCTGGGTCTGATAGTTCTCATATCCCTCATATCCAAGCTCTCAGATCCCTAGTACAGGGAACACTGTAAGCACCATGCCTACAAGTCTGTCTCAAAGGAGAAAAGTACTTTTTCCAGGGCATCCCAGTTGTGACTACCATCCATCCCTACTTCTGACTGTGGAATAGCTAATTCAAGACAGACTGAATGAAAAAGAAGACCTGTAAATAATTCCCCATTCATGAACTGTTGGTTAAATGTAAACTGCTATTTAGCAGTACATGAGAGGCTGGATTTACTTTCCACTACTGTTTGGACTGTCCAGTCTTTTCCAGTCAAAAACTTGACTCTCAGGAAACCATGCCTTCTGCAACTAAACTCTTTTGCTCTAAAGGCTGCCTAGAGACTATTACACATACTCAGGTAACAATGACAGATTTCAGTCTACTGCAGTTAAAATGCTTCACTTCAAACATGCTTTTAGACAGAATGCCAATATCTGTCCTAATCAACTTCAAGCTCATGCTGAGTAGCCTTCTAGTCTTTGCTAGTCCTCCTGAGGACCAGGTTAGACACTTCTCACAAGAAAGAGTTTCCATTTAAATGTATCAGCCTTTCAAATCTCAACTAGTAACTACTATATGAGACAACAGAGACAGTAAGCATGTTGTTTCTGTGGGTGTATTCACACCAGTGAGGCCATTCTGGGTGGGCTTTCCTGTTAGTTTGAAGCTGTGGATTTGCAAAACATCAAAGCCTGAACTGTCAGTCCAATTAACTGTTCATGAACAACATTCGGTCCAAATATGAATAATATAATAATATTATGAATGATCAATTCATAATAATCAATTAATAATCAATTCTATTTGCCAGGCTTGATGATGAAAAACTTTTTGTTTCCATTAAAACATTTTTGTATATTCTGTTATATCCCATATTTTATGTTAAATTATATACATTTTACAGGCCAGGTAAGAAATCTAGTGAAATCACATAATGCTGATCTCATTGCAAAAGACCAAGTATCTTCTCAATTATAAGTAGTTTGCCTATAAGAAGACATTATGGATAGGCTAGAGCTAGGATTTTTTTATGTGTTTACATGTAGAACAATAGAAACTGATAGTGTCATCTGGCCATTCAGACAGGGAACATCCAGTGGAACAATCAGGGAAGTCTTCAAAAAGACAAGAGGTGTGAGGGAAACACTGGATCCCTTTATGGATACCAGCATGACAGCTTTAATAGTGGGAAGCTGTCTAGCTGATCTCACACTATGCTGTGGAGACTCTCCTCTTTTTACACATATCTAGGGGAATGTGTCAGAAAGTGTCTCCACAGGCCTAATTCTATGATGTGGATTTTGACACAGATGCTGTTCGTAGACACAAAAGTAAGAGCTCCATAAAATCTGAAGGAAGCAGAGTTTAAATTGAATCTAAACAGGCTCCAGCACAGTAAAAACAAAGGCATTTCTTAAAATCAAGTTTTCTTTTCAATCCCCTTGATAGTTTGTACTTGCATTTTAGTATGCAATTTTGCTGATCAAGCACTCTGAAAATAAGGCAGGTTTTACAGTGCAGGTTCCTATCTTCTAAAGATGAAACAGAATAGAAATTGGAGATGACTAACAATCAGTTACTCACCTTTGCTGTAATTATGGTATTTGGCCAGTAACTTTTATGGAGGTAGGTTAGAATTTATTGCTCATCTGAGATAACTGCTTCTTTTATATGAACTTTCTGAGGTTGCACTGGCCATTCAAAGGCATAGCAAATTTCCCAGGTGACTATTTAAGAATGTAAAGATATCAAAAACTGGGTAATTCATGGAACTGTTTATAGGAAACCTAGGCTTTTAACCCAGTATAAAATAGTATACTGGTTCTACCTTGAATGGTGTGAAAAGCAGCCCATCCACAATTCAATCATAGATGTGATTTTAAAAGTTGTAAAGAAAAAAGCAAATATATGAAAGAAGAAAATGTCTGATTCTCTTACTGTGACACAGAAATATGGCAGTATCATTAAGAAAAGATGGTAATTCCAAGCATTACATAAGGAGAGCAAAATCTGACTAGCAATCAGTGGAGAAAACAGAAAATTAATATCTTAATTCACCAGCACTCCTTGCATGATTTCACTAGAACTGTACTTACCACTTGAGCAGGAGTTGCTGCTGTGCACACGGCAGATGCCAAGCCTGCCTGCTGTTCCCTGGAGGGTGAAAGAGTTATTGGAAGAACTGACAAAATACTTCCACAGAACAGTGCACAACATGACCCAGTCAAAGTCCAGATCTGATCACTAAATCATCCTGAACCCACTAGAAATATGCAGAAGGCTCTCAAGAGCAAAAACGAGTTTTTTTCTAAGTACAAACTGAAGGCAAACTTTAAAAATGAGAAACAAACAATAAGCATAAGAGCACTTAGAAATGAAGATCTTACTGTGGTTTTGGTGAATAAATCCTCCTAGGCTTGGTTTAATCCTGACTCAGTCACTTTCTGGGTTTTAGCAAATGCTAAACACGTTGCACTTGTCACGTTGTGTGTCCCTGTTCCTTCCAGCAGTCTGCACTGTGCCACTGATGCTCCTGTTGCTGGGCTCCTCTCCCTGTGTGCCCCTGTGCTCTGGGAGCTGCTCTCCCAACAGCATTTTCAACAGCTCAAAGGGCAGAAGAGTGTCCCTTCCTTTCCAAGCAGTCTCTCATCTCACAGACATTTCCTTTCTGAAAAACAAAATGTACAAATAAATAAAATACATATTGAGCACCATGATATGGAAAAGAACTCTTCAATGTAAGTACATTTTCCTGTATATTTTCCAACATTTTCTTTTATCTCAGAGGTTTTTTAAATTTCTAAATAATTGAATTTGTGATGATTTTAATTAAAACAATAAAACTCCATATATATAGCTATCTCAGTGATCATTACAAATGAAATACAGATACTGAAGAACCCACAATTTTTTTGTGCACTGGTAATTTATTCCTTGCTAATGGCAAGCTTATGCAGAGATGTAAGACGGAAAGGAAACTTATCCAAATAGCTAATTATTAGTACTCAAAATTTTCTTGTATTGCCACAGAGACCTGATTTGGCATCTTTATATCTTAATTAAACATTTAGGAAAAAATTATTTATTATCCTCTATAACCTCTCTGATCATGGTTTAGAGTATTGAAATTTGCTTTGGTCCACCACCAGTGGAATTGTTCCACAAAATCCATATAAAACATTTTATTGGTAGAGAATTCAGATTTCGTACAGCAGCTGTGACTGAGTGCAGACACTAAATGTTTAGGAGAAAATACTATTCTTAAAAAATGTTTAGTAAGATGTCTTCTGGGAAGAAAACCCTTTCATTCACCTGCTTATCACCTCTGCCCAGCCACTTCTGTTCCCCCAGGTTTTGTAAAGATCCACACCTGAACAGGTAAGATATTGAAACCAGTGCCACCACTGAGAGCAAGGCAGGCAGGCTTTGGTCATCAGCCTTTACTCGACAGATGACAACTTAACAATTAACACATGCACACATTAGAACCACCTGCAGAAATGCTGCCTCTCTAGAGATGGAGACTTGCTTGGAGTATTGTGGCAGGAGAGAAGGCTTAGGAAACAGGGAGAGTGAAGTCTGAAAGGAAATGGGCTTCAGGCTTGCTCCTGCTGCTGTGTAACAACAGCACACACTGCTATTACTGTGTAAGGCTGTTCAACATGGAAATCACTGTTAGAGTGCAAGGTAAAGTCCCTGTCTTTGAGGCTGTAGTGTTGTAACACAACTGCTCACGGGAGGAGGTACTTTATTATTGGAGCAACTGGTATAGCTGGAAAGAATAAGTCCATTTTCCCTGTACTTATTACTTCTCAGGTGAAATAATGTCCTTAAATCATGTCCTTTCTCTTCCTCTTCATCTTCTCCTCTTATTTCCAACTTTCAGGCTGTCATTTTGATGTACTTTTCCCTCCTCTCCCTAAAACAGGGCTTCTGGCTTTAAATCTCCAAAATATTGTCTTATAGTCATCTAACAATTAAATAAGCTACCAGATTTAGAATGCAGTTACTATAATCCATTACTTTTAGAACATATATAAGACTTGGATGATTACCTCCAGTTATCCCTTCCAATCACTATTTTATGATTCTATAGCTATAATGCATAATCTTAAAAATTCACGAATCAAGATATTCTGTCTGCTGAGAAAAGAGAGAATGCTAGCAGATCTAAACAACTCATTGGCTTTGCCATTCCTTTTCAGGGCTCTCGACACTACTGTTGAGGGAATTCCCCACAACTGGAAGGAGTAGATGCCTGTCAATCAGAAAAATCAGTTAATCATCTTGGTTTTATACTCAGGTTTTCCAATTTTTTATCTCCTTTAAAAAACCAAAGTGTCTCAGAGAAATACATTTTTGTTTGGGTGGTTGGCAGAAGGGCTGCTGAATTAAGCTGAGAAATTATGCACTGGGTTTCAGTGAAAACAAACTGAGCCCTTAATTGATGCAAACTGATTTGGGGATCACTAAATACGTAATGACCAGAATCAGATTATTTTGGACCATGGCCATGTTGTTCCCTACTGTTGATGCAGTCCTCTGAGCAGATTGCTGAATTACTGCTGTTCACAGCAAACACTGAAAAACAACTTCTCAGCTTTACTGGTCATATGCTCAGGAATCTCACAACCTCCAGCACAGGGCAAGCAATGAGAACTGGTTATTTATCAGGTGTTTTGATGAAGGGAAAACGCAGTGCCTCTGGGTTTTTTTCTGGATCAAACTTAAAAAGCAGAGCTTTTCCATTGTTGTTTGTTTTTCTCTTAGAGGAGTCATTAAAACTGATTGCTCTGGCTGATTTACAAGAACTCAGGTTAAGACAATAAAGAACTAAAATGCTTACTGAGAGGATAATGCAATTTGCTTTTCTAGTTATATCATTGCAGGTGGGCACAGCTCTGAGCATTCTCATAGAAAATATCCTCAAAGCATCATGTTAATAGACAATAGCTAACAGTCAGAACAGTTTTCACAGAAAGGATAATTCCTGGAGGCAGAATATTTGCTAGTGAAATGAAATAAATTAACTTTTTAAATTAACACTGTGTGACTTTTACAGATATTACAGACTAACTAACCCATTCACCCCGAGTTAAAAATAGTTTGCTAATTATAGGAAGAACAAACTAGATTAACCCTCTATGCCATCAGGTAATTTCATTACTCAAAAGTCACAAAATATAAAGCAAAAGAAACCATGTGATCTGAGATGAGAATTTCTATCCCATTCCTCAACATAACACAAATGTGCATAATGGCAATCCTTTTCAAACTGACAATACTTTATTGTAAATCAAACCCACGTACATCTCTCCAACAAATACTCCAAAAAAATCCTTATTGTTTTAAAGCAAATGATCCAGCAATCAGCAGTGCCTGAGGGGAAGGTGGCGGAGAATACTTGACCTGCTTGACTAGAGCTGCCATAGCCTGTGACAAAATTTGTTATTACAGCTGCATTTTCAACACTGGAATATGAAAGTCACCCTGTTGTGGATGCTTGGTGTAGTTTTTCCCCTCTCTTTAGGCTCTTACTGCTAAATCCTAGGAAGGAGTAAGAAAGACTCAAATGGATCATCTGGTACATCCACCCGCCCCAAATCAACTAAAGCATTTCTGACAGATGGTTCTGTAACCACTCTAAAAACCTCCAACCTCCCCAGCCTCTATATGCAATCTATTCTAGTCCTTAATTATCTTTGTCACTGGAGCATTCTTTCTACAAAGCTCCTCCTAAATCTGCTTTTGTTCCAGTTAAAGCATATTACTTTTTGCCTCACAACTTCAAGAGAACAGTTTGTTCATCTTGCTCCTCGCAGAAACTTCTAAAATATTTAAAGCCTGCTGTATCGCTCAGATTTTTAGGCTAAAATGCAGTTCCTTCCATTTTTCCTCACAGGCCAGTATAATATCAGACAAAGCTGGTAAGAGGACAAGACAGAGAATATGAGGTTATCTAGAGTTTCAGTCTGAGGAAGTTAAAGCAGAGTTAAAGAAGAGTCAAGGCACTTTCCATACAGAAATTGAATTTTGCTCACATCTGAAATCTTCTTCTACTTTGGCACTTCCAGGAGTCTTATCAAACAAACAAAGCAGCTACCCTTCAGCAAAGTGGCACAGACAGAGTTCAGAAAAGCTACAGGCAGCTTCAACTACCTCTGAAACAAACCGTGAAAGAGCATCAGGGAAAGTTTTTTCTCATTTGTTCTAATCAACCCAAAGATTCACATTCACATAGTGGCAAATCTTTCTATTTGGAGAGTTTTTTCTTATGATATTGAAAATATTGTCCAAGTCACCAGAGCTGCTGGGCTGACAATCTCAGCAATCACTGGGTCCAGATGAGGTTTTTTTCTGCTCAGTGCATAGGAGGGTGTCGCCACCCTCTCTGCCATTTGCTGAGATAAACTCCAGGTTATCCTTGGTGCTATTAAAGTTATCCTTGCATTCCTGATTGCTTTAAAATTCATCCTGGGCATTCCCCATGAGAAAGCAGCATAACAATACTGTGCATTTGCCAATAAACAGATTATTGTGGAAAATCAGTTTTCAAAATAGGAGAAACCTTCTTCATCCCATTTTAATATAAAAGCAGACTGCATTACCAGTTTTGGGTTGTTTACTTCGTACCAGTTAGAAGGGTTACTGACAAGTTCAGTACCTCTTACAGTACCTGTGCCTCAGAAAGGGAAGGCCACACAGCAGCAGAGCTGTGCCCCTGACACTGAAGTCGTGCAGAGGCACTTGATTTAGCAATATCCTGAAGAATACAGGCAGCATGCTTGCTCACAGAGAGCTGTGCAATATTTAATGCCCCCTACAAACAGAGGATGCAGCTCCTCACTAAGATAAGAAAGCAATCTCAAAATTAAATCTGCAGTTGGATGTATATGGCCAGGGCCCCTTATGTTTCTCTGCTGAGGGTCCTGAGAAAGGAGATCATTACCATGATGTGTTCAAAACAGTATAGAGGAAAAAAGCATAGCTTCACAACATCTGATAGAGATTAGAAATGTTTGGTTGTGTTCAGGGATCAAACAAGTTAGAAAATCCATAGCTCTTTAGATAACTACTGAATTTGATAAAAAAATCAAATATACCCTATTTTTCCCTCTGTAAATTGACAATAGGATAATTTCTCTAACTTTTCTATATATTTACCCTAGAAGGGAAAAATAGAAGATAATTTTTAATGGATGTAAAGCAGTGAATATGTAGGAGAGCAGCTAAGCCTCATAAGAATCCTTCTGATAATTGGGCTTGCTTTAATTATATAGATGAGAAGTCAGCAAATAGCATTTTATATGCAGTCTTTGAGGAAAGAAATGCAGTGCACACTCCAAAATACTAGAACGCTAGTATCAAAGGAAACATATTAATCCTTCCAGCCCCAATCTGCTTATTCTGATTTTTAAATGTCTGACTGAAAAAATAAAGATTTGTGATAGTGAAATTAATAAAGAACAAGAAAAGCTAGTTTTAAATCACAGGCCCCAAGTGATGTGTTGTATCTCTGTTGCAGCTATCTAGCTGGGGGGACACTGGAATTATTCTCTAGGTAGTGGAGAGGTCTCTGAAGCAGAGATCCAATAAAGAATTTCCCTAAGGTCACCCAGAGGCAGGGACAGAACCACACTGCCAGAGTTCCAAGCCTGTGTTCCTGTGACTGCTAATATCAGGAACATGGACATGGATGCAGTTTGCTGTTGTGCCAGCTAACGCCACTCTGGGATCAGCACAGGCAGCTCAAGCAGATTAATTTATGCCAGCAGTATATGGCAAAGTGTAAATAAAGCAGCTGCAAGATAAATATGAAGCAAAACCTTACATTCCACGCTGGCCTGAAGCATCTTGCTTTACAACCAATGCTTAATTCAGTGTTACAGAGTTCAGGGCAATTACCTTTAAGGCAGAGGTGTCTGTCACAGCGAGTCCTTGCTCGACCCTTGATGGGTGACATTGACAGGCAGTTGGCATTTCAGGACAGTCCATGCAGCTCTTTCAGGCTGTACAAGAGGGAAAAAAAAATAATAAAAAAGAAAGTAATTACAATCACCAAAGACACAAAGCTCCTTCTGCCTTCATCCTTATTCTATGAGCATTCCCCCTTCACCTTCCACATTATTAACCATGTTTTTAACAATGGAATAAAAGCTAGCACAGAAGCCACTCATCTAAGGCAGATGGGAAATGTCAGCTTGAAATTACAGGTTGGAATGTAAAAATACAAAAGAACTCGTGGCCTTTACAATTTTTTTGGTTTGATTTGTGAATAAAGTGTGGATACCTCTGGGAAGCATTCATTCTCCAAATGGCTTTGGCTAGCATAACTCTAAATAAATACACAAGCATGCTGGTTTTCTCTTAAAAATTTGGTAGTTGCATTCACATTATAATTGGTAAGTGATATTTGTGTTCAAAACAGCACATTAATCATAAGAGACATGACCTTTAGAAAGATAACATTCTTGCTCTTTTTTATTTGGTTTGGTTTTACCTTGGGACAAGACACTGCATAAGTTAAGGTAGGTCACACTTCATACAAATGGAAGAAAGGAGACAGTCATTTAAAATATGCCACCTATAATTTTACCTAAGAAAAACACAGTTATATGGAGTTGCTCCTATAAAGTTCAGCAAAGCACTGGAAATCTCTAGACCAATAGAACTTAATTCAGGTACTGCCATAATAGACAATTAAAATGCCTCCATAAATACATCAGCAACAAAAAGGGGGCTAAGGAGAATCATCATCCTATACTGGATTCATGGGAAAACACAGTGACAAAGGCTGAGGTACTTAATGTCATCTTTGCCTCAGTCCTTAACAGTAAAACCAGATGTTGTGCAGGTCCCAGCTTCCTAAACTGGAGGACAAAGCTGGGGAGCAAATGAGGCCCCCATAGTCCAAGGGGAAATGGTCAGTGACCTGCTACAAGTGATGGGATTAGAGGAAGTGGCCTCAGGTTCACTAGAGGAAGGTTAGGTGGGATATTAGGAAAAACCTCTTCACCAAATGGGTTACCAAGCATTGAAACAGGCTGCCCAGGGAAGTAAGTGGTTGAGAGCTATTTAAAAGGTGTGTACACGTGGTGCTTAGGAACACGGTTTAATGGTGATCAGAATATCTGAGATTAAAAGAAAAAACTGTACAATAATTCAAGTTATTTTTTCCATGTTGTTTGAAGCTTTTTATCTGGACAAAAGAAGCACCACTGAAGCTGTAAAGACATCAAAGACCTCATTGTTCCAATATATGTACAGAAAGTTTGTTCTGTTTTACTCCCTTCAAGACCATAGAGGTCATTTCAATGAAAGTCATAATGAAAAAGCCTGAAGAAAATATGCACTCTCTTACACTGGTGCACATGCATGAGCATATCTATAATTCATAAAAAACTTATGAAAAAAGGGATAAGAAAGGAAAAAAAGCCTGAAGTTGATTCTTATCAACCGTCCAAGTTTTTTTGGTGTGAGGGGGCTTAGATCAGTACCCTGCATTTGCAAATCCCATCCCCCATAATATAATTATATGGTCTGCCAGAAATGAAATTGCATGTCATGAAATACTGCACAACTCCATAAATAATTAGTGTTTCCATTTCCCAAAGCAAATTGATAAAACTGGTATTTGGCTTAGTTTTTGCAGGTTCAAGAAGCTCTGTTAGGCTTGTGTTATTAATTCAGTCTTCTACAGCTGGACTGATAAAAGCAGAGATTTTTAAATTCACACCTTTTGCCAGTATGAAGGGCAGGTTAGATTTAGAGGAGTTAAAGGAGGTTCAAAGTCAACAAAAATGCCTTTTAAGACAACAAATAGTATGAGGATTTTAAAATTTACATTTTAAAAAATCTATTCAAATTAGCAATTCTTCTGTTTAATTTACTGAGAGGAATGCAGTGGCTGTGTGGAATAAGCCATGAAACTTTCTGCCCATATATTTCAGCAGTCTGAATCAGGTGGCATTTGCATCAAAGGCATTCTGCATTTTTGTGATACTGATACAACCTTCCAGAGAAACCCCCGAGGAGTACAAACCTCAGGGATCAATTGATTCTGAAAGCAGATCTTGTCCTTGCTTTTGAAAGCTCTAATTCTATGACAGATACCCATCTGTGCATCTCAGTTGCACATCAACCACATCAACCTAGCTTAAGGTCAGATATTTCTGAAAAGCAGATATTCCCTTTCTTAGGAAATAAAAACAGAAGCAAACCTAAGCAGATGAAGATACACATTTAGGCACTCAGCAAATGCTACTTTAGAATAAATGCAGGAATCAGAGAATGGTTTGGATTAAAGATCATCTTGTTCCAACACCCCACCATGGGCAGGGACACCTTTCCCTGGACCAGGAATCTTTGTGACTCCTCTGATTATTAAGCCTTGAGATTCTGGCAAGACAGCTGCTGCTGTCAGCTCAGCAAGGCTGGCTGCTTGCTAGAAACATGACAGTTTAGAACAAGGCAATTGTCAATTTTGGCCCATCCTTTGTTTCTGGAGAATGACATATAAATTAGGAATAGAGCTCCTCAAAAATCAAAGCCATCCTGCAGGGAGTATCATAGTCATTCATATGGAAGAAATGAGTCTTGGCTTATTTCAGTCTTGTTTGCCAGGAATGCAATACAAAAATCATCCAGATTAAACCTTTATCAATTTCAGCTGTCTACATTTCTATTAGTACATTGAATTGTTTTGGGACACAGACTAATGAGAATGATATGACAGCTGTAATTTGAGTTTGATTTTGTACAATTTGCAGGTGCTTCCACAGAATCCAAGCACTGATTTGGACATTGAGGAAAATGAGAAAAAAAAAGAAGAGAAAAATAAATTAAAAAATACACACTTAAAAATGCATGTAAGCTAGTCACATCACTGGGTTTCCCTCTAATAGACTAATTTAGGTTTACATTCTAGATCTTCTTTTTATTTGTCCTTCACATGGTAGATGAAAATAGCAAAACCAGGAAGCTTCCTCTCTGCTGGAATTCAATGTAGATTTTTATTATAATTTTCATTAATAATCATGTATGAAATTCTATCAAAAAACAAAAGACACACACCTATATTCCTATAGCTAATTATATCAATATGCTATTATTAATACACAGCATCAGACACAAGCCTAAATATTTCACACAGTGTGAAATTCTAACCTTACTTTTCTAATAGAATGTGCTAAAACCAAGCAGACCTCATCTACCAGAATGCAGAAGAGACAAGTGAACAAACCAAAACCAGCAGGTATTAGTGCCTGTACCATGTGCTCTCCAGCAAGAGGTACTGTGGTGTTGACTGCAATATTTACATGCCTGTGTAGGTTACACTGCTCTAAAATAGAAATGTTCACACAAGTAGGAGAATTCATATCCTGAGAAAGGTGACACAGAAATGTCTGTCTGTGATTTATTGATTTGTAATGCTGAGTAAGGTCAGCTCAGCAGCAAACAGATATCCTATATTAACAATGCCTTTCTCTTGGGAATACACAAGGAAATTTCTGGTAACCAGATAGAAGGCATAACTTTTCAGGTTCACAGAAACTGTGGATTAATATCGTCACTACAGAACCGTATCTGCACGATTAAAAACATATTTTCAAACATTTCTTCAAGCCATAGAGATCACCTGAATATGTATGAATTTGGAACGTATTGCCCTCATTCTAACTCGCACACTTGATTAACCCAGAATCCACAAGTATGTCCCATCATTACATCTCTCTGTCAGTCTTAGCAAATGGCTTCCAAAAAAATACAGCAGGGGGAAAAAACACAAACCCAAACAAACAGGAAATACTGCAGCTTTATGTAGAAATACATAGGAATACCTTTCTGTAGCCTGTACCCCTAACTGTCTACTGACAGCACAATGCAGACCAGATTCCTTTTCAAAAACCTTGGCTGTCTTGTTAGTTGACCACCAGGAATGATAGGCAGGGGATCTGAAGGTTAGTTTGGAAGCTGGGCAAGAAGCCAAGGAAGTTGTGTGGCAGCCACACCAAAACCGTTCCATTTCACAGCTCTTCTACCTTTCCAGAGACTTGGTAAGAGTTAAAAGAGTGTGAGGAATATGGAGTGAGGTTCAAGAGCAGTTCAGATGTAGTAGCAATGATCTACGTGCACCATGACACATAACTCATCCTTTGAATGTTGTTACTAGTTTTTCAAAAGGAGCAATGAAACACCCCTGGTTCCAAACACTGAAAAGGAGTATAAAACCCAGTGTGCCATGAGAACCAAAGCACCATCAAGGGGATCAGCAGATCTAAATGAGTTTTTAATGGTAATAAGTGCTGACTGACCTTTCCCATTAAGTAACTCACATGTCTAGAGCAGACGCTGGAATATTCAAAGTGCACTAGCAAGAGGTTAAGGGGACAAACTCATCTTTTAGAAAGAATTAATAGTCCCCATTTATAAATACAACTGTTTTCCAGAAAGGCAATTTTCAACAATGTTCTTGAGGTATCTACCAGCTCAGATCTGAACAATACCACTGAAAAATCATTACACTTATGTGGAAAACCACCCCAAGCACAGGACTTAAGTAGAACTGGACAAAATTAGCATGCACCTGAGACACTAGTCTGTGGTTCATTCAGTGGCTCCAGCAGTAACCTGGGACTCTGGAGATTGGGGTTTACTCTCCTTCTTTGGAGCACATAACCACTGAAGTCTGATGAGGTGACCTCATGCAGCTGTGCCTAAACTTCTAGCCTGCAAAATGAGAGTATTGCTCCTTACTTCTCAGGATGAAAAGAGATACGTTAGGCAATTCATTCTCTATGCAGTAGGACAAATAAAGCTTCTGGGTGTATACATTTCCCCTTTTCCCTTGCTACAGGGTATTCATCTTCTTTTGTGTGTCTCCATGACATCTGTGCTGGACAAAACCAGGATATGTAATACCTAATTCAAATAACAGTAGGCCAGCCAATGCCTCCTTCCTGACTGGCTCACCAGCTGCTTCCAGCCATATGTACAACAATTCAATTCTGCCAACTTGACCCTTAGCAAACAATGATTTATGGTTTCCCGCCCTATCCAGGTTTCACTTCTTAAAAATCAAAATACAAGATTCACACTCTGACACATTCATTACGCTTTGAAGCTAATATTCCCTCAAAATACTGTCCTGTAAATCAGGACAAGGAAAAATGTGATACCTCCTGGATCTGCAGAGTGGGAAGGTTGGTTACTAACAAGCAACAGTATGGGGATACAAATGAAAAATGAAAGAGAAGTATGCACTACTTATGAGGTGCATACTTTGAAATGGTAAAGCATCATCCCTCTCAGGTACCAAGATATGTCCTAATCATTCGGGCCTGAAATTATGGTGAAAGAAAAAGGTTTTTCAGCCAGGTAGAGTATTTCCCTTGTGGACTGAATCTGAGGGGTCCCATTCACTTGTACATTTCATAATTCTGGTTCTTTTTGGCCATAATGGAGGACATATCTAAAATCCGCAAGGAAAATCCAAGGATCCCATGAAATTACAAAACTTTAAAATTCACAAGACCTTTTATTCTCTTCTAAGAAAACATAATTCCAGCCAGTTTAATTGTGACAATGTAGACTTTGGCACGTCAGATTAAAATTCTGGAAACCTTCTTTACACATCCAGACTGAGGGCATGTGGTCCATACCAAAAGGATTTATTTTGGAATGGCCTGTGGGTTGGGAAATTGCCTGAAGAGCACTGGGAAAGAAAGCTTTTGGATCCTGCATGAAGACTTACAGTGGGAATTCAGTTTAAGTATGTGCTCCTAGGCAAATGATTCCTAGTATTGCCATTCTGCAACTTTTTCAATCCACTGCAAGGAAAAAAATTCTGAAGCTGGTTTTTTTCAGTGCATTACATAAAATACATGCATTATTACTTCATTTATTTAAATACAACTGTCAGCTCTCATGTTCTTACTCTTTCTGAGACCCTGAAAGACACAAAAGTCTCTAACACAGTGAAATAAAGGTCAGCATTTTATTGTATCACTTTGCCTTTGCACTGCTCTTTCATCCAAAATATCCCTTAAGGATGTTTTTCACTAATGTTTATCTGCCACACAGTCAATAGCAAGAAGACTGTGTCTATAGAACACTATTGTCTTCTGACCATTGCTTAGCTACTACTAGTAATCTAAACTGAATAGAGAAATCCACCATTTTCAACACAAAGCCAGGTCTTCAGATAGCAGTAAGCACGTGATTTAAGTGAGAGAGAGGCACAAGACCAGAGATCATACAGGAACTAGAAATACCACAACTGGAAGAACAGAATATTTGCTTGCTGAAAATACTTGGCTTCTTCACAGAATCACAGAAGGTCTGGGATTGGCAGGGAACTGTGGAAATCATCCAGGCCAACTTCCCTCACTCAAAGCAAGGTCTTCTACTGCAGGTTGCTCAGGAGTGACTGCACTCAAGTTCTGAATAACTCTGAGGAGGGAGACTCTACAACCTCCCTGGGCAATCTGTTCCAGTGTCTGATCATGCCTACAGCAGAAAGTTTTTTTAATGTTATAATTTTCCTTGGTTAGCTGTCTGCACTCTGAGTTCAGAACCGTGCCAGTGTGAGTCTTGTCATTTTATGTCGTAAAAAGTCTTTTAAGCCCATTAAGACACAGGCAACATGTGCAACAATGATAGAAGACAACCAGTACCCTGGGATCAGCATCAGAGTAACAGTTCTGTGAGACATACTTTGGTGGAGGATTTCAATGGGTTGACACAAGAACTGCAGAAGGTAAGCTGACTTGTTTTGTGGTGTGTTTGTGGTAGTTTTTATTTAGAGGGACAAGAAGAAGCTGCTGGCAGAAGCAAATAAGGTTTGATTCATGTCTACATTTGTCTAGTACATTACAAAAGCCACCAGACCTTCAAACCATATTATAACTGCTCTTGGGCAGCTCTGTGGAGAGTTGTGCACTAACAGAAATAGCATGACTTAAATGCACTAGAAAAGGGTTACATCATTTCATAAAGATGCTTCACTTAGGGTTGTTCATTTTATATTTTAAATCAGTTGCACTTCATGCTAAAAAATACATCAGGACTCAAATCCTCTTTTAAAAAATGAATTTCTTGAGGGCCAGGAAAGACAAATCATTAATAAAAAGCAACCTTGAATCTGATCTGGAAAACAATTCCCTATGAGAAAACAATTGTGCTAATCCTACCAAACAATTACACAGGTGCTTCACCTTATTCATAGGAAGCCCCTAGATGACGACCTCTTTCCTCACTATACAGGAGCATTTCCAGGCAGTCTCAGTTCCCAGATTGCCATAACCCACCACCCTAGTGTGCCTGCACACCCATGAGCATGGACTGAGTGCTTCTGTCGTCCCTCCATGACATGGAGCCATCATCTAAATAACTTCAGGGTGTATCTCACATCTCCTCCCAGAGCACCACAACCAAAAATATAAAATAATCTCGTGCCAAGACAGACTTCCACTGGTCTCAGAAACCTGTGCTATTTCACCTATTGTCCATCTTTGAAACATTAAACTCTAAAACATCTTTTTATGCTCCTGGAAAACACGTAGTACCAGGAACGTTATGAAAATTTAAGTAATTGGTCATCATCCTGTTGTCATTAAGAATTTTATATAGAAGCCATTATTATTTTTCTTTGCTTAACATTTCTCTCATTTCTCCTCCTCTTCACTGAGCCACTCAGAATGTTTTAAGCCATATCACCTCACCCTATTCTCCTTTGTCTCCTTCTCCTTCTTTCTTTTGCAAGATAGGTGTATTTTAATTAAATCTCTTAATTTCTACAAATAATCTCATAACCATGATCTTTCTCATAGTAGTTTAGTGGTCCTAAACTCCTTCCATTTTGGTGTTCATAGCTTTCTGATACAGCAATACCCGGGGAAAAATGCAATTTTCAAGAAAGAGCCATACTTGGAGCCAAGTCAACATAAATGATTAATTTCTATTCCATAATGCATGCATCCACAGTACTACTCAAAATCCTTCTGACCATTTGTGCTGATTTGTTCCAAATTTATATCCCCCCTCCCTTATCTAATAACTTCCTATCTGCACAACTGGTTTACAGATTTCTTGTATCACTGTTGATTGTTTGGATTATTTTTCCTAAAACTGTTTTGTTTCATTTTTCTGAGTTGCAAATCACTTTCTTGCATTCTAACCTTCCCATCACCTTTCTAGCAACTTTGGCCTTATCTTCTAAAAAAAAACCCAAGAGCCTTTCTGTAAACTCTTCAAGCGCTGATTCTGATTTAAACTCCATTTGCACCCATTCTGCATGCAACCATGCATGATCAATACCACCAGACAATTGTATGATCACAAGTTATATCTAGAGTGGACCTGCCATGTGGATAATTGCTCTACAGATCAATAGCTTTTGATCTCACACTGCTATCAGTAATCTTTTTTGAATATGCAACCCATATATTTATATTTGTAAATAATGTACCTGTGTTACTTTGCTAATGTATTATTTACATTATAAAAACATACATTAAAAAAGCAAATGAAAAGTGAAAGGAAATTAAAGGTTAAATAACCACAATTTAAAAAACCACTTTACTAATGATATATAAAATATTTTCTTCCACACCCCAGTAGCTGGGAGTGCACTTAGGAGTGCACTGCTCAAGCCCTTGCCAGGATACATTTCCATGTACATCTCAGAAGAAGTGAGAAAACAATGTCCAATATTCTCCCTGTTAAAACAATACTAAGAGTTTGTGACAAATTGAGGAAACAAAAACCACTGCTCAATCTAGCCTCATCTACCTAGCAATACTTCAGGATTGTTATTTCTGCTTTTATCTTTACAGTATTTGTCTTCTACAGCTGAAAATAGGTCTTTGTAGCTCTTAATTTGAATTAATTAAATTAATTAGGATGCCAAACTTGACATTTTTCTTGTTCTTTTCAGCACATCATAACCTTGATTATTTATAAATGAAGTAAAGATGATTTAGACGAAGAGAAGTAATCATTTTAATAGAAGAAATGAGGTGGTGTGTTCAGGAAATTTATCTTTTAATTATGTTTCCCTTAAATAAGTCCACAATAATTCAAACTACAACATGAGATACTTTGGTATATTTCATTTGTTATAGCAGTTCCCATTTTGGAGAAGTTCCTTTTTAAAAAGATTTGTTCTGAGGCTTTTTTGGTTGGGTCTTTTTGTTGATTTGTAGTTTTGTTTTGGGTTTTTTTGGAATCTGCCATAGGCCAGGGCCGTTGAAGAAGGATAGTAACAAAATAACCTCTCTGAAGTAAATATGATCAGCACTATATCTAAAAAGATAATGAACTGAGGTGGTAATAATTCCAGAATTTCTACTACCTGAAGCAATAATATTTTTACATTATAGGCTGCATTTTATTTTTACTCAATGTTCATTTTGAATTAAAAGCTGTTCACAGATCACCACTGATACCACATCTGAACTTTAGAGCCAAGTCAGTTACACTTTTTACTTCACTTTTTGTAAGAAATGTGCATTATAGTTACCAGACAACTGGCATCCAAAAAGAGGAAAGCGTCCCTGTTTAGTGTATTTACTGAATGCCATTAAACACTGATATCCCATTTTG
Organism: Argya squamiceps; assembly: GCA_037834095.1. NCBI lineage: Eukaryota > Metazoa > Chordata > Aves > Passeriformes > Leiothrichidae > Argya > Argya squamiceps. The sequence continues at coordinate 9,368,897 of JBBMKD010000217.1, forward strand.
GTTTAAGTATTGATTTTTGATTGTTACAATTAATGTACAGCTCAATTCACGTAGATCTAACTTCTCAGGGTGGGGAACAAACCACCAAACCCATCGCCACTAAACAAAAAAGTTATGTAAGAAACTTGAACAAAGACAAACACAGTCCAAACTGTAAAATAAAGAAAACCAATAGTGTCTTCATTAAACAAGTATTAAAATAATTTCTTGATGCGTTTCATCATAAAGGAAATATCTGTCAAGGTTCTATAAATCCTCCTTGATTTTCAGTGCTAAAAGGAAAGGAAGCACAAAATATGTTTTGTTCATCTGCTTTTCATGAGACTTTTCTTCTTTTGATAGATCAAAAGCCCTAGTTGGACTGTTTGTCTTTCTGTTTTGATGCCACTGCAAACATCTTTCTGTGCTCCTGACAGCCTTCAATTTATTTCTCTGGGTTAGACAAATACTACTCCTGAAGCTGTCTCATAAAGCTGTAGAATTTTTTGTGTGTCTCCCTGTATACACTTTTTATTGCCTGTTGTGCCTATCATACCTAAGGAACTCATTCCTGTGGGCTCACCCAGGATATAAATCCAGAGAAGACCACAAAATTACATTGGGACTATTGTCTGTACACGTGGGTCTACTTCCAGGACAGAAGCCTTTTTCTAAAGAGTGGAGGAGTAATTTAGATCAAGGCTTGACTGATATAAATCAACATGGGTAACAATGGCCCCTGGAAAGCTAAAGTGTTGGCAAACTCACTGACTTTCAACCCTTTGTTGAGACATTTAATCTCCAATATCAGCAAGGAAGCATACAGCTACAATTCAATTCCTTTTCAACTTGGACAAGCTTTGAATCTATTTTTATGTGGGTGAAGTGCATGTCTCTAAGTGGTTCTGGTAGAGGTGGTGAAGAAACTTTGGACTTGCTCTAGTTTGAACATCAATGGAAGTAAAATACAGGCAAAGACAGACCCCAAAATTTTTACAGGTGTTACTGCCCAGTCAGTACAAGTATGTTGACCTGGAAAATTCCCTGCTGAATTTCCAGGACCTGTAGCGTACAAGCTGACCTAACCTGGTGTTCATTGGGAGACTACAAATACAGGGTATTTTTAGTGCGTGCAAGGTAAAACATTAGCATAATGTAATTCAGGAGATTCACACATAAAACATGCTGGGTGTATGAAACAAGGTTACTGCTTTCCAGAAAAATCAATGGGAAATTTGCCACTGACTTCAGCAGAAGCAGGATTTCATCCAAAGCACGTAACTCCGTGTCTGTCAGCTTCCACACTCGTGGCGGGTTTCGACTGAGAAAGTTTGGAGCTCTGGCAGCATGCCAGGTGGAACTGCTCTGCACTCTGCAATGACCCGGGCTGGCTACTTCACTCAACATATGCAAAATTCGTTGGGTTTTTTTAAACACACACCAGTTATGTGCCCTGGAAGTCATTTGTTTACTGTTAGCTGGGGGCAGGCTTCCTGCATAACGTCTTTAAAAAACTAGCCTAATTGAGAATAAAAGGTGTGGAAAAAAGAGCTAATAATCCACAGCCAATTCCTCAGATACAACTGCTAACAGGAGGTCATTGTATGCTTGGGAATACACCTCATGCTCTGTCATAATGAACACAAACACCAAACTGATGACAGAGAAATAGCATTGGCAAATCTACAAACTAAACTGTCTAAATTCATGTACCAATTGCAACCATGGTATAAATATTCTGACCATGAACCTGTCACCACAATTTCTAAATGATTCATTTCTTTTGATGGGCTGAGCCACAATTCTGGAATTGAACATCCCTGAACTTCAGGATATTAAAATTCAACATCAATGTTTTTATAATATAGGACACTAATTTTTCCTGAGTTGCAAATTTATGCTTTGGGGCATTATATGAATTCTGAATACCTGCCAATGTCTGCTTTTCTTTCCTTCTTCCAATAAATGAATATTTAGATTGCCCCAAGGCAGCCTTTGGACTGTGGCATGATGCTTTGTTACCCGTTAAAAGGAATGCTGCTGGCTACAGAGAACAGTGGAGGAAAAGGTTCTCCATCAGGGACAAAGATGAGCTTATTCCAGTAAAAAGTATTCACCTGTAAGGCTTACAGGGTAACATACTTCATTTTTCCCAAGTCACCAATTATTTGTATGACAATAAGTAGGGGTGGGCAGAAGCTAATTCTAAATGTAAATGAAAACCGCATATATAGAAGCATTATTGAAATAAGCCCACACTCTTACTGGACTTTGATTGTGGATTAATTCTCTCTCCCTTTTTACAGCTAAATGTGGTTTTCAGAAGGAAAATTCTCTGCCTGCATAAGCTATAAAAAACTTGGAATGCTTTTATCACTGTGCCCAGGAAACCAAAGAAATACGTATTTTACTCAAAAAAGTAGATAGCAATTCAAATATTTCAACCTTGCCTGAGTGTTGAGTGGGAATCATGAGTTTCTCTGAAAGATTTTTTAAAGTGTATACTCTCTCATGAAAAAGCAGCGATGCTTTTTTTGAAAATAAAAATACCATCAAAGGATAAGAACTGCAAATGAAGAGGTGAAAAAGTGTTTTTGTGAAGGCTCTGATAATACTAGCAAATCTGGCAGTATAAATCTAGATAAGGACACGGCTTCCAGTGAACCTATGCTGTATTCACTTTCTGCAAATGTGGCTAAGCATACTTCATCATTCTTTTTACTATTAATTCATTTGGCTGTAGGAACTTTTTCACCTCTAGTTTTCCTGGTGGATAAGTGCTGTTATTTTTGCTGTTTTAAAAGCCATTTTGGCTAGTATGAGCTTTTCCTCTAATTAATTAACTAAAATGTCCTCTTTTATTCCAGACATCATCAGCCAGAAGGAGCTGTGAAGAGCTAAAAACCTCAGGCTTCCTTGGAGAGGAAGATCCCAGCCTGCCCACCACAGGACACAAGATGCAGTGAAATCTGCTGGAACTGTTCCTCATTTGCAAGGCTCACGTAACTCTGACACCAAAGAATCTCCACCATTCTCCAGAATATTAGCAATGCTCTTTGCACCTGATGTGAACCATTGTTTTGTGTTCCCCTAAATGTCATGGTTTGCATATGAGAGATTTAGAGCTAAAGAAAAATTACAAATTAATTATCCTTCAAATTAAGCTTGTCTTCCCCAGGTTAGATTCCATATATATCTGAGGAGAGCTGTGGTTGGAATGATAACATAAACCTCACTAGGTCTGGTAAATCAAAGAAACAAATGTTTCCTCATGCCCTCCCCATTTACGTGTGAATTCTGTAATCACCTCCAGTTTTTTCAAAAGTGCTGCTTGCCACAGTGAGTATTAAAAGCCAAATTCTAAAGGAAAAGCTTATGAAAGGAAATGATTATTGAAGCATTAAGAGACAGTGGTGAGACTGTTCATTGAATTTGCTCAGTACCTCATCAGCCTCCCCAAAAAGCAAAGTCCAGTATTCTCAGGAGATATGTAGGCACTTAAGCACATCAGAGTTACATCTTCCATCTAATGAACATTTACCTCCTTCTAAATGTCACTCTTGGAGGGAGTAACCAGAAAAAATGTCACAGAAGATAACATCCCTCATGGACATGAGGCAGTAAATCCATGACCAGGTCCAGGTGGAAAATCATAATTCAGAACATCACAGAAGCCCTTCACATATTTCACCATCTGTGAAACTGTTGCCAAGTGTCCCCCAAAGTCAGCAACTGTTCAGTGTGCAATGATGGAATATTTTTTTAAAACAATATTTAAAAAAATGCATTGCTTGAAGGAAAACAGGAAAAACAAAAAGATTGGGCAGCCCCAAATTCTGGTATTTTTAATTGCTTGTTTGAGAGAATATTTAATTTTCTTGCTTCCATTTTTTTACATTTCAGAACGTTAATTACCCCAAATGGGTGATTTTGGAATGATAATAAACATTAAGATTGGTATCCATTGAAAATGTGAAGCAGCACCCCTAACACTAAGCACAGATGAGCTTATACACTATATTCAGTGGCCCTGGGAAGCTGCTGGAAACAGGTTAGCAATAGAAACTTTCCAAAGCAGTTACAGTTCAAGTCACTTTTACCAAGTGTTCAGATGGAAGTCTCTGAATTGAAAAGTTCTGCACATCTCAGAATGAGAAATGAAACTAGATTTTTGTGTCTGCTTCAAACCCAGTGGGATCCCAATGGGAGGTTTGTCAGAAAAGCTGATTAGGATAAATGCTCATAAATCATGACTAACCTGGTTGAATTAGCTCTTCCCTGCAGGCTTGTAAAAAGACAGAATTTTATCTGCTTCTCAGAGAGCCAGCCTAGGAGGCATATGATATCAGCTTTATAAATCTGTGCTGAAGCATGAGACAGAATAATGACAGGAAGATAATTATCACCATAAAATTAGAAATGCAAACTTCCCTCCCTCCTTGCTGTAAGAGAAATAGTTGATTTTCTCTGTTATGTTTGTCAAAGATTTTAAACTCTGCACCTGATAAAGTACCATTGGGCAAGAGCTCAGAAGATAAGCAGAGTGTGGTAACTGTGTCTTGAAGGGGAAAAAGATGGTTGTGAAATAGTTGCCATTTGGATATAGTTATATATTTAATTAACTGGTGTTACTTGCAAGTTGTAGATAAAAATGGAAAAGGTGAGGAGGTATTTAGGATAAGATGCATCCCCAAGTGCTAAAGGTGGTGTCATTCCAATGGCACTTTCAATTATCTTTGAAAGGTCATGGTGATCAAAGGCAGCTCCCCAGGACAGGAAGAAATCAAATGTCACTTGTTCTTGAAGAAAGGCAAGGAGAAGGATCTGGGGAACTGGAGGGTGGTCAACCACCACTCAATCCCTGATGGAATGAATAATCCTGGAAACTACTTCTAGACATGTAAAACCAAGAAAGTGATTTGGAGTAGCCAGCATGGATTTCTGAAAGGGAATTAATAAGAAAAGTGAGGTTATCTGGTATCTTCTGCAAGTTATGTGGTATCCTTTGTCAAGTCTGCTTTAGGAATAAAGGAAGAAAAAAGGGGATACTTCATATAAAAAAAAAAACCCAAAACCAAACCACCTAACATTAGTGTTAGTAGACAATTCAAACCTACAGGAAAATATAATTAAACCACACAAAGTAAGTGCCATCAGAGTAATTACAAAGGTGATTCATCAATGGCAAAATTATCCAGAGTACAGGAGCCCTTTTGCCTTAAGCATGTAATCAAAACCAAAATTAACGTACTTTAATTTTTGTTTTGAACAATATCTCTCTCACCCAGAAACAATCACTAATAGCTGTTAACATTACACCATCATGACCATGATACTGATGCAACTACCCCAGTGCCACAATACGGATGGGAGATGCATTCCCTCAGTAGCTGCCTTTCTCAGTGGCATGAAAGGAACACAGTCCTCACAGCAACAGCATGAGGAATAGCAGGGTTACTCTGTTCTTCATCCCAAAGAATGCTCACTGACTCCTTCATGGCCTCAGAACAAATACGAACAGGATGAGATTAACAGAAAAGAGTGCAGCATGGAAGCTGCTCCCATTATGGAACATGTATTTTTTTGGTTGTTCTAAAACATTTTGAGGAGAAGAGAAGGACAAGGTAGGCTTATAGAGTGATCTTTGCTTTGTCAGGCAGAGAACATGATTTGCACACATATCATGCTAGCAAGAGAAGTCATAAAGATTAAATTGTGGCACTTGAATATTTGTCAGTAAAATATTACTTCCAGCAATGCAGGAGCAATTAAAACTGAGTTGCATGGATGAATCTGCTAAATCCTTCTAAGTCCATTCTTAGTGGCATGAAGCCAGTACTTACCTCCTGAGACTAATTCTTAATTTTCAAAGTGAAAAGCATTTTTTATTTGTAGACGGTGACCAAATCACCTGTTGGAAAGCCAAATTGTGGAAGAAACCAAGAACCTCTTGTGAGGAACTGAGTAATGTAATATGAAAGTAGTAGGGTCTGAGCAGAACTATGAGGACTCTACCTACCCCTTCCAAAGTCAGTAGCAAAATTCATGTCTGCTTCAGTGGTCAGAGACATTGGTCCTCAAGCCACAGAAGACAGTAAAGTGTAAGCCATGCACAAACTTTTAACAAGTTTTTTCATCAGAGTTTTTTTAGCCTTCTATTTGTCCTCATTTACAGCTCACAGGACCATTATAAATCCTAGGCGTTCAAAAGGCATTAAAAAATGGTATTTTGCAAATTCTGAAGCAAGAGAAATAAAATGGGCTCTAGTCTAAAAAATGTTACCAGTATATTTTCTGAATAGATGTGGTCAAGAATGGAGGTACTACAGTAAGACAAATAGTGACTCCAAAAATGTAATAGCTTATTAAAAGCTAAAAGTACAATAAAAGTATGGTATTTAATCTAAATTACAGCAGTTGTTTTAAATATATTTTCTTCCCATTTGATCAAAAGCCTCCACAGAAAAGAAATGAATTGTGATATAACCCAAAATAGCCAATTATAACATCTAAGCTGCAGCTTTTTGAAAGCTCTCCCCAGCCTAGATCTAGATTACATTTGAAATGTAAAGTTTTTTGATTAAAGCGGGTGATTGTTAACCTCCCACTGCTATACCGCTATCAGTGAGTGTTCATCTTATTTAGGATGCCAAAAGAAAGGGAGCTGCTAATGCCTCTCAAAATCTGCAGAAAATGGCACCTTTAAAAAAAATATAATTAGATAGGGGAGAGAAAGAATAAGGGACTGGAGGTACATTTGTAAGTGACAAGAGAAATAAAAGAGTAATTTTATATTAGAAATGGCAAGGACAAAGTTGTAGGCTTTCTTTGGGGTTAACTCCCTCAAGTCTTGTAAAACATAGGTATAACATATTGCACAGAAGCCCAAACCAAACCCTGCTCAGGGGCAGAGCCAAGACCCCTTTCACATCTGCATCACAAACTTTATTCTTTGCATCTACTTTCTGCTGGAGTGCTACAGGCTAAAAGCAAGAGGCAAGTTAGAGGCATGTGTTGCTTCAGCTTCCCCCTCCACCTGCACACCTGCCATCAATAACAATAACCTGCCATCATTGCTCACCTGCTGCAGAAACCACAACCCCTCCCAGCTGGGGAACAGCTCCTGAACCTCCCCACAGGTCAGGGACCCTGTTTGTCACTTTTCACCCTCACACTGCTGGGCACTCTGGGTTTGTTGATCACTGTGCAAAGCCACAGTGCAGCTGAAGAACACTACACATTAAATTCACACCATTAAACGATGAGTGCATCCCACAACTCTGCTTAGGAAGCTGCAAGAAGCATTTTCTAAACTGACAGATACACAGCTGAAAGGGTTCATGAAACACCTTGCTACATAGAGTGTAATAAAAGCATGCAGTGAACAACCACAAACATCTGAGTCAAGTAACTCCTTCACATCCCAACTGACAGCTACACTGCTAATTAAAAGCTAGAGAAAATAGAGTTAAAACAGCTCTCTGTATCCTGGAAAGCAAACAGCCTTCAGCTGGTTCACTTTTTTTTTTAACAGCTAACTCCCAGAGACTTCATAGTTACAGATTACTTACATAATTGAGTTCAAGATACCTATTTCCAAGCCTATGTATAATAAAGCACTTTATGGGAAAAGGAGGTCTTTGCAAAGAGGAATTATCAGAGCACAACAGTTGACAGAAGCCAGTAGTCTGTCCCCAAAGGAGAGGAGATTCAAGGCTCTTGTACTTTAAAGCAATGATATTCAGTCGTATTTTAGGATAAACAGAGATATAAAAGTTGGTTATTCATACTAGGAAGTCAAATCACAGAAGATTAAGATAATTGGTCACCCCTGATAAATTATGTAGTTCAGAACACTTCAGATTTTCTGGCATAATGCCAGATAGTATTTATATGTGGGAGGTTTTGAGAAATAGGAATTTTGTTGGATATAATAGAGTCTCACGCTTTGTCCTGTTTATCTGGTTGAATTTAATTAATTAGGCTTGCACATCAGTGATACGCTCTGTATTTATTCCCCTTGCAAATGTAACTCACTTTTATGCAGACAATGTAAAATGTGCAGAGCTCAACAACTTGGCTTATTCTTTATCTTTTGGCTTTAATAATCTATTATTGCTCTTTTCCAGAGAAGATTGCCCTGCAAAGTATTTATTTCAAAACTAAGTGCCATGAAAGGGGTCATAAAATTGCCTTCACGTGGTCAACACATATTCTCCTTAGCCAAGGAAATTCCATCTGCAAATACTTCTATATGAAGCTGTGCCCTTATTTCTAACCTGCTCTGCTCTCCTCACACGTGGGGATGGCACCTGCATGAGAGGTCACAGGAACAGCAGAACAGGCCTTGGCTCAGTGTAAGCCCTACTCAGCAATAACAAAAATGTCTTTTTACCATAACCCTGCATTCAGCACAAATTCAGAACACAGCCCCATACCAGCCACCACAAAGAAAATCACCTCTACCCCAGCCAAATCCAGCACACCTGAATACAAATCCATAGTTATTTCAACCAAACATTTAAAGATAGTAATCTGAAAAAATAAGCAAGAAAATGGGATCCTTAAGAACTAAATAGATAAATGCCATTATTCAAAGCAGATTAATTAATGTGAAGTAATTTTGGCCACTCAGTGCATACCACCTTTAGCATTCACATTCTGAAAGTATCAGGTGCACAGCTGCTGTTTGGGTGGACAGATATTTGTACCTTACTTCAGGGCAAATCTTAGTGTCCACGATGTACATTGGCTCCACCACACTTGCTGTAAGAAACCCTGCCCTTTGCACTAGGGGCCATTGGTTTTACTGATATTTAAACACTGACTCTATCATGTGATCAAGTGGTTATTTTACAAGGCACTGCATTAGGCCAGCATGCTTTATCTCAAAGATTTTCATGCTATGCTACCATATTTCTGGTTGAAAGTGTTAGCTATCCATTTATTAAGTATTTTAGGAACACAGGAAATTTACTGCTGCTGTTTCATAGTCTGATAATTTTCTTTCTTAACACAGCTAGGAAACTAAAGTTCATTCCTTTCAGTCACTCTTCTCCAGGCATAGAACAACTCCAACGGCACTGAATTTCAATTTTGCCAGAGATGGAAGTGTACCTCAGAGACCAAAAAGTGCTGAGGTTAGCAGAGCAAATTTATCATGAAAAGCACTTTTACCATGTGATGCCAGGCAAACTTTGAGTTAGCCACATGGCTGCTGGAGCAATGCAGCTGGCTTTATTAACAGCAAGCATTCAAAAATCAACATGTCAGCACTCTTCTTTCTTTCCAGCTCCCCAGCTTTCAGGGGAGCCTTTACATCAGTCTGAGAAGTGGAGAGTTCTCAGTGATGAAAGTCTAGCAGTAAATTATATCAATTTGCAGTAGTACAGTAGATCTGGAGCAAACTATAGAAGACCCTTCCATTCTGACTTAAAACCACAGGATGCAATGTTAGTCAAAAATACCACACAACAGAGGGATACTGGGAAGCACTACAGAAGTGACAGGACCAGCTGTACATAATTCCCTCAAAGCAACATCTACATCCCAAGCTGCTCATTCACAGACCACAGCAGAAAATGTGGTAGCAGTCCCTGAACACATAATTCACCAAGTTGAGTTTGCCCTGCTCATTGGTGGTGTTTTCTGTTACAAATTACTTGTCATGGTCTCTAAATGGTGTTGCTGTCATAGCGGCGAGATATTGTGAAACTTATTATCAACTCCAGTTATACACTAAAACTATCCTCACATATAATTTGCTTTTTGTCCTTTGAGTTTGAAAAATGATTGCTGACCTTAATCTGTTGCATATGGTTCAGCACAACAAGCTTAATACATCAATTAGTCCTGTGAAAACTACCAGTGTTTATATTGAGATTGGCTGCTTACAGTAATTTTGGATTTCCCTCTCTGAAAACCAGTACCAGCCTCTAGAGGAACTTTTACAACAGCTGAGCACATTCCTGAACATACAAAGCCCCCTAAACACGACTTTATTTTGTTTTTTATATTATGTATAAATAAATAAAAATGTATTTATTTTGTTTTTATATTAAAAAACAAAATAAGGGAAAAAAATTTTCCTTTCTAACCACCAACTGAATGAGAAATCTGACCTGCTCCATTACCACGAACAACTGACTTCACATTACCCTTCCTGAAACTGGCAAGTCTTTCCTTCACGCAAATAACTCCCCAAGGAAGAACTTCTTTTGACTTCAGGCAATAATAGTGGCACATAAGTTCAAAAATCTTGTATGATTTTGGAAGTTCTGCTTCATGTTTCAACTGTCTCAAAGAAACCATAAGCAAATGCCAATAATTTATCTACATAACATTCTTTTTCATCACTTCTTTACATAAACTGGGTTTATACCCAAGCAGTTGTAACAGGAGCAAGACTTTCTGCCATCTCTGTGCACAAAGAAGTCAGATTAATCCTGTGCTTTACTGAACCAGTTGTTGAAACTAAACATTTAATGTGTGAAAAAAACAAATGTATTCATTAGTGATTATACATTAAATACTTTCATCTGCCTTAGGTATAATCTATGTTTTTACAAACTTCCTCATCACAACTCTCAAAAGACCTCAGGGTCTACTAAGTGCTTAGATTACAAAACAAAACAAAAACAAACAAAAAATCAGGGACTTTTGTCCCAGATTTATTTCCTGGCTTTCAATTTCTTTGTTCCAGTTTCAGACATGCTGTGCTCTTGCTACTAGCATTATGGCTGTAGTTTGAAATGTCCACAGCTCTATAATCTCATTACACAGCTAACTTCATGGGGCTAAAATGCAGGTTCAGCCAGTACCTAATTTGTCTTCCACCTGAGGAACTTCTATAAGCACAATTAAGAACATGGGAGTCTCAAAATATCATGAGACTCTGATCCACTGAGATATTAAACCCATGAAAATAGCTTTCTATTCCAAATACATACTGAATATATACTTCATTTCAGAAGAACATCACATTGCCATTGGCTAGTTTTAATTTCTGTTTTATCTTTCAGAATAATTCACCGTGCAAACAAATAGTACAGAAAAGAGTCCTTTGCCTCAGAGGTTTTAACAGTCTGGAAAAAGCCATTGCAAAGTAAAACTTGCATTACAAAATACATTAGGAACTGCTATTTCCTTAGGAACATGCAAACAGAAACCTCAGCTGCTGTTAACAGTGTCACAGCACCAGGCAAGCAGGTGCTTAGGGGGCTGCACCACCATGGACCATATTCACACAGAATCAATCCAGAATGCAAATGTCCTCATCCTACATAACACCCAAATGTTCTCCTTCCCCCAAACAATGCGAGGAGATCAGAAAGTAAAGATTTTGAATAAAACTTACTTTGTCAATAAAATGTAGAAGCTAATCACAGAAACTACTAAAAAGCAGCAAAGAATTGTGGCTGCTGCATGTGGTGGGAAGCCTTTTCTGCTTTGACAAATGTGTCTCCCATTGGAACAAGGCTGCAACCCTGACTGCTAAAACACTTTAGCAAAATGACATTGCTGTTTTCTGTACACTCCACAGGAGCAAACATGAATCTAACTCACTACATGTCCTCCTGTGGTCACGTACATGCCATTTGTAAGCCACACAAATCTCTGGAGAGCTTACAGGTACATCAGGTTAAACCCTGGAGGAGTTAGTTCAAATCCTAATTTTGACTAAACTCAAGTTGTCACTGGTGTTTGCCATGCAGAGTCCTATCCAGACAGCACCACAATCTGCTATAAGCTTACTGTAAGAAATATAAGGATGCTACAGACCTGGAGAGATGTGTGTGCAAATTCTGTGGACTAAATTCAACACTAATTATTACAACTTGGGACCAGTTACAACTATGGTAATTTCTGCAATAAGAAAGGTCTCTGAGAAGTGGAGCACAAGCACTGAAATGAAGGATTTTGTTTTTTGCTTTTGTACAGTACAGGATTAAACTATTCCCTCTTAAAGACTTCACCCACTTTAATCCTCCAATTTAAAAACATTCCAGCAACTTTCAGATTCACTCCACAATCAATGTTTGAAAATATATCCATAGAAATAAAAAAAAAATAGGAGGCTGCAGTTACAAGCTGAGCCCACTTCTTCTCAGTGGTCCTTGCCCAATGGAGAAACACATATTGTCAGAAAGATTAATTATGCCATAATTATTCAGTTCCATTGACATGCTCCCTGCCTCCCTAATCCTTATGAGAACTAATAAAGTGAAATATTTGACATTTATGTTTATGGAAGCTGTTTGGTTTTGTTCCCTCCCTGTGAGATGCTGACTTTTGTTTTGACAAGTAATGGCTGTAAATCAGCACGTGTCAGACCAGCACAACAATCAGATCTGTGTCTCTTAGATGAGGTTTCAGCAGCAGCATTTTCAGCATTGCCTTTTTCAATGCCTGAATTACTGCTCCATCCCCACCACCTCAGCAAACTGTGCCTCACAGCCACCATAGCCCAACAAAGGCCCTAGCCCAACCCAACCTGACAAAGATCAAGGAATGCAAATTCTAAAAGAATTGTTCCTTCTGGACAGGATGTCAGATTAGTTACCCATGTGAATTCACTTTTAAATGCAGTAACTTGTTATGTGTTGATCAAAACCCAGGTCCTTGATTTCAAAGGACAGTTCTGCTTAAAAACTGAGGAAACAGCATAGGTCCAAGCTTTTGAGAGCTCTGTCCCCTCGCCTAAATAAGTCCGGTAAAACCAAAACTATCACTCTGCTTCAGCTTTTCAGTTATGCTTATTCACATCTTCTCTGGATTAAGAGATTCTTAGTCTTGAAATTTAAATTTTTAAAAACACTTGTCAGTTTTCTAAAAATTCCTTTACCTCTCATAATAAAAGCACACAAAAGTTAGTATCAGACAGTGTTTTAGGTGTATACAACCACAGTTATATGGGCAGAGAGCAGAAGGTCTTGTATCTGACTGTTTTCTGTGGTGCAATTAGGGACTGGACTTTGTTCACAGAGGCAGTGTTGTTTTTGGAACTTCATCTGAACAGGAAGAGTCAGACACTCTGTGGTTTGACAGCTCCCCCACAACAGTGGCATGCCAGCTTTAGCCTGGTGGTGACAAAGACTTTCTGTTTAAGCCTTAGGCATCTATGAACACAAAGCAGATGCGTGTAGCTGCCCCAGACACAAAGTCTGTCTGGAGAACAGCTTCCAAAAGGCAGCAGAAGCACTATCTAACAGCGAAAATTTACTGTACAATATGAAAAGACAGGTCAAGTAGAACAGCAAACAATCAGGAGATCAAATCTGGTTATTTAGGAAGTTGCAGTAAGGTGGAAAGCAATTTTTCTTTGGATCACCACTTTGATTCCAGTCCTGCAGAACACCCTGTGGGAAGATCATGTGATGGCTCAATCTTCTCCTCTAACAGTGGTGACCCTCCCTAACCTGGTTTGAAACAAATCAGTGGGATAACATGATAAATCATTCTTTGTTTTTATGTCTCAAAGGCCAACTCTTCCATACAAATTCCCTGCTTTCAAGGGTGTATCCTATCTTGTATTTGGGGGTGAGAGTGATGGAATGGGGAAATTGTCACTGTTTCTTATAGATCACACTACATTAAAGGCTTTCTGAGGTAACTGAAAAGACATTGAATGCAGTCTGTAATTCTCACGAGGAAGGTTAAAATCTGGAAGATTGTAGACTTTAGGAACCATGAAAGTAGAATGAAAGGGGTTCCTTGGTGCTGTGAATGCAGACTCCTGTGAATGCAGACTCTAGCTGTTCCCTTTGGACACAGCTCTGTGCCATGAGCTCTGTGATAACCTTGCCTGAGCAGGGAGGTTGGACCAGGTGACCCACAGTGGTCCCCTCCAACCTGACCCTTCTCTGACTCTGTAACACTAACCTGCAGTGGGACAAGTTCTGGGAGTGAAGCACTGCTCCTGATCAGCAGAACTGAACATGAAATTTCTGCATGATCATAAGCCTCCCTCTCTCTTTCACCACCATCCCTTACACATTCCTTAAAATTTCTGGTTTTAATAGCATGGTATGTTACTCAAATTGTAGCAGTTATCTCAGTTTTTATTTATCCAGTATGAGTTCCCATAATGAAAACACTGTGAGAGACAAACCCTTCAAAAGCTCTGTGGGGATGTATGAGTGAGTACTGATTATGCACCTAGTAAACTGTGTATTTCTGAACTAAAATTCCTCTGGCCTCAAGTTTTGAGCCAATAAGCAGATGCTGTCAGTAGGGATTCTCAGCAGTGATTAGGAATTTGGTTCCTAACAAAAGAAGCCAGCACAGGACAGGAATTTCTGCCAAAGGCCTGGTCTGAATAGCTTTTTTGAATCCACCAGTAGCTGGTCACTGGCAGAGTAAATAAACCCAGCAGCTGTTTGCTACTGCTTTTGATGGACACACAAGTACAAGATGCATAAGCCATCACACAATTCCATCTGTGCTGTGCAGTTTGGCAAATCAACCAGCAATTTTTCATCCTTCCAAAAACGATACAGTGATTCCTACTAAGTATGAGAGGTGCAAACATTATCAACTAGCAATGAGAAAATTTCATTAAGTGCATTTTATGCAACCTACTATGCTTTTGGACAAAGGGGATCTCTTAGTTCTCGTCTTCATTCTGCAAAGCTCAATAAATATTAAGACCAAACTGGGTTAAATACCTGCCTGTACATGTGACAATTATTCAATTACAAATGGATATTTTCTTTAAATCTCTTTACCAATCTCAATAATCAGTTCTCAGAGCTGTTAATAAACCTCTGATTTAATAATGGCAAATGACAGAACTAGTACAGTACCATATTCTGTATTGTACTGAAAGCAGATGGAAAGCATATTTGAGGGAGTTACATTTTACCTCTACAAACAAGCAATGAAAAAAGCCCATTGTACAGCAAAGCTCAAAAGCACTGAACCATTTTCTGATGGAGTTTCTTTTCTAAGCTATGCATTGTCACCATCACAAAGTCTGCTCCAAATCACCTAGGGCTGAAGCAGCTCTAACTTACATTTCTTTATGAAAATAAAGAAATGGGGATTATCAGAACATTCAGATACTTAAAAGCTGGCAATCAACCCAGTCACTCCACTACTGTGTCTCCAACAGGCTGCTATCAGAACAGTCAGGTCTTGAAAATGTGAGGCAGGCAATTGCAGATGAGGCAGTTTCTTCCCAACATCTCAACTAAAGATTGTCTGGTTCCCCAAGGCACAAGGCAAATACATCTGCTTTTCAAATTTCCACAGCTTCATTAAGCAAACCCACTGGCTGAAAAAAACAGCAAAGGACATAACCTAGATCATGTTGTTAAATCCTGAAGTCTCTGGGGATATCCACTGCAGTTGATGGCAATTCCTTTTGGATATAATTTTGTGATGATATAATGAATGTACACGCAGGGATGAAGTACTTTGAAGAGCTCAGGTAGAAGCCTGACCCTATGGAAAAACAATTATCTGAATCATGGCCTTAATACTAACAGATACATGAAGTTCAACACAGCAATTTTTTCTCTTATTTATGCAATCAGGTAGAAAATAATCTTTCCTGAGACTGCAGAGTTTCCCCCCAGGTGCTCTTTTAGATTTTTTTTATCCTTGAAAATGCTCACAGAGAAAGTCTAACACAAGATTACCAAGACACTGATTATGAAAAGATGGTGTGTGGGAGCAAGGGCATGCTCTGTTTTTAAATAGAGCTCTGTTTGCTTGTTTTGTGACTAGAGGGGAATAAAAATGAAAGCTAGTAAACAAACAAAAGAGAACTTCCCCCCCATTATTTCCTTTTAGCCAAGCCTATGAGTCCAGCCAGGCTCTGCTCATCCACTTTTTCTCACCCATGTTTCTTGTGGGAATATTGATCAACCAGGAGAAGCTTTGGATTTATGCATGTAACTCTTTCATCTAAAGTTTCCACTGTAGCTTTAAAGAATAAGCAATACAGATATATTTAAAAGAAAGGGGGGAAAACAAAGGCTGTTGCAACAAATCTACTTTTCTTTTACTCCCTTGTGGAAACAGCAACACAATCCTTTCCCCATTTAAGTAAAAACCAATCTGTACCTGAAGGATTTCCTCACAGACTCTTGGGATGAAGGAATTTAAACTGATTTGAGAAAAGACAAGGAGCATCAAGAAGGAAAAAAGTTAGAAACAACAGAAGAAACAATGCTTTGTACTTTTCATTTCAGACATGAAAAAAGATGTAAGAGAAAATCAAAAGGAGGCATCTAACAAAATAAATGGGGCAATCTCCCAGAGGACTGCACTCTGCCTCCATGCTGAGGAAGCTCTTGTGCAGGCAGCCAGCAGGATTGTCCTGGGGGGCACTCGGAACACCAACGGTGACTGTACTTGTATGATCACTGCAATTGTGATTGCTCTCTCTCTAACAAAAACCCCTCAGTGAAATAGGATATTTTTCTGTCCTGCTGACAGACAATTCAGGTAATACTGAAGTTACTACTGAGTTACCAAAAGGGTGTGATGATGAGAATGCAACCTCAAATTCTTACAGAGCTTGAAAATTAGTCTGACCTCAGCAGCTTACATGGGCTACCACACAAACACAGAGCTTCCCTCCTTGAATTTACACACACAGATGGATGGCACAGAACAGCGCACTACTCTGCCTGGAGGACACACAAGAGAAAAACACACATAAATATTATATAGCTATCAGAAATCTGAGACAAATACAAAGTTAATATATGATATTGATACCTTGCTGAATTCTGAAGTCATGAACTAGTGGCCAGCATTAAGAAGTCCTCACATGCATAAATAAAAAAGGCAAATTTGCTATGAAGCATTTTGTATGCACTGGTATTCTGGGAAAATAATTAAGAAGGGAAAAGCATCAGGAGGACAGCCTTGCCTTTTGTGAATTAGGGGAACCTTGTGTTTTTCAGTTGGATTTGGTCTGGTTTACAAAATAGAAGAACATATCTAGTGAAAACGAATTATGACAAAATTTTCTGATTTCCCACACGTATTGGTAAAAAAAGCCTTGAACATGGGTTTTGATGTCTTCATTTTCATTTATTCACTAAAAAATATTTAGTGGGTATGTTGAACTTTTGTGAAAGAAATCAGCTGAAAGGAGGAAAGTCTTAGGAAGATCTAGAAGGAAATGTTTATTCATGGAAAAGATTACTTCACTATTAACACTTAGTTTCTCTTTATTAAAGGGTTACATCAGATCCATGACATGTTTGTCAGAGGCTCTGCTGCCTGAGCAATAGATCCTATAATGGCAAGCTGAGAAATGGAACCTGAATCACCTTTATTGTAATTCTGACTTTTCTTCCAGAGTCCTGAGTGACTTTGGGCAAGTTTTCACTTATTTTTAGGCCTCAGTTTTCCCTATCTGCAAATAAGAGTTCTGTCTATTCTCTTTTCCAAGCACCCCCAGATCACTTAGCTATTCAGATGACATTTCATTAAGTATTATTACCACTACTCTCAATTTTCAATATAGCGAAGCCAAAAGTGAGATTGAGCTGATATTTCAGTAGCAAACTCATTTCATAACAAATTCTGCTAAAACATTTAAGTACATGACATAGATGAAAGCATGTGGTGGAACAAATTGATAGCAAATATACAGACTAGAAATTATATTTGGACTAATCAGTATCCATTTTTATATTTACTCTGCAAACTTTTCAATAAATGCATTTTACTAGTTCAAATATGTATGAAGTTGAAATTCATACTGCAACTATTCACTCAAAGTATCAAATCATACAATGGATTGGGGGGAAAAATAAAATCCCATTTTAGAAAATTGATATAAAACACCCAGAGCCAAGAAACCTGGAACCACGAGATGTAGGTAAGTAATTCCAGAAGAAAAATGGTCAATATTAGGGCATTGGCTTGAGAAAGAAAGGAGGACATTAATTATTTACCATTTCAATGCAAATGCAGTAATAGAGAAAATCCGCACATGGGAAATCCAATGACACACAAAGAGACAGAAATTAAAAATACAAATTATTCACTGGAAAATTATTGCTAAACTGTTTTACAAAACTGTCCTTTCACTGGTCTGAAAGATCATAGACTGATATTCTAGGAAAAACAAATAATTTCCCGCCTTGTGTTTACTATGTGTATATCCTAATTAATGTGAAATAAATTGCATTCCTTTGGCATAAACCATCCAATATGACAGGAACAAATAATTTTAGAAGAAAGACTATCTACTTTATTCTACTAATAGTAGAATTACTATTATTTAATTTATAAACTACGTGCTGTCTGCATAGCTATTGGGATTTTTATTGGATGCACCTTTACAGGGAAAAACCACAAAGCTATTCTAAACTGATTTTTTCATTAAATATTTGAAGTTAGAAATAAAAGCAGTGAGACATTATGTTCCTTAATATGTTTTTTGACTTGCTGGACAGTGGGGAAAGTGGGAAGGAAGTGAAGGACTGCACAGGTACAGCTCTAGGAGAGTTTCTCAGCCCAGGAGAGTGAGTGCCATTAATGACAAGATCTCCCTGCATTAAACCACACAGGCATCTCGGAGACTGGGGACATGTTTGTATTTTATTAACTTGCACGTCTCTGCTGCACTCCTACAATACAGCCTTGGGGCAGCTCCAAGCAAGCTGAAAACAAAAGCTCCTGTGCCGGACTGGACCCGGGCTCATTAACCTTGCCTCTGAGCAGGGTTAATTAGATCAGACTGGGCCTCCAGCTAACACGGCCACTGCTCTGCCCTGTGCCATTTCCACACGCCCTTGTGATTCAGCTGCATCAGCAAGTGTGGGAATGCAACTTCCCAAGGTTCCAAATTTGATTCTATTTCCCTCGTAACATTATTCTTCTTACTGGTAGGAAATAACTATCTGAAAAATAAATCTCTCAATTTAAGATTTCCTTTAAAAAAAACCCATCAGTTTTCTCAACAGATTTTAGGTCCTGTAGTTCACTTCATACATACTGCCCCTTTCTATTCAGTAGCCAAGCTCAGTCAGGCTGCTCACAATAGGGATGACCACCTTTATTTCCTGAAAGGAAGGGACAACAGCATAGAAATTATTGGACAGACAAGTGCATTAAATATTACAAGCATCCACATGGCAGCTGCAGGGACTCCAGCAGCCCTGGGAATAAGGAAAATGGTTCTTCAGATTAGTGGCTTAGTTACATTCTAGACAAGAGAATTATTTAATAAGAGGGAGTTAATTACAAGTAGCTCTATTGATAGGTAATTCCAGCCTCAGAGAGGGAATTAAATTCATTCATTGAATGTGTCTATGTCCATTTGTAGACATTTGCTACTATTATCTGAAAAAGTTACAATAGCAGTTGCAGTTTACTTTCTCCACTGTAATCAAAGGATGGGATTTACTTTATTTTTTCATTCCACAAGGATCTCTTGGGCTTGAAAATTTAATTGCTGCACTATGACAGACAACATTCAGATCTTTTTAATCTTTATTCTGTCAGTAAATTTTCCTGCAGCAAATTTCCTCATAATTACAGTTCTGATTAAAGTAAGCATTTCCATAGTTTTGATGGCTTTGTAAATCACAATTACTGAATGCTCCTTTTAAGGTGAGCAGGAACTCATTTTGTAATGAAGTTTTACTATGCAAAATTACTGAGCAATAGTGTAATAACATTTGTGTCATCTCTCATGCTTTAATATAAATACCCAGCCCCTCCCTGCATGCCAGGTATTGAACAAGAAGCCTTATAAAGTCTCACATGAAAAGGAACCAGGTAGTGACTCCACTTTTGTTTTAACCCTGTAACTTGTGAAGATGTGAAATCTGAAGTTTCTAAGTAACATAGTAATAAAAATAAGAACCTCAAAACCAACCAGAAGTTATTGCTTTTTGAAGAAGGGTTGACAGAGGATGAATAGCTTACAGTTATTTCACTCTCATATAAACCCTGCCCTCTCACATGTGCTTATTTGCAAGCATGTAACCTTTATCACAATATTACAACTATCATAAATTTGGTGCTGGAAATTCTCTTTGAAATTGTCACATACACACAATTTAAAGAAATAAAATACAATCATATTAAATTGAAGGGAGAATGCACCAATTATTGCAGATTTAATTGAAAAAACATTAAGTAAGCTAACAGCAAAATTCTCTGGAAGTTCATTTCCAGAGAGAGACCCAAGTGAGACTTGTCTGATTTCCTCCTGAGTCAAGTCCTATAAAGCCTACAGAACTAAAGCAAATAACCATTGGAAAAAATCAAAAGTGGTGAATTGTCCATGTATTGGACACCTAAAGTGGTGAACAGTAATCTTCAAGAAAATTGACTCAGCTCTTTGTAAGATTAGCTGGGAAATATTGTAAGGACAGAGGTCAAACTATGTCACCTAGTATTTTCCTTTTGATTTAAAAAACATAATCTGTCAGTGTAATAATCCTTTTGCAGGTCTAAACCCAAGAAAACTATACTTAAACACTGTGCAAAAAGAATTTATTGTGAATATGAACTGCTACTTTTTTGGGACGACATCTGCAAAAAAGGAAGACCCAGACATGTACCTCAAGATGGACAGACCAGATATTGCTGTGATCAAAGGCAGAAGGAGGCCACCCATGGCAGCAGGGAACTACAGGGAGGAAGGACATCAGTCCCAACTTCTCAAAGTCTGCCAAGTCAGGTTTGCCAAGTGCCTTACATTGGATGTCTTAAAATCTGCCAAGTACCTTGTTGTACCTTAATCATCTAACATTTGCAGATAAAAAGTTTGTCATTGAACCTCCTGAGAATTTTGTTGTTTCTCCCACACAGCGCACAGAGGAATTCAAACAACCTTCCCCTAAGACTCATTGGGGGGCATGAGATAATGCTACAAAAATGAAACCACAAGTCTCACAATATGTGCCCAAACATGTAAATACTTACAAATACATTTTAAAAAACAAATTTATTATTTAAGCACAAAACCACTGTAATATTAATATACTGAAGTATTAATATTTGCATATAAATATACTTGCATATAAAATTACAGTATTGATGACCTTTAGCCATATCAAATCCAGAAACCCTAAACTGCAATGACTGCTTTTGCTTCCAGAAGTGCTTTGCCGGGGTTTTGAGCCTTTGAAGACTTATTGTGGCACTCCTCAGTCTTTTCTTAAACTGATTAATTATATCCAGCTCTCTAAAAGTTTTTCTCAGCACTCACATACCTTGGACAGTTCCTACTGCTCTCGTCTGGTCCTGGTCTACTGGGTCCGGGATTTTTCAAGTGTGGTGCTCAAAACCAGACAACGGTACATGAGCAGGGGTCTTACTAGGGCTGAGTGACATGCAAAAGATTTCTGTGAGTATCCACACTCACTTTTAATAGGGCACCCATTTTATATCCCACCATGATATTTGGGGTCAATGCATTTGGTAACAATACAAGGCCAATGACTAGCTTTTTATCCAGAGTTTCTGCCTGGCCCATTCCCTGCCTGTGTTTGGAAGACAGAGCCTCTTATTAAAGTACTGCAGTTTGCATTCAGTCTATTTCAATCCTTTTCATTTCAGGTGATTCCACCAATTGGCTGAGATTATCTTGTACATTTTCAGGGTGCTCAAGGCCTTTCCATAGAGCTTATTACCATTTGCAGATGTATTCAGTGCACTCTTTATTTCATCGTCCATGATATTAACAAAAAACACCATAAAACAGTACCAGACTCAGGGTGCTGAAGGAAATACGAAACAGTTCTCTTCCTACCTGTATATGTTGATGCTGTAAGCTAAAATCTGTCATATAGTTAGAAAACAATGAAAACACAAGATAATGTAAAGTTAATTTAAGGTTTCTAAAGGTAACCCCCCACAACAGCTGCTAAAAAGCACAAATGACTCAGTCTTTCAGATACAAGATTGTTGTTTTTAAACCATTATTAATCTTGCCTCAATTACACAGCATGTGATCCAACATCTGCATTACTATTAACTCCAGAGAGAGAAGTCTTTTATACATATAAATATGGGATTTAGGGTGCCAGACCTTCCCCTTAAAATGATTCAGAAAGTGCTCCCTGACCATTTATCAAAAATGTCTGATGTTCTTGTTCTGACAGACAAGTGTTAGAGCCTGATGTTACCCACAAAATCATCCAGAATACATCTGCACTCGTTTGAAAAGTTGAACAATTGAGAGGTCAGGGCACAGGATTTGTCTCTAAATAGGTTTGTTTTGGGGAAATGGGGAACAGGGAGAACAAGCCATGCTATTTCTTTGAGGAGGGAAGGTACTGAGAATAAAAAGTTAGGAAGCTTCCACTGCCTGTTCTTGTGACACAAGACCAGTGCATGTATGTGTACTGATTTAATTTTCAAGGCAGGCATTTTTTGCAGGCAGCAAATCTTTTGTAATTAAATCAAGGAGAAAAAATAAAATAGGAGAGAAGTTAAATCTCAAAATTCTTATCATTTGCTAGGCAATTGAGGATAGAAATTACTTTTCTTTCTCCTTAACATAATCTTTTGCTTCTCTACTGTGAACATATGAGAATTCAGTATACACAGCTTAACTAATTCAACCTTAGTCTATACAGACATTTAAGAGTGTTAGACTATTAGAGCAGAGACTCATCAAACAGAACAGGGATTAACATCCTTCCTGGATATTTAACACTTTTCAAATACATTTTTACCTACACAGATTGCAAAATTTATTATTCATATGGAATAGAATGGAATTACAGGCACTGATGTAATTAATTTTCTGGTGGCATTAAGAAAGGCATTGCATTGTTTGCAGGAGATACAAGGTTAATGCTTCATAAAAGATGACCTCTACTTTTCCCCTGTGCAAAAATATGATAGAATCAAAGAATCAAAAGAATATCTCAAGTTGGAAGGGACCTATAAAGATCAAGTTCAAGTTTGTGATCCTCACAGGACCCAAAACTAAACCATATGACTAAAGAGCATAGCTGAGACACTCCTAGAACTCTGATGGGACTGGTGCCATTTCCCCAGCGAGCCCATTCTGAGAGGTAACCA
Organism: Argya squamiceps; assembly: GCA_037834095.1. NCBI lineage: Eukaryota > Metazoa > Chordata > Aves > Passeriformes > Leiothrichidae > Argya > Argya squamiceps. The sequence goes on from JBBMKD010000217.1 coordinate 9,391,889, forward strand.
TTTTGTATATGCAATTCCTCTTTTATGAGGGAATTCTGACTGTGCACAAGGCATTAGCTTTGACTCTCAGCTCATGAGTCTAGCACAACACTAGAGTCAAGCCAGACACCTGTAAATTTTAAGCAGCTGGCACAGGTCTCTCTCCTGACTGGAAAAAGTCAGTGCATACCCAGTATTGGCATCTGAATTCAAGATGGATCCATTCCAGTGAAAGGAAATGCCTGAGTAACATTAAACTGGGAAAACAAAACACACAAGTCCCACATATCAATACTGAGTGTGGGATGCACATAGCAAGAGCAGCCCTGCTGAGAAGGACTTGAGGGTGCTGGTGGATGAGAACCTGGACATGACTTGGCCACGTGCACTGGCAGAAAGCCAGCCTTGTCCTGGGCTGCATCCAAAGCAGGGCAAATGTTGGGATTCTGCCCCTCTGCTCGGCTCCCCTGAGACCCCACCTGCAGTGCTGCATCCAGCTCTGGGCTCCCAGCACAGAAAGGACATCGACTTCTTGGAGGGAGTTCAGAGGAGGCCACCAACATGATTAGAGGGATGGAGCACCTCTCCTGTGAGGAAAGGCTAAAAAAATTTGGTTGTTTACCCTAGAAAAAAGAAGGCCTTGGAGAGACCTAACTGTGACCTTCCAGTACCTGAAAGGAGCCTACAAGACAGCTGGAGAGAGACTTTTTTATTAAGGGCATGTAGTGACAGGTTTGCATATTTCAGAAAATTACTATTGGCTTTAGAAACCCATGTTGTACTTGGAGCAACACTTACAAGCCTCTGGCTCATCCTGGGGGCCGTGAGACCTGTTGTGCCAAACCAGACCTGTCACACATTTGCAGATGTGTGACTTGACAAAGGTCCCAGAAACACTGGGAGCTGCATTCTTGTGCAATTTTTGCACATGGAGGATGAAAACAGTCACTTGGTGACTGGGGTAACCATCACACAGGATCTTTTAAATGGTCACCTCCCTCTCTGCTCCTGTACATGCAGAGAGCCCTCAGCCCTGAGCCTGCCACTGGTGACCACCAGGCACAGGCAGCAGGGTAGTACATGACTCTGCCTCTCAGGGTCCAGGTTTTGGCAGCACACTGGGCTGGCCTGGGCTGTGGAGATGGATTTTGTCACCCGTGTGGCCATGTGACAGCCCAGCTGGGCGCCCTGAAGGCTCTGCCCAGGAGCCAGGCTCTGCCTGCTGTGGGAGAGCCTGGGACAGACCGCACAGCTCAGCAGACAAAGAACTGCGCCACGGGAACAAGCAGAGATGAATGCACATGACAAGAGACTGCAAATGCAGAACCAAAATAGACAGCAGCAATTGCTATAGCCCAAAATGCCATCATTAGTCCCAGCCAGAAAGCTCTAACAGCAAAAAGGATAGATTCAGACAAAAGATAAAATCAACTGAAACTAGGAAAAAGCAACCAAAAAGACCCCACCAAAAACTAGCGAGCAATATAAGATCACTTGGGAGCCTGTTGGAGCCCTTTTTAGCTATTCATTTGCTAAAAACAACAGAGAAAGAAGAGGTGCAGTATCTCTGGAGCACTGATGTGTCTCAGCCTGCCTAAGCCTGTCCTGTGGTGCCACACAGCCAGCCCAGGGGCACCACAATGGCCACAGCCACAGGACATCCTGTCACTCATTACCACAGGCTGCTGCAGCACCGAGACATTCACAAACAAACCTCACACAACCGTGAGGAACCACAGCAGCATCTCCATTCTGGAATTAAATAGAAAAAAAATCTGCATCGAAAAGCCTCTAATTCACCAGAGCAATAAACCATGCAAGTTGCTGGGAAAAAATCCTCAAACTGTAGTTCAAAGAAAAATCAGTTGCAAAGAGAAAGTATCAGTAATTCAATTTGCTGGTCCCAAACTAGGCCAAGTTAACAGTTCAGAGCAATTCCTTCACTTTCAGACAAAAATTATTCCCAAAGGAGAATGTGTAATGCATACTGTGAAGTGTTTGATTTTTATCAAGAGGTTTAGGAATTTGGTTGCAACAGTTTGCTCTGAGAAGACTTTGAACAGCACTAAAGAAAATCATCTCAGAGCCTTAAAGAAGTACTTTTGCCCTTCCCTGAGATGGCCCTTTAAAATGAAAAACTACTACCTGAAGACTGATTAAATGACCACTTAATTAGATAGGGGAGATCTACTGACAATATCTGACAGCACTGGGAAAAGAAATGCGTGCCTTTAAGGAATTTGAACAAAATTAACTGTCTTGTGTTTCCAAGATCCAACAGACACCACATCTGCAGCAGGAAATGCTCTAAGTGCAGCTTTAAGAATAAGATGTTTCAGACTACAGTGAAATTCACAATGTAGCTTGCCTTCACCTGTAATAATTAAATGAAAAACAGCCTTCCAATACATGTTCATATTAGTCTAGATTTCAAAAAAAAAAAAGTAAAATACTGCTGCATTAAAATTCCACATCCTATTTTCTTCCAGATTACCAGTTCTGAATGCACTCTTCTGGCTTAGCATGCATAAGGGATAGGCTGTCTTATGCACTCTAAAAGCTCTCCAAATCTTCTCAGGTTAAGATTCAGGATTTCAGCCTGCACTTGTATTCTTATCAGGATAAAGGAGAAAGAAGAGCACAATCCTTTTCACAGAGTATCATTTGAAAAGGAAAAGAAAAAAGAAGGGAGGACAAAATCCCCAGTACTTTTAAAAGGAAGTAGTTAAAAAACCAAACAAAGCTTAACTACAAAACAATCTTTGGACTTTCCTACTCCCAAATTATAAAATACATATAGACTGTAGAATTACTTATCTGCACGACCTTTCAGACAGCACCCAAACCAGTTCTCCAAGTATCAAAGCTTTCTAGAGATCATCACATAAATGGCAAATATCCCAGGTAAAAGGAATCAGCACCTTTGAAGGCATATGTACAATAGTGTGTGGGGAGCAAGAGAAAGTGTAGTAAGGAAATACCACCTCCAGCTGCTGGCTACTGAGCTGTCAGCTCACAGTGCTCCTGCAGCAGGGATGCACTTGATGGGAAAAGATGAGTGCTCCATTATAACAACCCAGCAGGGCATCCCAGGAACATCAGAAAGGTGTCTTTCTAAAACACGAGTGGTCAGCCTGGAATGTGCTTCTGGAGCACACTGAGGGGCAGGGCCAACTGCCTCGCAGCTCCATTTCTGTCCAGGAGGACAGCATGTCCCTGCAGAGCAAGCTCAGATTGCTCTGGGACATGCCAACCTGAGCTGTTAGGGAGCTCTTTGAATAACTCTCCATACTCTCTCCTCGAGTGGTGGTTTTGCCAACTCAGTTGCTGCTCTGGGTAGTTCAGAGCAGTAGAATGAATGTCCTCCCAACCTGAGCCACAGTCTGTGACAGGGCAGTTTTCTGTTTTGAACCAGGCTTCTAACTGGACCTTCTCTTCTAACTGAAAGTAACAGTAATTACATGCAGTATTCTGCATTGGAAATTAATGTGAAACAAAATGAAACAAAAGAAACTCCAAAAAACTTCTGTGAAAATAACTTTCATAGTTTCTATTTTTTTTTTCTTTTACAAGGCACTGGTAAAAAAAAATTAAAAAGCCATCTTAATTATTACCCAACTGTTAAAAATTTGCATTATCTCCTGAAAAAAACCTCATGACATGCTTAGTTCCATTTGGCACAACAGTAGTGCAGAAGAAGAGAGATCTCATTAAATGCACCCCCTGGTTCAGGCAGATGGGAGTGTGCTCAATAGCATTTCAGTCCTGATCTCACTTGTTCCTGCAGAACAGATGCAATATGTAATTTACCATAGATGATGACATTTGAGACAATTCAAAAATCACTGATAAGATGAAATTATATCAAGCTATATGCAGCCATCTGCTAGGATTTCAAGGATTCACCTGATAGTCACTTTTCTCATTATTTGAGCTTCAGGATACAGAGGATTTCCTACATATACATTTGAGAGAGGGGCATGTAAAACTGTGTTTCTCAGGGATCCACAAATGTGTTTTGTTCCATTGTTGGAAGAGACCTATAGCTGTCTTACAAATCTAGACACTCAGAGAAAATGTCTTTTATGGTTAGGGAGACTTACCATGTTATTTATAACTCATATTAGAGGAGTGTGAGAAAATCCTCCAGGAACTTCTCCAGTGAATCTAACTATTCTGAATAAGGCCATCTGCATCCTTTGTCCTTGCTATGGTGCATTGTCAACAGGCAATTGGAGGGCTACTACACTGTACCCAATGACATGATTCAGAGCTTGTTAGAATGCATTAGACATGAAAGTCCAAGAGATGAGTAATTCTGTGCACAGTATGTTGTACTCTCCTTTGTGGGTATTGCAGACTTCACTCAGAGAAGCAGCCCTTAGCACAAAGGGGCTCCTGCCTGAAACACCAAACTGATAAGAATTGGCTTGTGACACAAAATTTTCAAATACACATGTTCAATATGAGCACAATAAACGTTTAAGTAGCAAAAAACATAGATCTGCTGGCTGACAAATCTGCAAACAATTTTTTTTTTTTGCCCACTACATCCTCCTTAGCACTCAGCAGCCTCCAGCACAGAGGATTCACCAGATTGCCAGGACTGCAGCAAGGCCTACATAGTTCATTATGTCACACTTGTAACTTAGAATACACTTAAAAATGATATATTATCAGTACTGAATAACCACGCCTAGTTTTCTGTATTTACACCTCTGCAAAATAATCGAAAAATTGAACCTCTCAAAATAGATCATAGCTGCAAAAAGTTTTTCATGAGTTTTGTCTTTTCTTCTTACCAAGAGGTACAGGATGATGAATGTCCACATTTTCTAGTTAGTTTTTGCGTGAAGAAGTATCTGACTCTAGGAGCTATTAAACAGAAAAGGATAACAAGATGCAATGGCTGGAAAGCAGTGCTAGAAACAGTCAGCTATATAGAGGATTTTTTTTTTGCCCAGAGGTAATGGCATTATCAACTGTAATTACTCACCAATGGGTTGCACTCTTTTAAACTAAGAATTTGCATTTCTCTAAAACCCTTTGGTGTGTCCAGTGGGTTTAATGTGTAACTGGATGAAAAAACCCAACTGTCAATTGCAGGGTTCACAACAGGTCATCAGAAACTTACATTATCTGGAAAAAGCAGCTATGAAATTTCAAGCTGAAATTGTTGGATTGTTAAGGTGATCTGCCTGAACTGCACTTACACTGCCAATAGAGATGAAGGCTGAGATGCATAATTTTATCACTCTGCTAAAATTTCTTAGGTAACTTCAGTGAAAGCAGAGGTGCTGTCCTTGTGCAGCCCCTCTGCACACACTGTCACAATGGGGGATGGCACACAAGTGACACCAAGAGCTGCTAGCAGAAGCACTCCAACCCATTTGTTCCTTAAGGAATGAAACAATGTTTTTAAAACACAGCTTTAACTTCATCATAGCTAATGAATATTTACATTGCTCAATTTGAATTTTGCTTCAGTTCAGCACTTATTAAAACCACCACATTCACAGACTAAAAATCCAAAGTCCTCATTAGAGAAAACATCCACAGCAGCATCTCAATCCTGACTTTCATTACAGGGAGTAAACAAATACTAAATGACACTAATTCCTTTATATGAGGTCTCAGTTTCAGACCTGGTAACAGTTAGAGGCTTGTGTACACGCTATCAGTTTTGCCCAACATATTTTTTGATGTGAAGATGATTGACATCATTAAACATGATCTGGCCTCAAAGTCAAGCAGTCTGAAATACCAGGAAGCTAAAATGTTGTTATTAATTTTCACATGGAAGTAATTTGGAATTGCATGGAAGCAATCTCTATATAGATTCAGTGGTCTTTGGTGTTGATAGATGGTACTAAATAGATGCCATAACACTGGAGCCTTCAAGACCTTCAAATGCTTCAATAAAAGACCAGGAAAACAAGAAAGTACAAGCTTCTCTTACAGCTGCAATCCCACACTACCATTTATTATTCTAATGCTGCATGAATGCAGAAAGCATCAGCCTAACTCTGGCTTAGTTTTGAACCACTGGTGCAGGGACTACGTTTTACACACCCATAACTCAAACAAACAACCCACTCCTTGATAAATCCTGGCACACAGAGGAGTTCCCCATTTCACAGTACTTTCAGTGTACCTCAGAGCTTTTTCAAGTCTACAGTGAAAAATGTCTTAACATCATGCACAACATCACTGCATTTTCATACCTTTCTTTCATGCTTTAAGAATATTCAATACTAGTACTGTTTTATTACTCTTAGAATGAGTCCTTTAAAAACTTATAAATGAGCTTGAAGAATTCATGTACTCATGTGCCCTTTAATTACATCCCCAAGCTAAAAAGGCTGCCTGTGTATACATACATTTTGCAATACTGTAATATAAATATTTAAGTAGTTGCTGAAATTCAAAGATGCTTGCAACTATTTCAGTCCATAGCTTTAGAGACAGTTAGGAACAGCAACTTCACACTTTTTAGAAATATTCTGGATAGTAAAGAGGCTCTTTCACGTACAGTTTGTGTATGCAACTTGGACTTCAGCCTTCACTGAGTAGCAGAAGCATTTTAAAATGTCAGATTCTAATGAAAAATTAAAACACCTTCCTGTATATTCAGTTCTTGGCAGATGTCACAAGATTAAGTGGACCAAGATAGTAGTTTAATTTCAAAAATTGCAACACTTGCCGTTACTTTTCTAAACATCTCCTGTCCAGCCCATGAGTACAGGAAAACATTAAAGGCTATACCACAATATTAGCAAGCTCAACAGCAAGGCTTGTGACAGAACTGCCAAATGTAAACATCTTTAGAAGTGAATAATGGATTTAGTTCAGGGCCTATCTCATCCAATTTTAAAATCCAAATTATAGTTTACAAACACTAGGGCAGTATGCTGAAATTTACATACTTGTGATAATTCTTTAATTTAAAAGTACTCTATTGACTAGAAGTGTTAATGACTTGATAGAAGCAGGTTCTCAGTATCAGCAATACAGCCTAGCCTTAAAGGAAGTTGTTATATGCTGTTTAAGCTACAGTTGAAATAACTGTAGCTCATGTTGTACAAGGCATTTTCTAAAACCTCTGGTTTGATGCATTGGGAGTCTAATTCTTAGTTTTTATATCCACATATACTTCCTTCTTTGCACCTTACCTTTACCTCTAGGATTGCTGCTTGAAACATGTAAAATTGGCCAGCAATTTCCAAATCAATAGAGAGGAAAAAGGAAGGTGGACTGCAGTTTGATTTTACAACATTCTTTCCATTCTTCTAAGAATTACATGGCACATACCATTGTGTGTATGAGATAGTCCCTTCTTTCATTTCCTCAGACTTTTTTTTGGGGGATTTCTCTGTCAGCTGGGGTTGATCAGACTTCAATACAGCAACACATTTCATACTGGCCAAACGTCTGGCTTTCAGCTTCCTTCCTAAGGCTTTCATGCATTGTTTTTTCCTTTGGGTGGTTGCTGCTCGTAGTCAAAATACATTTTTTCAACTTTTTTTTGTCTTTTTGATTAAGTTTTACACCCTGTACCTGCCCAGACATCTATGCAATTCCACTCCCCTCACGGCTGCTTAGCCCAAGGCAACACATCAGCCTGAACAAAAAGTACAACTGCCTAAGGTACCAAGCCACAGGCAGAGCCACAACAACAAGCCTTCACCTCCACTTTTGAGGGAGAGTAGAAGAGAAAGGACAAGACAAAAGAATTGCTGAGTACAGAATAAACTTCCCCAAAGCAGCAATTTCCTTCCCACCAAGTCCCAGCTGAGCACCTTGGAAGAGGAGCTAAGCTTAGGGCTCCACAGGACAGGAAAGCTGAGAGCCGACTTCAGCTCAGCTGCAGCTTCTTGGCCCCTAAGGAGGAATAAGGCAAAACCCCCAGAGCAGCTGGCTCTCCTCATGCACTGGCAATCACAGGTTAACACCTAAGCAGTAGGGGAAAGCTGTAAGCACTAAAAGCAGCTAATGGGATCCTGACTACCTGCTGGGGACAGGCCTAACAAAGGACATGGCACCCGAGCTTAATCACTTTTCACAGAGCTAATGGCTGGCTTCCAGACCTCATCCATAGCACAGCTGCTTCTCAGTTCACTTGCTTTTCTACAGATGTTTGCACAAAGGCACGCTGGAATTAGAATGAAACAGTAGCGACCTTTCTTCCCGTTGCTTTTGACACCATTGCCTGTCAGCTAATCTGCTTCCATGTTCAGTCTTCCAACACACCCCTTCCCCACACCAGACAAGATAAACTGTGGTATCTGCACCAGCTGCTGAATGCATGATTGGTATTTTGGGTTCATTTCTGTCCTGAGGGTTTTAGTGTAATAATTAAGTTCAGCACAAGGTGATGGGAAAATAGTTTCCATGCAAGTAATCATGCTTTTCCTAACTGAAAAGAGCCACAGGCACTCTAAATTAATTTCCGCACATCTCTTAGTCAAATCAGTTGACATCTGAATTGTTTTCATGTACAGTAGTCAACTGCATGTTGTCTGGATAAGATTTTTTTTTCTTTTCCAAAAAGATAGTGTTAAGTGTTTCTGCTGTCTGTGTTTAGCAATGCATTGGATAAGCCTCAAAGCAACTTGAAATGTTAGCTTAAAGCTAAGTAGGAATTTCACTAGAATGAACCCTGGTTTATTCTGATCCCAAGACTTCCAATAGTAATGGAAATCTCCAAATTATTAAAAAATCATTATAGTCATTGAAGAACAAAACTATTGCCCCAACTCATAGCAAGTACAAAAGATCACTTGTAGCAGAACTGTGGCCCTCCTGTGCTTTGAGAGGAGTTCCTGGATCAATAGTATCTCGCGAGGCAGAGGAGACTCACTGCTGGGAGTTTATTTCACATGGCCTCCAGCTATTGCATTTCATGGGCTGCACTAAGCCCTGCAACTTTGATTGCTCTATTTGTAATACATCACAATGTTACCACTGCATTTTTGACTCCCCCTGGAGCCTGACCCTATGTTTAGGACAGGATAACAGCTAGAGAAATTCTCTTCTCTGAACAGCTGTCTAACATCTAAACGAATAAATTGCAGACAGAGCTGACCAAACACAGCATGTCTCAGTAGCACCAACCACCAAAACTTTGTTATACTTTTGTGCTGATGACATTCTTCCATTTTTGAGGAATAAGGACAGTTACTCTTCTCAAAAGTGCAGCTCCTCACCATGATGTAGGACATTTTAGTTCTCTGGAGTATATCAGTGCAAGTTAGAATGGAGCATTTCAACAAAGCACATTTGTGTTTAACAATCAGCAGAGAAATCATGCCAGGCACCTTCCCTACCCATTTATCAGTGCGTGCAAAAATTCCTGTTTCATGACAGATGAAGTGATAAATGCTGAGCAAAAAATTAATCTGTATCCACTCCATTTTAATAAATATCATGGCAGGTGTGTGGCATCCTTTCATCCTTTACATCATTTTCGTTGTAATTTTTCTACCATTTATTTCCTCAGCTGAAATGTAAAGAGAGCCTTGGGAAATCAAAACCCACAGTGGTAATTTGGTCAGCCACAATCCTAAGGTTTCCTTTCATTTAATGACATGTGTCAGAAAAGCACATGCTGGACATAATGACAGACACTGGAAGACACATGGCTGGCACACCTCATTGCTTGAGCAGGGAGGAAGTGATCCGTGTTAAGCCTGGGTTCTTTCTTGCCTTAAAAAGCAGTGAGCCCAAGGGGGTTCAGCTTAGGCTACAGTAAACAAATCTTCCAAGGGACAGACAAAACTTGGTACCATTTCCACAAAGCTACAGTTCTCTGGGAGGCAGCTGTAAATATGTATTGGGCTCAGCAGGAAAGCTGCATGTGTCCATCACAGCATCCCTTTGTGAGCTGAAGGGCTGGCAGGTCACACTGTTACACCGAGGCCTTTCAGCCTGTAGCTATTGCTTCAGATATTCCTGTCTGTTTGTAACTGTTTGGTCAAACATTGCGCATTCTAAAGGGGGTGACGGCTAACTGCCAGTAAGGATAGAAAGATTGTGCAGCTACAAAAAGGCACCAATGCATCTATGTACCAGCCTAACAAAGTTTTACACTGTGTCTGATCTAATTTTGCATATTTTCAGTACATTAATTTATTAACAGACTCATAATTATCTCTGGGCAAGGAGGAAATATATATTTTTTACTTGTGATTTGGATTTACTGAAGAGCTTTTGTGGTGGCTCTGGGTGTCACACAACAGCTACCATGTGTAAGGAAAACACGAAACTCTTCCTTCAGACACTGATGACCAACTTGTCAGTTATATCATAATCTATAAACAGTTATTAGTGTGTAATAATACACACTAGTAACTCCTGCACTCAAGAGCCTTATTTTGTTGGGCCATAAATAAAAATCTGTCATAACATCTGCTGGGGATCATTTTGGTGACACCAAAGAGCCTTGGATTTATCCTTTTGTGAAAAAGTTTAAACTTACTAAAATGACATTGGTGGTGCCCCCAGGGGCTTCCAAGTGATGAAATCTGTGTTGCGTAAGTTCTTTCCCAGTCTCATATGAAACAATTTCATATGGAAATGGTGGAAAATTGCACATTTTCAATGAAGGTGATGCTCCTGTTGCCTCTACAGACTTTTAGCCAGAGCTAATCTGAAAGGTGAGGGAAGAGGTGAAATAATCAGATATTCTTTTGACAGAGGAGGCAGATAAACAGTATTGAGTATTGTACTTCATCAGATGTGAATGCAAAGGACTTAACTGTAGAGCAAGTGGCATAAATATCACAAAGGAAGTAAATAGCATGAGATTTTTCTTTATCTTGAAATTACTTTGTATAACATCATTATCAGAATTGCTTTCTATAAGCATGAAAACCAACAGTAGGAGCAAAGATTAGCACTATCCCCCTATAAATTTCAAAAGCTGCTTAAAAATCTTATTATGAACAGACACTGAGTACTGAAATGAAATGCCCTTTCTAATGCGTGCTGTCAACTACATTCCCTGATTAAACAAATAGTTCTTCCTCCCTTAACCAGCATACTGCTAGAGAAATCACACTGTTAGGGCAAGCAGGGACAGCCCTCACTTACTTGGTGTTCCCCTAGCACAGTGGAGTATTCCCAGGGGTAGCACTTCATGTAAAAGAGCCTCTTGCTGCTGCCTGTGTGTGTGACACCCTAGAACTAAAGCTGCAGTCTGTGCAGAAGGCAGAGGTAACAGAGATGAGCTATTTGAGGGTTGCTGCAGGAGCAGGTTGGACTCTCCTGTCTGACTAAATGCACACATACACCTGTGTAGTTCATAGCAGAGGTGAGCACATGTGCAGCTCCTTAGTGATAATTGCAGCACAAAGGCCACCAATTACAAGGAACCTGGTGGCACATGCAGAGTAACAGAAACACGGCATGGACCTAACGACTTCTTCCATTCAGCTGTGAAACATTTAATCCACTACCCAGATACAGACTTAGGGAAGGAACTAGACTGCATTTTAAGATATGATGGAGATTCCACAGAGGAAGCTTCCAAAGCAATGTAAGGCAGAAAAATTCAAATTTGGTTAGTTTCCTCAGGTCTAACACATTCTCATTCAGTTCTTACCAACAAGTAAGCTTTTTTTTAAAGATTAAATATCAAGAAAAAAAAAAGAAGAAAATGGAAAATTAATTTTACTTTTGGGTGTCATGCACCAATGTCACAAAAACAGTACACCTGGGAAAATAACTAAAATACAGTACAAAACCCATACACATCATTTGGGGTTCTACTTCAGGCAATTAGAACGTGAAGACCAAGGGTGGGGTCACATTTATCCGTTGTGCCAGGAGGAACTTATTCTTTCAACTGTGTGTAAAAAGGTTTTAAAAGGAAGGAATGGCTTTAGGGACATGGATTTATTTATCTTGACCACAGCATATCTACATATTGGCTTGTGCTGATTTAACAGTGAGACTCTGCAGTTCCTATCTAAGCATAAATGAAATTATGATGATGATACAGTTTCCTTCTTCTGCAGGTGGGCTGTTTATCTTAATGGGGGTGAGCCTGGCTTTATTGCTATCACTCATTTTGATTTTGAGCAGCACATATGCAGCCTATGGTTTATTTTCAGGGAAAAAATAATTAAAAAATAAAAGTGTGGGCATCTTTCAGCTGATTATAAGAAGAATTTCTCAGCATACAACATCCATAAATAAGGAACTGAACCAAAGGAAATGCTTTTTACTCTTGAGATTTTTAAGTCTACCTGCTTCAAAGTAAGCACATGTAGGCTCCAAAATTCACTCTGTGTTAATCTCTTGTGGCTTTATAATGTCTTTTTTCCACTTGCAAATGACTAGTACCACCTTTATTTCTAGCTAACAGAAGCAAAGATGTCAAGGTCATGCTTTTCCAGTTTGCTGAAGAAATCTAATACTCTGACTATCTAGGCCAGCTGCCAGCAGAACTGGACTTTTAAATATCTTATAAAAGCATCACTGCATATCTAGTTTAATTCTGCCTTGCAATTTAAAAGTCTAATGCAGGCAACTACATGAAAGGACTTCTCATTCAATCAGCCTCACCTTGTTCATATACAGAAAAGCATCACATTTCTTTAAAGTGATAGGGGAAATAAGGCCAAATGACAAAGGGCTTTTATTCCTTCTGAAACAGGAAAATGGAGCAACAAGCAAGGGAGAAAGAGTCTCCTGGGAGGGAGTCTCTCTGTCCAAAGAATGAGACTTGACCTGCAAATGGCAAGTGAGCATTTATATCTTGCTTGTGTCTGAAGATGATATAGGATGATACAGAGAAAAGAACCAAAGGACAAACAAAATAGAAGACTCTATTTAGAATTTTATTACTATAAACACTACCAGCAATGGCACTGTGCCTGTCAATAGATTGAGCCTGATATACCTGCTGGCTACCAAAGCAATTTCAGGGCATTCCATAGCTCAGCTGAAGAGCTTTAAAAAACTGCAGCAAAATAAGATGACTGAGAACAAGAATACCCTCATGTAGTCCATTACCATCTTCTTTCAGCTTGATTGCTCTCACAGCTTATATTAATCACATTGCCTACAGTCATTGTGAAATGAACAATTAGGTTATGAAAATAAACAGTCAAGTGAAGGCTTAGCTCAATTAGTCTTTAGTTCTCCCAGACACACTACCACTTAGGGTTACGAATTAATTGTCTGTTGCTCTCCTCCCAGGAGGTCACCCCCGCTAAAGAATTTCATGGTACTAAAATATGTATCCAAGAGATTGTAAGAGTTGTTTTGCCCCCATATAGCTTAGAGGAAATAAAGAAACAGCTGTATGGACTATCTAAATTCAATTCCCATTGGAAAATACTGATGTTAAAACAGAAGATCTACATCTTTGACAATTTCAGCAAAGAAACCCAAATTATTTGCTATGGCATTGAAAAAACACTCACAGTGTGTCTCCCATAAGTAATAGGTACTGAAAGAGCAGCACCTGCTGCATCACTGCACATCTTAAGTGCAAGCATAAAAGACCAAAAAAGGTGGTGTGGGATATTGCTATTATGGACTGAGTGTCTAATGGATTAAAAAAGGTTTTATACATCACTTAAAGAACATTGTGGTTTGAGTTAAGTGGAAGGTCATGCATGGAGCACGGTGCCATGTAAACACAGGCAGAAAGCAGAGACACATGAAACAAAGATGATGTAGAGAAGTATGAGTGGCAGGCGAGGGGATAGGAAATACAGGCATGACAGTGCATTTAAACTGAGAAATAGCTGGAGAAATTTTTCCAAGGTCTGAATTTGAGAAACAGTGAGAATGAAGTGCCAGTATGCGAGTACAACAAAAAAGGATAAGGCATCAGGACTGTAGCAATTGCAGACCACTAAAACTACAAATGAAATGTTCCTTCAGAAAGTGTCATTCCAGAACAGATTTGATACATCTTGACAGCATTGTATGGAAAAAAACCCAGTCTGTTTTCATCTAAGAGCACTCTATTTTTGGTACAAATCTCAGCCTCTGTGTCACACCCAGAGAATGCCCAACACTACAGAGCACTGCAAAAGGAAACTAGTTAACATTAACCCACTCTCTCAGTGAACTAATTCTCATCTTGGTTTAAGCTTAACGAGGCTACCTAGCACGATCAGCAGATGATGGAATAGAGCAACTACAGATTTCTAGAACAATGCCAGCATAGAGATCCCATTGCTGAATTCCCAGTCAACACACAGACTGCTCTGCAAAACTGCATGAAACTTTGAATGCAAAAAACATTATGGAAATATAAATGGTGCAGGTACAGATGTAATGTAGGAATTTGCAGGGTCAGTGAGATTTTAGAGAACTCAGTTAAACTAATGAATGTTCCTTCAGGGAGAACAGAGTTCACAAACACAAGACACTTCTGGGTGCAGCCAGAGAACCTCTCCAGCAATAAAAGTCTGCTATTGACCATCTCCCTTCTCAAATGCATACTTTGGATAGAGTTATTAAAATTAACACTCAGGATCCCAGGGAAGGAAAAATTAAACCAATAAAGTTCAAACTTAATCAAGCAATATTAAAAGAATTGAAGAAGGGAGAACTCAGCACTAATGGTAATCAGCAGAATACACACATCTTTGTATTAGTGGTTGAAGTGAAAATGCTTCCTACAATTACCAGTATTAGTTTGCAAAAAACATTGATATTATTAACCAAAATAGGCTGCAACACATTTCCTCATAAAGCTTCTTAATGATATCAAAGACTGAAAGCTCAAAATTATTAGTGATTATGGAGCAAAGTACCATTCCTACATTTTAAGATACACAAAAATGACACTTCCCTTTGATTTAGAAAGCTTTGCCAATGTTCAGCTTCATATATTGCCTCTTGGCTGAGAATTTTGGGAACAGCCTGCTACTGAACTCCACACTCATCATTGTCCCACAGTGTAAAAACCTCTGCCAGCAGAAGATTGTTTGAAAACACTGCTTCCTAATCACCTTTTTAATGCAATCAAAAATGTATAATTGTGATATAGAAAGAAATAAGGGAATGCTACAGTGCAAGGCCAAAGGTCTTAGGCATTAACTGATGCCAGGAATTGCAATCCTCCCAGCTACACTTGTCTGCACCTTACGGTCAGTCCTGAATTCCATAATAGTACTGGGATCTCCATTTAGAATAATGCCATCTACATGCAGGGGATTTTCCAAGAAGATACATTTCCTGGAAGTATCTCTCTGAACAGAACTTAAGTAAAATAATAGTCCTCTTCATTGTCAAGGTGAATATTTGACCTGAAAATTCTGTAATGTGACTTCAAGCCACTGAGGTTCTTATCAGAGATACTTTTTGTAATCAAAATTTGTCTTCCTAAAGCATTCCCCGTGTGCTGCACCTTAGAGAGTTCTGATGGAGAAATCCTTATCGATAAAGGACGCAAACTCCTTATCTCTTCACCAAATAAAATGTCATCCAAGTAGTAACTGGAAATTCTTCAATCTAGACTTTTTTAATAATTACAAATTAGTGGCATCTTCACTTCCTCACAGATGCAATTTCTCCACCACTTCAGTGACAGTAAAGAAGAAGTTTCAATATGTGAAGTTTCTGGTGCAGTGGTTGAACACTATTTAGCTATAGGTAACTTGACTAGTCAGCTGGAACCTTAATTTTCCAGCTTCAGGTGTACATACCACCAAGCTACTCCCAGCTATCTACTTCATTTTCCGTGAATCTCAAGTTAACTTGTTCACTCTTCACCATGTTTTTGGGCTATTTTTATCCCCAAGCAAAAGCAGAATCTAAATAAAACAAGCCACAGCACTTACTAAATTGTGAGTGTTTTGCTTATGAAGCCTCTACAGTCACGCCAGTCTCACAGATATTCCAATCACACCAAAGCTAGGGATATTTTTAATTGAAATCAGTTCCCTAAAAGAGGTTGTACTCAGAGCTTGAAAAGCTAATCTGGAAACATAGGTGGCATCAGTGGTGCATACTGTCTCCTAAGCTATTCCATTTATTTATCAGGAGCCAAGTCATTTGATTTCAGCAATACAAATTTCACACTGCAGAAAACAAGCAGTTTCAGAATTAAAACTGGTTTAGAGGGATGCAAGGATTATAGGAAACTTGCACACGGAAGCTTACAAAGGATCAGAATTTCATTCTGTGATCGGCATTGCTTCTCCCACATGTTTGCTCTACTTCAGAGTAGCTGCATGTCAAATCATAGTCTCAATCCAACCTTGAAGCATCATAACCTGAACATTTATATTTTTTACACAGAAACCTCAGGGAAAAAAAACAAGTAAGATTTTGACAGAATCTGAGTAAAATTAACTCAGAACATATAATTTCCAGTACCTTCTCATAATTTTTTCAAGGTCAATGAGCTTCCCTTGTAGGGTTAACAGGATCTGTCCTTAAAAATAATTTTGTCAGCAGAGACTATACAGTTTTGGCTGCTGCTTAGTATGAGTTCAGTGCTAATGCACAAACCTCACAGAGAATATTCTTAACATTATTCAAATTGTTATGGTTGTGGACATGGAAAATTCTAAAAGCTCTCCTGAAGACACTCTAAAAAGCATTTTGTTTACTGGTACAGAGCAGCACAGTATAAAAACATCCCTTTAATATATTGTGGGGCAGGCTTGAAAGCATATTTCACATCTGTAATCAGATGGGATCACACGTATTAGTGTCAGTCAAGCATGTTTCTTTGCCCAAAAGCCATTAATCTGCCATGCTTTTCAGACACAAAATCCCAAACTTAAATTAAGATTGTAAAAGATGTAGGACCAATGAAACTGGTATCTTGACAACATGGTTCTGTGCAGGTTTTATTTTAAAAACACTGCTATTTTTGGTGGCAGGAATTGTTTATATGATTAATTATTTTCTTCTCAAGTTACATCATTACACAGCATTTGAGTTTTGTGGAGATCAGTATAAGCTAACTGAGGAAGACAAAAAAAAATCAGAGTTGTCATTTTCTATTTTTTTTCTGACTTTAATGTGTTTTGATGACTTTATACAAACTGAATATTGCATCAAAGACAAAACCACAGCAGAATGTGAGGCTGTGTCAGTTCATGCCCTGTTTGCAGCTCTAGGCTCTGGGTTTTTTTCATTCTAAGACCCCGTTTTAGCCAGCAAAGGAAGTGAGCAGAGCTCACACATTTGATGGAAATAAAATCACCTTCAAAATCCCAAACTGTGTTTTATGAAATGCAAAGTGAGTTACATGGCATTGTAATAGAGCAAAGACACAGAAAAAACATCACTGTTTGCAATTTTGGAGCCTTTTTTCCCAGTTTACTGAGCTCCACTCATCTCTATTGAGGGCAGAAGAGATGCCAGAAGTCTGGGATGACTCTGATGGAAAATGCATTTCTCTTATCTCTTATCTCTTCCACCTTGAGCCACTTCATATATAGATTTTACTGTGGAATCTCACACAGGCACCTGTTCCTGCTGCCATCCTGCCTATGTGCCTACAGAGAAATCAGAGGAACTCTGGGGGGTCACACAATGGGCAATGCTGATAGCACTAGACCAAGGCTTGTCCTCAAATGACATGGTGACAGCCCAGATTCAACCTGCTTGGCCTTCATGCCTCCACAAAACCTGAGCAGTCTACAAAACATTCATGTTTAAGTCTGATTATCTCAGTTTTAACAGAATCTCATTTATATTCCAATGGTGTTTTGTCCCTTTGTATAGCTGTCATCAAGCAATCAAGACTGAGGGAAATGTTTTGTATGCTACTGAACATATTTTCAGCTATGACAGTGACACCTGGGCAAGTAAGGCAGGGAAGGTAGAAAAACAGCAAAAAAACAGTAAAAGAGGAGCAGACCCAGTCAGTACAGCTTACCTGGCCCTTCAAAATCTCCTTCAGCCACATTTGCTCTAGGGGCTCTGAGGGTGAAAGTACTAATGCTGATTTAATAGATAGAATATATCTATAGGATGCAAGGCACTGTTCAGTTCAAGTCATAGAGGACTACTATGAAATGGATGCTGCAGAAAAAGCCACCAGAACAGAGGAATTGCCGTGTCTGAACTGGAAGGTAACAGAATGTTTTCAAATCATCTGTGAACTCAGAAACTTATGCATATCCCTCTACTCTAGGAGAAACTGAGAAAAGCAACTGAAGCAATGTAGGGTGGTGTGGGCATTACTCACAAGACGCCCTCACAATTATGACTACAGAAAACCCGTTAACCTGCCAATTTCTCCCAGAAATAGTTGTAATAATGTAAAAAAAAGTTAAAAAAAAAATTATTCTGCAGGTTTAATGCCTGTTTATTATAAACATGCACTGCCACTTCAAGGAACTGCTAATTCCAGGTGTAACTTTACATCTCTTAAAGGAGGGAGAAAACTTATTTCCATGTCATCAGGTTTGTATGGTTGTTGTACTGCTGTAGGCAAGCAATAGAAAACTACTGGCTATTTCAACTTTTTCACCTTCCCTTTCATGTATACCAAAATAAAACCAGAAACCTCCTTCCGTTGTCAGTTCATAGAAGTATGATTTTATGAGTATAATGTCAGCTCAGAGCAAAATGATACAGTTGTAATGAACCACCACACACCACATTGCCATGAAAAGCTTACTAGACAATCATAAAAGTAAAAATGGCTTCACATAAAACCAGAAGTGTTTAATTTACTTAGGGGTTTTTGGTTATTTAAGTGGAAAAAGACCAATTTGATAAGATGAGAGTATGTCAGACACACATTGGTCAGTTCCTAGAGGATGCTTTTACATCAAGAGCATATGAGAGTGATCTATAGCAGGGAGATGAGTATTATCTTCATGTGAAAAAAAAAAATCATAGATGAAAACAGAGAGGAAGTGTTGTTTGTTTTCTTTTAAACTTGTAGCTCTCCTGGCTTCTCTCTGCTGCTGCCCATTCCCAGACTAAATGTACCATTTGTGCTCTTCCTGTGTCCAGGTGGGCTCTCATCCCACACATCCTGCCTGCCATGCAGCTGCAGAAGGCACAATCACCATCGCTGACACTCAGCTGTCCCACTCTGTGCCAGCACCCTGCCCAGGACCAGCCCTGGCTGACAGGACCAGCACTCACAGGGACATTCAGAGAACCCCAGCAGCCCCCCATGATAGGACACACCCTCAGGGACTTTGGCAAATTCTGCCAATCTTCTGCTGAATATGTGAAAGAAGATGTTTTCCATCCTTGGCATCAGGCCACGTGCAGGCGCAGCCATGATAGTAAATTAGCCTCCTGCCAAAATTTTAGTCTCTGTTTCAAAACACTGGGGATTCTCAATTAAACTGTTGTAAGAAACTATGCAGCACAACAACATATTTCACCCTATCTTATTTAAGCAATATGGTTGAATCATGTTTATTTACATTAAGCTGGAAATTTAAGACGAGGAATGCGTCTAACAGGAAAAGTCAACCTGTACACACAAAGTCTGCAATGCAACTAAACCCATCATCCCATAAGGGGAATTACTTGGGAGCTGCAAGTACCCAAAATTTCTACCAGATTTTGTGTTAGAAAGCCGAGTAGGAATGTCAGTCACTCACAACTACATATATATATATATATATATATATATATGAAGTTACAGAAAGAATTCATATTTTGTCAAAGTGCATCCTTTGCTCTTCGAGAACAGCTCTAGCACAGTCAGCAAATAAGATACCAAGGTACAGTGTCCCAGGTCTGAATTAAGTGTATAATCTCTAAGCAACAAATAATGTCAAGAGGCTACTTAAATCTAGTTTATTATTTTGTTATAGTTTAGGAAAATTTCATTAATACAGACCTAGTTTTGTGATGACTCCCTTTACTCCCTTATATATATATATATACATACAATATTTTTCTTTATGAAGAGATATAATGATCTGGGTTAAACTAGATTTTTCCTAAGGGAAAAAAATGTTACAGCTCAAGTAATGTGTTTCCAAAACATGTAGGTACAGAGGTTGTCTTTGTATATTTGCAACTGTTGGTGCATAAGAGACAAAAAATAAAGAGAAATAAATCTTCCTTTTACCATTCAATTTCTGAAATTTTGCACTATATAACTGACCAGTATTTAATTACTTCTCCCTCCCACATTTAAAACTTTTGAACCATTAACCTCTTCCCTCCTCTGCAGTGCTCCAACATACAAGGGCACAGTTGTGTTAATGAGAGTCAGAAGTGGATTCTGCAAGAAGCCAGGCCCTTCATCCCCAGTGGCCTCAGGAGCAGGGATTTCTGTTGGCAGGTCACTCCCACCCCACCAGGGCATGGGACACACTGAATTCCTGCAGAGATCCAGGTAGAATCTCTGGATTTGCAAGTGGCAGGTTATATGACTTCAAGGGACCCCTGTTTGAGCTAATTGGTTTAATCTGGGTCTGCATATGTTAATTTAAATAACTGAATCCACAGAGTCTTAAAGCCTACAATACTTTACTGTGTATATGAGTTGACCAGCTCTGGAATTCTCTCTTTAAACTCTGTTTACTGTCAGGCATATATCTGTCATCCTTTTCCTGTCTTCACTTAAATTCATCTCTCAACAACCAAAAACATTTCCCTCATACATTATGGAGTTCTTTGTTACAGTGTTTCTAAGGAAATAACAATTCCTGTTGATACATCATGGCAATTTTGCTCTCCCCAGAATGTATGTTCATTGCACTAGTTGGGTGATGTTTTAAAGAAACCAAAGCAACACAACCTCCAAAAAAGCTAATGTTCATAATTTACTAATTATGATTAGTAATTATAATGTACTAATGTTCATAGTTCATACTAATGTTCATAATTTACAGGACAAGTACTGCTCATGAATCTGTAAAAACAAACCTATGGAATCAAAGTGGACCAGATACTGACTTCATCAGTTGATTCTTTAAGGCTCTTTTCACCATTCTTTGGGTTTATCCCGTAGAAGTGCCAATATGAAGTCTAGTGCTGAGACTGGAAATGCAGCAACAGTGAAATGCTTTTTTAGACAGAGCCCACATTGCAGCTGGCCTGCAGCAGGACTAAACTTCCCCTCAGGAGTGAGAAAACAAGACGGGCCCTTCCTCTACAGCAGGTGTAGCTTTTGGCTGACATTGCTATTGATGGCACGGTTTTCTAATCTAGGGAATCACAATTTAATTAGCAAAAGTAAACCAGCCCCTGGGGGGCAATCACATGCCACCTCCTACATGAACAGGTGACTTTGAAGACAAGTTTCCTCTCTCATGGTTCATTGTGCAGGAAAGTTCTTTCAATGCCAAGATTTGGACACAAATCATTTGAGATGCAAGTCAATGAAGTATTAAACTAAGCTACTGAAACATGTGAAAAAAGCCTTTGTACTACTATTAAGCAGACTTTGGGTATTCTGGATTGATTTTCTAAGTACAAATGCCTCGACTGGTTTTGAATTTGTATCAAAAGATGATAGTTCCATAAATAAATTTGTATACATTCGATTACAAATAGTTTTGATTATTTTTCTTTTTCATAAGCTGCTCTATGAAGCTAAACATGTTTGTCTTGTCCTACCAGGTCACATGGAATAGGAGAATGCACCTTATATATCCTAACACTTGCCTGCATACTCTGCACATTCCACTAACCTTGCTATCTTTAATTACACACAATATCTGGATTTCTGCTTACTGCAGTAGTAAGGGTATCTCTAAGTACTTCTGCTTACAGCATTTTTCACTGAGGGAAACTATATTGAGCTCACAAGGGCCATTTGGTGGCATTCACATGTTTGCATGAAGGCTACTTGATGAGGCCCATTGCTTAGTGGGTGTCCTGCCACACACATAAAGGCTGGCAGTTTGCCAACTGTGTCCCTTGAAGTGCTTTGCCCATAAATGTCTACAGTTGCCTTGCACTTAAGTCAGCAGAAATCTGCCAGTCATCGCAGATTTTTATTTTTAAAGCAGTTTAAAATGCTATTGCTGCCAAATCCCTCCCACTGGTGAATGAGGAGACAGGTCAGATGCACAATGCCTTCAAGGAGCTGTTGTCACATTTTTATGTATTGCACATAAAACTTGAAGCAAAAGGCATTGCAGTCTGGATTATTGGCTGATGTTAGTTGAGGGTATTCCAGATGGGGAAGTTGCATCCAACAGGTGCTCAGTGCTGAAGCATCACCAGCCCAATAGTCCTTCAGTTTCTGAAAAGCATGTTTGCCCTCCCTTGCCAATAGCCCCACTCAGGCATAGATGACCAGCACAGCAACCCCAGCACTGAACAGAGGAGCAGAGAATAAGCTTTGATTTATAGAGCTGAGCCAAGGTTAATTAGATTCACAATAGAAATTACTATGATTAGTTAAAATATATGTAAGCTGATACTCCCTCTGTGGCTGCAGAGCAGGACTTTTCCTTTTTCCTAGGCTACAGCACAAAAACCTGGCTACATCTAGGAACATTGTATATTATCTATTCAGACCTAGATTTTGCTACACCACATCACAATCTTCTCTCTCTTCTGCTGCTACTGGCTGTGGTGAGTGGGACTTACCTGAGAAGATTGGGGAAACAAAAAAGAAAGTAGGTTTACCTACTTTTTATTTTCTAACAGAGAGAATACTGTTGTCAGCAGAAGTGTGAAGGTTTTAGGGTGGGCTTTCCCTAAAATCCAGGCAGTTTATTCTTCATAACCTTTGATACAGCAACAAAAGTGCCACCACAAAAACAAGACATCTTTAGCCACCAGTTCCTCCCTGTGCACTCTAAGTTTCCAGCCACTGAGATGGATGAACATTTTTCTTTTCAAAAAACAAACTAATAATAATTCTTACAGCAAAGCTTTAAGAGCTGCAGTGGCACAGAATGTTCCTTTGCTGGTCACTGCCATGCCAATGCACTGAAACTCAATGTCTATTGAGACAGAAAAGTTGTGATATGGGAGAGGGAGCAAATCATGCATAATCAAGTTTAAAGAACAAATATTAATGTACTCTAGCAGCTGTAACAATTTGCCCATGGAAGAGTGAACCTAGAACCCATCATATTTAGAGGCAGGTAAGAATGTTGTTCAGAGATTTAGTTTTTATTAAGGTACTCATTGAAAAGCACCATCTCATTAGATACCATATGTTTAAGAATAAACTTCAGGCACGCTTAGCCCAAAGTTATTTGGCATTTTCCTTAGTATAACTGGAAGGAACTAAATTATCAAAAAGACAGTGTCACAGAGCACACAAACTTACAAGCTAGACTTTCTAGAAATTAAGGACAATCAAAATATTCCCTTGGCTTTCCAGAGCCAAGGGTCACATCTGCCCTTTTGCAGACTTAGGAAATCACTCAGCTTTTCTACGCCTTAGGACACTGTCTGTAGAATGCAAAACACCTGAGTGATACAATGGCAGACAGACATGAAGATGAAGACACTCAGATCATTGGGGCATCTGAGCAGACCTTTATAAAGCTCACATACTCCACTGCCTGGTGGAGTAGGAGAATAAATGGGGCACTCTGCAGTTTCACCTGTGGCAAGGTGGTTTTTCTTGACTTTTACACACTGAACCTGTAACACTTAGGAGCTGTTTAATCACAGAGTTGAAGACCTTTCCCACCTTCCATGTTCATGTTGGATTAACCATATATATATTGAAGTACGATCTTTCATAGTGTCAAGACCAAATTGAACTGCTGGAGGGCTAAAAGGCAACAAAACAAAATCTGAGAAGAACATTTGTTTTGCACAAAGTAATTTGTTAGTATATTGAGAGTTCTTTTCAGCAACATAAAACTCTGCCTTTTGGACACCACATGGAACTAGCAAGAAAATGCCAGGAGAAAATTCTAAGAGTTATCATAAATAAAGTACTTGCCATATAGCCCATAAGTGCAGAGGTCTCTCTACTTTGTTATGCTCCAGTAATGGGCATAATGGTTTTATTTGCATAAAACCCAGATCTTATTATACTGTAGCTGCTTCTTCTTAAGCTCTTAAAATTACACTGGCTTCCTGAACTATCATGTTCAGAGCTGTTTGAAAAAAAAATCCAGACCAAAACACAAACATTTGTTATCTTTTTATGAAGTGAACTATTTGCATAATGCATTTAGACTGGGAACAAAAAAAATATTTAGAGTAAAAGACATTTCTTCCTGCAGAATTGAACTCATTGGAGTGTCTAACCAAGGAAAAAAATGCATTTTTGATGCTACTTAATGGACATTACCAACAGGCGGTACAGATACCACGGGTCCCTAAATGATGGAGAATTTAAAATAAGTCACCTTCATAATGTTATGTTCAGGAAAGATTTGGGATTTTTTTTTTCCTGAGGGAGATTTTCATGTGGTCTTATTAATAGGAGAAGAAAATAAAAAATATTCTATTTCCATAATTCATCTACTCACATTGCAGTCTAGCCAAGCAGCACCACGGAACTCAGAAGAGAAATAACAGGGGTTGAGGCTGTTGGAATACCCTCCATAGGGCCTACATCACTACATTTTGAGAATACAGGAAGCATGCTATTTACTGGATATCCCAAAGCACACATTATGTTCGTACAGCATAAAAAATTAGAGGCTCTACATCATAGTTCATTCAGCTTAAGATATTTTGGGTAGTTCCCCCTTACCCTGTGTCAAGAGATGCATCTGATACAGTAAGTGGCCCATGAAATCACTGTCATCCTTTTAATCACTCATACAAATTTGCAGCAATTATTCCCAACTGTATTCCCTTCCCAGACTTCTCCAGAGTGGCTGAAGTGTTCAAACTGTAATTAGTTGTATTCATTTTGAACTCTGTAGCTCCTCTGTTCACAGAATAATCCTTCCTAGAGCAAGGAAATACCTAATGAGGATGAGAGAAATACCTAAAATTGCTGAGGACAACTCTTGGACAGTTGCCATCCTAAACTAGAGGAGCAGGAATTTGGTCAAAGATTTCTCATGCCCTTGTCATCCAGTGGTGCAGAAAGGAAGAAACCCCGCTGGAGTCACTGAAATTTGGTTAAACTTCAAACTTCTAGTATCCCTATCACATTCTGGTAAGGTGGAAGAAGATGAAAGCATAATAATGAATATACAGACTACAGGTATCAGGGCTGGTAACTCCTTCTCCAGATAGCACAGAATGCATTGCTGTCCTCTCCAGCTCTTCAACAGCTTGCTCAGCAAACAGCTTCTCCTACTTCTTTTTGTTTGTTTGTTTTTATAAAAATTCAAAGGAAGCAGTAGATACCCCATTCTTTTTATATCATGTTATTGAACTCTATGGGCATTTATTGTTGACAGTCACAGAGAGAGCTAAGGATGTATCTGCCTTGTGAAAGCATTGAAACAAACAGCTGAATAGCGGCAGAGATACAAGGACACCACAGCTTGAATTGACTAGAGGTAACTGAATAAAAGGCTATATTTCAAAGCCAGTGCAGTTTACTGATTGGTCTTAAAATCTCAAAGCTCTCTCAGAGTCTCTGTGGAGTTATTTCAACAAGCTCAGGGCTCTTTTCCAAGTAAGGTATTCAAATCACAAAAAAAGGCTAAGAACAGCTATCCCAGGAGGCATTGACATCTTGTCAAGAGCTCTGACCAGTCAGAACAGGAACAGTGAATAAATTGCTTTCTCACCCCTGCAGACAGATTGTGGTAGGGTAAGGGGAGACTGGCCTAGAAAAGCATTTCTTCTGTGAGTGGTTTGAGGGTCAGAGTCACTAGCACAGCTCAGATGGCAGGGATACACAACAATAAAACAGAGGAAAGCAACCAGAATGCTTATTCTCTCCTCAGAAAAAACCCAACCCAAAACGAAAAACAACCCAACCAAAACAAAAAACACAACCAAAAAAAAAAAAAAAAAAAAAAAAAAAAAAAAAACAAAAAAAAAAAAAAAAAAAAAAAAAAAAAAAAAAAAAAAAAA
>JBBMKD010000217.1:9417839-9443405 GCA_037834095.1 Argya squamiceps
AAAAAAAAAAAAAAAAAAAAAAAAAAAAAAAAAAACCAACAACAACAAAAAAAAAAAAAAAAAAAAAAAAAAAACACCAAAACCAAAAAAAACCCACCAAAAAACCCCAGAAAACCCCACTTCAGAACAAACAAATAAACCCCAAATAGAAGCCAAAACAAATGTCAGCTTCCTGGCTTGCCTGTATCTTGATACACGTAAGCCAGAGTGTATTTCTACTGGGTGAGGTATGGGAAGCAGCATGGGAGAGCTGCACACCACTTTCTAAGTTACTGCATAGCAGGGTTTCCTCAAGGAATTCAGAGAAGTCATTACCTCACACAACTGTGGTAGCACCTTCTGCAGCATGACAAAACCAAAACAAAAAAACCTTATCCATGAACATCCACACTCAGTGTCAGCTCCTGTTGATCACTGAGCTGCCTGCCCTCCTTTCCCTCTGCCCTCCTCCCCAGCTGGAATACATGGCAGCATTTGCAGTTTCATTTCCTATAGTTTCATACATTGTAAAATCCTAAGGATGGAGTATTTTGTTAGCCTTAAAACTTCTATTATTCCTTATTTAAATGATCCCTTTTTTTATAATCAAGCAGCAAGTACAGGTCCAGCCCCAGGAACATTGCAGGCTCACATCCTGACCCCACTGTATTTAAAAGCAGGAAAGGCATCCCTAGATTTCACAAAGCAAGGAGACAACATCATTCAGTTTGTAGAACTGAAACACTCATGACACAGAAGGTTATACTCAGTCCAAGCACAGGACATCATAAGATTTTTTTTTTTTAATCACATTTTCACAACACTTTTGTGATTTAGTAGTCCAGTTTCTAAATCTCACTGAAACTCGTGGAGGCTTATGAATATTAACAACTTACAAACCAAACTAAAACATTAGATCCTAGACAAAGCAGCTATCTGTAGGCTTTTAATTGTCAAAACCATTTTAAATTAACACACTCCTGTTAAGGTTTCCAAGATCATTAATAGTAAGCTCCTACTCATTTCCAGATTCTGAATTTAAATTCTTGGGATTTTCATCTACATTTACATTACCTTTGAAACACAGACTATCAGAGTTATATCACACCCTTGGTATGCTCTAAAACAGCTTTTAGTGCTGTTCTGCTTTACATATTTGCTATGTGATAACAGAGACAGGGTTTACTGGTCTCATGAGTCTTATGCTTCCAGTGGCTGAAATTAACAGAATCACAGAATTAATTATGCTGGAAAAGACCTCTAATATCACCATGGCACTGAGTGCCACATCCAGTCTTTCCTTAAACATCTCAGGGATGGTGACTCCACCACCTCCCCAGGCAGCCCATTCCCATCTCTCATCACCCTTTCTGCAAAGAATGTTCTACCTGAGTACTGCAAGCTTACTGATTTCTACTCAGCTCTTGATCTTTAGATGTGTCCTCTTAAAATTTCTAAAACTTGGGTTTGAAACATTTTATAAAATACTTGCTCAATAGCATCAAAGGTGACTAGATACAGAAATTAGACACAAAATAATTTCCTTTCCTATTTTGAGAAATAGACTGAAGTTTTATGCAAACTCACTACAATAAATATTCCATTGAAAAATTTCATGTGCTAACTTTGATTTTCATTATGTCTGTAAGGTTTATATTACGTTTGCAAGGGACTGAGATTTTTTTTTAGTTTGGTAACGTTGTTGCTTCTCATTCAAGCCATGATCCTAATACATGTTTAATGCCCAAGTCCAATCCACGAGCCCAGCAAACGTCATTACTGTCTGAGATTAGGTTCAAGTTACCGTATAATCAGGCTTGTGTTCAGCTCAGAAACAGCAGCACAGCAGAAAATAGCAGGGAACAACTTAAAATGCCTTTCAGCTGGTGTGATAGCAAGTGCTCCCGGGTATGCCAGGGCAAAGACAAACAGTGGCAGCCAAAACAAGGGGTGGAAAATCTGGGAAAGTTTGTAGGAAGGATGCTGAACACCAAGGCAAAAGCTTTGCTGAGAGATGGAAAAGATTAAATCTCCCTAATCCAGGAGGCTAACACAGGAATGTACAGAGGCAGGCTGTTGATGGGAAGTGTGGCTACACCAGCAACAAATGCTGGGTGGTATATGAAAGAAGAGATTTAAATGGCAGCCTGTCCTCCTCTCCATCAGCCTACAGCTTGGATAACTGGGATAACTGCTGAGCTTCTTTCTACTTTCCCTTTGGAGTCAGGCTGGGCAAATCCCTGTCTTGCAAACAGTGCAAAATGGCAATTCATTTCATCGTGACATTCCAAAGTACAACTGGTAATGCTGAAAAACAGCACATCAATCACAGACCTTTAGTAAGAGGATAGGAATCACCTCCCAGCAAGAGGTCTGAATAAATTTCTAACTGATTACTATTGCATCTTAGTTTCCTGCCCTTAGAGAAAACCACAGAAAATGTTTCCATTCTTCTTCTGCATAGGCAGAAGTTTTATAACCCTTGAAAATGCTTCAGAAGAAAAAGTTTCTCTTTCATTGGTACCTGAATCTCCAAATAAATCCACAGAACTCGCAGCCAGCTGCTGTGAGTGGACTGTCCAAGGCTAGATTTATGCAACCTGTTAGGGCTGAAAGTACTGCCAAGCACAGTTAGCTGTAGCCAATACCCAAAAGAAAATTATGTCTATTTCAGCCTGGAGAAATCTTGGAAATAGGAGGATGTCCAAATGGTAGATTTAATGGTTTGTGGTCTAAGCAAATTCAAATCAAATGTACTTAAGGATAAAACCAAAAGCTGAAAATTCACAGTGCTGAGAGATCTCATTTACCAGGGAGTTCAGACATCAATTAAAAAAGGTCAAGTTAAAAAACCCTCTTCCAGCTGGGTTCTGCTGTGGAGGTGCCAGCTGACCGTTTAAGCAAGGGAGGGCACAGAAGGCTCATGCTGTTTGGTGCTCTCTAATGAAGAGGGATGGGAACACCCTTACTGTCAAAAGGGGAGCATGAAGACTCGATGCTGCATGAGGCAAAGTAAAACAAATATTCTCATCTCAATCAGAAATGTCCATTTTAGTTTGCAAAAAGCTTTCTCCTATGAAATGCTGTCGCATAGCATGCTGTCTTGTTTAGGGTATGTGTTACTGTCATGCCAGAGAAGAGACAAGTAAGAATGTACACTGTGGGTTGCGTTAACCACATTGTCTATGATTTTGGTGGGGTTTTTTGTTTGTTTTTTTTTAAATAAATAGCCTCCAGCTACCGCAGTGAGATTCTGTTTGTGGTTGTTGAGATTTTATTCTGCCTTTTTAGGCCTGAAAATCAACTTTGATTAGGCCAGGAAATCTTTCTTTCCTATTCCAAAGTGGAAAGGTACTGAATTCCCCTTCACTAAATTAGAAACCTTAGTCACAGCTGAGAGGTGAAAAGCATTTAATACTCTATAGGGTACTGTAAATTCATCTCAATACTGTCCCACAGACAAAAAATACTGCAATCTGTATGTTTGCATCAGGTGATGCCAGCAAGAGCTGTGGATCATCATTCAGGAGCATGGTGCAAGCCACCCATCCAGGAAGGAATGTAATCATGGAGCAGCAACACAAACCTCATTCACACTCCATATGTTGCAAGAAGATATTGATTGTTTAGGTGGGACAAGACCTATAAGGTTGTTGAATCCAACACCTTCAGTTTTTCCATGCTAAAATACAACCCCACAGCTCAGGGATTCAGATCCCTACAAATCCATCCCTGGCGATGTGACTGCTAGACACTGGAAGGAAGCCCCTTTTGCAGTTCACAGAGAGTTAGAAGGTAGATAAATAAGATAAAAACAATGAAGTCACCATGAATATTGTGATTTCTGTGATACTCTATTTGCAGAATTAAGTACAGATACCTGTGGAATCTTTCTATTTAAGGACTGCTTTTAACTGTGCACAAAAATATCAGCTGTAGGCTAAAAAAATTAAAAGACAAACTCCACACCTTTATACTTCTTTTGAGAACCACAAATATGTAGCTAAGAAAAAAAACCCCACATAGATAACAAAGGGCTTTGAATACAAGATATTTAAACACCCTAGATTCATGACAGTATATGTTTGGATAATAAAAAAAATTGATGATGTTTAGAATATAAGTGATAGAAAATATTTAGCTATGCAGTGAAAGAAATTATTTCCATATATTACACAGATGCTTATCAAGAAAGAAAGCAACTAAAACATTAGTGAAAAATATTTTAAAGAAGTACTAAAAAAAATTTCACCTCATGAGACTAGGAATGCTCCTAGGAAATAGAGATGGAGATGTGTCAGATGGGCTCAACTTCACTGTAAATTGTGAAAAATGGCTGCTAAGAATAAGATGTCCCTTAACTCTGATGACATTGACCATTGCTGTGGAAATCCCCAGCTAGAAAAAGTAATTTACATCAAATTATTTTTCTATTTGTAGTTGGCCTTAAGTAGTTTAAAATTTTCTAATACATCATAATTTAATTACTTGAAGACCCATTGCTACAAATAATCTTCCATGATGAGATTGATGAGCCCTTCATCTTGAGTATATAAAGCAAAAGTCAAGCAATGACATTTAACTTGGATTGTGCATTGTAATTTTTTATATATTTATAAGCATAATCATTTAAATTTATGTCCTCTGATTAAAGACATCTGTATAAATTCATAATGTGATTTTGGAAAATATTCTTCATATACATAAATCTAATGCTCTGTACAAAATGGGCATCTGTAAAGATACTTTCAAAATGTCCAGACTAGCACTATACCTAGGCAAAAAAATTAAAGAGCTAAATATTGTCCCCTACATTACATGCAACTTAGCTGAGTTTTCCCTGAAATTGTCCTTATCACCAATCACACCACAGCTGAATCTACTGAGCATTCTCCCTGACATCATATGTGAAGAGACCATCAGCTTCCCACAATTATGAATGTAGATATGTGGATAGAAAGACTATAATCCTCCATAATGAAAATTGCATTTGATTTTTCCAAAGAATCTAGGAGAATCTTTGTGCCAATGCTGTGGATGAAAGCTATCCCAGAGAAAGCCTGTCAGTCCCACCATGAATTATACTTCATTCTTATCCCAATCAAAAGAATTAGCCTAGAAATATCTCAGGTCAGATCCTTATTAAGACAAGAAAACATTGCAAATAAAGCTAAGAAGAATCAGCCCTCCAGGCTGTTGTCACTGTGCTCATCAAGCAGGTGCTCTTGTTGTGCAGAATTTGGGAAATGTGGGCTGCATCATCTTTTGGAGCAGCAATGGAACCCTCTGCACCTTTGTTCTTACACCTGCCCCCCTACAGAAGAGCTTTTGCTTGCCTGCTGCAACTCAATCTACCTTTAGTACTCAGTCACCACAGATATAAGGATATGCTTTCATGTGAATCAGGATATCAGGTAAACACCTACAGGCAAACAGTGCTCTATGAAATCAGCAACAGTTTAAGATGATGCTGTGAGACAAATGAAAACCTAGACAGTTAAAAAAAAAAATCCTGCCCCTTAGACCTTAGATTTTAGGCAATATTTCTTCCTTGCTCACTGCTAAGCCCATCTGCTTATATATGCAATCTTTTTTTAAGTCCCCTGTTAAAGAGATCTTCTGTTCCTGCTGCAATCATTTCCATGGCAACTAATTTTCATGTCACAAATAGAAAACCATGCAGGTTCAACAGGTGAAAATCAGAGGCATATTGAGATAAACTTTCAAAAAGCTAGAATTGTGCACCAGCAAAATTAGGGAAAAAAAGAACAAATTATGTCAGTTTAAATCAACCACTTGCTATTTTATTAAGTTTGCTGTGATATAGGACTGCTTTTTGTCAGCTAAGCTGTGCAATCCGTGGTGTGATTATGGTGTAAGATGTCAACTTGGTAATGCCTGAATGTGAAACATTCCTGCAGGAATTCCCAACTGGACGTGGCCCCACGGTGTGAGCCTATGAGATTTTAGCCTGCCAGCAGCTGCTAATTTTATCCCAAGGAAAAAATTCTCAAGAAAGCTTTTTCTCGAAACAGACTTGGCAAACAACTGTCCTTTCTCAAAACAGTCCTTTTTTAGGGGGTGTTTTGCTGGTTTTTCTGCTTGGGAATCAAACCCGGGTCATGGCGGTGAGAGTGCCGGATTCTTAACTACCAGACTACGAGGGAAAGGCTTTGGTTTGAGAAAGGATAGCTGTTTGCCAAGATTGTTTTGAGAAAAACCTATCTCAAGAATTTTTGCCTTGGGAAAAAGTTAGCAGCTGCTGGCAGGCTAAAATCTCTTAGGCTCACACCAGGGAGCCCCGAGCCTCAGGCTCTGCTCATCCTGCTGTGGTCACTGGACAGGGTGGTGACAGTGCTCTCACGGCACCTGAGAAAACATTCACTCTTTCTCTGAGCCCAAAAAGGAATCCAGGTGTAATAACTTCTCCATTGCTGAACGCTGCTGCCCAGAAGTATAACAACACTGTAGTAACACCAGCTTATTTCTAAGGAAAAATTATTTTTGTTATGGTTTACCCTTCAGCAGACTTGGTACAGTGAATGATTATGGAGCTCTCACACTGCAGGTTTCATTTGGCAGAGAAATTCTCTCCCAAAAACCCAACAATGCTGAATAATCTATCCAAAAATCCCTGGAGGTAGTCAAAACATCCCTGTGCAAAGGCCCTGAGCAACTGGAAACTGGACACATGCTGAGCAGGAGGTTGGGTTGCAGCTCTCTGGGCTTCTCTCCTAAGAGCCAAGTTTTTGCAATTTTATGAATTTCAGTATGTTTGTGTCTCATTGAGCACAAATCCTATTTGCACATTGAGATGCAGGACCAAAATGAAAGAAACAGAGCTGAAACTCATTCCCACAGTGCTACATCAGTGCAGAAATTATAAAAGTGTTTTAGAAATGATGACATATGCTTCTGTTATGTGATTTATGTTGGTATTTCTCTACCTTAAGTAAATCACATTAGTTCATTTTGGGTCTGTATCAGACCAAGGCAACTTTATTATACATTAGGTATTTGCTTCACTTTTTTTTTTTTCCTAGAGAGAATGCCAGAAAGTTGCATGTGATCACATCTCCAGGGCAATACCATGTTCCTAGAAAATTCAGCATATTCAGATATTTGTGTCTCTGTTATATAAGGAGAGTAAATTTACAGAAACAGATCATCAGGAAACCTCAAACTGGTAACTAGAACAAACTGACATGTTTCTGACATCAGGAACTGCTGATGGAGCAAGCAGGAATATGTTTGACAGAAGAACCATCAGAAATGACAATATTAAAGAATTGGAATGGTCTGAAGGAATGATTTCTTTGCACTCCTTTCATGTGCAGTAGGCAGCTCAAATGACTTCCCAGGGTTTAATATGTTTAAGTCACACCCACTGCTTTAAGCTGACATATTTAATTATCAATGGAATGTTCTTCTCACATACAGACTAATTAGGCACTTGTGGGCCTCTTACCACAAGATTATTATTTTAAATCACAGAATCAGCTGGGGAAAAGCTTAAAAAGATAAGAAATTATGACTGACCAGAACCTATGTGCAAGGGAACTAAATCCTGAATTAGCCACATAAACCTAATTCCTAAGATTCAACACTTCCTAAATTTATTATGAGATCAGTATCCACTTACCAGAAACCAGAAGAGTCTAATCTTAGAAAAATATTAGAGATGCAGGGGAAGGCGAGTTGTAAAACACAAACTACTGCAACAGTCTTTCTTCTCATTCCTGATTGCCCACAGAAAGCAGAGAAAGATTGTCATGGGGAAGCAAAGAAGCAAAATTCCAAACCCACAAAACCCCCCAAAGCTCAACAGATTCAGATAAGGCAAACTCCTGCAAGGATAAATGTCAGAAGCCAGCATAATGACCCACATCAGAATCCAGTATTTAATTTCTGGAGAAGTCAGGGTGGATCTCATAGTAGGAGCTGTGGCTTGGCCATTAAATCACAGAAACTGTAAGACTGCAATGTGCCCCAAGGCAGAAGCATTTCTCAACTGTCTCTACCGTCTACTTCCTCCACAACCTGTCACACAAGCAAGCTGCTAATCTAAAATGACATTAAGGCACAACATTTGTCTGAACACATCACCTAAGTGAATCCATTTAAATCCAAGTTTAGCACCTCTCAAATGCACACAGCCAAATCTAATAAAGGGCTGAAGAGGTTTTTGCAACTCAAACTTGAAAACTGCATAGAGGAAGATATTTGCTTTTCATTTTATCTCAAATGAAGGAGCCTAGTTTTGATTGTGACACACAGAAGAGGAGGAAACAAAGCAGTGTAAACTTACAGACACATCAAATCTATTTAATGCATAACTACATGCAAACTTGGGAGTAAGGTGAAAGTGGCACTATAGGAAATGCAATCACTGCCCACCTTTAGATATGGTACTAATTAAAGTCTAGAAAGAAAAGGAAAAAAACCTAGCAGCAAACTGATTCACTCAGTACTGAGAAACTGCATGAGAAGCCTTTAATCTCCAAATAGCTGTGACCAAAACTCATTAGGTGACGACAATCCTTAGTAAAGAAGAGAAAAATCTTAGTCTTGATATTGCTAGAGAAACAGTCAGATCACAGAGAGGATCAAACCAGCGTCTTAAAATGGCTCACTCCCAAAGTCTGAGCAGAAATAAATTGGAAAAGCATTTAGAAGAACTACTTTTTGAACTTATTTTGATATCAGGATCATTGAACTCAAGCATTTCCTTTAAAGTAATTAAATGCAAAGTTAATAGCACATGAAAAAAAGCATTTAAATTTGAGTTGCTGAAATACAGTTGAATATTTCTGAATCATTTTCAGGAAAAAAATGGCTAAAATCTGCTGCAAGCGATAAAAATGAGACCAAGAAAAGAGGTTACTTTGCAGTTCCAACATTTCTGAAAATCTAGTTGTTGAATTACTTGTTTTTCAAATAAATTGGGTAGGCTATGGGGGTTTTGTTGCATTTTTTGTTTGTTTGGGGGTTTTTGTTTGTTTGTTTGTTTTTATTTTCATTGAGGGAAAGTCAGAGAAGGCAGAAATTCTCCAAGTTTGCCTTCAAGTACCAGACCTGGTAATGGGCAATTAGTTTATATCCTCTGCAAAGGCCTATGCTGTAAACCACTGTGGTTTCAGAGTCCAGAAAACTCAGAGCAGAGTCTACTTTACTGATGATTGTCTAGTCATCATGGAAAATCTCATCCTGGACTATATTATTTAACTCAATAATTGAATGATTACGAATTCAAACCTGCCTGTTATGGAAACCAATCAGTAACAATTCAATTCCAATAACAGCACAAATGTTAATTCAGCACTGAGTTTCAGGAGACCAGAAAATTGTAGCTATTGAAATAGATTTCTTCAACACATTTAACATGAGTTTTTGCCACTGATTCCATCTCAGAAAAAGTTCAAAGTCCTGTTTTGACTGCTTGACTGACTACATTGTGATTCATAGGCTCCATACACTCCAGAAGATGTCAAAAGCTGATGCTAAATGTAAAATTCTGGGCACAATCTTGCTTTACTTTTCTCTTTATGCATCCTTTTCTGCTTTGCAAGAAGAAGTTCAAATGTCTTCCTGAGATAGGAATGAGGGAATGCTTATGGAAAAGTCAGCATAGAAGGATGGACAAAAAATGTTTCCAACAGTGTCCAGGAAGCAATAATAATTAATTTGGCTACTAGTACCTTGGCATCCTCTGTTCAACATATGCCAGCTTGAAGAAATGCTTGCCAAGCCTATATTCCATTTTACCCAGTGCTCAAAAAAAAAAGTTTAATATGCAGCAAGTCTTCTCCCATAAGAAAAGTGTCATGAATACCTAAAAAAAGGGTCAATTTTTAAAAGAATATCAAACCTAAATCCATTGATTTAAAAAACAGCTTGTGTGTTACAACATCTAAATGTTATTTAGATTATTTCTTGCAAGCTGACAAAAAAGAAAAATGAGAATGGTTTAAAAAGTCACATTCAATTATTATTTCCTTAACCATAAAACTCAAAATACCACTTTTTTATCAGTCACCAGAGACCAGAAAAGATTCAAGTACTGCTTTGTGTGTTCAGGTTTTTTTTAGGATATATTAAATTCTCTGACTATTTTCAGTTTGAGACAACATGATTCTGATGAGCCTGACTCTCAGTAACAGATACAGTCCCTGCCCTGCCAGCTCATGACATGGCTCATAACTGCGAAAAAAAATGATTGAAAAAATAGTGACCAAAGAAGAATTGTCCATTCCATTTGTAGGCAATAATATTCATGCCCTAGGTAAGACCCTCCCTGCCTAACTAGATTGTGCTGCCAACTTTCCAGTTCACAGTACATTCTACAGGGTTCAATTCCAATTCAGAGCTGAGCCATTCTCCTTGCTTTTGAGACAAGGAAACAACGCTGACTTTATATCTATAGCAATTTCCAATTTCTCATTTTTATTTGAGACATCCATGGCAATCTTAATTCTCCATGTTTTGTTCTCCAGTTCACAGTACATGTTCTGTGCACTGAACCTGAGCACTACAGGTGGGAAAATAAGTCACACTGAGGGCAGACAGACATGCAGACCTCGTTATTACTGCTTTGAATCCTCTATTTTTGTTCTAATGACTGTGACATTTAACAGGAAATGGGAAACAATTTAGTTGGTGCACAGCCTCTAACTGCACATCGATATTCTGCAGGTTGAGAGACCCTGGTTTAACTTTGCTCACCTTCTTTGGGTCATTATAACCCCTACACTGAACCAAATGTACAAAAGCCCCAGAGTCATAACCATGCTCTGCTTTTTCTTATTGTTGTGCCCCTGACCCCAAGAGCAGTGAGAATAACCTCTGCTGCAAACATCTATTATGTGTATTCTGTGTGCTTAAAATAGCATCTTGACCAGTCAATAAATCATACTTGACAGAGAGGAGAAATAAAAAGTAGAGGGAATTTACAGAAACATCACACCTTCCTCTTTAGAGGAAGACAATGAGAGGGATTCCATTTGATACCTCCATAAAGGACCATTAATCGTAAAACCAGATTAGCTGAGCCAAGCAAAAGGTCAAGTGTCCTTGGAAAAAAGACAATGGTGAAAGAGGATGAGAAACAAAAAGGAAGCCAGGTGGAAGACATCAAAATGCCACTGTAAAGCAGAGTCCAAGGAGAAGTATAACCCTGATGGCCCCACAATGCCACCCAGCACACAATGGAAGGGATAATCCTGGCACTGCACTCTGACACCTGCTGTGATCAATTTCAGCACAGCAAAAAATATTTGCTTAAATACATAACCTGTGAGGGAAATAAAAACAGTTTAAAAACACCACAGTGGCCTTGAGCACTGTAGTTTCTCTCATAAGGTAGATTAGCACAGCAATGCCATCTCACACCCTGTCCTTTGATGAGACTGTTGTATGCTCCCTTGTGAACGAAGGAGAGAAACAACTGAGGTCTTAAACCAGACAGAGTCCTTAAATGAAGGCCTTAATTGCATCTCAGAATAAATTTTATGTCAGGAGTCAGTGGACAGACTAATGAACCTTATGAGACCTTAATATGGTCTGTCTAGAAAGCTGCTTCTGTGATACAATCATTTGTTGGCAGCTTCTTTGAAAAGGCTGTCACTGTCACAAACAGGCAGGTTTATCAACTTCATGGCTTGGCACCCACCTACCTGCTGCCCTGGGGTCTTGAGAGCTTTCACAGTTTGGATGGACACTGATACTGGCTCTGGAGGAAAGGTGGCATCTCCTAGGAGGTTACAGGATGGCACTCTTGTGATATGAGATGGAAAAATAGAAATAGAAAAGCCCTATGCTATTAGGCTATAAGACAGGAGAAGATGACCAGAAAAACAGTGGGACAAGCTAAAACAGGCCAAAGGAGAATAAACTGTCTTCTCAGAAGGCAGTTCTTAAAGCAAGGCTTGGAGACTTTTCAGAAAACTGAGGCATGATGTGGGAATGAAGATTTGTCAATTGGAAGTAAAAGTAAAGGGGCAAAACACAACTCCAGTGGACAAACAGCTACCAACAAAACTGAATTTGTACACAATGTATAATACTGATTTCATTCTGAATGGAAACTGAGTTTATAAGGAAACCAAGGTGTCTTCCACTTCAAATTGGATGAAAATCCAATAAACAGACATGCATATGGCATTTATAGTTCCATGTATACTTGGAATGCAGCAAGAAAAAAAAATCAGTTCAGGTAAAACAGTACTTACACCATATATGAGTAAGTATAAAAATAAAACCAGATTCAAGAACATGAATCACTGTCAACCTAGACAGGAAAAAAAAATAGCCTAAAATATGAAAAAAAGATATGCAATTTTAGATACTTCCATATATTTCCTTTTCTGTTTCTATGTTTCATTTATTTATATACCTTTTAGCATACTGGCTGCTCTACAATGGAGTAGTCACTTATATCTGGGTATCTGCTCCCATATTCAGTTACCTGAACAGCTGTAGTTAGGATACTTTACCTCCCTTTAATGTAAAACAAATTGAACAAAAACCTTTGATCTTAAAACAACTTTTGCTACATATAACTAGTACACAGAATATAAAAATTAAACAAATCTTCATTATTGCAGACCAGCAAGTGGGGATTTTTCTATTAACATCTTCTGCTATGCCCTTCTGGTAGTTGTTTTTATCCTGTGAGCCCAAATATTACCCCAATAGCTACTTTCTTATGGAAGAACCTTGGCTATTGCTGTAGTAGACACTAAATATTCTGCAGAATTTTTAAGTCAATGTCTAGATATTACAATGGGGAAATCAGGCTCGATTTGGTTCTACGCATTCTTTGGCATGTAGTCAGTGTGGACACCTGCTTTTGGTGGGGTTTTGACTGGTTGGTTTTCATCTTTTCAGGGGTTTTGGGGTTGGATTTGTTATTGTTGGGGTGTTTGTGTCTGAAGTTTTTTTGATATCTTGATATCTTATATCAAGATATCACCACGAGCCTGCTACCACACAATTCAACATAAACCAATTTAGGCTGCAGTTGGATTTCAAGTACAGTAATCTGTGCTAAGGTGATGTTTTTTTTCCTGACAAACAGGGATGTCTGCAGAGGCACAGCATTTGCCAGCAACTGGGTTGTTGCCCTTAGTGCGTCTGGGAGAGGAGCAGGTCTTTTGCCCACCAAACAAATGAGGAAAGTTTCATGCTGTTCTGCTGTACTTGATATTTGGGCTCAGACTCCTGTACCTTATCAGAGAAGACAGCAAGATACAGTAGGACCTTGAATGTGGATCATGAATCTCTCCCTTAGCTTATTTGAGTGATATCAGCTCTTGCTTGGCATCTGATGCCATTTTGTTGCTGTCTGCCAGCAGGTGTGGTGAAGGAGCAGAGTGGTTTATCACCCTCTATGGACAGTGGCAATTAGTCATAAAGTGAGCTAATGTGTCCACCAAAGTGCACCTTCCATAATGGATCAAATAGCATGGCTGAGAGAGGATTTACAAGCTATAGAAGACATTTTTAAGGCACTGTACTGAACCTTATCTAGGCTGCTGCAGTCTTATGCCAAGTCCTTTGTTACAGACTGTTTTAAAGCCCTTAAATTAAGGAAGCCTCTTGCTGCTTCTTACTGGCGTAACTCAGCCAGGCAGGTGGCTGAGAGTTGGGTACAATCCCCAGCAAACCCTATAGAGGTAGCATTTATTTCCTGTCCATCTGCTGCTGCAGGACCAGATCCCTGGGATTCCTTTGATTTTATTCCAGAATGTTCACTGCTTTAGAGGTGAAATTCCACAATACATGCTCCAACAGCAACAGCCACAAGCAATTTTGACAGAACACATCACTAATTACAAAATCCTAATTGAAATAATACCTGCCCTATTCTCTAATTTTCCAAAGGTGTAAAGCTTACTACGTGTTTCCTCTTCACCATTCAAGTTCCCTAAAAAAGCTATCCCCTGTAGAAGTTCTGAGTAAAAAGCTATTTTACATATGCTTTAAAAATAGGGAATGTGACACATGTGTTCCCTGTAGGGCTGCATCCAGCAGGTGTTCCCAAGGCCACTGGAATGAGAGAGGCAGAAGCCCAGCCATTTTAACCTACATTTCTTCCTTGCCCCACAGCATCCAGGCAGTGGGAACAGTTTGCTACACTAACTGCTGCTTCCCACATGTCAAAAGAGCTCCATTTCCTCCTGAGGTCCTGGACAAGATGAGCATACCCAACATGACACAAAATAATTGAAAAAAAGGATAAAGAAACATCTCAAGGACTCCTGACACAGGATCATACAAAAAAATAAAACCATTCCTTAGCTGCAGGTACAAATGAGCCTTTTCATAAAAGAGACAAGCAACACAGATTATTTATCAACCAGATAGGTAGGGAGCAAGGAGAGTTAGGGGAGTGAAGGACATGTGATGTCAAGCACTATTGCCACTCTGAAGTTCCTTCTCCTTTCTGACTTTTCTGTCTATTTTAAAATACATATTTTTATTAGGTACTAAGGTCATGGTATGGCTCACATAAAACTTGGAGAAATTGCAAACAAGGACACAGTGCCTGCTGCTTCACATAAACTGAAGGTTAATTGGGACTGAGGTGAAGCAATGCAACAGTGCTAATAAAGAGGTTTGTGGTTTTTTTTATGTTTTATTCTTAAGTGCACATGCAGAAAGACCCACAAAAACACCAAAATTATGGTTATAGCTCTGCAAATATGAATGTTTTTATACAGAATGTCATTACAACCTGTTCTTTTTAAAACAGTTAGCTTAAGAGCGTTGAAACTTTAGAAGGGCATATCCCATTTTACTGGAAAATAGGAAGAATAGAACCAGAGAGAAAAAAGGGAGTGTGACCAGAGTCTAGGCAAAAAGAGAAAATGGCACTTTTTAAAAACACTCTCATTAATTCTGAATATTTTTTTTTGCAATAAATAAATAAATAATTTTATGTTTCTCTGGTAAAGAAATCCAAACATTTTAAGTTACTAATTGAAGTTACTGGAGTTGCCCAATCATAGGCCTGTTTTCTCCATCTCAGTAGATTTTGTGCTGACAGAAGTGCCCCTGACCCTGATTGCGCACATGATTCAGGCAGTATATTATTTACTTTCGTCCTCTTATTTAGACAAAGGGACAACAATTGTTGGCTAAGAGGATTTATCACTGTATTTCAAAAAAATCTGCCTTTTAGTTACATTTTTCAACAAGTCTCACTTATAGTGTATTTTCCCCCTTTGTCCTTGAGCCCAATGCAGTTAATGGTCTGTCCCTCATATCTCTAGGTACATTACTGAATGAACTACATGAGTGACAGCACCTGCTGGATAGTCACCCTACATCAGCATGACACATGGAATTGTGGCTGGAAAAAACAGTGACATTTGGGGATGCAACTGACTGCTGAAACAATGGCAGCTGGCTAAGGTGAAAACCAGCACATAAATAACTTCACAATTTCAACACCAAGTTGTATTTGGTCATTTACTTCCATTATTTCCTGTTATTTACCTTATATTAGCAACTGAGCTCTTGGGAAGGGCCTGCTGAGTGACTTCCAAGGAATTGCAAAGCAGAAATAACAACAAAAAGACAGCAGCAATCACTATTGACTTCTCCCTCCTACCCCTAAAATTTCACAAGGATCAATACCTTGATAATAGGGGCTGCTTTAACAAAAAAGTATACAAGCAGAAGACTAGGAAACAATCATGTTTAATGGCCTGTAGGCCTGATTCGGAAAGAAAAATATTTGGATATAATTCAGTAATCAAAAGAACAAAGGTATATGCCATAATAAAGTAAGAGGGAAAATAAGACATTTGAAGAAAAGTGGTGTGTTGTACAAATATTTCACTTTGCTCTTTTTTTCCCTTCTCCTTTCTCCACTGACAAATGTTTGATACACATGGCAAAATATGTGCATCACTGAGACAACCCTTTTCTGCTGGCTTTTCCACCACTTCTATCTATGAGTCATGTCAAGTTCAGATTTTCAGTAATACTGAGGAGGACCCAGGGAAAAATCTTACTCATCATATTAATTATGATTAACATGATAGTACTTTGGTTAGGTCAAAGTACTAATACAATTTTCCCAAGGCACTTCAGGGAGACTGCTGGTGAGAAATGCACTTTTGCCACTAGACTGGTATTAACAGTGCTGAACCACTCACACCTTCATATTTCTGATTTCATGCTGTTGCAGAAGCCATCCTCAAAACTAAATCTGTAACCTGTGTACTGTTGAGGAAACAACAAAACAATGCAGTTTTACAATTAATATGCTTCCCCAGAAATCCAGATTAGAATTCAGTGATTCTACACTCCTGCCACCTTTGCTACCTTAACTCAGTCTAGCATAATAACAACATATGCATTTAAAGTGTTATCTGTCAACTCACATCACTCAGAAGCAGAAGAACTTCTTGGTTTGCTGCAGCCTCACCTCAATCAAGGATACGATGTCCTTCTAGGGGACAGAGTATAGTCATTATATAACTTCAGCTTTCTCATCCCTAATCCTTTCACTGTAAAACACAGTAAATGAAAACTCAAGAGTTCAGCTATAAATGTTTGCAAGGTCCTCTAATACATGGAAGCAGCTGAGACCATTTCAGATCACAAATACGAGGTCAGTGACTGAAGGAAACTTCTAATGCAGAAATGCTGAAGGTTTGCAGCCTACTGTAGCAGCACTGCAAATTTAGCAAGACAGGTAAAGAGTCCTCATTCTGGAGGCCTTCCAATCTAAAATGCAAATGGTGAAATTACTAGCCACAGGACACACAGGCAGCCAGTGCTGAAATGCAGATTAAAATTCAGTGCTCTCAGTGCCCAGTTTAATCTATCGCTTTGTCAGAAAGACACAGGAGACCGCTGCACTAAAATCTGTGCAATGGGACTGATTCAACACAGAAGCCTTTGCTTAGAGGATAATTGCAGAATTGCTTTGTTTTGTCTTCCTATGTAAATCTGCCATATGGGCCTCAAGCTACTGTAATGAGGGAAAAAGTTGAGGAGTTTGATAATTCTTGGTTTTAGAAAGAGATTAAGGTCTGGCAGCTGGCACGTATGAAGCAGAAAAATTCAATCTAGCATGCCCAGCTGCACTGTGGAAGCAAGATGAGCCAGAACAGACTCTCTGCAGACAGGGAAAGCTTGCTCAAGAATTGCCAAAAGCACTCAGGTACAGAATGTCACATATAATTAAGAAAAGGGAGCAGCAAAATCAAAGAGCCTTTCAAAAAGGTGGAAGCAGGTTGAGACATGAAAAGCACAATAATGGCTCCTGTAACAAAAAATGTGGGTACATAAAAGAAGATGATCTTAGTAAGGAAATTATCTCTTTGAATGACTGTGGATAGTCATTAGGAATTCATTAGATGGTGAAAGAGAATACACTCCATAGCTTTGCTGTCTAAGCAATCTTCATAATTGCACACACTGTACAGTGCTCACAGTGTAACTCTTTTTGAGTAGTGATAGCTAAGAAATTCAGCCAGGTAGAGCTCCAGAAAGGAAGTGATACCTTTTGATCCTCAAAAATACTACAT
This sequence comes from Argya squamiceps, assembly GCA_037834095.1. Classification (NCBI taxonomy): domain Eukaryota; kingdom Metazoa; phylum Chordata; class Aves; order Passeriformes; family Leiothrichidae; genus Argya; species Argya squamiceps. Next base: position 9,435,362 of record JBBMKD010000217.1, read on the forward strand.
TTTACAAGAGAAGACACAACAAACCAGCTAAAGACAAAAGGCCCAATTCAAAAACATAAAATCGAGGCGGGAAAACATAAAAGATAACTATGTTGAGATTATATTTTTACATAACAAAAATATACATATTTAGACCTACTTTATATATTATGGAAATATGAAGGTTTATATACATGTGCACATAGTAAACTGAACTTAGTTTACTTGATTGTAGTCCCACGTGGCTGTAATGGCCATGATGCCTGTGTAGCCACCTCTGCATTACAATACAATGAAAACAGGAAAATTACATTCTCGTACTGTAACTATTATGCCAAGCTCTGAACTCAAATTAAGCCAGAGAACACAACTGGAGATCAAACATACAGTGTCTCAAACAATGACACCCTGATCAATTACCAAGGCATTCAGTAATAGAAAACGAGTTCTTGACTCATTGCCCACCCAATTGTTAATTTACAATTAAAAAAGGGTTTTACCACATGTAGAACATGGCGCAGAACAAGAATCAAAATTCACATAAAATAAGGTAACTAGCTTAGTGGCAAAACCTTTCTCTCAATATATTATAAATCTGTTTGATTTTTTTTTTAAAAATGTTGCTTCTTCATTTCTTAACTGCTAACTGAGATTCTGTGTTCTATTCTATAGTTTTATTTTAGGGAGTAAGACATCATTCAGTGTCATACATTGTTTGGGCAGTAGGTGCTACTATACTTTCACATAGTTCTAGACAGACAAAATGAAAAACACAACCAGACCTCAAGCTATTAGAAAACCTTTTGGTTGGTTGTAGAGAGTTGTTAGTGCTGCTTTAAACAAAACTACTTAAAAATAATTTCAATTTCTAATTAAATTATTATTGCTACAGAAAATAATGAAGCACAAATGTTGCTATGACAATATTTATGCTCACGCTCAGGGAAGATCCATCTTTAAACTGACAAGTTAATTTTGCCACATAAAAATGGTTCAATGAAAACCTGTAACTTTTGCTTAGTAAAAAAGAAGCTAATCCTGCAACTGGCATGAAGCCTCTACATTAAAAGTCTGAGCTAATAGTGTAATAAGTTCCTAATAAGTTTTATTTGCATTTATTTATTGGCATCACTGATGTGATGAGACTGCACACATTTCACCTTAAAACATCACTACAACTGTTTAAGTATTGGCATCTCTCTATAAATTATTACCCTTTAGGAGAATGTTTCCCCTATAAAGTCATTTCACAGCTCCAGTTTTATGGATTTTCAGAGCAAACACTCTCATAACTTGAAAGAGAATAGTGTGGATACAGATATATGTATATAAACACGCTAATATTCAAACACATACAGATATATACAAAGGCAGAGCACATATACACACACACTATTGACAAAAGGAATTGGGAAGATACAGAAAAGATCCCTTTCCACCGATTTTTGTTTTTTCAATTTGAGTGATGCCTTTAAAAAGACACTGCAATATTCATTGATGTGTTTGAACTAATTGCTCCTGACAGAGTTTGATCATTCTCTGTTTTTCATACGAGCCATTCCTGGAACATTATTTCTGCTCATGTACTTCGATGACTCTCTCACTTTGAAGAGTTATTAGCAACAGCTATTCACCTATAATCCAAATTACCCTTTGCCCAGATGAAAAATGGAATTGTAGACTATAGAAATTTTAGGAAAGAATGCATTCTGGCCTCAAGGAATCATGAAAACATATGAAAAACCCATTGCATAGGCTGGAAAAATCAGTCTCTGGCTGCATTGCAGATGCAGAGCCCAGGAACTGGTGGTTTTGCACAACTAATACGGCTAGGCAAAAAGTAATTCCTTCTTTTCTGGGTTGTCCAGGACAAAAAAAGCAGTAGGTCATCAAGGTTTCAGTAAATTCCTGATCTCTTAAAGGAATAGGTAATTTGGTTGAAAAAAAGAAATTTTCTATCCTGCTGCTCCCTTGTAAATGGTAAGGTTGGCTATTTTTCCCCCCTTAACACAGGGCTACAGAATAAACCTTGCCTTGAAATGAACACAGTGCTCTCCAACATATCTCATATATATGAAGGTAGATACATAAAGCAAAGCCTTTTAAACAAAGCTGTAAAATTAAACGTATCTCAACATCACAGACAACTCGATAAATTGACAGAAAGATCTTTGAAAACTTTCTTTGATGAAATTTTCAGTAATTGCTGTCTCTGCTGCTCTTTGTGGATGAGTTTCATTCTGTTCTAGAGTAATCCATTAAAGTTAGAGGAGGGAAGTGTTGGTTCATTAAACAGCTAAGGAGGTGACATTACTGAGTTGGAGCTTCCAAATCACGTTTGTGTGCTTGTTAAATTGAAAATTCTGTTGCCAAAGCAAAGTAGCAATCGTTATACAGGAAAACAAGAAATGAGAAAAATATACTAAGACCTCCAACCACCTTCCAGAAATGCAAGTAACTCTCTTTCTCCTGAAAACTGTCCCGGGAAGCATCTCCATCTGGGCTTGATATTGTATTTCAATTGGTTTGCTTGTAAATACAACCCTGACAGAAGAAAAAAAAACATTAAGCACTGAAGACACTGAAATTTACAGACTGATTTGCTCTAATGGAGCTCTTTTTTTCAAGAGAAGGTAAAGAAGGGAAAAGCCATAGTTTCTAAACTTTTTTAAACTGATGTAAAGGAATTTCTCAATTGAGTTTGCTCAATCAAGTCTCTGAGAACTAAGCTTTCTCATTATATTGCTTTGTGGGAAGCATCCAGGTGCACATAGAAAGAATGCAAGATCGGTTCTGATGGTACACCTGAAATGCAAGTATCTCATTATGTTACAGTACTCCCAACTCCATAGACATGTTATATTCCCTACTATTTCCTGGTTGGAATAGTATTAGTGAGAGGAATCACATTACTCAAAGGGTCTTTTCCCACAGAAAAGTTTATGAAGCTTCCATATTATTTTTTGAAATCATTAATAACCATTTCTCTGCAGTTTGTTTTGTTCCTTTTACCCACCATCAGAAAACTCCATGGCAAGGGAATAGCTTGCTAAAATTTGGGATTCACTCAATCAGTTCTTTTCAGTTCTGTTCTGGTGTTGGACTGCAGCAACAACAAAAGAGAAATGTGACATTCCTTCAGTTTGCCCTATGGCAGCAGCCTGCTGGGCTCTCTTGTGCTATTCCCACTTGTGTGCCAGGCTGCAGCACACATGAAGCAAACGTATTTCCCAAGCAGTAAATGCTCAGTGTTGCCCTGGCAAACCGTGGGTTTCTCAAAGATAACTCAGCACATGCTGCACAACTTCTTTGTAGGCACAGATTACAACACAGACTCAGCAAGTGGATTTTGGGATAGGACTTTTTCTTATACCCTCATAGCACTTTGCTCAGTTCAGTCATGAAAGGAATTTTTAAAGTGCATGTAATATTACAGCAGTCTACTCCCCACAAGTTTTATTGATGCTCTTTGTTGTGCTTTAAACCCCGTCGGCAACTGAGCCCCACAGAGCTGCTCCCTCCCTCCCCCCGCAGGGATGGCGGAGGAATCGGAAGAGCAGCAGATAAAACCTGTGGGCGGAGATAAAGACAGCTTAATAGTGAAAGCAAAAGCTGTGCACCCAAACAAAGCAAAAGAAGGAATTCATTCAGCACTTCCCGTGGGCAGGCAGGTGTTCAGCCACCCCCGGGAGAGCAGGGCTCCATCGTGTGGGTACTTGGGAAGACAATCACCATCACGATGAACATCCACTCCCTTCCTTCCTCCTCCCCAGGTGTATATGCTCAGCATGACCCCACGTGTTATGGAATAACCCTTAGGTCAGCCGAGGTCAGCTGTCCTGGCTGTGTCCCTCCCAACTCCGTGTGCACCCCCCAGTCTCCTCACTCCTCTTCATTGGTGGGGTGAAGAAAAGGCCTCGGCTCTGTGTAAGCTCTGCTCAGCAATAGCAAAAACACCCCTCTGTATTATCAACATCAGATCCCAAACTGAGCTCCATACCAACTACTGTGAAGAAATTAACTCCATCCTAGCCAAACCCAGCACACACTTTCTTCTAAAATGTTGACAAGATGATGCCTTTTTGTGTTTGTATAAAGCTTGCAAGAATCCAGTGACTTCATTCAGAAGAGCTGCCTAACACCTGTATTTCCTCTAGAAAACAGTGGGAGCTGCAGAAAAGGAGTTTTGTCTTCTGAAACAAAAATGCCCTCTGCACAATGCAATAGCTGCTTCAGTAATGCAAATTGACACTAAACCCCAATCATTTAGGTGCTTAGAGAATCTTTTCTGTGCAGGTGGATCAGCAGGAGGCAAAGAAGCCCTCCCACAGTTTTTGTTCTATCCCTTCTCCCCATTACTTACAGCTACTGACACATTTCAGCTTCCAGATCTACAAATAATATTCAGGCCCAACATGGTAAATGAAAAGGTTGTTTAGGTGTCTTTCCACAAAGATGAAATTAAAAATTCTCCATCAAAAAAATACAAAGCCTCTAATCCTCGCCACTAAAGTAAGGTTAGTAGAAAAGCTTAGTTAAACACATGCAGTAATTTTCTTAATCAGCCAGCACTTCAGAAAGACAGATGCTTCTGTTTATGTTGGTCTATTATCAAGTCCTTTGGTGTCTGAATAATTTTACGCCTATCCTGAAATTTCATTTACATAAATTTCTTCTGTATTATTCTGCCTTTTGTGACAGATAGTACAAGTATTTTTATTTGGTTGGTTGGCTTATCCTTATTGGTCTTGAGAATCACAGTATTTTGTGCATTTCCTCTGTCTTTTATCCAACTGTAGTGATCAAAAATTATGAATAATTACACCACGTGTATGAAAATCAAAAGCTGTATAAGAACTAATTCTAGTCTTGAAACTTGTGCAGGAAACCCACTTCTGTATCTGTTTTTTATTTCCCAAATGTCATCTGTTAGAGCTTTTTAGAGAGGCTTATGCAAACAATGTAAATCACAGGCTGGCTGAGGCTGTCAGGGACCTCTGGAGGTCATCAGTTCCAGCACTCCACTCAAGCAGGGCCAACTAAAGCTGGCTGTGCAGGACCATGTCCAGAATGCCTGAATATTGCTAAGCATGAAACCTCCACACCCTCTCTGGACAGCCTGTGCCAGTGCTCAGTCACCCACACAGCAAAGGGTTTCCTGATGTTCACACAAAAATCTCCTGCTTCAGTCTGCACTCTGGTCCTGTCACTGGGCATCCCTGAAAACTTCCCACTCCTCTTTGCACCTTCCCTTCAGGTATTTATATGCACTGAGATTCTCCTGAGCCTCCTCTGCTCCAGGCTGAACAATCCCAGATGTCTCAGCCTTCCCTCGTGGGACAGATGCTGCAGTTACTGACTAACATTCCTGGCCCTTTGTTGTGTTCTCTCTAGTATGTCCAAGCTCTTGTGCTGAGAAGTCCAGAATTGGACACTGAGGCACCACCAGTGCACAGTAGAGAGGATGAAGCAACTCAATGCTGTTACTTGTCACATATATCTAAATTTTATAATACCAGAACAGCTAGGCCAGAAATATGAAAACTCCAACTTTGAAATCACACATCTGATTTCATCAATATTGCCTAACAACAAAATCCTTAAGGAAAAAAAAAAAAAAAAAAAAAAAAAAAAAAAAAAAAGTGAAACAAGACAGATCTTTTCCCATAATATGTAGATTCCACAGACAAGAGTCTTTCATATTTATATTTTTTACTGGTTAAAATAATGAATTACCCCAAATCTCTGTTTTGGTTGAAAGAAAGACTGAAGACTCAGTTACTATCATTTTAATTTCTCTTAATGATTCTGGGCATCAGACCAAGGTGTGACTGCTGGTTTCACACACATAAAAAAGGCTTTCCTTTGTACGCTTAAGTGCATTTCACACAAAGCATCATTGTGACAGTCTAAAACTAAACAAGATTAGTTTCATGGCAATAGCAATGATGTATTTTTTGACTGTGCTCTCTTGAGCCACAGGATGCTGAATGTCATCCTTTTCATCTTTTATGGAGAGGTTTTTCTATAATGTTCTAGTGAAAGTGTGAAAAAATGCAAAAACTTTATTAAGAAAAGAACTTAATCTTTTTTCTGTTCTCCACATCCCATTCTTTTCTACTAAAAATACAACCCACAGCCACTCTTAAGTAAAGCAGTAAATCAGGAGAGCTGTGCAAAATTTAACTGGGTCTAGATTTAGACAAACTACTCAAGCTTCTTCCAGATTGAACTACCATGACCCTCTTAGTATAATATCAGCTCACTGTGTATCTGTTTTAGCAAAAATCTCAGTTGGCATCCAGCATGCAAGCAATTTTCCCCCCTTCCACTGAATGTCTATTTAAGAAACACAAATAACAATAGAACTCCAATCCATTTCTGTCTATTCTTTGAATCATGAGTAAAGTGAAATAAATATACAGTAGAGTGACTAGGCTGCACAAGCAAGATTACACAATGCTAGAGTGGTATAAATGTTCCTTGGGCAGCATTTCTCAAGTGCTCCAAAACAACTAATATTAGAGAACAGGTTTCCAGTCTTCCTGAAGTCAAAAACTTTCTTCAACAAATAGATTATCAAACCCCAAAATATGGGCTGTAGCTCATCCAATTACCTACTAGCAGTATCAATCTGGTAAAGAGCTTGCAAGTCTTGTTCCACTGACAGGCTTATGCCAATTAACAGACAAAATAAGAACTACTTATTACAGCTATTACTGCCAGGACCAAGGGGGTGTTTTATGACCAAAAATTAACTGAATCAACCCCATTTTCCCTTTGATCTTTCAGAGAGCTCTGGATACAGCCAGAGTCACTAGCCTACTGCACAATCCCCAACATAAATGGGGTATTCCGCAACATAACAAAGGATTCTTGAAATACTTGAGCTTAAGGACTAATAAACCTGTTGAATTTATTACTTGATTCTGTTAAAGAAGCTATGTGTCTCTAGCAAGAACCATTATAGCATCATTACACACATTTCTATATTCAAATACAGAGTACATTCCAGAATCTTCTTGTTTAAAAGGTGGTGTAAACATGTAAGATATTGCTACATGGCTCACCAGCCTTCATATTCTACCAGTGCCTAATACTGCCTTCTCTTTATCTCTACATACAGCACAGAAAACATAAAAGAAACAAATTCCTTCCAGCCTTCAGCTTTAAAAACTAATTCACATTAAAATATGACACTGACTTGTGTCAAGCCAGGTGAAACAAACTGCTCCAGCCAGGCTTTGACAGACAGCTTCAATCAGCCTACTGATCCTCCATGTGGAAGGTGTAATCCAGGCTGCTGCCAGCTGCTTCCCTAAAAGGTTCTTCCTCATTCTGTACATCAGTATTGCTACAGCAACAACTCATTCAGAAGAAGTCCTCTGTGAAACATGTTGAAGACAGATAAGGATATGGGAAGTGTGCTTCTTGCCTGTGTTTGTACCATTCTGCTCCTTCTCACAGTCCTGGTAGCACAGAGGAACTGCTGTTGTGGTCTGAAACTCAGGCAGGGGCTGTAGAGTTGGCTTTGAATCGTCAGCAAAAATTCTACCCCAGCTTCTAACAGCTGGAGATGGCACAGATCCACTGCCTGGGAGCACAGCACCATGCCAGGGAAAGAACAGGCCACGCAGGAGTCTGTACTTGCCAAAATAGGCCAGGCTTCCTCTCCTGATCAAAAGGAAGCTGTTACTGATCCCATAAGGCCCCTAAGAGACACATAACCCTACAACACTTTGTTTTATTGTGCTTTGTTTTTTAATTGTATCACAGAACCTTTTATGCTCAGATCTTTTCTTCAAAGGAAAAAACCAAGCAAGCCGCCACAAACAAAAAAACCCAAAAAACAACAACAAAAAAACCCACCAAAAAACCCAAAAGAACCCCAAAAGGAAACAAAAATCAAACCAACGAAACAAAAAAAAAAAAAAACCCAAAACAAAAAAACCAAAAAAAAACCCCAAAAAACAAACAAACAAAACAAACAAACAAAAAAAAACCACAAAAAAACCCCCAAAAAAACCCCCCAACCAACCAAACAAAAAAACCCACAAACCAACAA
>JBBMKD010000217.1:9443505-9579960 GCA_037834095.1 Argya squamiceps
AGTCTGGGGGGGCTCAGACGGGGTTGGGGCAGGCTGGGGGAGGCTCGGCGGGATCTGGGGGCTCTGCGAGAACTCGGGATCGCGGGGGCCTCACCCAGGGGTCTTCTCCCCGCAGAACCGCCCGAGGCGCCGCGCGTCGTCCCGCGCCCCCCCCTCGAACACGGCCACGTAATCGTAGCGACAGTGGGGGTCGGGCTCCACGTCGAACTTCCCGAACCGTAGCTCCACCACCTGCACCCCCCCGCCCCCAAATCCGGGCTGAAACCCCCGGCCCCGGAGGTCTCCACATCCCCCCGAACCCCCCGGCTCCTTCAGACCCCTCCCCAAATTCTCCTGAGCCTCCTCGAACCATCCCGGTCTCTCCTCAACCACCCCCGACATCCCCTTGTGACCCCCCCCCCCCCCAAAGGAGCCCTCAGCATATAAAATGTAGACTATATAAACCGCAGCGGTTATAAATGTATTCTACAGAACAACAGAGATCAAAGGTTGGTGCAAGAAGTCCAGTAGAGCCTGCGTAGAGTTCATGTCAATACTCAGAATTACTCAGAGACAGCCTAGACACTCTGTAGTGACACCCTCCCATTTTCACACAGTCCTTTATATATCTTTACTCTCCCTACAGCCATCCTCTGACATGTTGTCTGCAACTGCCTTCTCCTAAACACACGTAAACATGACATCTCTGTAAAGCTGTTAGGGATGCAGCAGCAGTGTGGGGTGACATCCCACCGGGGCTCACCACTGTGACATCCTGGGGGACATCCATCTCCCCTCTCCCCCTGCAGTGTGGGTCCTGTGGCAGAGCTCATCACTGCAGAATCCCTCTGTGCCTAATGAGGAGAACAGCCTTCTTTTGGTGATTCATCAAGGACTCCAGGATGGTTCAGTTACATACCCTAAAATCACCCCTTCCTTTCCTCTCAGTACACAAATTGCAAATTTCCCAGGACAGACAGGATCTCCTCTGCACCACGCTAGGCACAAAAGGCCTTTTTGACATGCTGGTACTAAATAATAATGATGGAGGGTGTCAGCCACAGTAACAAGCCACACTGACAACCTGGATAAAAATACCACTAAATCAGAAGACCACCTCCTTGTGGCAATGAGTCAAAACTAACTGGGTGTTCCCTGCTGAACTTTTATGGAGATCAAACTGTGCTGAAAGACACCATGTGAGTCAGCCGATAATTCCTCCAAATTTACTCTGGAGCATCCTAACTTCTTTAATGTCCTCACTAACAACTTCTGTCATCTTATTGCCTCAATCATAATAATTTTCCTCTCAAACAAAATTTATGGGTTCACCTTTTTTTCCCCTGAGTAACTTCTGATTGTATGAATTTTTATTCTGCTTCAAAATATTCTTCCTTTAGAGACAAAGAAACCTTAAAAATGCAGCTTTACTGACTTTATAGTATTTTATTTTGCATTTTAGTTTTTCTTTTTTGAAAGGGGTTTTTTTTCTGGTTTTAGAAAAAATATCTCTTAAAAAGATTTTTTTCCCCAACTGTGCAAATTCATCAGTGCTTGCAAATAAGCTGAAGCATTTAAAGAGAGAGTTTTTTAAAGAAATGTAATAATTTATCCTGATAGCAATTATCATCTTCCGTTAATGAAATATTTAAGGGTTCTAATGTACAGCTTTAGATGCAATAATCTGTAAAATCCTTAGATGGCATAAATTTGCTTAATGCCACTGGAATAAATGAACCTGCACAATCTTCCACCAGTAAAATCTTGGGATTTAAATTTTTTACAGAGAAGCTTGCTGGTCAGCAAGAATTGTTGGAATTAAAGATTCTCTGCATCAGTTCTCCATGGTATCAGAATATAATCAGCAGCTCTAAAGCAATGTAAAAAACAGAATCTAAAATAACAGGCCATTGCCTTTTTGCATTATTCATACCAATATCAAAGGATAGAGTCTAACAAAAAAAAACCAAACAAACCAAACTTAAAGATTAGCACTGTAAAACTGTGTCTCATGTATCCTCTTTCAGCTCTTTCCCGTTTTTCATGAATGGAATCTCACAATCTTTTAAAATATGTTCAGAGAAATCAAAACATAGCTGACTCATATTCTGAGATACACATTTAATGCCTGTACCTCGCCATAATCCTAAAGACTATAAATGATTGCTCTTCAAGAAAACTCCCTCCTCTATGACAAATTCTTAGCATTAACAAACCAGCGGGTTTCTTTTTCTAGATCAGTTGTGAGCTTTATTCTTTCGATAATCTGGAAAGCAAAAGGCAACATGGTTTTGGTGGGACTTTGGTGTTTTCTGTGTTACAGAGAGGGATGCCTTGGTACAACATCAAATTTCCTAAGAAAGTAAATCACCATTCTCCATTCCAGTTCTCCAGTGGAATGGAGAATGGTGATTTACCATTTACAAATATCTCTATTTTGTAAGGTAGTCATTAAGCACATGATGTTTAGAAAGGGCTTTTTTGCTTTGTTTGGGCAGTGGTGGTGGGAGGGGATGACAGGAGTGTGTGTGGGGGTGTGTAGTTTTTCCTGCCATCTGGAATGCCAATTGGTTCTATTTTTTGTTCTATTTGATATCCATAGAGCTTTGTCATGGTCCACCTGTGGAAGCATACATTTGTCTAGAGTTCCACTGGTGTCCTCTCTCCCTTCTTTTCCTCTCATGTCTGGTTTTCACCAGTTTTCTAAATGTACCACAGTCTACAGTGTGGAAAAGAAGCTCTCTCTGCTCTCTTCATTTTATGCCAGGCTTATCACCAGCAGTGTTCTGTTGTTCTTCCTATTTGTTCCAAGACTTGTTACTAATCACAGCGTGGACATTCTGCTGTCATGTCACTGGATTCCCTCCTAGCTCTTAAATGTCTCACCTGGACTGAGCACACACATGAGAGACTCACTGTGTTGAGCAAACATATGATATTTTTCCAGACTTCATGTTATTGTCCAACTGATCTAAAAAAGTTTTTCCTTCCTTCCGGTTCTGAGGCCTCTAACAAATCTATGCAACATCACACAGGAACTTCCAACAAAAATATTTGGGTCAGGTTTGCAATGCTGAAAGAACAAGCAAACTGTTAAAAAGAACAGCAGACTCGAGCCTTTCTTACTGCTTTAGGAAGAAATCCTTTACTGTGTGGGTGGTAAAGCACTGGAGCAGGCTTCCTTGGGATCTTGTGGATGCCTCATCCCTGGGAGTGTTCCAAGGCCAGGTTGGACAGTGCTTTGAGGGACCTGGTGAAGTGGGAGGTGCCCCTGCCCACGGCAGGGGAAGGGAGGGGGGTAGCACTAGATCATCTCTAAGGCCCCTTCTAACCCAAACCTTCTATGAGTCTGATTATAGCTGCTCCACCTGCTTGCCTCCTAGAACTTTCAGGTGGCCTTTCAGAAATCCCACTGCAGCCTGTTCTGCATATGGCTGCAGTCAGAGGGGTGGGGTAATGAATCAAATCAAATCTCAGGCTGTATCTGGCACATTCATAGCCTGTGACTGAAAGCAGCAGTGAGACCTCCTGCAGTGATCATTATGCCTATCAAAGTCTACTGTATTCTGTATTCCATTAGATGTTCAGTTACAAACTATTCCCCTGGACTTTTTACCAAGTGGAGGGATTAAAAAAATGTAATCACAGAATGACCTGAACATGCTGCACATACTGGGTCTCACTCACTCCCCTCCTTCCTCATCTGATAAGGACCTAGAATTCTTTGAAGTTCTGATGAATTTTAGACCCACTAAAGCTTTCTGGCAAGCTTTAAGCCTGACCAACACATGCCCTGGGCACCAGTTAAGACAGGACATTTTGCATACTTTATTCTGCTTTCAGAAATATGACTTCACATACAGAAAAACCCAGGCAGTGCCTGTCTGGCTGGGACTTGATTATTCACTAGTACCAACAGGAAAATTGTAAACTTCAAGGTTCCTTTAAAATTATGCAGACTCCCCTAAGGAAACTCAGAAAAGTGTCACTACTTTCAGGGACTGGAAAGTTCAGGATATCCTAGTGCTAAGATAAAGCCTGAAGTGGTTTCCTAGAAGCTCACAAGAAAGGTGCTCCCAATTCTGAGTGGCTTCCCCAAGCTACAAGAGGTGGCTCTGAGCCACCAGATAAAGGAGCACGCCAAGGCTGTAACCCCTTTCACATTAAGATGCACTGACTGGCAGGTGCAGAAGACCCAAAGCAGAATCCACTGTAACCCACCAAGCACTGCAGAATCTGAATCCAGCCAAACTCCCTACAAAATGGTGTCTAATCCTAGATCATACATCATCAGTGAATTTTAAATGCTAATATTTTGCCAGCATGGAGCTGATGAAACAGGCTTATTTAATGAAATGGATGCTGCAATGTTCACACATAAGAGGACTCGCTATTCCTATTTCTCAGAGTTTTGCATACAAAGACTTTTAATACATATGCATAATGCTCTCCATATTCAACTTCTAGCCAAAATATTCTTTAAAAAAATCAATACATGTATTTTATTCAAGTGATCTACTTCAGATAATAAAACTGAGGCCAGCAACAGTCTGATTTCCAGTTGGAAAGTGTTATTAATATTTCTGAACTACCTCAGATAATACATTAAGCTACATTCTAAACAACAACTCAGTTGTAAGATTTTATCCTGAACACATGTACAACTTGGTTTTGGATGAAAATTGCTTTGAGAGAAGCAAAGAATTTTATTCAGCTGCTAGGAGTGAGAGTGTCAGCACAACAGCATCTCTCCCCTTGCTATAAAGGACAATTAGAAATAATGATACTGACTTTGAGTAAGTCCACAGTCCTTTCCCCTCACACTGTTTTGCATCATTACAGGAGAGAGCTAATAAATTTCTTGCACTGTTACACACAATATTCAAAGTGGCAGAAAACTGTTATGGAAAGTGAACGTGGGTAAAACATAGTTGAATAATCACCTATTTCCTTACCACTTCAGTGCAGTGGTAAGGATATAAGGCAAAACCAGTTTTATCGTGGCTTTTTTCCTAACTTGCAAGAAAAATTACCAACCACCACACAACTTGCTTTGATACTGTAAAGACGTGCATATTTGGGCTCCCTTTGACTTTGCAAAGCTTCTTTGAACTAAAGGTAGTGTAGCCCTTGAACACAAATGAGAAGCAGACAGTACTTAGTAAGACAGAGAAAACTGTGTTAACATTTTAAACATTTTTTTGTTTCTAGATTTTCAGCCAGAAGTAAATGCACTAGATAGAAAATAATGAGTTATTTCTTCACTTCAAATTCAATGTTGCTGTTAATTTAACCCCTTTTTTTCAGCAGTAAAGGTAGAATACTTCATCTCCATAGACTCATTCCCTTGGAATGTTAACTGCTCCACAAGTTTAATTCACTGCTGCTTTTAAATAAATAATGATATTTTTCACCAGGTCACTATATTTAACTGAAATTGTAAGATTACAGATTTTATACTGAAGAGACAGATAAAAAACAAAAAGAAAGCAACACAAGCAATCTTGTGTTTCTGCAGTCCAGGCAATTTTCTCCTTAATTCCTGGAAAATTATTTTCTACTCATTATCATGCCAGTTTTTCCCCTGCCCAGTACTGCTGTGGCTTTGACCACCCTACCACATTTCTTTGAGGTTGTCGATTAAAAGTGAGATTTTTATAGATGTGTATGAATGTTGCTAAAAAAGGACAACTTTGCTAATTTTAAACATCAGACTTAAATACTCAAGTTGCTAAAATGATTGATGGAGCTTCCAAAATCAAAGTATTCTAAATTAATGATGCAAGGCATCAGCAAGTAAGCCAGGGTCAGAAAAAGCAACAGGAAGGCCTATCCCCTCTCCACAGGAGCCTTAGCAATCAGACCCCTTTGAAAGGTATTTCCCAGAACATCTTTTTCTTCTCTTTTGTGTAAGTTGTGGTTCTTGGGAGTTCAAATACAAGAGGTTACATTTACCCAGGGGAATGAAATGGAACTACCCCAAAGGCTTCCACAGCCTAGTTGAGATTCTTAGACTGAAAGCTCTAATGCTGACTGTGTGGATAAATAAAAAATTAGCATAACAGCCTCCAAATCAATTTTCTAACATATTTTTATATTAAACCCTTTTTAGAAATATACGAGTAAAAATAATTTTCGATACCTCAAGTCAACTAAATGCTCAAATAACCTTGCTTATTTTTGAGTTCTTTAAAAGGAAGATTATATCCCTTGTTCTAACTTATATCTACTGCCCTTGCAATTAAAAAAAATATATCCCTGAGCATCATGAATAGCCAGGTTTTCCTGGGATGTTCCTGAAAAGACTTTAAAGCAAACTTTTGCCTGTTCTGATGCACACAGTTACTCAGGCAAAGCTCAGCACCTTAAACATCACATGAAGTAACAGAACAGACATTTTACAAACAGGTCTCATTTTTGGTTTATCTTTGCAGATAACATAAATGACCAGTGGTGGGTTGAACCACACTTTCTTAGATTCCTTATGTTGAATGCTGAAGTGCAACACACCCTTTTTCTGCACAGGCTAAACACAATACACGTATCACGATGTGCTCTCTTGAAAACAATCTGATACAGCTTTACATTACTTACATTTCTTTTTAATGCTATTTAAAAGATCAAATCCCTCCAAGGTGCCTCATTCAATAGCTTATTACTATTACTTATTAAGTTTCAGATTCAATCTTTTCTTTATCACCACATTCACAGGATATAAGAAAAGAGGCTGAGAATTCAGTTTCAAAGGCTGAAACAGTCTATATTCAATTTTCTTTTGGTAAGAATTCTCTAGAGTAACTGTGAGGGCAAAGAAGAGAAAGGCAGGCAATGCAAGATTGCACATAATTCACAAAGAAAGTTCAACGCCTATTTTAGTTCTCCCTGAAAATGCTAAGTGATGTTGATGATATTCAGCACTGGGTTTCTGATACCCAAAGTGAAGCTCCAGCCAGCCACATTTTCTGCCAAAGACAGCACTGGGATACGAAATGTAGGAAGAAATGTTATCACACTGCCTCTCCCTCTGATGGTGCTGCAGTCAGAAGGTGTGGGGAGTTACCTGGAGCAAGGTGACTTGTTCCAGCAGCTTGGTGTTAGTCTTTATCCAGGTACATCAAACATGTCCAGAAAATGACACTCCTTCCTTGAGCTAAACAGCACAAACATGAGTGAGACTACAATAAGAGCTTGTGAGATGCACTTCTGGCTTTAGGACATTTTTTTTTCTTCTTTTAAAACTCCCTTCACTTTCACTAAGTTCCACAGGACAATCTGCCATTCCCCAGTGCCTTTTATACTGCCAAAGCACTGTACATGGAACTAATTGCTTTGCAACCAAAAAGGTCAACTAAGGACTGGGCTCCCAAAATCAAGTTAATTTTATTTCTTTAACATGTAATTCATATGATCGGAAATTTTCCTTCGTAAATTTAATCTTAACAGACTTCTTACAGCATATAGCTCGTGAATGAACATTAACTGTTTCTCTGAGGTGCTCCAGATATCAGACAAGCTGTTTTCACTCTGTTCTGGGTCTAATAGACATGGGAAAGCTGAGATTTACAGTGTTCAGCTGCACTGAAACCATTAGTCTTAAGAATTTATCCATCTACACTATTTCTTCTAATATTTCTTTTGTGCTGCAAAAGTAACAAACGAATTCTGTCCTCAGTGTGGGCCTCTCTGCTGTTACCTTCTGTCCCTCTCCACTCTGGGCACTACTGTCCTCAAACTTGCTTTTCAGAGATGCTTTCATTTTTTACCTCATTAAACTTGCTGAATATGGCACCACCAGTATGAAAAAAACCTAACAAATAGGAGCTACCATACAAGCTACTAAAAACTGCAGTAAAGAAAAAAAAAGTCCACATACACAGCAACATTCTGGTGTTAGCTTCTGTACAAACATAAGCTGGGGAAGAATAAATTCCACAGCAACTGAAGAATTAAATTATTCCCAGGCTACATGACAGTGAAGGCTATTCAGATATCAAATGGAAACTTCCATGAAAATAGAAACTGCAAGTTCTCATCACATTTTCTGTTTTAAGGAAAGTATTCAGCAAAGTTGGGAGCCAGTGAAAGCTGAAGACTGATGTAAAGAGCTTTATTGATCAAAGTGAAGCATGATGATTCACTAATACCCCTCCTCATACAATACTTCTATTTTTAAAACAAATGGCTTAATGATAGTTTCCTTTACAGACACAGAACTGCACTAAAACTACACGATGTAGGGGATTGAATTTGCCAAGGTTTTCCATGATTTTTGCCATTTTGTCAGCCATATCCCTTTGGTATCAATATCTTGAAGTGCTCATGAAAATAATTGTCACATGAACTCTCCCCATTTGCATGTAGTATGTATGGGTGGGTGGTTTGTATGAAAGGAAAGAAAATCCCTCAGAGCAGCATCATGGTTTTGTTTTGACAATGGGTGTAACACCCGTTTTGCCACACTGCTTCCTCATAAGACACTTATAAACATACCAGAAACTTTAAAAGATATTTCAGTCATGAATAGCTTTCACAGTATAGTCATGCTTACGAATTTTATAGAACTGCTGTGATCTGACTGCAGAATACATTTTTGATTAATCAGACCCAAGGTTTTAATAATGAAACAGCAGGTGGGGTAACTGCAGAATTAAAACTCTTTAACAGCCTCACAGTAATACAGTCATAAATATAAAAGAGTTGAAAACAGCTCATTTGCATTTTTGAAAAACATTCTCCACAGCTTTGGATTTCTGTTTCCAGGAGAGGGCGATGTCTCTGCCAGCTCTGAGGTTCCTGCCGCCTTCCCCGGCTTACAAGGGAAGGCGCTCATGGCAGAGGGTTCCTTTCCCTTGGCAAGCAGCTGCTGCTTTTCTAGAAGCAATTTCTGCAGCCGTAGGATCTTGCTCAGAGACTGCACACCAGCTTTGATCAGCTGCTAAAGATCGGGTATTTCCCGTTTGAGGAGAGTAGCGGTAAGAAAATGGTAAAAGAGGCTTGTCATAACCTTGCCATTCGAATGGTCACCTTTTGTTCCCGTGAACATCTCTGAGCCAGCTCTGGCCTTTCAATTAGAAGCAGTTCAACATTTGGGATATACAGAGTTGTCTTTTTATGTTACTTTTTTAAAGCTATCTCCTCCTCCATGTATTTTAAAGTTTTTGTAAAAAAAATATAAAAATTAAGTCTGCAAATCCATCCTCACTGTAATTTATACTGCTCAGGCTTAAACTGCCACCAGACTGACATTGTGTCACAGTAACTGACACCAATTAAACTGGGGGCTAAAAAGCTGTGCTAATGAGAACAGAATCAGTCTAGGTATTGCATCAAAGTTTATGTTTTCAAAACGGTGACTTTTTATTTTCCTAGCTGAGGGAAAAGTACTGCTTCAAAAAGTGATTGCAGAAACATTTCCAGGTCTAAACTGCTGCATCATAAATGAAGGCACTATGATTTATTCCTAGAATTTGTTCTCTTCTACCTTTTTCTCCTTATATATAATGCCAACCCTGGGGAAAATGCAGAGTCCAGAAAGTACTCTTTCTAAAGTACCGTTTAATACTTTTCCTTTTATGTAAGAATGCCTACTACATAAATATACACACAAACATATAAATACCTTCTTCTGACATCTCCTTGTGAACTAATCAAGTTTTAATGGAATTATTCAAAACCCAAACAGCCTATTCTATGGACAGACTGTTAGTTGTATCTGTAGCAGGGTTGAATTTTGCATATAACAACTCTTTGCTTTCAGCCTTAGGGTTTCGGGAAAATCAACAAAAGCTTTTGACAACAAATTGTTTACAACACTGACTTATATAAGAGTTAAAAAACTAGAACATTAGACAGATAAGTTTTTTAAAGCCGGAAGAAAACAATTTATTTACTAAAGAAAGCTAAGTACAAAGAGGAAAATATACTGACACAGACAATAAAAGGATAATGGAAAAGTTAGGCAGGGTGAAGTAACACCCTGAAGAGTGATGAGGTTAGAGATAGGAAAGACTTGCCTCTGATCTGGAGAACTATTCAGAACTGGGACTGAAGTCAGCATGGATCAGCTCATTCCCTGCAATACGGCAGCAGAGGGAAAGAACAGTTCTTTAGGATATCTCAAGTACTCTTTCCATAATCCAGTTAAAAAAAAAATACAAAATACAAAACCAGAGCAGCAAATAAAAACAGCTCTCTCTTCTTTCAAGAGACAGAACCACTGCATTGACCCTGAGACTCACTAACTCTGCATAGAGCACATGTATCCCATCAGAATCCTGGTTTGTCTGCCCTCTGCCATTTCATCCCACAATGACTAATTTAGTGAGATTAAACTCATTACCTCCACCTGCACTGTACCAGTGCACTGACCAACTGCAATTGCCCTGCCAAAGCAGATCCAGCTGTACACAATCCAGAATCTCCAAGATAAAAGAGAACACTTGCAAATTCAGTTAAAATGGGAGGAGGCAATCAGGAAAGGCAGGGGTAGTTAATAAAGTTTGGACTACTTTTCTTTAATCACAATACTCCTAACACAGGATAACTGATCCAAGGATCTCTCTGAATATGTCTGTAAGAACAGCTGTAATTAGTACAGGTGTAGGTAGTGAACACCTGCAATACCAGTAGGTGCCAAGGAAGGGTATGGTTTAGGCTTCAGGAAAGAGCAGTATATTGTGTATATATTACACAGCTTTTTACTCAGCTGTTTCATATACTGGGGTCACCAAAGTGGCTTTAAACTAATGTAAGGCAAAACCAGGTTCATATAGCAAATATCTTCAGGTGGGACTGAAGCTTGTGAAGGAGCAGCTTGTGGTTTGTCATGGCTGCAGCCAAGCAAAAGAATCTGCTAACAGGGGTGGAAAACAGAAGTGCACCAAATTTTCCCATTTCATGCATTTTTAAGGAACTGAGAAGTTACATCTGAAGGATGTAAAAGGTCCTGCATAAAGAGGACCAAATGGATCCAAATCACTGTCTAAGTAGGAAAGTTCATTTCATTTTGAAGAATTCTGTTAAGTTCTAATAAGTTCTGGATGTGGAGATAGGAGAAGTGACTGCCAGATGGAATTTATTTCACACTGTCTGAACTCTTCTCCCCAGAGAGCCACAGGATTCTGACTACAAGGGGAAAGAATATTAAGAAATGGAAGGGGTCTCATCTGTCCATTGTATTATACTCATTCAGTGTAACTATTCTGTTTTACTTTGAACCCAGAACAGAATTCTGAAGGAGTTTTTGTTAAAAAATATTTTAATAATTAAAAAAGTGAATGTGTATATTCATTCACAGAATGACCAAGATAGATGGTGTTTGAAGGTACAAACCAACCAAAGCCTGACTAGAAATGCCCATGTAACCCATTGTTCAGCCTTTATCGTTTCACCCTCATTCTTTCAATATTACTGTATTTTTGGCCTCTTCAGAGACTGTGAATAACCACAACATTATTGATTAAAAGGATAAGGTAACTCCAAGGTGAGGAAGCAGGTTGTAAACACCAACTCATTTCATACAGATTATCCATGTGCTGGTAGCTGCCAATAGGTTCTGGTTATGCAAGAGTCACTGAGAACAAATCTAAAGCCCCCTTGGGTTTGCACTTCTGATGAGTCCCTGAGAAGTTCACCTTTGGTAGAAAATCAGTCAAGGGTTTCCTATCCTTTCTAAAGTAACAATCAACCTAATCTGGGAAAACTTCTGACCAGACCTGTCAGAGGGTACAAAAAGATACAGAGCAGCAGTGCCACACTGGTTTTGGATTTATAGTAAAGCATGAGGAGATACCAGAGGAGACTGTACAAATTGCAAGCAGCATTGCAAAATTTTGGATGATGAAGGTATTTTTTCAAAATAACATAGAGAATCTATTATAGATCTGGAAATTAAATTCAAACCTTCTCAGGCCCTGAATCTAAACCTCTGTTGTTTGGTATCTTTCAGGACTGCACATTTCCAGTGCCTCCAATTCCATGTTAAAACTGGGATGTAGCTTAGAATAAAATTTTGAGTACCTCATCTTCTATCACAGGCCATTGTCAATATAGTTCCTTTATACCAGATGGATACATCCCCATGAAATACATGGAACATGTTTATGTCACTACACTTCTCAAAGACAAATGGTGTCCTGCTGGCTTCTCCAGAACTTAAAAGGCAATTACTTAAAACACAACACACACCATGTTTGGTAACTACTGGCGGGTTTACACGTCCAAGTGCTACCCTGGCAGTTGTAGGGTAGAGTTGTAGGTGCAGAGAAAACAGCTACAGCATTCAAAGATACTGCACTGCACGTACTGAGAATGATGTTCCACTTGTTCAAAGAGGGGAAAGACAACAGGAATTATATTTACTTCCCCATAAATAACAATTGCACTAAGTGTTCTGAGTGCAACGTGAGTGTAAAGATCAAAAAAGATAATTGACTCAAGACTAGAAGTATTTAAATATTGAGCATTGCCAAGGCAACACCACAGCCTTCCAGTCAGGTTCACACTTCACCGTCTGGCTCAGCTGGATTTGGCACCACCACTTGCACAAAGCACTTAAGAAAAAAATGTGCCCATGACCCTCAAGACCAATAGGTGTCATTTTACAAGCAGAAAGGCTTCTGTGCATATCACATTACAGACGCTATAAAAAGTCCACTACATCCTGCAGCAGAATAGTCAAGCCTAATCACACATTTGACCTTTTCAAATATACAAACAGGATGGCAGGAGAGATTATTTTAATCAGATCTGAATGCATATGAGAGGCCAACATGCAAATTATATGGATTATGCAATTATGCTTCTATCTCATATTTCAGCAGAAAGCAACAGATTCCTGTTGCAATTGCCACAAATCACAACGGCACTCAGATTATAATTTAAAATACAGTTTATTAAACACACATTGACTAAAAAAATAACTATCTCAGATTGACTTTTATAGATGTGACAGCACATGTCCTACTGCTGTGTGTCAAACAGGCTCACTGATCTTTGCTGCACAGGGAGAGTACATTAGCAATTATTTTTGTTGCAAGAGTTCTCCCCATCTCTGCACAGAGTGGGGAGGATTCCAGGGATGAGCTGCAAAAAATGGTATAGAAAAAAAGACCACACATTCTCAACACAGTAGAGTAACACAAAGAAAACATAGAAAAAGTGTTTGTTGAGCTAACTCTACCATCACATACCGTGATCTCAGCCCTCATGGAAGCCTCCATGTACATGTTAGGAACCAGAATAGATGACTGTTGGATATGCTTAGGGGAGAGAGCTTTGTGCAAGAAGGACAATGCTGAAAAAAGGAAACTAAATGAAGAGGAAGATGGAAAATGAAGATGGAAGATGCCCAGAAACAACCAATGAAATAAATAAATAACCAGACAATGAATCTGTTGATTCCACGGCCTCCAAGAGAATTATAACAAAGCATTAATGGTGGAAAGTAGGGATCCCAGGGATGAACATAATTATGAATATCACTGGGCAGTAACAAATCAAAGAAAAACAGAGGACAGGATTAGATTCTACTCTTCAGGCTGATGTCTTGGCAGTGTTGGAAAAGGCTGAAACCCCTGGTGGGTCAAAGCTGGAAAGGCAGCACATTTATGGGCTGGCAGGTCAGGTAAGAGAAGTAAAATTACATTGAATAAATGTACATGGAGTTAAACTATATTAGGCTTTTACTTTCTTACTTTAATCAGGGTCCTACATGCCTACCTAAAATCTCCCACTGTGTTCCTGGAGATACACCTTCCAGGGTTTTTCTGTGGTTACTGTAACATGCAATATTCCCGTGGAATCTCTGAAGTTAGCATAAACTACACATTAGCTGTTGTTCCAGACACATATGCTGATTTTACTGCTTTGCCTCTGCTTTTGATCAAGCTAAACGTAAATTCACTTTTGACCCTTGCCTCATTTCCAATCCATTTTAATGATCCAATAGCACAAAGCCCAGTCATTTATTTTTTTTTAGTCACACAGAAATTAAATTGTTTTCTGTAGCAACACTGTGTAAGTGTTACTAATATTCTGGGAGGCACAAATTGGCAATTAAATAGATTTTTATAAAACCGCCATTTTGGTAGATGAAAAAATGGCCAAAAAAGAATAAGCAGTACATAACTTCAAATGCAGGTTAAGGGAAATGTAACTTAAACACCTTTTTGGCATTTTGTTAGTTTGTTTTTATTTTAAACTTTCTATATTGAAATACTGACTTATTCCAATAGTGGAAGAGGACACGTATTGGCTCTTCACTGTAGATACCATATGCATTGTATCTGAAATAAAATAAAAGGGGTTTAAAAGGATAAAAAGGAAACACACATTACTCAGGGAAAGAGCCACTGATGGATAACTGTTATTGAACCAGAAAGAAATAATGAGGCCATGGCTAGCAAGTGAAAAAGATGGGTTTAAGGATGAACATTTAGAAGACAGCGACACATTGCATCTGGATCCTTCTGTTCTTTCTCTGAGAAAGAGAAAGACATAATAAACAAGAAAGGAGGAATTCAACTATGTGAATCTAAGAAGAAACATGAAGTAAATTGCAGTCTGTGAGATGTGTTCTAATCAGGAAACTGACAGAACTGCTTAGCTTCCAGAATACAGCCTACAGAAAGGATGGATTCCTATAGACAGAGCAGGGTGCAGAGATACATTGGAGGAGGAGGAGCAGCACATGGCAGAAGAAAGCAAAGATATACATGCTGACTGCAGAAGCTGCCAATTTGTACTGAATTGAAAGATACATGGTAGGGATATTATCGGAAATTGCAGTAGAGCTCCAGCTCAAGATAAGAAGCCAGACATGGCAATTTAAAGTAGGGGAAAGAGAGGTTGAAACAGTGATCAAGAAGGGTTTGGATGATGTATATCCCAGGAAGGATAATGATGGCAGAATGATATTGAAAGAAAACATTTTTCCTGTGATTCTGAGAACATGCTCATAGCCACTTCTTGCTTGATATTAAAAAATGAGCAGAAATCACATGCTTAGCATAAGAGCAGGTAGCTGATCAAAATGTGATGAAAGCTAACAGAGTTTGAAGACATACTTACAAGATGGCACTGAAAATTTATTTCATTCTCTTAAAGCAAATATTTCAGGCATATATAAAATTGAGAGATCTGCCTGAATCGAATCCCTTTTAGAAAAAAAATGCTCAGAATACATTTACACTTCAATTGAATCAAAACTCAGGAGTGAAACAAAATAGAGAAAGCTGAGGGCAACCTCAGGAAAGGAAAGAAGAGTTGCAGGGAGTTTCTAGCTCTGGAAAAAAAAAATCCATGTTCTGTATGTTCTGTCAGTATTGGGAGATGGGACCTCAGACACTGGAAGTACCAATGGCAAAGACAGAGGAGACCACAGAACAATGTTATTGTGTAGGATCAGGAGAGCACAGTGGTGTTGGTAGGGGTTGTCTTTTCAAGTATGAGATGCATTCTTTCTCAAAAGGATCAAACCAGATTCTGAACTCACTCTGATACCAGAAAGGTCAGCCCTCAGCCTAGACATTACAACCCCTTTTAGCAGGGCCCAATTAATATTTTGCCACTTCTAGATCTATAGATCTAGACTGATCTATAACCTGACAAGTTATTTGAGGATGCCTCAGTTTTATTTCAGAAGTTGGACTAACATTTCATTACTGAGTAGTTTGTCAGGCCTTCATTTATTACTTTTCACCTCCCTTCAACACATTCAGCCAGAATAGGACAGCCTGGTAGTAAGTAATAAGAACTAACAAAAAGAGCAAGCAACAGAGAACAAAGCTTCTCCATGCCATTTGATCTACTCCACATATAAATTTGCCAGTTCATATGTGTAACAAGATTTAGAATAGCTGATATTTAGTTACTGACAAAAACATACAGCAGTCCCTTTACACAGTCTTATTGTGGTAATATATTGCAATTTTAAGTTTGGACTTTGCTATCGAGGAACAGCAATGGCAAATAAGTATTTTAATTCAATAAAAATAGCATATGTTTACTTTCTTGTCAAATCAAGAAAGGTTTTCCCTTCACGTGTTAGCAAAACATTTGACTAAATTTTTTCTTGCCTATCATTCTGCAAAGCTATTTAAAAAACTGTCATCTGTGATCAGCATTGATGCTAGTTATATTCCTATGCCACAGTTTAAAAAGAAAAGCAAGTCCTCAGTCTGGAGCAGTCCACCTACCAAGTTGCCTTGGAATCAGGAATCTTAAAAAGCCTGCAAGTTTCACCTTTCAAGGAGAGATGAGAACAAGTGCCAGAAGCCCCTAGTTTGTCATGTTCTGTTGCTTGTCAACCTGCCAGGCAGCTTGCCAAAGGCTGAGGCAGGAGAGCCTGCTACAAACCCAGCAGGGATCTGTCAGAGCCATACCTCAGCTTTGCTGAAATGAAAATGTCTGTGCAAGCCATTCTGATTTCAGCAAGCCAGCAAATTCTACTGCACAGAGATTGGTCATTTGGAAAGAATGGACTATGACTGAAATTCTCCTTTTCTATATTCCTATGAAGAAAGTGTTCAGGAGAATTTTCCTGGCCAGCCTTACTCAGTTGAAGTCACAGACAAATCTTCTTCCCAGGTCATCTTCAGATATGGAAACCTGCACTGCATTGTGTAAACAGATTCGTCTCCTGTCGAAGCCAAACATCCTTTTCCTCCATCGTGTTTTCCGTAGAGGAGGCTCTGAAGGCTACCCAACTAACTCTGACATGACTAAGACTGCAGGATTTGGTCCTGTAAGAGCTCTGGTCACTGCTGTGAACGATGTACTAAGCTCACTGAGCTACACCAGTAACCATTCCAAGTTGGTCTGGGCCAGGGAATGCAGCTGCACCCTCACGATGGAAGGCAGCTCAGAGGAGATGGGCAAAACCAGTGAGCTCAGGGAATACTGTAAGGAACCAGGAGCATCAGGTATCAAAGCCAGCTGGAGTCACCTCGGCAAGGAGGGCTTGCTGCAGCCTTTGGTTTTAGGGGCACTGCTGTATAACAGCCTTTCCTGAGATAAGTGCTTGCTCTTTTCACAATCAGAAAGAAGAAATTCAATGAAATTAAGTGAGACCACCACAGAGCAAGGAGAAGTTTAGTTGATTTCTATGTCTTGCAAATAACACAAAGCCTTGTATTTGAGAAAAAAAGATGTGAAGTTTATGAACCAAAACACACTTTATTTTACAAAGAGGCTGTAATAATGTAAAAAGTTATTCTATACTTCTGAGCTGGCACTAAGCATGTTAAATCTCTCAGCAATTTGATCAAATTTACAATTTTGGTACTCCTGAATAAACAGAGCCTCTGTTTTTCTGTTACACTAACAAGCATATACCCAAAACTCCAACATCAGCATCCACCAAAAAAGGACTTCCAAAAAAAAAAAAAATTTGAAAACCATAAATTTTTAAGAAGATGAAAAGCTATACAGAGATAAATTTTCAGAGCAATTCCAAAGATGTGTGAGAGCATGAAGTGGGGTGGGCTGATGAAGAAACATTGCAATTATAAAACCCTGTAATCTGGAACAGGGATAGCTGATTCCTGTGATGGTGTAATTCTGCTGGTTTTAACATTACATTATGTAGCTATGGTATCTGATTAGGTAATTTGCATGGAGTGATTTGACAGGAATTTTAAAATATCCTTACTGCTTTATATATCTATTAGAAAGGAACATTTCTATTTCACTGCCTAAGCAATGAGGCAATGAATCTTACATCTTTGACAATATGAATCCAGCAGACTAGAATTTAATTACAAAGTACTTGCTACAGAGTAGAGACTCAGGTGAGATTTTTCTTCAAAATCCTCCAAATAAATTCTTTATAAATTGGAGGGTTTCACTCTTTTAAATGCCTGAATTTTATTAAACCAGCCCTCAGACGACTCAAGATTTTCTGTTTGTTTAAAACTCTGGTCTCCAATTTCCATTTGCTTTGGCCTTCCTTTAACACTACTATAACACCCTGTTTTGTTTTTCCATCGCTGATTCTCCCTCACAATCTGCCAGAGCCTTAGTTCTCATTTGTTTTGTCAGAGGCTCCTTCCCCAACACTCCACAGCTGTGCTCCTTACTTTACCTTTGTGCTTTTCTCTAACCAATCTTACAGGCATACAATTTTCACAACTATTTCAAAACCTGCATTTCACAGTTCTGTTATCTATTTCTGACTTTCTTCTTCAAACTAATATTTAACCTTCCTGTACAGATATCTCCTCCAAGGGTAGCACAGGTACTTTCAGAGGGTTGATGTCATCTACTTGTGCATGGGTCTGCCTCATGCACTGCTTATGTATTCAGTGGGAAATTCAAGCAGAGATGTTAGGATAGGAAGAATTATTTTGTCATTTCTCTATCAGCTGTTTTCCAACACCTTAGACTAGATTCCTAGATTTAAAATGAACCCCATCTAAAGGTATATTTACGCTAACAAATCAGTCAATGCCAGGAAAGAGACCACCAGTGTTAAGAGGCACTGAAACTTGTTTTGACCTTTAAGTCTCAAATGGTTTTTGCATGTAGCAAATCACACCCCACTAAACAATTCACTGGAGACAGCAGATAACATGCATCATTCCCAGAAAAAAACATGTCAGTGTGAATTTTGCCCACCTGTTCCTTATGCTGGAGGGTAAAATGGTTCCATAATGCAGACATGGTTTTTCCATGCCAGCTGCCCTCACTGTCTGAAAACGGTCCAAAGCACATCTAATTTAACTGTAGAGATGTAACCACTAAGGCCACTAGTACTCACTCTCAATCCTGCCATTTTAAATGACTGTGAAGTTTACTCAGAGGCAGAAGAGTGAGAAATACAAGAGTAATTTAGAATATAATAGCTAAGTGGGTCTTTAATTATTGACTCCTCAAGCAATGTCGTTTGGGATCAATCAATGAGGGAGTTTGCACTGAACATCACATTAACTTCTCCAAGAGCTTCATCTCCAGTGTTAATTTCTTTTATACAGTTTAACCACTGAAAGTTTATTTTTAAGTGTTTACATATGGAACCGGGAGACAGCTACAAAAAGAGCAAACATGACTGATGCACGTGAAACTTCCTACCTGAACTTTGCATGGGAATTTAGCATTCATGAGGCAGCTGCAGTACATCTTTATTGCTGGTGGCATACTGAGAGCACAGTGCTATTTCACACAGCACTTCAGCAATCCAGTATTCAGAGAGGTTGCATGGATTCAGGTCAGGACTGTAAATCCTATCTCCCAGGAGTTTCATGCTGAGCAGCTGACATTTCAGCAACCCCCCCCCCTCCACCAACAGAGAGTTTAAATAATAAGCCCAGCAAACAAACCTTGCAAAACAACAACTCTGTCATCCACTTACTACATGAAAACTCTGTGAAGTGCATAGATCTGATGAACCCACTGAGCCTTACAGGCAAACTGAAAGTGCATACAGCAAGAGTTTGACACTCCTGTTCTAAACCAGTAATATGCAGGCATGAAAAGACCTCAGAGGAAAAATATATTCCATGCTGGTTCTGCACAGTAGTTCCACAAGTGTTCAACACTAGACCTAGAAGGGTCAAACCCAGTTGTTTACAACCCACTTGGCAATATTTCAGAAAACTCAGGTTTTCTACAACATCTAGGTTTTGACTTTTCTGAAGCATTTAAGGCTTCAAAAGCATTTTTTCAATATTTAGTTATACAAATAGCTGTATTGCCAGCTGTGAAAAGTGACCCATAGCCCATAATCTTGCACTATGCAAGACCTGAACTAGGCTGTGAGGAACCCTGGACTCCTTACAGGGCCCTTACAATGACCCTTCTGCTGAGTCACATTCAGTCAGTGCAGTATCACCATTTTTAAATTTTGTAAGTAAATAGAGGTAATTTTTTTCCTTTCCCAAATCAAGCATCTCAAAAGGGATGGTCTCAGCTGCACAAGAATCACATGCCTGCATTTTATCTTTACACAGTTTACATTCTACACTATTGAAAAGCAAACCTTATGACAAGGAAGAGGAATATCTCTGTTCCTCTCTCATCACAATTAAAACAGTTTCATCTTTAGCCTTTACAAAGGTTCTCATATCATTCTTGTTTTCATAACACTAAACAGTTCTCAGGTAATAAAAGCAATGCAACTATCTGTTTACACATTCCATTTAGCCTCATCTTTCCTCAAAATGAAAATCATGACTTCTGACTGCAGAAGAAACAAGAAAAAAAGGAACAGCTGCTTTTCCCTTAAACATCTTTGGCCAATGTCCAAAACCCACTGGCAGATTCAGGCAGATTCTTCCACCTCTAGCTGCATCCAAAACCCACTTTCTTATTAATTCAAGAGGCATATGGTGAGAGAGTCCTTCAGCAAAGACTATGGGGAGGAGGGTAAGCCTCTCTGTTTAGATCCTTCCTTATCTAAACCTTCATGTCAGGCTGAAGTAGTGCACTTTTTAAACTGCTTTGGCAACTGAGGTGAAAAATAAGACAATGTGAAACACGTGAGGACAAGCAATTCCCCATTCTGTACAATTTTAGACCAGTGTAAAGAACTCCCTCCATAAAGAAGCTCTCAGCATTGTGTAGTACCTCAGAGGTGGCAGTCACTGAACATGGACACAGAGCTGTACACAGTGGCACAGGTAAGAATCAGGTGGGACTTCTCCCAAAGGTCAGAGGAGCTCAGGTGCAAACTTGATGGAACCACAGAGGGAAATTTCACCAGGTTCCCTGGCTGATGCCCTCTCCACGACAGAGCCTGGCTACTTATGGGGCAAAGCTCACAATTAGCCCCTTGGAGACTCATGACACCCTCTCAAATGAAGTTTTGAACAACACACTCAGATCCTTATCTTTCAAAAACCTAATACTCTAGATCTCATCAATTAAATCCATAGGGAAATATCAAGGATAATACTAATTACACCAGGAAAAACCCAAAGGAACTATCCTAGAAAGAACTGTGAAAAAAATTCTTCATTTTTCTCCATTCAAAAAGAGATTTGCCAGATTCAAATGAATACCAAACTAATTCTGTGCAAGGCTTTAACTAGCTTTTGAATTTTTATTGTTGCTAACTGATAATCACTTGCTGGAGCAATAAAATTTACATCTACTACTACCACTGACTGAGAAACCCAGATAATTAACAATGGAGTGAACACATAATTTAAATGAGGAACTCTGGAAAAATAATTCTAAAATAATGAACGAGCCTGAGGCTTGGCAAACTGAAACTGTTAAGAGTCACTTGAAAGCTGAGGCAACTATACATTATTTACATTAATCCATGACCAAGAACAGAGTTCAAGGAAAGCTGCAGAAGAGGTAGTTTATGAGAAAAGGCACCAACAAACAACAATTCAAACAAAATTCAGAGTGATTCACTCTGACTTTGCACACACCATGCAATAAGGTCCTTTTGGATGGCAGAACCATGAACGACAGCAACACTGCTCTGACAGTTTCAGGTAGCATAACAACCTGGTATTGACATAACTACCTAGGATGAAAACAAGACGTTTAAGAGCATGAATCTACTAGTTGTAAACAGTTTCCATCAGCAGCTAATTAAGATTACGTACATGATTAAGATAGCTGAGAGATCTCTAAAACTTTATAGCATTAATAGCTAAAAGAATTTTCTGTTTAAATATACACTAAAAGCAGGAAGAGTTTTATAATCTGATTGAATGCCTGATCTTCAGTAGTTATACAAAATGTGGATCTGCTTTAAAGTCCAGCAAGATACACATGTTCTAAAAAAGTAGTGTTCCAGAGATAGGAGACAGTATTGGCAGCTGGAACTAACCAGGAACAGAAGCACACAGGATAAATCAGCATGTCCTCAGGCTGCTGATTTTTCAGTGAATTAGAGAGAAACTTTCTATTCGTACGTTTTAGGCTTTGGGCAGTTTGCCATTAAAAACAAAACCAGTGAATCAGTACAATTTATGTCCCACAATCTGCATGATATTCATGCTAAATCTGTCCTCTCATCATGCCAGCTCCTCTAACACTGCTGCAGGTGTCAACTTTGTACATGACTGGCACAACTGAAGACAAACTGGCATTTTTTTCTATCTGTTTTTGACACAGGACCCACTGATAGACAAGAAAAGCATTCAAACAGTAATTAAGTTCTGATTGCTTGACTCGCATCAAAAATATGAGAAACCATAAAAGCTCAACTTAGAATTTCATATTCCTTTTCTAACTAAATGTTTCACAGTGCCCACATCATTCTGAACTCTTTTCAGCATAAACTAGCATGAGAAAGAATTCCCTTTTGGTCAAAGCCCTCCAAGCTGAAATCTCATCCTGTTCCCATTTAATCCCCAATTTATGTTATTTATGAAGGATCTTCAGCTAGTCATTTACTCACACTGCACTTGCCACCTGGAATTTGGGTTTTCTTGATCTTTTAAACCCATGTAATGCTGACTTCATCATACATGTCTAATTAATGATGCATTACCACAATCACCTCTCTGTAGAAAACAATGTGGCACTTTCAACTCTTGGGATTTTTGGAAGGCCTCTGGTAAATCCAGTTCCTCCCATTCCTTTTGGTCTCTTCTATGATTCGGTTTGAAGGGGCAGAACAAAGAGCAAGTAATGTCCTACTTGAGTATTGTTATTCATTCTGCACTGGCTGGAACTCTGCCCACCAACCAACATGTTAACAAGTGTCCCCATAATTACATGTGCCGTTGTACCATTGCTTACATTAGTAGAGCATAAGGCACCAAATTCTATTTATTTATGTAAAACTTACCACAGTAAGATGCCATTTATTGTTTGGGACTTCTACAAACTACTGTAAGAAAATGTTTAACTTTTTTATTCCAGTAACAAAGCATTTTTCATTCTTTCCTAAACAACTCACTGTAGAATCAAAAGATTAAAGATTATTTTTTTCTTTGAAGCTAGCTTGTAGCAATGAATAAAGATACAAACAACTATAGAAAGGAAATGTGCAGAGAGAGTAAAAAAAGTAGAGGTCTTTGCCAAGAATGTCAGTATGAAATAAGACTTCAAACATCAGTAAAATTCCAAGTCATATTCTCCTTCCAAAACTTATTGCCAGGTGTAGTAAGTAGTAAGCAATGAAAATGCTGAGAGATGTCAAAGCTGGATAACACATTTTTGTCTGCCTGTGGGGTTTTTTTTTAAAAATTGAAATCCATTACAACGCTGGATTCCTAGAAAATAAGGTCAAAAAACCAAAGTAAGAACTGCTCTCTTAGCCCATTAAATTTATTTCAAAACCTGCTTTAGGCCTCACACAACTTAGCAAAGCAGAAGCAGAAGTTAAGACGTTGCGGGGGGGTTGGCAGATTTTTTAGCATCTGCCTTCTTCATATGCAATGATTACAAACAATTAAACCCAGGACTGCTATTTAAACTGGCTCTCAACTCCACTGGCTTTACAATAAACTGTAACAAGGTAAATTGCAAGCATCCTCCCACAGTTAGCATTAGAAAATGGAAAATACCCATCCTCATCAATATTTGTACTGTATGAGGAGGGAGTTTTTAAATCACTGCCCTTTGAGCTATACCTGTATTCCAAATGTTATTGTCAGATAGAGAGAAAGCAAACTGATGAGATCTCACTAAAACCAAGAATTGCTCATATTATACAAGTTGAATCTAAAAATGAAGCCCATTCCACAAAGCTTGATACCATAAATCCATCAATACTTGACACCAGAAGACAGAAAAAATGTATCAAACCCCATGTCTAAAGCTAAATATTGCAGAGCATGTCAAATCAAAAAAAAAAAAAAAGCTGATTTTAATTGCTTCCATTAAAAAAGAATTTTGCAAATGAGCACAGAAAAGTGACTTGTTTTATAATGATCTAGATGAAAATCAGCCAAAACAGCTTGAATATGCATTAATCAAATTCACGTAAATGTCACATTGGATCATGGAGGTTGGAAGAAACCTGCAACCTCAGAATCCAACCTTTAACCTGACACTGAGTCCACCACTAAACCATGTCCCTAAGTGCCACATCTACACATCTTTTAAATACCTCAAGGCTTTGGGGCCCAACCACTTCCTTGGGCAGTCTGTTCCAAGGACTAACAACCCTTTCTGTGAAGAAATTTTTCCTAATATCCAATCTAAATCTCCGTGTTCCAGCTTGGGGCCATTTCCTCTTGTCCTGTCATTGTTACCCAGGAGAAGACACTGATCCCCACCTGCCCATAGCCTCCTTTCAGGAGTTGTGAAGTCCCTCCTGAGCCTCCTTTTCTCCTAAACAACCCCAGTTCCCTCACCTGCTCCTCTTCAGACCCTACAGCAGCTTCACTGCCCTTCTCTGCCCCTTAATCTTACATGTGCAAGATGAATGCACAGAACTACTACTTGAAAAAAAAAATAAATAGCAGGTATCAAGTGATTAAATATAACGTTCATGTTAAATGAGCTTCTTTGTAAAACTTCATAAATCAAAATAAACCGGCTAACATAAAAACCGACCAAAAGACCTAATCACTTTATTAGGTTAGTGTGATCACTTAAGAGATCAATCAAGAATTAGTGTAGTAAATTAATGCTTAACAATATTTATTACTTCACTGAGCCCACAAAAAAGTTCAGATGTAGGAATTCAAATCTAACAATTTTGTGATCCTTGTGTGTCCCTTCCAACTTATGATATACTGTGATTCTATGAAATTTACCATGAAAATCATTATGCATGATCACTGATGAATTAGAGATACTCTGAAACATGGGACAGTTTTTACCATCCTTTTCTGAAGCCACAAGACATCAAATACATTCAGCTCTTCTAAGATTGCTTCTTAATAGGAACCTTTTGTTGCAGGTTCCTCTAAAATGCAGTAGAAAGAAACAGTTAATCACTTCCCTCTCAGTATCCTGTCAATTTTCAGACTTATAAGGTGGCTTTGGATGTAAACAACAAGGCTTAATAAATCAGTTTCCGAAATTCTCCATCTTGTGGAGTCTGGATTTTATTACATCTCCCCCAAAAACCCTACAGATATGAATTTAACATATTCTCTTTAGAAGCTATTGTGTTGGGAGGTCCACACTAGGTAAGATACTCTGGTGCTTTATTTGCTGGCTATACTTATTTCTTAACTGCAGCACTACTAAAACTGAAGGAACTGTTAATTCATGGTCTCAGATGAAATTGCACTGCTTTACATTCCTAAATAATCACCCAGCCTAGAGCAGATAATTTTACCTGTGCAATTCCAATACTGCAATATTGAGAGAGCGAGTGCACAGAACTCCTTAGATCTATCTCAGAAATTAGGTCTTACAGTATCCACATTCATAATTCCATCCCCAGCCTGGATACTAAACTAACAATTTGATCAGCAGAGCTTTTCCTGTTCTAACACAATGACCTGGTTACACTCATACATACTGTTGCCAAGATACTTCTTTTTAATAAACTCCCTTAATTTAAAACACATACATTGGGCATTTTGCTTGCAGCAAAAACGCTACACAGCACCATTTACCCATGGGGTCACAAAAGACAACTCGAGATGCTGCCAGTGATCAACAGTCTCCTGTCTAGAGATGTGCAGGACCCCATTTCTTTTTTGTTTATGCTAAATCTGCCTGTCTGGCAGTAGTTACAGTTATCACTCCCTTAACAGGGTAAATACTAAAATGTGTATTCATTCTACCATTAGGTTACAGTGATGAAAGGGATTCCTTAAAAGTAGCAGCAATTCCCACAGCTGCTTCTTCACCCCATTATATCAGGTTTATGACTGTAGCATTATTGACATCAAAATGGGCAATCAGACACTACCTTCTTCATCTACCAATAGTTGCTTTAATTAGAAGTCAGTTTATTAATAATAATTACCTGGTAATGATGTTCATCACCTATATGCCCTAATTTTCAAAGCAGTGCACACATACCACATTAAGCAATTAATTCTCAGGACAACTTTCTGTGACAAGCAAATTCTATCTCCATTTAAAAGACAGGAGAGCTGTAGCTAAATGATACCGCCATGAAACATCATTTAGAAGTAAGATTAGACCATGAATATGACAATATACTCATGCTTTCATCTTCTGCCAATACAGCACAGCTTTCAAGGTAAGATTTATATTGTAACTGTGCTAAAAGAGGTATAATTTGCAAGAAAAATAAAACAGAAAATTAATATATAATGTAGCTCAGTGTATTATACTTTCAAATCATGATGGAAACCTTGGGCTACATTTCAGCCTTTTACACAGAAGAAACAAACCACCACCATGATTTCCCAAGTATTCATTACAATATTCCCTCCCAAAGTGACAAGTTCCATGGAAACCACCACAATGAATTTAGTTTTCATTTTCATTCCTTAGTTATTCTAGTATTAGAATGCCTAATTTCTAAGCATATAAGGATTTTGAAGATATCTGAAAAAGAACACTGAAATAGAAATTATAAACTTGTTCTGTGAATCTGCATTACCTGTGGGACACTTTGATGCTTTTTGGCTAGTTTAAAGGGAAGAGTGAGGCTAAGATAACTTAGTTACCATAGCAATACCCTTCCAGGAACAAGACTTTGTTTGAAGTTGTTCCAGGTTCTGTTCTTTTTTTACCAGATGCTCCTCCAGCAGTGCCAGACTGAACAAACTTTGGTTTCATAAGTGTCAAATATTTGACAGATGCTTCAGTATTTCCACACTAGAACTGATGGCCCGGTTTAATCTCATCTTTTGCCTCTATGTACAGGAGGCAAGCAGCTGGGATTAGCTCTATTTGTCATGTCTGTACCATGCAGAAGTAATTGACTTGCTGTAGTTTCTTGGTTCACGATTGCTGGTTTCCCACCTGCTTCATTTACAGATGGATCCCACAGTCAGGCAAACCAAGA
Source organism: Argya squamiceps (assembly GCA_037834095.1). Lineage (NCBI taxonomy): Eukaryota > Metazoa > Chordata > Aves > Passeriformes > Leiothrichidae > Argya > Argya squamiceps. The sequence continues at coordinate 9,470,336 of JBBMKD010000217.1, forward strand.
CAAGGGTTAATTGGTTTTTGTTCGTTGCCTTTTCCCCTGAGCTCTACTATTTGTGCATTTCAAGGCACCACAAAGGAGTCCAGTGACTTTGACCTTCAATCTACTGTCACATATTTAGGCTTCCATAACCACCAATAACTCCAGCAATCTTCACTACCAGCCATGACCATAACTGCTTTGTTTTCCTCTGTAATATTCCCATAACCTTAAAATATGAAGAAAAAAGCCTCTGGCTAGTGTTACTCACTAGGGAAAATACAAAGAAAAGGAAGCAGGAAACCGGACACAAATTTCTTCCAAACACCTCTTAGCAATGCCAGGCATTTCTCTACATAATTCCTCTTGAAACTAACAAGCTGTGGTGTTTGGTTGGCTTTTAGAGAAGAAAGCAGCCACAAGCTCTGTACCTTTCAGATCAATTTACCTTTTACTACTTTACCTGGCAGACTATTAAAAAGCAACAGTGCCAGCTAAATTATCAAAGCATGATATAAGCCCTCCATGCAGTTACAAACACTGCTGGACAGGCTTTTAACTGCTCCTGTCTGTATGTTAGACACTTCTAAGCCAGCTGTGTGGAGCAGGGTGACTACAGGAGGGAAATTGTACTGAACACAGGTAACTCTCTTCAAAGACTTGTTGAGCTTAGGCATAAGGTTATGGCCACTGCTCTTGTACTCCTTGGAGTCCCTGTCTGAAATGGCTCATCTCTTGCAGGAGAGGCTGACAACAATGCTCAAGCCTTTGGGAGGCCTTTTTGCACTGTGACCTCTGCAGTTGTGTCCTCTCTTGACTGAAGTGAACTGTGCTCTAACTCTGCAGTCCTATGATTTCTAGACAAGTACTGCATGGCTGGGGCAAGTGCTAATGATCACATTAATGAAGTACAATGAAGAGATGCTACAGAAAAATCGCAATTCATTTGAAAAGACATGGTTGTAATACAAATCTTAATTTATAAATATCAATGTGGCTATAGAATGCAAAGATGCCCAGCTCATAAAATGAGAAACAAGACAATGCCAGGTGGGTGACGATTAAAGAGAAACAGGAAGCTGATGGACCCACATCTATAACATCATCCCTGAGTTCTCCAACACTTGCAATCATCACATTTCCTTCTCTGAATCTTGCTAAAGCAATACTGCAGTGCCACAACACAAAAGAAAACCAGTTGTTCAGTAAGTCTGATTTGTGGCAATACCATCACCTTTCTCACCTCTTATTTTACCATCCTTCTCCAGACAATTCAAAATACAAATGACTAAAGAGGGAGGAGGAAGGGGAAATTGGTTATGTGAAGAACATCCAAATCCTTTTTCTTTAGAATAGACCAAGGAAACATTTCACTTACACACAGATGGAAACTTTACAAGGAAGGAAGTTTTTGGGTGTAGGTTTGTTTGTTTGTTTCCCTGTCAGGTAATCTGCACAACAGTTATAGACACTGTGATAAAACAAAATAATTATCCAATGTAAAAATAAACTTCCATAACACTTTATTCATCATTTTCTTTCTTACATTGAACCAGGTTGATCACAGTGATACACAACAGCTGAAAAAAGACTTCATTATTTGAGTCATCAGGGAAACAATACAACAAGAAACAGAAACTTACAAGAAACTCAGCAAGAGTTTCTTGTAACTCAACAACTTGTAGCAACAACTCAAACCACCAGGGGAATACAAATTAAATCCCAGAAGCAAAGCCAACAGGAAATATTGGTGAGCCTCAAAAGAGCCCTCTCCCAAGTGAAATGCACACCCCAATAGAACACTGGAGATACTCCTGACACTTCTAGGTCAGCGTGTCCTTCCCATGCCACTTCACCTTGCAGCAGTCTCAAGTATGTGTGAAGAGCTGGGTGTCAGCTTAGTACTAGTCCATGCCTGATACAATCTGCACAACAGATTGTAGAAGACCTAAAAAGGGATTTTATGTATTGCCTGGAGGCTTTAAAATCCAGTAAGTAGAAGAAACTGCAAGTTGCAGATTAGTTAATGCTATTAAAATGGACAGTCATCCTAAGGGATAGTTTTGCACTGAAATGTTTAGCAAGTTAGTTTCTTCTTCAGCTGAAGCAAGAGCTAGCAAATCCCTGCCTGACATTAGGATAATTGGGACGTCGGGAACTTTCATTAGAATGACAATCCAAGAGTGCTTTGTTAAAATACAAAACTCTATTTGCATTTGCTGCTCATACCAGTATTGAGCAGAAACCAGATGTTACTTTCATATTCAAAATTTGGAGACTTTGTTTGAAGTAGCCACACATTAGGATAAAAGTTCACAAAACAAACCAAGAAACACAAAGAAAAATCCCCTCCACCACCTGAAAACAACAACAACAACAAAAAAGCTCCTACTTGGAATTAATGCTAGGCAACACTTGCAATGAAATTATGTGGTATGGAGAACTCTCTAGCCTGAGTATCTAGAACTATTGTTGGTACTGCAGAGAGAACTGAAGCAAGGAAAGATTACAAGGGACAAAAATCGCTGTCCTTCCTTCACGGCCCTCACCCAGGGGTGGCTCAGGGGTCAGAAGGACATTTCCTGACGCTCCAGCACGGGCAGTGCCCCCCAAATCCCCGAGCTCCAGACAGGGAGCGGCGCGGCCGGGACCCGGCAGAACAACGGAAACAACAACAAGCCGAGGAGCCTTAAGATCCCCAGCCAAGACATCACAGAGAGAAAAACGCAAACAAACAAAACCCACAGCAGCAAATCGGTTTTAATACTACCTGTATGCACAGTACTGTTCCTGGGCAACCCTTCCAACACTCCCGAGGCACTGCGACCTCGCAGCTATTACGAAGCCTCAATCATCCCTACTCAGGAGTTCGTATTGCTGCCGCTGATTAACGCCGCTGCTAACTAGAGCTGAGCCCGCCGAGCATCGCGCATCGCGCGGCCGAGAGAGCGCACGACGCCGCGGGAGCGCCGCCCTCCTCCGCCACCTCCCGAGCACGGCACGGACCGGCACTGCTGTGCCCAGCCCCGCGCAGGACTCACCGAGCAGATCCAGCGGCCCTCGCCCGTCCCGGTCCCGAGGAAGGGAAAAGGGAGCGCCTGCCCCAGCGGCGTTTAAATAGCCCGCCGGCGTCACGTGACCCGCGGCACCATTGGCTCGCGCTGCCCGGGGCGCAGCTGTGAGGGTGTCCTTGGCTCGGTAGCGGCAGAAAGCGCAGGAAGGATCCTGAGCTATTGAAATAACATCAAGGTTTTAAGCTGGTCGCACCAGCATGTTTGGTGTGATCGGTAATACAGCTGTGCCCTTCAGCCTTCCAGCACGTGCTGGCAGCAGAGCTCTGGCTTCACAGCGCTGGGTGGTGAAGCAGCGTTGCGTGAGGAGATGATAGCGTGCGTTCTCCTGAAGGGAATGAGCTACCTGGCATTCCATCATGGAAAGGCCAAGCCATATGGTTTGTCAAAAGCTAAAGCATGTGCACAAAGCTGGTGCAAAACTGCTCCATGTAAGAGAGAGGAACCAGATCCTCTTCTCTCTGTCTGAAAGTTGACCAGGGTCTCACTGCCAAGGCTCACCCAGAGATTTAAGTAGAGGTTGAAAACAGCTAAAGTTGTTACGAATATCCATCTGACCATAGAAGCTGATAGCATTCACGCACTAAATCTTCCTGTAAAATAGGAAATAACAAAGCACAGAACTTAATTTTTCCACACTCCCCAGCATGCTGCCGACAGGACTGCTCCAGCTTCACCAGCTGCGCTTGGAACTGAACTGACATGGTGGTGTTTCCTTGGCACTTGCATTTTTGATATTCTGTCACCATTTCTCTTGAAGTCCCTTACCATGAAAGCATACGGCATTTTTTAGGTATTCAAGGAACAAGATTTAGGGCTATGTGCAAGACGACTTCCCTTTTATGGCCTTTTCCCAGTATTAAGGCATCACTCAGTCACAAACTCTTTGTCTAACCTTGTCAATACCTAAGTTTCCATACATAAAATTACACAGGCTCTCAAGTTGGGCTGTGCTGCACACACTCAGCCACCCGTTTGTGACAGCAAAGACCTGCCTTATGTCTGGGTTATACTCAGGACCTGCCAGTGCTCAAAGAGGCTTTGCTGCCCGTTCCGTCTGCTGGGCAGATTCCGTGGCATGCAGCCTGCAATGGCTTAGGAGCACAGAGTCGAAAGGGACTTCCTGACCTGCAGGGTCCTGGCTCCAAAGCTTTTTGTTAAAAATGCCAGAAATGTCTCTTGTAGACAAGTCCAAGCAGCATCACACAGTGGGGGAGATACACTGCCTTGTGCCCAAATGTGCTGTATTTTCACACAATTGACGCAGTAATAATAGAGTCCTGGGGGTAATAACATCCCTATAAAAGCAGTGGCTTTCCTAAATAAAGCTCCCAGATGAGCCTGCTGTGATATCATGACTCATTCTGTAGAAAAAGGTAGAAAACAAACCTTAATACCTGCTCATGATCTGATGCAGAGACAATTCCCATTTGGCTCCATATCTGTGTTTGGCTTTATGCTAAGTGGATTAGCAAAACACCAACTAAACACATCTGAATTTCATGCTCTTTGGTTTTTCTGTCAGCTTACTAACGCACGTTCTCCACAGAATTCAGATTTTCCTCTTGTGTGAAAAACAATACATCAAGTGCAGATTACTGTGTGTACCTTGCCAAAATCCTACCTGAAACTAAAGCCAAACTGCAATGCTGCAGAGGTTAGTAGAAATACTGTTCCAAAGCCAAACAGAATATCAAAATAAATAAATTAAAAAGTCTTCCTGATCTCCCATGGGTACCTTAGAAGAAACATGAAGACTTGAGATTAACATGGTTTAAACACAGTGCAAATAAACCATGTGATTTTGAGCTATTATAGTTCTGCAGATATGCAAGTACAGCAGGAAACTAAACATTAATAGGGCAGACTACAGGAACAAGGATTTTCTTGAAGAGGGCTTTATTCATTAAAAAAAGCTAGTAGCCTACTTCTCCTATAGTTCCTTTCCACACCTTTGTATTTTAAATAAGGTTGCTTTAATTATATGCATCTGCTGGATTTGAATGCCATTATTTATCCGTAGTCCACCTCTCTAAATAAAAACCATCATGCCCATCTTTGTGACAACACTTCCTCCAGAAGTTTTGGGGATGGTCCAGCCTGCCTAGCAGCACAGTCAGCCAGACCTTTCCCCTCAGAGTAAAGAGTGGCCCTCCAGTCTCCTCCTGTCCTCTTACAACAAAAGGATGGATAAGGAGCTAGTCACCTATAATTGAATTTGGGACTGTTCTTCACCCTACAGAGCACACATGCAGGGAGCAGGGGGTGGATGAGCCTGTGCTCTGCAGATCTGTTGATGTCCTGGTCTCAGATCTCAGCACTTGGATGCCTTACAGGAGCACCAGTGCTGGGAACTTCTGGACATTGAGTGCTTCTAACCAAAACCTTTGCTCTTCTACTGGTTTGTTCAACCACAGTTTAGGAAAGCACCAAGGGAATTTCATTTAAATGCCTGGGTTGACAACCTTTTCCACAGTAGACCTAACATTTGGCATACATTTGTCAGCTAGAAAAAGTGTTGCTGTTTCTAGAGGGGTTTTTTTATTTTTATTCCTAAGCAGTTTATAGGCAGTTTACTGGTATTTGTGCTGAGAGTTCTTTGTGTAGAAATCCTTGTGTAGAAATAGTATCTACTTCCAGGAGCTTTGTGTTCAAACTACAGTGTACTGAGCTTGGGTTTGGTCACCATCTTCAGAGAAAAGACATGCAGCTGCTACAGATTTACTAATAAGGGCTAATGTCTGAATGCATCAGTGTGTTACATCAGATTTTTTTACTGGCACAAACATTAGTCAGAGATTACTTTCTTGTAATTCCCTGGTATTCCTGGAGGATGATTGATGTGTCATCTCACTTAAATTTGTGTTTTCCTTGTTCTCTCATATTTGAGGGACTGCATGTGGTGTACCACAACAAAATCTGCTAATAGCTGACTTTGGACCTATACACTTCTTGTAATAGAATTACAAAAGCAAACTAATTGACATAACTTGAAAGAAACTCTCTGTGGCAACATTTAAAAATTTTGAAGTATGCTTCTTTTGGATAACATGCCATCTTTAGAAGACCACATTTTTGGAGAGGAAGAAGAGAGAGAGCAGCCATGAGACTTCAAAGCATTTCTAATATCTGGGATGAGGGATTGCATTAGGAAGCCTGATGATCATGAAATGCTTCATGAGTATTGTAATCCGTGCTTGTTTCTTTCAAAAAGCTTTCCCTTGAGCAGCGTACAATAACACAGTGGCACCAAAAAAAAGCTCAATTAGAGGTTGCCTATTCCTGAGTTGCTTTCATATGTTTGTATTCATCATGGGTGTCACTAAACACCTTTTCCCTCCCTTGCCTTGTTATTGTTATCTCTCCATTCTTCCTTCTGTTCTTTTTCTTACTAATTAGACACCTTTCACCTCCCACAGTTACAGAACTGAAGTGCTATTTAACAGCATCTCATAATTCACTCTGGATATGTTATATCCATGGCCATTCCATACATTTTGTAGAGTACCTGGGACAAGATGAAGGGGCTCCCAGGCTCAGAAAGTATGTGTGAATCTTGGACGATGCTCCTTTTGCTCAGAAGGGTAGAATCAAGGAGTACAACATTGGCAGCATGCAAAGGGGCCCATGCAGAGGGCAGGAGCTGACCTGTGTGCCAGAAAAGGGGTTAAAAATCTCCCAATGGTGCTCTTACTCTAGTCTTGTCAGGATTGAACTTTAGATCCTACCAACTGTTTTAGGATAAGTGGGAGAACTCAGTCAGTTGCTTCCTAGGCATTAGAGGAATTAATACAATCTTTAATAATCCATGCAAAAATAAGGCTCTGAGGTTTTATCCAGCACACATGCTAAGCACTGAATCTGGATCAGGACTCATGTTTCAGGACTGTACATTAATCTGCTCTTCTGTATGGTCATCATTTTTAATACTTAATGGGGTTTTGCCGCTCATTTAGAGAATAAACATTTCTGATTGCTGTCTTCTTCTCCATTGCTTCTCTAATGCTGTGTTGTACCTCAGCCTTTCATTCAGGTAGCCTGGGGGCTGAGTTTTTGAATGGCAACTGCACACTGGGCTTTCTTTTAGGGTAGCTCTGCAACCCTTAATTGTGTCTGAAAAACCAAATTGGTTCCTGTGTGCTTTTTTAAGGTTTCATACGGATTAAGAGTGGCTCTCACTTTTTCATTCACTTGCTTCCCATTGGGAGAGCCTGCACAAATATTTTTTATTCATTGATGCTGAGATCATGTCTATGAGAACAATACGTGCTCCATGCACAATTCACCCTAATTTCAGCTGACATGGCTGCTTCCCTGGGCATGTCACCAACTGCAGCCTCACGCAGTTAGAAGACACTTTACCAAAGCAAAACAAAGAGTCATGCACACACATAAATATGTGGAAATTTTAAAGGATTTTGTAGAACCTAATAGAAAGCAAAAATAAATTTATTTTTACAGACTCATTTGATAGATGATCGAACCAAATACACAGGATGAAAATGATGCCACAAAACACATTGTACTGACACAGTCTTAGAAAGAACAGAATTCTAGTTTCTTAACCTGCTCTTTTAATGGAGAAATCAAGAAGTCCCAGGGTTAGATGTGGATGAATTGTTTTACATATACAAGCCTTTTGAATTAAGTCTTCCTTAACTTACATCAATAAGTTCAACTTTGAATTGCTTCCCTTAGGGATATAGATTTAGGTTTGGAAGTATCTGCTTCCATTAGTTCAATTGAGTGCTACCTGGAAAGCAGCATGACAATTCCAGAGGAAAAAACATCATCCACTGATTAGTCCCAACTGTAGTGTCGGTGTGGGAACTCATGTGTACTTGTGAGCTTCAAAGCCAGCATTTTCCTTCAATTCAGACTTCACCAGCTCACAGTCTCTCCATGATCACTCCCTTAGAATGGACAAAAAGGGCAGTGCCATCAGACACAGCCCAATTTCAAGTCAAAATGAATTAGTTCCCTCAGAGAACTGTATCACATGAGGATTAGCCTATGTAAACAACCCATGAGCTTCCTCTCTTTCCCATTAAAATTAAACCTACCTCTTCACTCTGAATCCCTTTCTTAAATTACTTGCTCATCATTATTTTCACTTTGCAGTTCTTACTGCATTGACTTATTTTGCTGCCCATCGTGCCCAGGTGCCAGAGCTGCTCTGTTGTACTGATGAAATGCCACTGGTGGTAGCCTGCCAGTGAAACAGGATAGAGTGGGCCTTTAAAATAATTCCCGGGACACTTCCAGGGATGAAGTGGTATTTTATGGCTCTTTTTCATGATATTACCTGCAAGCCTATAGATTGTCACAATTTTTCAGTAAAACCATTCCGGACTAGAAAATAAACTGAGATCCCAATTGCTCATCCCCCTAGAAAAATGAACAGTTCTGCTGGCTCAATTGACTTCAATGGAGTTCAGACAGACAGAGAGAGATTAAAAGGCTTTTATTCCTCTGCTAATAGTTCTGTCCACTTCTACCTTCGTACTGCTTGAAGAAGCAGAGTACTGCCTCTCACAGTGGTAGATTAGAGCTAGTGAAAGAAATGGAGAAAAAATAAAAAGGTTAAGCAAGCAACAACTGAAAAATATAATTGTATTGATAATGATAATAATTAGGTTAGTAATTGTACCTTGCACTGCTTTTTCACATTTTGTATTATCAGCTTTACCTACACTTTAATCGGATTAATGATATCATCTACATATTTTAAATGCCAAAAGGACTTTAATAAAATAGTCCCAGAGGAACTAATTGGTGGATAAAAAGCATCCACAGTTCATAGAACTACCAAAATACACTAAAGGCACAAATGGAAATACACACTCAAGAGAGAAGCAAGGCAAATGAGTTAAGAAAACCAATTCCTTTTACAGAGGGAAGTACATTTTTTAATGAACTGCAAATCTAAGTATTTCTAATCTTCTACAGCCTTTGTTGTCAAAGAGATCAGGTTCTGAAATCATGTCTGCTTTGCATTACAAATGCAAACAGTGCTTTCCAATAGAGACAGCACAGCTTCTCCCCTAGTCCTTGAGCATTGTCAGTGGAGGTGCCCACAAGCAAAGCTGGGGTTGCACCTCCCGGGCATGGCTTGAGGAGGGACTGTGGTGCTGCCTCACTACAGCCCAGGCCAGGCACTTCTTCCACAGCTACAGCAGGCTTAGTCTCAATAGCTGAAGAGGCATTTTCTTGCAGATAAAAACAAATCTGAATTACTGAAGCAGAATGAGGAAGCACTTTTATTGGAAGCAACAAATGAAACAGTAGTCCGAAGTGTCCCGGGCTTGTGGTGAGAGAGGAGGAGATGTTCTGTGCATAGTAAACACTGGATTTATTGAAATTAATCCCAATCACTTGTGTGGGGAAATGAGTTTTAAATTATGTTCCCAGAAACCTTCCCCAAAGGTTTCAAATGGCTTTTTCAAAGGAAATGGCTTGACTTTGAATTTTCTTCCTAAAATCATTTGGTGTCACAGTCAGCTACTTGTATACATATGAAATTCAAGATAAGGAGGTCAGCTTCTGGTGGATGCCTCTCTGCCTCTGCAAGTGAGGTTCCTGAAAAGAAATAGAGCTTTATTAGAAGGATGGTTCTAGGAAATTTAATTTTTTGCTGATAGAAATAGAAAAATGTATAGGTACTTTAAAACAAAGACATTCAAAAACTCCTTTTGCTTTTGTCATTAAAAACATCACGCCAGGTTCATAAAAATCCATTTTAGTTTATGCTTCCTGTATTACTAAAAGGAAATAGTAGTTCTAAGCTTTATCCCATGAGAGCTTACATGAAAGAGAAATTTGACTTTGCCAGAATAGCATCTTCTGCTTCTCTGCATAATGCATTCAGTTCAGCTGCTCTTTCTCCTGGCAGTCAACATATGCAACAGTGTGTTATTGCAAGTTTGACCTTCCTGTTCTTCCCTGTCTCATTTCTGTTTGCATGAGCACTGTGAGCTGATAAAACGAAGTACATTTTTAAGGTCTCTCTATTTTGAAAAGCCTTGAAAAGAAGACATCTCTTTCTCTGACACAAAGCTGTTAAAAACAGACCAAACGTGTTCCTTCCCAGCACAATCATAAACCAACAGTTAAAGGCCTTTGTTTGGTCTTCATGTGGGTGGATAGGGTCCAGTCCACTTGTGCCGTGCCCAGCAAAGTCTCTGTGAAACACAAAGTAAGTTAATCAACCTGCCCTCCCTGCCAGCTGGATGAGTGATGGCTCTGTATGGACCCAACACAGTTACCATAAACCCCTACAAAATTATAATCAAGGTTGGCTTGCTAATTTTCCTTCTTTTCCTGTTTAAAAGAAGAAAATAGTTGCTCTGAACGCAGCTGATACCATGCCCCCACATGTTTAGCCACCCTATGGCTCATTTGATTTTAATCTCATTTGATTTTATCAGGGTTTCAATTTTTTTTTTCTTTAATCTACATGTGAATGTCCCCTTCCCCTGATAAAGTTACTCCTATTAATTAACCCAAAAATTAGAATTAATTAATTTCCACCAAATAACATTACTGTAATAATAGCTCCACAGTTCTCTTTTCAAAACCATGTTCAATGCAACTCAATTAAATTAGCTAAATAAATAATGGTGATTTTTTTTCCTGACTTTTGAGCCAAAAATCAGCTGATAATCAAAGAAAAAGCCCAGCTGTAGCTTTTCTAAAAATCAACATGGAATTATGAGAAGGGTTTAATTTTTCTGTTCACATAAATATAGTTAAATATTAATGTTCCTAAAGACAAATATACATTGAAAAAAGATCACTTTCATTGCAGAGTGACTCATAGGAACATGGGGATTGGACCATTTGATCAAATCAGCTGGTTTCCAAATTGTGTCATTTTTTTTGAAATATGTTTCAAAGATGGATGGAGTAGTCAATACTACAAAAAATACAGGACATTACAAATGCCAAGGCCAGTTTTTCCTAACTGGAGACTATTGATTTAATGGACCCTCCAGACTCAGCAGTGCTAGTTTCTTAACACTGTCAGCTATGGGAACCTACTATCAGTAGCTCATGGCTTTGCCACATTTTAGCATTGTATTTTTCATAAGCTTTACATATACCAAGAAAAACTCTTCTGTCAGTTATCAGGAAGATTCTGGGGAGACAGCTCATAGGTTAATCTGCAACACAAGTAATTTAAACCTGCTTAATTGGGAAATTTATTATCCCTGTCGTTTGGCAAGTGAACTTAAAATATTGTGACCTAAAAAAAAGAAAAACAGCAAACAAGAAACCCAACCAACCACCAACAAACGACTCTGAGGGCATTTAGTAAATTTTTCATCCACACAGGGTCAGAGTGGTGCAGCAAATAAGGCACTGAGGTCACAAAATGAATGAGAAAGATGTAAAAAAATATATTAAATACCTAGCTACAGAGTGAGTGTAGGGCATGAGAAGAAAGGTCAAGAGCAGTGAATGAGGCAGGAACCTGGTGGAAGAATAAAGCAAATTGATTTCAATGGTGAGTTAAATGGATGCAGTGATAATTTTGAAATTCCCTAAACTCTTAGTAAATTCATTTTACATTATTTTCTTTGCACTATCATAATAATATCAGCACTGCTATTTTCTGTTCCACAGATTTGCTTTGTACAAGAAACACATTATATGCAGGCAATTTTTAACAAAGAGGTCAAAGAAAATATAATAACAAAGTTAGACTCAACAAATCATGTAGTTATATTGTACTTCAGGAATAATAAATCACTCTTAGAAATGCTTCAGCATATATATTTTATTTTTTCAACTCATCAATTTACTGTTCTTGCAGCACTCTGCTCACCAGGTTTTCTTTGTTAATGGAGAGTGTGAATAGGGAAAAAAAAAGATAAAAAAGCGCAGCTGAATTATTCATGCTAATGATTTCACATCTAAACATTATGTGGAAAACACTAACTATGCTGTTAAAATAAAAGGTAGCTTGACTTACTAAATGATTCTGAGAATGCTTCACCTGTGAAAAGGTTTTCTGTACGTATTACTTGATGCAATATGCTCGAATATTGCAGAAGTTTAATTCCAAGGTCTTGGGTACCGGAAGGCATTGGCAGGCAGTGGGTTTGCACTTGTATTCTCTTAGAGGATGAGGACAGCCATGCAGAGATCCTTAAAGAGAAGGCAGCCTAATGACAGGTAATCTGAATCTTCCCTGGAGGTTTTTGGGAAAGTTATAAATCCACTAAAAGAACTGGGAAGTACTTGCTTGGAAGACCTGGCACAAGGCAGCGATTTAAAGGACCTGCACTTAAAATCCAGTCTGGGGCCTCATAAGCACACAACCCACCTGAAACTGCATAAAACAAAACATGGATTTTACCACAGAATGGTCAATGTGGTGAATGGATTCACATGAATGATCTTAATAACATCTGTGAAAAAGTAATTCTCATTGCAGCTGGGAGCTTAAAAGATGAGTGGGCTTAGAGCATAAAATCACCTCCAGAGAGGATGTCTGTATACAGCAGAGAGCATTTTGTGGGGTTTTTATATTTATCCAAACCTCTGCATTTCTTTTAACACAGCTTGTTCTACAGAAAAAGACATCCCTGCTCTGTTAGTGGTGGTGATCAAGATGTCCTGCAAGTGCAGTCTTGCTCCCTGTTCCCAGTTCTTAAGGTAGAGTGGGTACCCATAGTATGAAGCTGAAACTAATGAGGAGTTCCCTCCAGGTGGGACTTTGGTGTGTGTATAGCACCACAGCTCCTCACCAGCTCTTTCATACCATGCCATCAGGAGGCTGAAGTGCTATCACTGTCCTGATGGCCTCTGGAACCAAAGCAGCACTACAGAGTCAGGGCTGAAATGGATGCAGTGCTGGTTCCCTGGTCTCCTCTGTTTTATCTTCTTTCCCTTTGCTGAATCCTGGAAAACAGCTCATATGGTGTCTTTTGGCTTTTAGCAAAATGTTGAAGCTGAACTATTTTCAGCCTCAAAAAAATTTACGTTTTCAATGACAAATTTAAACTAATTGCTGGTTTTGCTGTTGCTTCAGAGTCTTGTTTTTTGTTTGATCAGTTCAAATATTTATTTGTGAGTGCCATTCAGGAAGCAATTTAGCCTATCATCTCTTCTACAGTTGAGTGCCACAAATGTGGTTTTAAGCCAGAGGTTATCACCACAGTGTAAGTAACAAGCACAAGTGGTGATTTGGCTCAGGCTGAGCTCTTCCTGGGATGTCGGCTCTTGCTCAAGGAGCAATAATCATCCCATGAAAAGGGCAGACTTATCTTACAACTACAGGACAGAGACATACTTAGAACTCTACCTCTGTTTGAGCCCTGGAGACTGACTAACCTCCAGGTACAGGCACAGAACTGAGATGATTACAGACTTCTCATCTCTGTAGATAAAACTGAGTTTTACACCTCAGGTGGAATGGGAGAAAAAGGAAGTAAGGACTGGAAGAAAAGAAAATTCAGATTTAAAGCAAGGCTTTGGTTAAAGGATGAGTTATACAGGTGAGTGATTCTTCTGCTGCCTTAACATTTGACTCATCCTCCATTGCAGACCATCACAGACCCTTCTGGGAACTTTGCTGGACATGTATGTGGGGCCTGTGTTTGTGTGAGGTTTGGATCCATGCTCAAGAGCAAACCTTCAGCCTTTTAAGCAATTACACTACAGCTTATGTTCTTGTGTGCTAAAACCTGGAGGCTGTTTTCCTTTAGTTGTTACTCAAACAGGCTGCCTCTCCTAGCTCTGGGAGCTTGTCTTGCTGAGGAAAATCTGAGGGAAAATAAACTTGGTACTTACCTCACACAGGGCTGAAGGACAGCGGGAGACTAGTGCATAGCCATCTCACTGGAAAAATAAAGTAACATCATTTGAACAATAGCAACCTCTATAGGCTCCCCTAATTTATGGGAGGTGCATATATATGTGCCATTTGAGTTTGGAAAAAAAAATCCTTCAATCTGAAGTAGGAGGAATTTAGCTCTTGCAGTGAAAAATACCATCAATTTTGTTGTGATTGAAAATGAAAGAACATTTCCTCTTTATGTCTCATTTCGATCTTTGTTGTTATTGTTTTTTAATAAAAGGTTCAACATGCATGAAAAGAAAAGAAACACGACCTGAATTTTAGTCCTTTTTCCTGCGAGGTTTAAAAGTGAAAAAAAAAAAAATTCAATTTCCTCAGACAGACTCCAGTCCTTTTTTTCTTTGCCTCATCGTGTATAGCATGCGTTTGTGTAAAGGAAGAAGAAATCCTGTCTGAGACATCTCAGCTGAAAATTTGGACATATAATTGGAAAGCTATGATTTTTTTTTTAATTTCAACATCACAAAACAAGACGTATACATATTGTATCTGACATGAGAGAGACTAAAATGAGGCAGGCCTCACTGGGGCTTCCCATTCAGCAGTGTAGGAGAGGAAACAAAGGTGACTTCTGAGCTGCAGGCAATGTCACGCTGTAGGAGAGCGGTTCCATGGCAGCAGCTTAACTGCACCTGTGACAAAATGCAGAGCACAGGGTTGTTTTGCTAGAGAAGGGACAAAAATTCAGACTTTGATAACTTAAAAGTAATATAGGAGAGGAAAAAATATAGAAGGGGGGAAAATGGTGAAAACACTAACTGAAATTTAGAGCATTTTTCTATGGCAGGACAGGAATGAATTTTGCCCAGCAAAAGAGTCAGTGACTATAGCATCCTGCAGCGTGAGGGTGAGGCTCATGTAATCATCATGACCCGAATTTCTCTTTCAGAGTCTGGGTCTCATATTCTCCCCAAAACCATCTATAACATGTCAGATGTAGAGATAGATAGATAGATATAGATAGATATCTATAGATAGGTAGATATAGGCAGTTATCACCAGGAGTGCCTGAGGTACTTGTGCTGCAGCCTCAGTTCTGAGGAAGCATCCTGGAGCCTGGGAAAGCCATGCTGCAGGAGCTGTAGAGCAGACAAAAGACACATCAGAGATATTCAGTAAATATGTATTGAAGTAGCAGATCAGATCTTCTAGCAGATCAGAAGCCTGAAAGGCTTTTGAACTCCAAAAGGAGAAAATAAGAGATGCTCTGTGATGTTTGCCACTCCTCCTTTTCTGAACAAACACTGATCTCAACACACACTGAGCCAGTGCAATCTTGTGTTATAAATGATCTATCTACTCTTGGAGGGCTCTGAGTGCAAGTCAAGATTTGGGAAAGACAGAAAGTGAGGCTTTGGTTATTCATAAAACTCCAAGGAAGATTTACAGACAGGACTGCCTGCAAGACTTTGGCCCAAGGCTTGGTGTTCTCTGAGCACATCTGTTCTATCCCCCTGGAGCTGGGACTCAGCTGTATTTGGGGTGAATGGAAGGCAATTAGTATTTTCATATCATCTCAAGTCAGTCACTCAAAACTGATGCAGGTTTGTCTGGGGACTCATATTCCTTGACAGAAGTTATTTTAACCAGGAAGAAAAGTCAAAAATTTGGTGAGGCTTAGTTATTTGCCAAATAATTTGTTTACTTTCAGATGTGTGCGATAACCTTTGCAGTAGGTCCATATGAGAGCATGACATTTTGGATTAAGAGGAGCATCACTTGGTTTAGCTGAAATGCCTCTTGGCAGGCAGTGAAATGAGTGGCTGCATATTTACATGCAAAATGTCATTTATATAAATCAAATCTTGAACACAAATACCTGGAGATATTGTTTTCCTGTTGGCAAAAGTTCATCATGGTATTTTGTGTGTTCTTGAGTGTAAGGCATGAATCAATCATTTGAAACAGCATTCAGGAGTCACAGACAGTCACTGCTCCTATCTTGGGCAGCAGGTAGAGAAATGGCAAAATGTGTTCCCCAAACCAAGGATTTTAAGATTTTATGCCAGAATGTCTACCATGTGAGAATGTCTCACAGAGCAGAATCCTGTGCACGTTGGTACTCTAAACTGGAAATAAGTTACTGAATACCTTAAAAAATAGCTGATCACTCTTGAGAGCTTTAAACAGAAAAGAAAAAAAAGGGAATATCTTAAGTGAAAGAAAGTTATATAAGAGATTAAGTACAGTGCTACTTAAATTCCTGAGATTAGACCCTCTGCTGTGATCTCTTCTGTACAAATTTCTTAAGTTTAACACAGAGGGAAAGAGATAAGAGATTTGAATCAGAGGAGGAGTAAAGAGGATGTTTTTTGAAAGGATGTTTGAAGATGAAGCTGGTGGCCTGGTGTTTACAAATTAGGAATTTTTACTGGATTGGACTCTACTGACTCTGTTAGTTGACTCTGGAGCTTTGACTTGATGCTTGCTCACTCTGAAAACATTTTAGTGCTGTTATTTGAGGAATATTCCATATGGATTCCATACCTATGACAGAAGCTTCTCCTCAGTTTAGAAGAACCTGAAATTTAGCAGTATGTTCTTCATGTGAACATTTCAGGCCTTGTTTCTCCCTGAGTCATTTATTGAAAATGGACTCCACCAAAGTACTGTGCACCACTGAGCACAGCAAGGTACAGAACAGGATCTCTTTTGTCTTATGTCTGTAATTTGGAAAGTCACCTGCAGGTTTCAGAGACAAACCACAGTTGAAATTTATGGTTATCCCTAATATTAATACAAGCCCTTTCAGATGACAATTGTAACACTTCTCTATCCTGAATATTATTAAAGGGAGGAAAACAATCCTTTGGAATTCATCCTTAAGGGAACTGACTACTAAACTGTTATCAGGAAAAAGAAAAAATAGCTTTCCCCTTCCATGGAGGTTCCTCTTAACTGCCCAAAAATAAGGTAGAATAAAATATTTTTGTGCTAAAGTCTCCAGAAGTGATTGCAGTGACTGCAATAAAAGTGGCTTGGTCTGGGGCACTCTGTCCTTTCAGTCTGAAATATCACAGGTGCTCAGATGATTTCAGCCCAAGTTAGAGGAATTATCCTCCTAAAAATTGTTTCCTGTGAAGTACTCAGCAATTTCAAACTGAATCCAAAAGTAACAGAAGTTGTTTAATCCTCACTGTCTCCTTAATGAGGAAAAATGGAGGACTGGAACACATTTGGACAGGTGGAGAAGGGTTACTACAATCTTAATTCCTATTCTGTGAGAAAGCCTGCAGGCCTGATATGAGTGTTTTTCAATTGAATTTCCACAGTGGAGTCAGTTGTTATTTTATCCATCTGACATACAGAGAGATTGTCTTGTCATGGTCATTTCAGTCACGGACATCCACTCTTCACTCTGCTCCATTTGGTTTCACAAAATGTCTAGTTTCTGCAGGAAGGCTGGTTTTGCTGTTATTTCTTGAGCTAAATTGCCTCTTGTTGCCTTAAACAATTTTACTTGGAGAAGCTGGGCACACAGGGATAAAGGATACCTCACTTTGCAGAATGCTTCCTTCGTACAAAATATTCAAATCTGAGACTAAGTGATTTTTACATCCTTTTTTGTGTGCTTGTTCTGATAGGTACAATGTGATTTTTTCAACAGATTGGGGATCTCCCTGTGTTCTGTTTTATGGGGAAAATTAATAGCTTTCACTGACCCATCTGACACAGCTGGGAAAAAGAAAAGTGTTTGCTTGGGCCCATTACCTCTTTTCAGATCTGAAAAATAATTTGCATGCTTTCAGGAAGAGTCCTAGCTATGCAGCTGTCTCTTATCACACACTGTTCCCAGCTTCAGAATGTATGAACAAATGAATTTGGAATGATGAATAATAAATAATCTTTATCTCAACACACTCTTTTAGTCCACAAAGTCTCGAGACACTTCACAAAAAGTAATAAACTTCCTATAAAGAATAAGGACCAATGTGCTGCCACCTCCTCATGGGGAAGTGGCAAATCAAATATGCACAGGCACTCTACAGAGGACAGACTCTCATGCAGAGCACTTGTGCATTGAAGCATGCATAAAAGATAGGAAGAGTTTTCAGGGTTTTTCCTCATATCCACAAGCACTTATCTGTTGATGAAAAGAAAACTGGCAATGAAAGATAACCAAGAACAAAGGTTGCATTATCATGATTTCTAAATTGAAGTCTTAATTAGATTTAAAAAATACAGTAACCCATATTTTAGGTGAACTTCAAAGATGGAGTGGGACTGACCAGCTTGGAATTTGCCCGGAGCACCTATTTGGAGATACTAGCCCATTGGGAAACCACTCAGTCCCTGTCACATATCTGCATTTCTCAATATTAAGAAGCACAGGAGCTGCAGGAGGGCAGTACTCTCTCAGGCCAGATTCTGGGCATTTGCTAAGTATCAGCTCAGTAGCCAACACACAGAAATTCCTGAAAATGTTACTGTCCTGCAGTACCAGGTACTTGTCTTACAAATTTTCCTTTGAGCTTTATTCTGCAGTCCTTATGGCATTGGGGCAGCTGATGTGAGTTGGGTTGAAGATACAACCCTTTGTGCCCTGTGGCTGAGGACTTTGGTTGTCATGCACCCAGCCTGGTTTTACACAACAGGACTGCCACCATGGCAGAACTTTAGAGAAAAAATGCTGTCAAGTTGTGAGAAAACCTATGAGCTAAAGCCACACAGGCTAAGACAAGCAAAACAATAGGCTTAAGAGTCTTTGCTGAGATGGGGTTACTTAAAGCTCAAGGATTCAAGAGGAAAACACTGACGTGAAAAGCTGTAAAATCTTAGGGGAAAAAAAGGCAAAGAATAGGAAGACAGCAAATCTGCAACATGAAAGATCAGCCTAGGAGCAGAGGCAGACCCTTCCCTCACTTGGCTTATGACTTCAGCAGAGACTCACCCAGAATCAAAAGAATATTTGTGTGGCCCTGTAGCATAGTAGTCCCAGCTACCCACTGCACATATTCACCAATAAATAAATGTGGACTCTGAAGTTGTTTTTCTTGCTTGCCGACTCAGGAGATACCCAAGCAAAAGCAACCCAGAGGTGAAAGGCTAGGGAAGAAATGAGCCTTTGCAAGAGGGAAATCTATTTCCATCCCTCTTCCTCTCATTAATTCCCTAGTAGCCATTTTCTCTGGGAGTCCCAAACTACCAATGAACTGTGCTCATGGCAGCTGAAGAGAAGAAGGGAGACCCATTCATCAAGCCTTCTCTCTCACCTTCCTCTTGGCTAAGGGAGCAGGAAAAAAGAACAGACATAGGTAAGGAATCCAGCAAGATGAGGTAGTTCAGAGTAGAAGTAAAAATTGGTATTACTGCCTTTAGTATGATGGCTGTGGAGGCTCAGTGTGTGCTTGTGCTGATCCAGATAGACTAGAGGCATATTTCTGTTCCTGAAACGAAAAGCAGGAAGCAGTCTAAAACTAGGTGTTCCCTGAAGAAGGAAAGCAAATGCTTTTGTCCCCTTCTAGATATTCTCCCCCCCAGAAATTCAGTAGTGCTGTATGATTTCCATTTAACCCAGGCAGTATGAGCTCAGGCATTTGTTCCCATCACCTACACGCTTCCAGTGCCCAAATAGGAAGGAACTGCCTAAGCAGGGCTGTGGAGAAAGCCTGTGCTTTAGAGAACTGCCACCAGTACCTTCTGCAGTACAGGCCTATTCTGATCCACGTTAGCTGTGAAACCTGGCTGGCAGCCCAAACTGGTAATCCTTCAAGCAATGCAGATTTTCTAGTTCAAAGTAAGCGTTCCTTTCTTCCCATTTTCATGCTTTAAAAGCCTCCCTTTTAAAATCAGGGTTAAATCACAAATGAACAAACGCTAATAGAAAAGTTCACATGCATAACCCCTGCAGTGTATTTACCTATGTAAATAACATGTAATTTTCACTATTTAATTACTGTTTCATGTCCCATTTCCTGCTGTAGTCTATATTTAAATTGCATATTTACCTCTATCTACTTTCCCATAATGTGTCTTGATATGAATATTCATGCCACCATTGAGTGGTTGATTACTTCTGTGCTAACCTTGAAAATACTTCCCTTGCAACACAGAAAACAGTCGGGTTGTATAACAGCAAAGAAAAGAAAATACAGTAAATAATGCTCAGGCTGTTTGGGATCAGGCCATATTCTCCTTTGTTTTTTCCTCAGCAGGTATTTTTTTACTCTTCTTATAAATTAAGCCAAGTTGCTTCTGACTGTAGTTCCCTGAATTATAACTCTGGAGACCGGATTTCCATAGAAAAGGAGTGGTGCAAGTAACAGGCAGTGCAGAATTCCTGCCCATGGTACAGCCTTTTCAGATGGGAGAGAAAAGCAGTTTCTCTTGCAGCTGGATGCACATTTCTTTTTAATCATGTGAAATTTAAAAGAGCATTCTTATTGTTCTAAATTAGAAAACAGTCTGGAGGAGTTATCTGAGGACAAAAAGAGGAAGCAAGACCAACAGAGTTAAGCCTGGTGAAGTAACATGGAACCAGTCTTGATTTGAATTTATATCCATTATGACTGGTTTCTATCACGAAATTTTGATGTTCAACTTATGTTTCAAAACAAAGGCTTTTTAAAATCTTTTTAAGAGAACAGATCAATTTAATTTGGAAAATTAATGAAGAGACACTTTTTCAAGTGTTTCCAACACTTCTCTGTTTCATAATTCAAGATGTAGGGAGAGAAGCAGGCTAATTTTCCCTGATTTCTTTTGCACTTTAATCTCTAGGATGGAATGGGCCATGGCCTGGCAAAGCCTGTTTCCCCCACACTGATTATGGAGAAAGTCTAGAGTCACTCTGAGCCTGTCAAACACAGGCAGGTGTTTCCTGGACTGCGTGATGCTCCATACCCAGGACTATTACTTGTGACAGAAAGACAAGACAAGTTTGCAGGTGGTGAGAAAGGGAATTACCTTATAACAATGTCATATTGACTCTGCCATGTACAGAACAGTCTGTCATTCTTCTAGCCCTCATTTACCTCCTTTGGAGCAAAACCTGCACACCTCAGTTTCCCCATCCTGCTCAGTGAATCTCCTTGAGGTTGGTTTACAGATGCCTGCAAGGATGCTGCTGCTCACCCTTGAAGCACTGAGCTCACAGCTAGGTAACCTGTCCTGCATTTTTGTTTGAGAAGAGCACAGTACTTTAGTCTACACTGTTTATACCTTCACCTCTAGGGGTGTCTTCTGAGTATCTTCACACCTAAGGCACCATTCCTTGACAGCTTTGCAGTTATGACTCAGCGACTTCAGAGACTTCCAGCCTACAGAAGAGTGAAAACAGGCCTGAGGTATGAATTGACTTCTGTGAGAAGCCAGGGGGTGTCTCCTACTGAGACACGATTTTGTTTCATGGCCTCTGCTGGTTTATCATGCACTATGGAGTGGTTAAAGGAGTTACAGCTGCTGAGATAATGCAAAAAGTTTAGGCTGACATGGATCTTCACCTAATTAATGTGCAAGGATTGAGAGTTTTCTCGACTGTGATGTCTCTCATCTTCACTGTCTCCATTGCTGCCTGTAGAAGGCTCTTTGGATCTGCCCAGTGATTCAGCCCCACAGAGGCCAAATACATTCATTCACATTCAGAACACAAATGGACACAATCAACATGGCAAGATTTTGATATGGCAGCTTTTCTCCGGGTCCTCATCATCAGATTTGTTACAGCACTGGTTAAGGGCCAGGCTAAAATGGAGCTCTGCTATTCCACACACAGGGGTTCTATGGAAGGAAGGGTGGACAAATGTGTCCTTTCCATCAGTGCCCATTGCTGAAAATCAGATCTTAATAACTTCATTTTATGGACAGGTGAGAGCGTTCTTTGCCATTTCTTTCCTACACAATACTTTTTAAAGAGTTCTACTGGGACATAAAAATGTAAAAATACAATTGCCAAAGTTACTAAATTAGATCATTGTTACATAACATGCTGTCATTTTCTAATCTATGCAGGCTGCATATTGCTCTTTTACACAGTTCAAAGTTGAGATGGACAAACTTTAAGTAACTCTGTAAGGAACAGCAGGAAACTATAAGATCCCATAACTGTTCTGAGCTTTAAATAAGTTTCATTTTTAATGATTCTGTTCTGCCTCCAAATAAACTGAAAAATGACTAGAATCTAAAGCTTATTTAGGAAGTTGCCATAGTAACAATTAACTACCTCTAAGCCCTTCAGCTTTATTTTATCTTTTTTCACTGAGGTGCCCTAAATTACTTGAATCCTGAATTGCTACAGTAATATATCCATGTCTTTGAACTAAATGACATGGTTTTGCTAGAACCCTCATTATGTGAATATTGATTGAATTTCTAATTGCGACTAGACATCATCTTGCTGACAGCACCACTGCAAGAAGCCATGTAAGACCAAGGAAGATCGACAGAAAAAAGCAGGAAAAAAATAAGAATGTTGTTTCTCTAGGGATGCAGCTGAGATGATCAAACTGGGGAAACAGTGAATGAAGTAGAATTAACTTTAATGATTGAGTTTATATGGACAACAAGCCTCCTCCAGATGCAGTGCTGTTTGTTTCAGTTATTATCCTCTTACACTCTATTAAATAAAAAAATATCAGAGGAACCCAGAGACTGATTTTGACCTGGGAATTAAATAATTATTCATTACAATGCAAAGGGCCTATTAACCCTAGTTATTCTAATTTAGATGCATTTTCCACTCACTTTGTCCTGACATGGGCAATCCTGATATTATAAATGGTTTCATGAAATGCTGTGCTCTATATTTTTCTTTATTAATTTTTCAGTTGTCATTTTACTTTATCCACAAAAGACAAGCATTTACCCCCTATTTCTTAGGTGAGACTCGAGTCTGTAGCATTAATGCACACTGCTATTTTCATATCTGTTCTGCATTCACATATTTCAAATCACTCCTGCTTGTTTCCTGCATAGCCCTTATTTATTTATTGTTCCAGAAAAGGAGTTCATTTTGATCTTGTGGGATTCTTTTTACCATAAAGACAGTATGTTTCCCAAGTGAAAGTGGGAAAATAACACTTATCCATGGCATTTTTCAAGAAGGAAGTAGTGTTTCTTACATCAGATAACTACGAGCAGTAACTGATAAAAATTGAACTTTAAAGGAAGTAGAGGAAAATAATTCCCAATCTCACTTGGTATGCCTTTACTAATGTCAGTCCTAAGGCAACAAAGAAAAAGCAGATGACTTTATTATTGCTTTGATGAAAACAATATTAATCTGGATTACCCTGAAACCTGTCCTGGGGTTTAATAATCATTTTAACTGCAGATAGCTTAAAAGGAATAGCTCAATGCTGCTTTCGTGTTATTTTCTCCACGTCTGAAAAGAATCTCTGCAAGTCTGCTGAACGCCTTTTTGATAATAAAAGAACAATATCTTAAAGCAAAGATGTTAGCTTCATTCCTAGATCTGACAGGAAGAAACATAATCATGCAATGCAAATAAAATCTGGAACAAAAGGGTAAGATATGGTCATTTCTGAACCAGAGAAAATGATTCAGCAGCCATAGATTTTTTTTTGTCTGCACTGCAGTTCTCAGAATTTTCATAATTTACATGACTAAGAGATGTTTGGCTGTTCAACCTTGTAATTCACAGGGAAATAGCAATCTGGCTGTTTAGACTGTTATATTGACCTTGGAGAGCTTCCTGTACATATTTTTCTCCTGTAAAAATGCCTATTGCTATCACATAAAGCAAAATAGCAGTGACACCAGTCTTCAGAACATTATACAGCATGAGCAGATCCAGTTCCTGGGCCATGCACTGTTGTCACTCAGCACAGGACAGGACAGTCACATGGCCTGGCTGAATGAGGGGAGTTTTCAGCCACAGCTACACTGTGTCTTGAAAGGTACAAATTTGAGCACTAGCAAAAGGTATCTGTCACCCTCACACATTCCAGCCAAATCACCATTCTCCCTATTAGTCAGCTGCCAGTTTCTACCTCCTCTTATTGTCTTGCTAAAAATGTTCTAACAGCCTGCTAGGACAGGGTAGCTGGGGGTGGCTGACTGTGACACACCTGACTTGACTTACAGGTATGTGATGGATGAGTAGAAGAGGGAAAGCCACTGAGGCTGGGGACAGTGTCAGTAATGGCACTGGCTGTGCCATTACTCACTGACTAACAGCAGGCTGCCTTATTGACAAGAGGCTGAACTGGGCTGGCAAGGCAGGAGAGCACAAGCACTGTCTCCTCAGCGGGTGCTCCAGGAAATGTGGGGCTGGAGGTGGCTCTGAACAAGTTAACCCCGTGTCAGCCAGCAGCTGAGTGAGTGCCCACCCACTCTCAGCAGCACTGGGACAAACATTGATTCCACAGGCAGCTTCTGCATGGGCAAATCAAAAATGACCAACTGAAGGGCAGCTGTAATACACATTACACCTATTCTGCAGCAATTTTCAAAAACAGTTTCTGATAGTACCTGCCCTTCTCCATGTTTTTCTTCCCAGGATGGACATGCTGTATTTTCTGAAGATATCTCACTTTGGAAGAACTTCTTACTATGGACACTGACCTCACAAGAAGCCGCCACATCTTTAGGGTTTTTGGCCCTGGTTCCTGATGCCCTCTGATGCTCTGTCCTCCTTCTCCTCTGCTCTTCTGGCTTGATGGGAGGGAGGGCTGTTTGCCAGTCCTTTTCTCTGAGACCTGTGTGGCAGCAGAACAGACAAGCATCAGAGCCCTAGAGACTGCCCACACCTTTTTTCAAGAAAGAAAAAAAAACCTCTCCTGCCTTTCCTGGACACACTGCACGTGCACAATGTGCCCCTCTCCACATGAGATGCTCAACAGAGAACCTGAATGTACAAACACATGCTTTTTAATACATATGCTTCATTTGTTCAGCCTGTTTAATTCAGACACATTGATTCGTGCATTTACTTTCCTTAGAGATATTAACACCAGCTCATACATACAGAATGAGAGAAGATGTAGCAATACCATTGAAACTGGCTTGTAACAGATGTTAGTGAAGATAGTTATGATGTCTGCCTGGCACACCTCTTTGTTTCTTGGGTGATGTGAGTGGTAGAGAAATAAAGGAGAAAAAGAGAGAAGGATTGTAAACCTGAGGTGTGTGTCTGGAAATGAAACAATTTTGTACATTCATTGCTTCTGTCTGGAGAGGAGCCATCTTAAAACTGTGAATTACACTCTGAACCTGAGGAGAAAAAGCTATACCTTTGATTTCTTGCAGAAATGTGCTGAGGTTTTTCTACAGTGAGCAGTAAGCAGAGTGTGCTTTCAAAAGTAACTGGCCTCAGTTACAAAAGGAACCAGTTGTTAGAGTCCAGCTGGAGCCTGGTGCTGAAAGGCAAAATGCTTAGTAAAAACCTAGTTTGTATCTTTAGTGAAAATAGTCCATTTTAGACAAATGCACAGGTATTTTCCTATGCTACTTGTGAAAGTATTTTTGCATATTACCAAGGAAAGCATTTATACTTACTAGACATGAGATATGCAGTAAACGAATGACTGGTTGTCAAAAATCAAATATGATGGTTGGGATCACTGAAGTATGGACTTTCTTCCTCTTTTTTTCCTTACTCCTTGCTGCCATTACTTCTGCAGTTCTCAAACCTAAAATAATGGGATAATACCATAAACAGGTGGCTGGTATCTACACTGCAAAGATATTTTTGATCTGTAAGTTTAATTATGAACTGCCAATATATGTGAGCCTTGCAAGCAAGTTTCTCTTCAATGTGATTTTGCAACCTATTTAAAAAATGAGGTATTACAATGGGAATAGACATATTCACGATTCATGAAAATTTTGGGAACAGAATCAGTAGGCACTTTTTAGATTTGGGCTATATGCCCCTCCCTGTTCAAAGTGTATTCATTCAGACATATGCTTCAAGATCATAAAATTCAAAAGGAATTAAAAACCTGTCAAAACACTTTCCTAAGAACGCATTCTTTGGGACTATTGTGGGGAGGACTTAAAATAAAAATGCCTGGCTGTCACTTTTTGTGGTATTTGTAGTTTCACATCCCTCAAGACAATCTACAAGGTGTCCCACTAAGGTCCATAGCTTTTGGAGCAGAACTTTAGTAACCAAGTGTTTAAGAACATTTTGAACGTTAATGACAGGTCTCACAGGAATCAAAGGCTTTTCAAATATTAAAAATTGCTGACAGGATGTAGGTATTAATAGGTGCTTAAGAGCTTTGCTGTGTCCAAGTATGAGTGTGAGGAATTGTATTGCTAACAGGGCAGAGGAAGTTTGTTTTCATAGCAATTTGCTTGGAAATGGACTTTTTAAATAGAGCTCCTGGGCTGAATCAGTAAGTATTTGACTTGGTACCTAAAACTGCATACTTTAAGAGGGTACTTAATCTGCTTTTAACACCCAGGAATTGCAGTATTTGAACAACCATTCTGCAAACTGCAGCCCACTGCTTTACCTCAGAGCTTGCAGCTCAGTACGCTGACATGGAGATAACGTGCTGCTCACATGTACATCTCCATCACTTACCTGCATTTTCAAAGGCATCTCCAGCTGAAGCACATTATCATGCCGTGCTCATGAGTTAATGAGCAGAGCTAGATTTGAAGGAGTCACTCCCACTTAGGCACGGCCTGGAGCGTTTCTTCAAAAATTCATTACAAGGATCTGCGTGCCATTTTCCATGTGCTTTGAATCAAGGCTTGCACACATCTGAGCTCATCCCAGATCAGGGTCTTGAGATGCTGACATCGTATCCCTGTGCACACTACACAAGTAGTTTAGTAATTTCTTGTTCATATTTTCATATATATAGATTTCTATTCACATCCCTAGAGACTATGTGTATATTGGGCTAGATAGATTATCAGGCTTACCTGGGAGGGCATGATTTATGTTGGTATAGATAGCCTTCCTCCAAGGCAATGGTAGTTCCCATGATGTTACAGATATTCTCAAAAAGATGCTGCTCCTTTCCCTGGGGAATGCTGTTTTCCACAGTGCTTTGCATGGTAAACCCCACCGTCTGTTACAAGCAGGAAAGAAGCTCAAGGAAGAGAGTAAAAACTGATCCACCATGGACTTGAGGGGTTATTTTCTTTTTTTTTAAGGCTTGCGTCCACAGTGGATGCTACCAACTTCAATTTAATTCAGTATTCTAATTTTTTTTCTCTTATTTACACATAGATGGTAAATAAATGCTTCCTAGTGAATCAATTGAGTATGTTGGGACTTGAACAACACCTGTTGCTAAATATAGATAAAGAGTAAGTCAAAACTGATAGAAGTCAGCAGAAAAAATATAGTGGCAAGATACTGGTTTTAATTACATAACAAACCAGATCCTAAATCACATTGTATCTTCAGCTGTCTTGGACCGCATTAAGGGAACAGTTTTGAGGCAGAAAGTTTCTCTCCTTCCCTGTTCTACCTCCCACAATTCTCTGTACTGGTGAATGACCCTTCATAACTTGGAATTTATACTAACAGCTGTGTGGCAGATAATCACTTGGAGAGGAAATGGAGGCTGGCAAATTTTCTAGAACAACAAAGGTAAAAAGATTTCCAGCTCAGCACACCCATGAGATCCTTATATTGTAACTGGGGATCTTGAAACAGATAAAACCAAACCCAAAGTGGAGTCTTGCTGTGGTTTCTGCTGAAAGGCAATTAATTTAAAAAATTTACATTTAGCATTGCTTAGCTAAGAACCCCTTTACAGACACTCCTTTCTGGTGTTGCCTTGCAAGGATATTATGGTTGCTATTGGAAGAAATCAGGCAAAATTCTGCTGTTCAGTATATTGCAGATGATAATTGCTCCTTTATTTATAAACAATAATTATCTTAGCGTGCAAATACATTCATCATGGACCTCTCTCACCCCTCCTATTCATACTCCTTAGTGTCAAATGCAGCTTACAACTACGTTTCTAACTCTCCCTGTTATACAGCACTCCGGTTTCCTCTTTTTAAATTTGATTTTGGCAAGCTGACTGTACTTCAAACTCACGTTCCTTTTGATGTTGTACACTCTACAAAATGGACCATTCAATAACATTTGGGTTTAGAAGGCTTCACAGTTTGCACAAAGTAATCCAGACAGAACAAAGAAGGAGCCATCCAGAATTCTGATGGCACACTCATGAGTGGATTTTCTCCTGTGGGAAGGTTCATATTTCATAGAAATTCAGACATTCCAGTAGTATCTAAGATATCAACAAATCAGAGCTATTACAAAAATCAATCAATTTCACTATGAGTAACAACAGAACTGGAAGCAGCTCCCATAAGGCAGAGAAACTGAAGAAAAAAACAGGAGAGCGAGATAATGTTAATTGGATCCTTGACATGTTACCATTTCCTCCTGAGCCAAGTTTCAGATAAGACATTTGCATGTGGATAAAATGTGATAAGCTAGTCTTGGATGAGTTATAGAGAAATTACGTTTCCTCATCTACCTACATATCATTACACTTTACCATTAAAAACACTCTGTCTAGATGTATCTACAATTTAAATATTTGAGAGCTTACTACGGATTGAAGTGTTACATAGCCTCAGATTTCTCACCTCCACCATAAGCTTCTTGAGGAACCTGAAGAAGGAGCTGTTAAAAGCTACAGTGAGTTGTGTCAGCGTGTGAAGACATCCATGTACAATATTAAATACATCTCTGAAGTTCATCTTCTACCTAGAGAAATTCAGTGGTGAGAGGGAGGGGAACCTCATGAGAAATCATTCAGAGGATCTGATGCTGGATAAGAATCAAAGGAATCTTCTGAAGATCAGTGCAATAATTTGTAAAAGATAACCACTTTCTGTGAATACTTATAACTTTGGAGAAACACTACATGCATTATAGATCAACGAGAACTTGTGTTCTGAACAGTAAGGACAATGAAGGTCAGGGTGTGATTGCTTTCTAATTCACTTCAGCCTGTAAACAACGGGCCTGGTGGGCTCTTATGCTCAAATTCTTTGGAAATGAGTCTCTGGATTTGTTGGGGCAGGGATTCTAACTGAAGTAGGATTTTTGTTCTTAGTGTATGAAAGCATGAATATCCAGAGAATGTTCCTTAGACATTACACTGCCTACTGGTTTTAATACAGCAGGCTAGAAAAAAAAATATTTTAAGGGCATCAAGGGCAAAAGTGAGATCAGGACCTATAATATATTATGGGATATGATGTATTAAATCTTAGCCTCCTTAAATCTCTTAAAACAAAACTCAAACTGTTTTGTTTGACAAAACCTCTATCTTTTTCCCCTCAACTTTATTTTCTCCATTCTCCTCAGATGGCCCAGTGGTAGGGTGAAATAAAATATGGTGCAATGACTAGAAGATTGATCCAGACAAGTGAAAAAAATCAAATACAGAGCACTGCTATTTAAATTATGAGACCTTTAAAACGTTTTCTGCAAGAAGATGCAAAAGAGATTATTTGGTTCTTGGTTTTTCAGCCATGACCAAACTGAATATTATCCTATAAACTTTTTCTCCAACTCAGCCTCAATTCATAAACTTGTTCAGAGCACTGACAGGTGAAACCCTCTGGCCTGTCTTATGTAGTAAGTCCAGTTTGATATCATATAGTCCTGTTTTGGTCTTTAAAACTATTTATATGTTTTCAACCATGTCAAGTGCAATAACTCTTCATACAAAATGGAATCTCTGTTCCCTTCATTTTCTTGGCATTGGTATTGTTAGCTGCAATTTAGTTTGGAAAATGAAGAATCTAGAAGACTGACATATTAATCCTTTTTAGACTGCTCTGTGTTAATTCTGAGAGACTGCCCTCTAGCCAGCCCTTGCATTTCGTTCACTACATCTTGCATATAAATATTTTACTGTGCTCCAGTATAAAAGTTTGATAGAATTTGAACTGAGGAAGCATGGATGAGACAAGGATATTCAAGCTTATCATTATAAAATAAAATTTTTCTTTTTCTTGGCTCTCTTACTCAAGCAGTTGGGAAGAAAGTGTATTTGGTGCTCTGAGTTTTGCAGGGAGAGAGGTTTTATATTCTCATATTAATCGTGAAACACATGTGTGGATATTAGGGAGATTGTTAAACTGTTCTGAGCCATAACTTTAGAAAATCATACCTTCAGAGCATCTTTTCACTAAGACTGAAGTGTTTAGAGGACAGGCTTTTGTATAAAATGATACTAATTTACTAAAAGTCTCTGTGATAAGATTTCTCTCATTTCAAAGTGACCAGAACAGTGGAAGGAGCTAGAAAAGAAGGTTTAGAAGTAAATTAGTTATGAAATTATGGGTATTTTGTTGATAGAAAGGGAACAAATTATGACCTTGTAGGTAGATAAATATACTCCAAGCTTGAAAGTATGGATTACTGAACTGAAAAATTGTATCTTCTTGACTATAATTGCATGGCCCCTAAAAATAGCAAAAAGTGTATTTGGAGTGTGGCGTTCCAAGAGTTTGAAAATTAACGACAAAGAAGTGATGTAATTTGGGACCAATATGTTTCAGGATATCAAAATGTGAGACATGTCAGGGTTTTTCTAAACAGAAACTGAAAAATGCTGCCTGCCTTGCAGTTACCATCTCTAAAATAGCCAATGCTTTAAATAGTAATATAAGTTTATGTGCTGTCTCTCTCTTTTAGTAGAACTTTTAATGCATTGGCCTTGACACCATACCCATACTTCTGTCACTTAACTTTGTTTTTTCCATTTCCAGAAACAAGATGCCTCTACTGCAAAACTTGCCCATAATAATCCCTTAAAACATGGTTTATTTTTATCCTAAGAGAGAACTTTAAAAATTCAAGTCACAATACTTCCCAAACTGCTCAATGATGTTAACATTCTCCTTTTAGCTTTGCATCATATACAATAAGCATTTCATTTGCCTAATGAAAAACATATTTAAACTAATGAGTACACAGTGTTTTTATTTACATATGCAATTAAAATTTACCACTATTAATAGCTGACAGAGGGGAAGAGAAAATGTGATTTATTCCAGTAAGCGCACACTCTTTCAAGAGAGCACTTCACAGGCAGTTTTAAAATTGTCAGCAGTGAGGAAAAACCCAAAATTCTGGGGTGTTCTGGTCCCTGTGGTGCCTTTCTGAAGATGAAGCCATCACCTCTTTCCCCCTTGTGAGGTGCACTCGAGTTAACCATCCCCAACTCACGTTTCTCCCGCATTCCTGTGTTTCCTGGAGGAGGGTGGGTGTGTTCTCCCTGCAGGACCCGTGCCGAGGTTTATTCTGTGAGAGCAGAGCTGTGGGCACCAGTCGGGCACCAGTTGGACCGGGAGCTCAGCTGGGTGAGGGAGTGTGCTGCCCTGCAGATCTGCAGGAGAGGAAAATAACACCAAAGGTACACAGAGTGAGGCAGGAGAAGCAGGGTGACTTGCTGCAAATCACACAGAAGTGAGAAACCTGGAGATGGAGCTGCCTGCAGCAGGCAGTGGCTATCTGACATTGACACAGAGATGGGCACAGTGAAATGAGATTAATCAAAAGGAGTCAGAGATACAGAGATCTTTAGCCCACCTCATTCTTCTTAGAAGCAGAGTTCAAAGACAAGCATCAGACATCAGCTATCACAGCATGGACAAACATGGCAAAGGGTGCTAAATCTTCCACCTTTTTGCCGTTATCTCTCACAGATGCTACAGAGCCTGCCAGGGGAAAGCAGATTTCTGCTTTGAGCTGCACCATGTGCAAATATGCTCTTGCTGAACAGTGCTGTTACTACAGCACACTCTGTTCTGACAAGTGAGAATTTTATCAGCACCATTATAAAGGCACTCAAATTCAATCCATCCTTATTGATATGCATTTTTCTAAACATTTTGTGAATGGTGTAATCAGAGCTAGGACATAAAAAATATTAGTAATATACATTAAAATAATCTTACTGCAGTTTTACAAGCAACAATAATTTCACTCTGATTTGAAACTTCGGGTTGAGTTGCCCATTTTTTAATTTAAAGGAGGACATATGAAGAGACAGCAGAGAAAAGATGAAGCTTTAATAACAATACATGTACTGAACAGTAGGATTTTTTTTAAAAAAACTGGCATTCTTGATCAAAACCTTTTCAAGTGAAAAGAGAGATCACAGTTGAAAAATCCTGACTACAGAAGCATTACCTGCTTATCGCAGCTGAATGTTGGTTCCCTTTCAGATGGCTGGCTGCAGTCACTCCATATTTATGGGATGTGCTCCTGTGTGCAGTGGGAAAAGGGCTGGCAGCGCTGGTACCAGGGCTGATCGAGGTGATCATCGCTGCTTTGCCTACACAGACAGACACTCACAGGCTGCAATGCAAAAATGGGTTGAAAGGCTGAAGGGATGTGGAAACTCCAAGTCCTAATGTCTGAAGATAGGCTGTTAGTGCAGTGACTTTCCCAGGTGGATAGCTTTGAAAAAAGGCTAATGTACACTGAGAGATGCATCTGCAGATCTGAGGCAGGGGTGATTAATGGTGTTAGGGATAGTGTTGCACTCACAGCCTCGGTGCAAATTTCTGGACATAAGCTTGCCTAACCACTCCAGACCCTCAGCTGGATCACACAGCACAAACACACTGTGTAGGTGCACATTCAGTGCTGTGTCTCCAGATGGGGCTGTTACAAATGCAGCCCTACAGTGTGTCGAAATGCAGGATTTTGTGCCGAAACTTGTCAGTTGTGAAGTTCTTTTTAAGAGCTGAATCAGTTATTTACTACCTGTGTTGTGCTGACGCTCAGCTCCGAGGTGCTGCTGCTGTTTACAGCATACAAGGAAACAAAAGGAATATCCAATACCAGAAGGAGATTCACTTTTGAGTTACACAGGCTGTAAGGAAACAGGAGAATGATAGAAAATAGGCTAGCAAATCTGTAAACACAGACCAGAGGAATCACCAAGTGCATTTATGTGCATTATAAAATCAGTGCTCTCATTCACAATGACAGAAGACAGATTCAGGAGCCTACACTTAGGTAACAAGGTCTCCCTTTCTTCCTCTTCTCTCTTTTTATTCATGGCCATAATGTGGGTGCTGGGGGGAGAATAATCAAGAGGGTGGCTATGTAAAAATACTATTCTGTGTAAAAGATGCTGTAAATCTCTGATTTGTCTCTTTCCAATTATGCAGTACCATGAAGCATGAGCAGGGTTGTCAGTGCAACAGAGTCAATATTGCTGTGAAAGACTAAACTGTATTCTTTTCCACCTTCTGCTACATTAACAAATTTGCTTGCGAAGTTTTGATTCTAGGACATTTGCAGTTTGCAGTAGCTGATGATGATGCATGAAGCAGAAAGAATATGTTGATTTTTAAACTGGATTCAGTTGTTACAGTAGGAATATTTTGAAATTATTATTTCCAAACTCTTAGGATTCATAGTGGAGTGCCCTAACTATATTAATTATGGAATACCAAGATGTTATTTTAATTTTCTAACTAATCACTGCATTACAAGTGTGGTTATTAGATAGTTCTAGAATCTCTTTCCCCCTCCCCCAGCAATTAATTAGTATTTCAAAATTAAATAAATTGTGATGTTATGGTTAAATGACTCAGGTTCTAGATAGCTGTAGGTGATACAGCTGCAGTGCCTTCAGTTCTACTGACAGTCTGAGCTCTCAGAAGAAACATTAAAGAGCAGCTCAGTACATGGTTTATGCCTAATGATAATTGAGTTCCAGTAAAACATGTATGTACTGCTTTGAAAAAGCACGTCTTATGAATTAGTATGAAATGACTTTCAAAGAGAAAAGATCTGCTTAGTACATAAGTTACAGCCCTGTCCTCCCTTTTCTTTAAGCTTATGGATTCTTGTTAGGGTTTCCCCCTCCTCCCCCCAGAAATTCACGGATGGTTTTGCCTTTAAAATTCAGCATAGTTTCACAAGACTCATTTCCAGAACAACATGTAAAATGTATTGCTGAAACGGAAGGATATTGCACACAAAAATAAACTGGCCAAATAATGTAGCTGCTCTGAATTATTCACAGCTATCTAGCAAGCATTGTTTGCAATAGAGCAACTAAGTAAACAGGATGGAAAATGAGTTTTGGCATGATTCTGGGAATTAGCATTCTCTATTTCTATGGCAACATTGATAAAAAGTTGTTACTAATAATAATGAAATACATGCAGAATAAAAATGAGTAAGCTAAATAGAAGCCATCTATTGTAAGCCTAAGTGTTTTTCCCTTTTTGCTGGGAAACACATGTACAAGCTTGCACACATCTCAACTTTGGTACAGCACAGACTATTGCATACATTATTAGCTCAGTTTGCCAGCAAGTAAAGACAGATGTTTGATGAATACGTATGTGACCTAGGATAGCTGTAGGAAGACTATTAACACAGAAAAAACTATGGAGAGATTGTGTTTGTTTCACAGGCATTTTGTAGAATCACAGATTCATTACCAACTACTAATGAATCCAGGGTACATTAAAATTTTTGGCAGTTTTTCTCTGACAAGAGTGCCCAATGATAAAAACACACAGAAGAAACTTTCTAAGCTGAGAAAATTTGCCGAACACATTTATAGCCTTAGATAAAAAATAATTTTCTTTACCTCCAGCTACTAATATAATGTATTATATAATTTTTATCAGTACACATATACATATTTTTATTTTTTATTTTATATATCTGTAGATTTTTGTTTTATAGATCTGTGTCTGGAAAAAAAAAAATTTTGCCTTACCGGGGTTTCGCAAATCTCAGTTGCAGTGGAAAGAAAATGACAAAAAACCATACTGCAAATCTTACTATCCCTTCCCTTAGCAGAAAACTTGTGAAGGTTCCTGATGATACAGAGGAGAGAAGTCTGATCCCATCGTCAAATAAATCAAAATCCATTACAGGGAAACAAAGAAGAGCAGGAGGATGAAGAATTTTAAAACCTCATCTGCATGTTAAGCTTTGCCTCAAATACAATCTGAATGTGCAGCAAGGCTCTACCACCTTTACATAAGCAGAGCTCCTCATTCATTTTCACAGGGTTCTGTATTTTTAAGTTCCAGAGAGAAGGAAAAAACACTGAAAGTTGTCAAATATATTCAGCTTCTGGGTGGAACTGAATGCCTGAAAGACAGATTTAGCAAGTTTTCTGGGGCACACTCAAAAAATACAAATAATTTAGAGAATATGTGTGGGAGATAAAGCATCTACATGAACCAGCAGCAGCAAGAGCAGCTGGGGAAAGCATTGTCTAAATCATCTGGAGGAAAGAATAATACTGCATATATACATGGGGAGGTATAAACAGCTTTCTGCCAAAGTAAAATACATTTGGATCAAAGATGCAGTGTGAAACATGACAAAAGCTGCTGAAAGCAGCTCCAGCCAGTGCTGCTAGTGAGTGAATGTGTGTGTCAGCCTGTGCTCCTCAGGTGCCCACTGCACCTCCCTGTGCTGGCTTGTGCTTTTTCTCCTCCTCCTTTGGGGTCCAGACCCTGACTGTCACCTTTGCTGTCCTCAGGTCTATACCAGGACTCACACTTGCACTCTGGAAAATGGAGTTTGAAAGCTGCCCACAGTAATTTTTTGTTTGATAGACCTCATCAGGACTAGAAACAGGGGCCTCTTTTGAGAGTTCCAGCCAGGAGAGCGGCTGGATTACCACTGCAGCTCCCTGTGGCAAACACCCTGCTTGCCTTGCACACCAGACATACCACACACATTCAAGGTGAAAAGTGAAACGTTGCATAACATGCACTCATTTGGCTTAGCTGCATTAAAGTCAAGAGGTTATTTAATCCTGGTGGCTATTCAGACTGGTAGCTGTTAGAAGGAATTGCATGACCAGCATCTGATGGTCATCCAGGTCACACCAGGGTGGACCTGCACCAGGAGCACCACCCCTCTGGACAGCCTGGAACAGCCAGGGCCTGTGGAAAGAGGTTGTGAGCCCTTGGACCAGCTTGGTTTTTCCTAACAAAAAAGGATGTATATGCACCAGTGATAGCACAGCTTGGGGAGGAGCAAAGACCCCTACCTTGCTCCTTGCCTTTCTCATCAGAGATATCTTGAGCCCAGCAGTTTTGACCTTGGAGATTAGAAAACATCAAAGACTGAAGCCATTGGAGACCGAAGGACAGCATTGGAATCTTGATATTGTCACTTGACCAATCTGTTTGATAAGTGCTTGCTTTTTCATTGTTATTGTTTAGATTGTCATGAACTACTTGACAAACAAGTGCCTGCTTGGAGTTTGGAGGTTTGCCTGGTTTCTCACTCCGGAAAAACATCTCAGCCATCATGGCTATGCCCCAGTTCCCTTATCACAGCAGCTGTGACAGTAAAACATTGGAGAAGCTTTGTTTTTCCAATGATAGGGGTCAGAAGGAAATAGAGTTAACGCAAGTGGTAAGGAAATCCTGGCAGCTCTGGGCTGCCTTGAGCTGGCCTTCCTGGCCCAGGCATGTCAGTGGGTGTCAAGGATAAAACTTGCAGCAATAACAACTAATTAAACATCTTTGGTCAGGGCATCAGTCTCTGTCACTTCCCACTACACATCAGAGCTGGGTGTTTCATTTCTCACTGTTTCCCTGGGAAAGGAAACCTTTTCACTTGTTTTCCTGAGAATGCCATCTCCTAAGGAAGATATTAGGAAAGGCTGAGGGCTGGGAAAGCCATGGCAATTAATATCTAAACTGTTTGTTACCAGTATTACTACAGGGTTAAACTAATTTGGGGAATGAAACACAAAACTGAAATTACAATCTTTAACTTGCTCAGGGAAAACATTTCAAAAAACCATCCAAAATGCTCTTTGGTGAGGGATGTGGAATATCATTTAGATGCCATGTATGTCACACCAGTTATTTTGGAAATCTAAGCTGTAATTTTCTCTAGTCATAGCTGTACACAAATCAAGATAATTAAAAAATTATAATGCATAAGATATGGGCCTTTCAGGAATGAATAAAATGAATTTGAAGGGTAATTTTCATAAAAATTAAATAAAGAACAGATTATGTTCAAGATGTGCAATCCATGAAATATTAAAAAGTTTCATTTAGGTACTTGTTATAGGACTTAAACTTCAAAAAATAATAAAAAAGGTAATTTCAAAGATTGACTGGCCTCACAGGGTGAGAGACACAAACATCTGGATTATTAGTTCTGACAGATTTTTCATCTTGTTGTTTCTGCTTCATCCTTTTTCAAAATGCTAATGATTTACTTCTTTACAGAATCCTTTAACTTGTTCTTAGAATTCCTTATGAGGAGAGGTTTGCATTGAGTTTATTTACACCCTGAACATGAACAGGCAGAATCCCCTCCCTTTTAGTGTCACACAGTAAGTAATGCAAACTGAATTCACACAAGTCCTAGCTGGTGCCTTAACTGGTCAATATCCTTTGTGAATTTAGATAATTAACAAAAACCAAAACAAAATCATAACCTCAGCACTATTTTTGTAAAGTATTGAAAAAAAACCCCAGATGAACAGGATTGACACAAAAGGTTAAGGCAGAATCTGTCACATATCACTTGTGTGTTTTTTCCCCAGGACTTCTGAATTTGCTCCTTTGTGCAAGGCGACTGCTTTTGTCCTTATTTACACATCTGTCTTTATACATACTGATCTAGAAAAAGTGTTTCTATTTCTATAGATAGTAATCACACTTTAATGTTTTACTAGTACAATAGTTTTTCTCCAGAGTAGCTCTGTTTATTCCAATTATTTACCCTCCTAAACACACCATTCTCATGTGCTTCTTATGAACTCTTAAACCTCATGCATTAAAAAAGTCCTATTATTCTATCAGTACTTTGTTTATAAACATAATTTGAAATTGCTACAGAATTACCTTTTCTCTTCCTGTAACCATTGCAGCCAAGTCTAGATTAATGCTGGGGCTTCAGCACAGAAACACAGCCACAAATCCTAACATCCTAAGCATTTTCTCTTTTTAATCAATTTTGCCTTTAGCCAAAATTGTGGTAATGTAAGAATAAACCTGTCAGATGTAATTTCACTTCTCCAGT
Organism: Argya squamiceps; assembly: GCA_037834095.1. Taxonomy (NCBI): domain Eukaryota; kingdom Metazoa; phylum Chordata; class Aves; order Passeriformes; family Leiothrichidae; genus Argya; species Argya squamiceps. The sequence goes on from JBBMKD010000217.1 coordinate 9,508,200, forward strand.
CCCTCTGCTGGAGAGCACAGAGCCATGCTGTTCATCAGCATGGGTATAACTGCTGTGAAGCCTCTAGCCAAAGTCCCTTTTTCCATGTCTCTCTCCTTGCATGTTTTAATTTAAAAGGAGAGTGTTAAACTAATCATTTAGATATAGAACTCTTCGTCGTGTTCAGAGGGAAAGCAAAGATTTCATTGCTTAGCTCTCACTTCATCCTCTGGTCATCCCATGAAACACAGCTCCCAGAACGGGACATTTTTAAGCATGCATTGATTCACTTTACCAGAACAATTCTTTGCCATGATTGCTTCTCTCACATCATTTATCTCTTCAACTGAAAATCACCAGCTGATATTTATTGAACCTCACCTCTGCTGGAGCCAAAATTACAGAGAACCCTTCAGTAGTTAGAGACCACTGTGCTAGATGGAAACCCAGGAAACTGGAATGGTGTGCCAAAAGAGAAAACCGCTGAAGTGATTTCTGAATAAAACCTGGGATTCAAAGAAAGGATCAGCTCATGCTCTTATCAGGCTACTCACATGAGGAAAAAAACCTCTGCTCTTCCAGGCGCATGCATGCCTTGATCTGACAGGGTTGTTTGCAGCCCTGCCCTTTTGTGTAAGAGCAGCCCCAGGATCACAATCCGCAAGGGTCTGATGGTCACAGCACCCGCGGCTTGCGGAGCCTCCCGCCCCGGCATGCCTGGGCTCTGGGCCGTCAGGGCAAGCCCTGCTGCTCCTCACAGACACTGCCCTTCATCTAAAGTGCACCAGAGGGGGAACAGGCAAAAACTACACCAAAAACATCACAAACCTTTTAAAATGGTTTTCCTTTAAGCGTGTACCTGGCAGTGATTTGTAAAAACGCTGAGGAAGCTGGTACCTCAGCGCAGTCTCTCGCTGCTGTACCCTGCACTTTGTCAACAGGTCTCTCACACAGCTTAATCCTTATTCTGGCAAACCTTAACATGTGGATTTACAGCACAGACATATAGGATTTCTCAGTTAGGGCTATGTCATATATATATAACTTATTCCAGGGGTCCCTTTGAGTCTCCTTTATGGGTACAGTGCAAGGCAAAGACGCAATGGCAACAACCAGAGTTTGGCCCAATTTATTCACCCTTAAAGAAGCTTCATAATGCACTGAATGACAAGAAAATGTTTATTTACTGGACCAAAGCCTGGAGATCTTTTCTTGGTGCAGATAATAGAAGCAGTTTTGTGGTGTGCCAGCCAAGAAAAGCATCCGTTGCTCAGCATGGCATCCAGCTAAACTAATCTCAGTTTTCCACGGGAGATGTTTTTTCAATGATTTCTAAGAGCTAAAGGACTTCATTAAGAATCATGCAAGCATTGATCCAGATGTTAAACCTCTCTGTACAATGGGAAGCTCTTTTGAAAAACAGTAAAGAATAATTGGTCCATTGTTATCTGGTCTTGAGAAAAGAAAGCAATATTGCCTATTTATTAAATGTTACTATATGAAGTAATTTATTTCACTGTGTGCATGCTGTTTCAAATACATTTAATTATAATGGTTTTGTGTAATTAAAGTGTAGGTAAACATCCAATTTCAACCTATTGTAGCACTGAAATTCATTACTGTTGCTAAATCTTATCCACAGAAAAGCTTAACACATGAGAAGTGAAACAGAGCTCCTTTTTAGAGAACCAAAGCTAAGCAAAAGTAATACTTCTCAGTTGTTCCTTGTATACTACTTATTTGTATATTACTTTTCTATCAGCTTTAACCTTGGAAAGTGCTAATATCATAAAAATTACTCTTAGGCTGATAAACACAAGCACACAATGTTCAACAGGCCTCCAGCAGAGACTCAAGGCAGTGTGAGGCCATGATTTCTTGCACACTGGATTGTGATGTGTCTGGCAGCCACCCACCACCAGTGGGATCCTTCTCTTATGGTGAGAGATCCTTAGATAAAGGGATCCTTTTCTTAAATAGAGAAGGTTGTCCACCAACCACATTAAAGGTTCCCTGATCCCTTGCTGAAAGTTGCCTTTTCAGAAGTTGGGGAGTCCTGTTAGTGTGAGGGTCTGGGCATGTTCACTCCTTGGAGCACAAGATTTTGTCTGAAGATGTGCCAAAACCCCTAAGGGATGGCATGGCCAGAGTCCAATATCTAGATTTGATACTGACTGTAATTAGACATTCATCTTCACTGCTTCTTTATTAAAAAAAAAAACCCAGCAGGATAATACATTTAAAAGTAATGAATGAGAAGTTTAGGGGTCTGAACAAATGTAAAGAAAATAAAACTTCTAGTAATTTGTAAAACTTGCCAGACTCTTATTCTAAAAGGCAGTTTAGAGATGCTTATTAGCACAAGCGGGGAAAGAGAGGAGGGAAAATGGTATAGATCTAGAAAGGCTATAGATGTAATTATGGGTGTCTTCAGAGTCTGACATACTAGGCAATTTTGAAACTAATTCCTAATGGAAATCCTTTTAATGAAACATATTAATGAAATCCACATTGACATTATTGTTGGGCTATAGGCAGAAATTTACTTAAAAGAATTACTTCCATGCAAACAGTTTTTCCAATTTAATTTGGAGCTGCCTGAATTTACTGAAAAGTACAAAATGGATTGATTTCTAAAGATCACATCTTGTAGAAAATAGCATTGTTCTGTCTGGGGAAGGAATTTGCCATCATTTCTCATGTTCCTGCAGGGGTTGGATCAATGCAACTTCAAGGAAGAGTCTTGACTCTGGCCCTTTTCCTGGAGAGATCTCTGGAGACTGGGCTGTGCCCAAGGCAGGGTCTGGCCAGGGGCAGCTCTCTCTAACTGTGGGACAAAGCTCAGTCTGCAAGCAGGGCTATGCTATTCCTTCACAACCACAGACAATAGAAACAGATTTAAAAATTGTGTAGTTAATCTGGCTTTTTAGATTGCTTTTGGAAGGATTTTTTAGGTGAAGGCAAAGCAAACACAGAATACTCTTAAGAAAAAAAAAAGAAAAAAAAGAGTTCTGTTACATTTTGGGCTTAGGAAAAGATTCTTTGTTCTTTATGGTTAGACCATCATTACTGTTAAACTTGAACTCTAAGCCACTTCTGATTCATGCAAAATAAACAGTAACTGCTGATAACTATCAAAATCTAAAGGAAACCCATTAACACCTCTCCAATGTCATGTCTAACAGGAAGAAATAGTCTTGGGAAGGCCTTCATGCATCAGCAGTACCACAGTAGATTCAGGGAGCTCTATCACTCAAAAAACAACTCATGCAAATACCATGAAATGACCATGACAGCCTTCAAAAGTGGCTGAGTGATGAACTCAAGCTATCAAACACCTCACTGATGACAACATCCAGATAAAGGTTATTTATGCCAATGGCAAGCTGTCAGTACATTCCAGTATCATAGTAACAGGAGTTACCCTCCTGAGCACTATGGGAAAGAATCATTTTCCAACCCCCACTGTTAAAATGCAAACCCAAACCAGAAACCCAAGCTGTACCTTCTTTACACCTGTAGATCTGCCATGGAATTCACACAGGTACCAGTAGCTAAAGTAGTAAAAAACTCTCTAAAAAATCCAACTATGTATTATTGAAAACTAGTTTTCTGCAGATGACATAGATCCTGTTAGCAGTTAAAAAGCATTTACTAGAACATGCATTTGCAAACAATGTTTTCAAGCTTTCAGAAGTATTCTTGATTATAGGTCTGCCCTCTGTAGTAGGAAGTGGGTATAAATATTGGGTAAGGTTATAAATATTATGTTTTACTATTCAGTACAATTCACTTCTATTTCAGGCTGCACACTTACACACACACAGTCATCCAGAGACAGCCCCTGCCTTAGCTTATCACCTGGGGCTGATGTTTGATTCACCTGCCAGTGCCCTACTGCCACTTGTGGTTTTTTTGGTTATTACAATAGCCTCTCCAGTTTCTACAGAAAAGAAAAAAATTCACCTGACACATACTTTGGAAGAGAAAAGCACATTTGTTGCCATAAAAAAAAAAACAAAACCCTCCTCCACTTCAGACACATAAACTGAATTTCTATTAAAACATTTTCTTCACCTGACATAGGGAACTGCGGCCAGAAGGGATATTGATTGCCCTGTACGAATGCTCTAGTGTTGGTTTTAACAATACTGTCAGCCTGCTTCACCAGTCATGCTAATACATTTAGCAAAACCCCATCTGTAGTCTGTCATTTACACAGCCACTACACATTCACTATTTTAAATTCTCATTCCATCACATTTATACGGTTACCTCCATGGTCCCCCTCACAGCACAGAGATTGCCATATCCATTTGAATTTCTGAAGCAGGCAGAAAAAGCCCGAGGCAAGGATTCTAGTGGAGCCACACACACCCCGCTCCAAACTCCTTTCCCTTTTATTGGAAACCCAGCTTCACCCCTCCATCTCCAGCAGCCTTTAGACACAGGTTTTGCTAAGCAACAGAGCTCTGCCATCCTGCTTTAAAACTGAATGTTTGGCTCATCGAGTCTGCCCAATCAACCCAGGTTCAGACCCCCTTAGTGGGGCCATGGCCCCCCAGGTGAAGGGACATGGACCCTGCCCACCTGTCCTGCTGCCCCCTGTCACTCCCACCCTGCAACCTTTTCTCCCTGTGCCACATGACAGGGACAGTGGCAGTTTCAAAGAATTATTTCCTCTGCACAATTCTTGTGAGAAGCATATGTGTAATCAACATTTAAAGCGGGAATTATTTATAAAACAATCGTTGTGAGGGCTGAGGACTCAGTAATTATTCTGTGCAATTAGTCCCCAAGTAGCATGAGACTGCATTCCCTGGTGATCTGAGCTGTGGAAACATTATGAGTGCCTGAGAGAAAATAGTTCTCTCTAAAAGAGGTTGGCTACAGAAAGCAATCACTTTGCAAAGGGAAGGAAAAGGACTGCAGGTAAAAGACAGAGAAAGGAATTTGAAATTGTTTTCCTATCTTCTTTTGAGTCCTCTGCTCTCTGAGGAGAAGCAGACATCTGCCAGGAGGTGAAACAAGTGCAGCCATTGATAAGAGCACAGACACTGCTATACAGTTAGACATTATCCAATCAGAACAGAATGGTTTCCTGCACCTAAATACTGCTGCCATCTCCTCTTCAGTGGGCAGCCATTGGTTCACAGACTATTTTCCATATTTTTCCATGTGAAAGTTCCATTCCAAACATCTCATCAAAGAAAGGGTTCATCTTGGAAAAGACTGCCTAAAATTTTGTTTGGGTTTTTAATTTAAAATGTGCTCTCCTGCTCTACCTCAGTATTTATGACAAAACAAGCATAAGATGATGCATTTTTTTTCCCTAAGAGGTGAAGTCAACAAATGGTAAATCTTTCTTGCTCCACTGAAGAAATATAGCAAGGGAAATTTAAGAGTGTCTTGAGAGCCACTAGCTCTTGCCTTCTAGGATGACACAGAGTGTTCAGGGTAATGCCTGCCAGTCAAATGCATGACATCTGCCCCCTGAGACAGGCCCAACACAGCTCTTTGAATCCCTAATCTCTTCTCAAATCAATTTCTAGTCTCCTGCTTGTTCTAATTTAAAGTGGCAGCAGAAGCATCTCCCCCTGGGACCTTGCCCCTCCCAGACTGTATCCCAGCCCACCAGAAACCTGAGCCAAGGGCTCAGGGAGCACAGAAAGGTGGTACTTTCCAGTGTGGTGATGATGAGGTGTCACAGATGAATCTGTGGCTGTGGGTGGCTGTTTGGGAAAACACATTTTGTGTCAAGTGTAGATGCCTGTACTCAGATGAGTCGTGCCCTGTTGTTTTCTAATCAGTAATTTGAAAGAGTTGCTTGCATGCAGGATAAACAACACTGGCTCCCTGCACCACAGTCAAGGGAGACAAGAAAGGTTGAGAGGTTCTTTAAAGCATACTGGTCACTCGATGGGGAAAAATATGTTTCCAAGAGGAATATTTCATTCAAATATGCCAAAAATGTCTATTTTTTTTCCCTCTACTTTGAGAGGAAGTAATACTGGAGTTAATTAGGATAGTATTAAAACTTAAATCCTGACAGTTTTATCTGTTTCTTCAACTGTCAAGACTTTTATATTTGAATTTACTTCCAAAAGCCTGCAGGTGATAGTCTGCACTTTGTCACAGTTCACAGTGTAGGTAGAAACTCAAAGAGAACCGTGTCCTTGCAAGAATATTATTTTATCTGAAGTGTGACTAACAGGAAGGTCATATTCTAGCCCTTTTCCTCCCCTCTCTCCCTTAAACACCTTATTTGCTAGAGCTACAGAGATTTAGAAAGAAAAATCAGGGCATCATATAATGATTCATAGCCAAGCAGGGCAGAAGAATTAATCATTCACATCTTTAACTCTAAAAGCATATAAACTTCCAAGGATGATCAGTCAATGCGAGGCATTTATATTTTAGCTGGAAATCAGATTTAGAAATGGAACATCCTGAACTTCTGACCAGAGAACAAAGTATATGAAATGCTGCAGAGCCATTTTCAAAGAGCCCAAATGCACGGCTTCCACTCGTGTAAAGAGGCAGCCTTTCATATAAGCAATCCTATTATTTGCAATTCAGTTCATGGTTCAAGAAAATATCAGGAAAGATGAGCCAGAGGAGCAGAACAGAGCCAAGCATGCTGGGTCTGCCTGTCTCTCTTAACAAGAGAAGTAAAGGAAGGATGCTGATGCTTGACAGAGGAGTTGAAAACTTGGAAGAGACCTTGTGTGATTCATTCTTCTGTCAGAATAGACCTTGGAGATCTTTCTGATGATTCTCACATATGTTTCTAGTGGGTCTTCTGGAATTAGAAATGTTGAAAGAGAAGGCACTGAATGTAGGCTCTGTCCTGGGATATATGGCAAAAAGAAAACATCCCTAAGAAAACCCAGCAGAGACAAATATCAATTGCAAGTAATGAGCAGAGGACAAGACACATTGTATGGTTTTTTAATGTGTAGTAGCAATTTATAAATTAGTCTGGGTTTCATTGTCTGGGGGATGCAGTGATAAAGGCAGGTGCCAACACTACCAACAGGCAGTGGAAATTCAATGTGTCCCTTTTGACATTCTGTATCTCCCTTTGTATTCTTTACAAGAAAATGAAATGCCTTCATATTCTCCATATTCTCTTTTCAAAAACACAACAATAATTTTAATCTGGCAAAAGGAAATTATTGACCAATAACACAGGCTGAATTTCTGCGTAAATTAGAAACTATCAAAAATATTATATACTTATGGATTTCCCAAATATACAAAACTCTGTGACTAGTACTAGGGGAGAGGGAAACAGAAGAGGTCATAGCAAGACCCTGTCAACAACAACAAAAAAATTTAGTTAAAATGAAAAGTTTAGATTCTCTTTATACAAGTAGGTTTCTGATTAAAAAACCACCCACATTTTATAATATGCCATTTGCATTATTTAGCTTTAAAACCAAAAATATATTGAAAAGGCAAACTATCTCTTTTCCTTCCTTCCTTTCAGGTTTACTGTATCAATAAGTTAACATACCATGAGTCATATTTGAACTCTAAGGCTGTTGTATCTGTTTAGTTGTCACAACAGCAGCAGTATCTTCTGGGAACAAGGCAATAGGAAAAGAATTTTAGAGATAAGAGAAGATTTATTATACTGTTGATGTGACTTTTGCATGAAATACTAGAAACTGAGCTAGGAACAATGAAATTTAAAACAAGTTTGAAAAGGAGTAGCAGAGGAGTGCCTCAGAAGCCTTAGGGACATATTAAATTGTTGAAAGTTTTTGCTGATGAAAAGATCTCCTGGGACAATTGATACCCCATAAACTGAGGGCAGGGTGAAGTCTGCATGTTTTCTGAGCACTCCTCACTAGCCAGGGATGGTACTTTTTTCCTGCAGCTCTGCATAATGACAAACACAGAGGGCAGCACCCCAGTAAAGCAGCATCATCTGTACTCCCGAGAGGGGCCCCTCCCATCCACAGGTGCTTTACCCACGCTGGCATTATCTACGGAAAGTCAGCTTGCTTCTGTAAGCGAGGAGAAACTCTTACAGGATAACAAAAAGCCACTAATACAAGATAAGAATTGTTAGTGGGAAATCATTTGTTGAGGCTGAGAGCTGCCTTGGCAGCCCTGTCCTGCCGATGTGGCTGCTAGGGAGAGGTGATTCTGCTTTACATTCCAGATAATGCTACAATTCATCACTTCTCCTTCTGAGCTGCAGTTCATTTATCCTTGCATGGTAACCTGTCATCTGTGCTCCTTTTTTATTTATAAGGAATAAAAAATATGGTAAGATGCTAAATATATCGTCTTCTAGGGTGTCACTCCATACTTATTAGTAGTACATGACATGTTGGAATTATTTAAAGGAAAACCAGAAATTTAGCATAACCTTTATCATAAAACTTGGTAGAAAAAAGGTCAGGATGGTTGGTGCACATTATGGCCAGGAACCTCTAAGCACCATAGGAATTTGGAGGATTGGAAAATAGCTGAAACAAACAAACAAACAAACAAAATCTAGCTCTCACAACATGTTATTAACAACAACGTCTCTTAAAAGTAGGTTTAGTAGTACAACTGTGGATGAGGCTAAGGATATATGGAAGAAGAGTTAACACCCTTTTTAGCTCAGAATCACAGACCAAATGGTAGGTTGTTATTACTTTGCAGTACAGGGCATTTTAAACATCTCTGACTATTCTAGAAATTCCAGTTTCTAAGATTTAGCCAATGACCTGCATAAGTGCCATTGGTAGTCATTAATTCAAATTGAAATTAACCCTGGGCAAACATTGGTGTAGCAAGATAGGATGGCAAGAATGCCAGAAAGAATTCTATTTATCAAACAAATAAATCGAAACAAAGTGACATAAAAATTACTTCACCATTAGCATTTCATATGCCTGAGAGGTGCACATTAAAATATAAACTTCTGCATTTATATGGAAATCAAGATAGCCTCCAACTGAACGGGTTATTGCATTCTGCTTTAATATACTGACCCTTGGCTTTCTGCTCTTATGAGCTTTGTCTCAGATAAGCCTGCAGCGATGGAAGTCTGCTCTCGAGGCAGAAAACTCCTAAATATCTCCACTCAGGTCACAACTGGTAAAAAGAAAGCTCCATAAATGTGCAAAGAGCAGATTTCCATCAGAGAGGAGGTGGCTGAGGTACCTGTACATGAGAGGAGGGATAGGAAAGTACTGTGGGAATAATACCCTGGGTGTCAAGGAGCCCTGCCAGGGGAGCCAGCAGCACAGTGGCATTCCAGCATTCCCCTGGCATTCCAGCATTCCCCCCAGGGAAGCAGGTCTGCAGGCAAGCAGCCAAAGGCTCAGGTGATCAACAGCCTCCTCTGCACAGCCACCTTTCTCCTGGGATTCAAAGTGAGAGTCCTTGTTGTGCCTGCCAAGAGAAATCTCCCTCTGATTGCTGAAAGCTCAGATGAGCTACTTCAAAAGAAAAATAAGCATTTGTTGTTCCTTCTCTAGTAAAAACATATCCTGAAAACTCTGGTTTATTACAGACTCCCATATTTGTGCTCCAGCTCCTAATAATACCCACAGTGATTGGGCATTAACATAGAGAAAACCACGGGCAAAGCAAACAGAAACCTGAGCAGTGTGCTCAGGAACAGTGCAATCAAGAGCTTCCTGCTGCCAGCAGGTATCTCTTGAGTGATTTACCTGAATTCTCGCTTGGAATTCATCAGTGTGTAGTGCTCTAGAGAGTGCAGTTGCTGGAGGGCTGAGTACCTGCTGGCAAGAACGACAGGAGTGAGGAGGACTGGGAGCCCACCCTTCCCCAGCTCAGCTGGCACAGGCAGAGGCAACATAAGCCAAGGGGATAGCACAAGGAGCTGTTGAACCCAAACTGCCTGAAAAATGTGCTCGTTTAGCCTCCCTCTAGAGCAACACAGGTAGTAGTATCTTTAGTGAGTCTTAATGGGACATCTTTTTAATCCCTCATTATTTAAGCTTCTAATTGTGATCCTGATCACTGCTATGACTTGTTAACCCACACCCTTTCCTAATCCAGCCCTGAAACAGAACCCAGGCCCATCTCATGGGGATGCCCTCTCTGAGCCATACACACACAGGGAACAACTCCTGAGCTCAAATCCAGTTAGAGGGGAGCCTCCAATGCAGGGAAGCTGTTCTAGCATGTGGGAATATGCTTAACTTTTCATATGCAGGAGTCCTATCAACTGTAAAGTTCAGCAGTTTTTGAATATCATAGCTGAATTTAGATTATGGAGCCCTCACCACACAGTTACAAATAAAGGGTCTTCAGCACAAATCTTAGAAATTTTTCCTAAATCAGTTTATAAAGGAAACAATGCTGTGTGTGGCCCACAGGCAAGGATTTTCTTAGGTTTAGCAAAAAGTTACTGAATATCTCCCTGTATCTACATTGACTGTTCCCTCTCCCTCACCCCTGTGTACCTGCCTAAGTCAGAGCAGAGTGCCAGCAGCACGCTGCTGGTGCACTGAAATTTGCTTTTATTTCTGACTGTTCAAATTGCATCTGCAGGAAGCAGCTGGACAAAAATAACTCGAGGTGTATGATGCACTTGGAAATGAACTGGTATGTTGATTAGTAAATCCTGCAGCCTGTGCCAATTGGGTTTTAATTATTATTTTTTAAATAACATCTACAGTATTAATGAACTAAGTAGCAAATTCTCCCATTGTTAACCTTCTCCTTGCAGCTACACAACACCACGAATGCAGCTGCAGTTTATGGGGTGTCCATACACAATAGGACAGCTATGGCAGCTCCTGAAATGCTGTCCCACCCCAGAAAAGCTCGAGACTTTCAGCAGCAGCCATATGACCTCAGGCTATACCCACTTTTTAGCTCTACCCACTGCTGAACAAGGGGGGTGAGAGGGCAGAAGACCTCCCTGTAAAAACCTACCCAGTGTCAGTGCCTGGTGTGGAGCTGCTGCTCCCATCACCAACACAGGAACCTGAAGGAGTGAGGTGCAGCTTGCCAAGCTACAGCTGTGGAATCACAAAGATGCTCCCCAGAGCATGCTACCCATTATTCAATCCTCTGGTTTGCTTCACAATATACAAATTTCACACATGAGGGAAGTTATTTTTAGTGCCATGTGTGATGTCAAAGAGTTTGATGATTGCCTGGGTTCGCCCACCCCACAGCTCTCCTTCAAGCCAGTGAAATTTAGGGGTTTTTTTTGTGTGTCCCTCCTATTCTCTTCCCTCAGCCCTAAAAAGGCTGAATACTAAAGGGAAATATGCTTGTAAGAGGTTTTATTATCTTTTTTTGCCTGAACAACATAATATAATTAAACCAGTAAATTATTACAGAAGCACATACCTGATTATAAAGCTATTATGGGACAGTGAAATTAAATAGCCTTTGGAACTTCTTTACAAGTTACCTGCAGGAAAATCAGCAGGGAATTAGCAACGACTGATACTTGGCCTTTGCTTGGCTTTCCAGGGCAGGTTTTGAGTGCCTGGCAGTATGAGAGGTGAGTGCCTCCTTATCTAGGCTGCAATGGAGCCATATCAATTTTTAATTAGTTGATGTAAAAACCTGGTTTCCTGTGAGGTTGTTATCTTGGCTTGAAAGTGAATCAACAGAAACTACATTTTAATATAGCCTGCTATAAAAGATCTGACAGTTCGCACTGCTGTAATTAGAAGCTTCTAGTGCTTCTCACTCTCTTGAAGGAGCAATTCCTTTCAGGAGGCACACATTCTTCTGTGCAAAGATCACATGGGCTCCAGAGTACTGTTCTTTCAAAGCCTGAAAATTAATCAGGAAAGGTGGTTTTAAGCACATGGCTGCACTACTTAGGAAATATATTAAGGCACCTGGACTCAACTTTAGCTATTAACAGTCCTCATCATATTTATGGTGTTACTGGCCTGTGAGGAGAGAGAAAACTACACACTATGAGTTTGTTTTTCTTATGCAATAATCTTTTGAAATCTTGGGTTGTGAAGAATGCTGCTCCATGGGCACCTGGCTGCCATTTAATACAGGCACAGCATCCTCTGCAGACTTGTGAATCTACAACTTGGAAAAAATCTACAATCTACAACTTGGAAAAAAAATCTCAGGAGAGGGAAGTCCTCATCTGTGATCAAAATTGTGAACGTCTGTACTGTGGGCAGAACAAACTGACAAATGCACACTTGTATATACAAAAAACACATTAGCCAATACTTCTGCATGAGAGGGAGTCAGAGGCCTCGAATTTATAGCCAGGCATTAAATATAGAGAAGAGATTTCTTTCTCACCTGAAGCTATCTTTGACTGATTTACACCCTGAAGTACGAGCAGTAGATTCTGCCTCATACTCTGTCACGTATCCTCTTCACTTATATCACTGAACTGGCACTACAAGACACATGGTGGAGGTTTTGTCTGGTGGAGGGAGAAGCCATCCTGCTGCAGCTTTGAGCCTCAGAAAATCACACTTTAATTTTAGAGGAGAAAAGAATTTGATGCCTGTACAAGATGATGCTTGTGGACATTTAGAGACTTCTCCCCCCACTCCCAAAGAAAAGGAATACACCTCATAAACCACTGAATACAGCATCAGGTTTATAGCTGCTCTATTCAAGATTAACTCAGAGTTAAGTCATGGCTAGAGAAATCCTCTGCTCACTGCTCTGGTTATGGAGGGAGCATCCTGCACTGTGGGGGTTCATCCTCTTTCCCTGCAGATTCTCAGCCCTGAGCAGACATCCCTGGGTTCCACACTGATGGCACTGGGGAGCACAGGAGAGCTGGGAAAGGGGACAACAGCATCCTGACTTGCTATTTCCACTGGGAAAACGTTACACGATGGGAACAGCTCAGAGCTCCTGCTTCCAGCCCTTGCAGCACACACAACATTGTTCCCCTGAAATAATGTGAACAGCATTTCCCTGGCACAGCAGTGATGAAGACATTCTGACTGCAGCTGTATGACACCATGCATCCCAGTTAATGTCTGCTTTCCTGCAAACACAACCCACCTTCTCTGCTCCCTCCCTGCCAACACACCTGAAGAATTGGCTCATCATTAGAAATGGAGACCCACTGAGAGAACAGCTGAAAGCAATTCAGAGTCCTCTCTACTTTGAATTTAGTGGGTCATTCCTCTTACAGTCAAATTATGACATTTAATTTTCACGAGGTTATGCATGTGCATGTTTGAATTGTGAGCACAGAGGAGTCAAAATATGGGAGAGAAATCAATTTAATCTCTTTTCCCCCTCCTTTAAATGTGTTTAAAATCACACTCAGTTCATCAGCCGGGAGTCAGTGTAGTGGTGAGTTAAACAGAGATAAGAACAGATTCATGTATAGAGTGGCTCCCAAAAATTGATTTGTGACTCCAAACGAACAGAAAGGATACCTCTAGCATGGAGTATACATGCCATGAAAAAAGTAAAAGTAGCAAATAATAGGCATTTCTTGATAGCACCCTGGTCTTACCCAGAATATAAAATGAAATTAGTCTTCAGACACTTGGAAGAAATGCATTTGCTTTTCCAAATGCATTCACAATATTTTTGACATGCTTTTAAACCTGAATGTCTGTTTATACAAATGTGATGTTTCTCTCAGTTTAACAATATCAAGACACTTTCCTTGTACTTAGGCAACACTGTCTTAAGCAAGAGCTGTTGAAAATATGATAAACAAGAGTAGCAAGGAGAATTACCTAGTAAATAAAGTTTATTATTTATATTTCAGAGGTTTTCAGTGTGACAGACTGCTTTATTTCTGTGCTTTGTTTCACTTTTCTGCCTTCCTTTTCAAGTGATGAAGAGAAAAGAAACAAAATAAATAAATGTAATGCATCTGCCAAAGACTTTTTAAAAAATAAAACTTCTGGAGCATTCTCATCTTTAGACAGCATATATCACAGCTGAAAAATTCACAAATAAAAGAAACACGTAAAGAAATTCAACAAATATCTTCCATCTCAAAGTGCTCTGAAGCCTGATTTCTGCAAACATAGCTTTGATACCTTTGCAGTTGTAGTCTTCTCTGATAATTGTATTTGACAGAAATTCCTTTAGAAGTCAAAATGAACCTATTACTAAGCACATTTTTCTACAAGGGGGACAAAACCCCCAGCTTTTTGTAAACTATTAATTTTTTCTGCATATTTTTACTGAAGTGCCTCTCTCTCTACATTTGCACAAGTATTCATAGCCTGTTCTTTGTTGTACCATTTGGTCCCTGCCTGCTGCAGAAGGGAGGATTCTGCATTTCCACTGCTGGAGTCGCTGCAGATTTCAGTGCTCAGAGAACAAACACCACACACACAAACCCCTACCTCAAGTTTGAGATGCCACCTTTAGCATTATCCACACAAATTGGAGCTCACGTCCCCGGGGAATCCTTACAGATAACTGTCAGTGCAAAGGGCACCCTGAGCTTATTCTTGTTTTGGCTCCATCCATTTTTTGCCTTAAAAACCTGGGGTTGTACATTCATTATCGCCTGGAAGAGGTTGAAGACACCAATCATTAAAGATTCATTCTAGAAAAGCTTCAAAAGGAAGGAAAACTTCCCTGGCTTTTCTTTTCCCTTGCTGTACTGATGGAATTTGAGAGAGTTTAGTTTATTCTGCTTCTGGATGCTCTGCCTACCATTTCTTTGATTCTCTGCAACAAATTTGCAGTCATAAAATGTTTGAAAGCGGCCTCCAGCCAGAATCTGCCAAGGTTTCCCCAGGTGACTTTTCCTCTCCATTTGAGGTTGATATATACCAAACAACACTGCAAATGCACACAAACCAAAAAAACCCAACCAAACCCCAAACAAGAAACCGAGCCAAAAATCCAAACCAAAGCAACAACAATAAAAAAACCCAACCAACCAACCCCACCCTGCATGTTTGATCACCATCGTGTTTAAATGACAACACTGATCTTCAAAATGTAAAATCAAATGGGTTTTTACCCCCTTTTAAAATTAATGCTTTCCCTTATTTGTATATAAACCACAAAACAAAAAATATACTATACACTTTTCCTGGGCCTTTCTGAAAAGTAGTGCTACCAAATCAGAGTTAAATTTTTGTTAGCAACCATTGAAAGTACATGCATGAACAGCAATTTAAGCATGAATTGTAAGTATGAATTGCAAATCACCCATAAACAGGAAAATTTGAAAGTGAAATAGAATGCAGTAAGATTTAATTAAGAGGAAATTAAAGCATTGCCACCACTTTTAATACGACTCTTTGCTACCACTTTCTGCAGAAAAACAACTCAACTGCCAAACTGCTGAAATAATCCAACTGCTGAAAAAATTCAATATTGAGGAGACATATAGAGGCAAATTTTACTGTGTTTTAACTTTTCTGTGCATGTTCTTTACTTTTTTCTCCTGTTCCTTGCCTTTTGCTTTCCCTGCTAAGATTCTCCTGTGCAATTTTTCCCAGCAGGCACTAAGTGCAATCCTGGGGCTGGAGAGCTTCCCAGGAGGAGTGGTGGGGAAAGGAGGAACTTCTGCTGTGAAAATTGAAAATTGATGCTGTAGATCTTCAGGAGTTTCAGCAATCCCAGCAGTCTTTCTTTGCAGCCTGAGATCTAACCTGTACACATTCCTGAGCTGCAGTATTTCACTTACAGTCTTCCCTTACAGTCCTATGAACAAACAAACCCCAATCTAAGTTTCTGGAAAGCCATCACTTCTTGGGAAAAGTAACATTTTCATTGGGCTTTGGCCACTCAAGATGTTTAGAGGAAATCAGTGAGTGTATATACAACCCCAGTGTGGACTAACAGGATGCTAAAAGCACACCTGACCAAAACCCCATTCTTGGGGCTTCAAAATGCACATGCTTTGAAAAATTCAATCAAGTCTTGGAGGCTCTACTCCCTGGGTGCCAAGGCTCTATCTTCTGTATGGTGAGTAGTAAAAGTCTGATTAAACAATTCATTAGCACCACAGCAAATTTTCTATTAACTACTGAAAGATAAACTTTGAACAGAAGACCATTCAGACAAGTAACCTGAAGTCCATCCTGTTTTTCAGAAGCATTCAGGCTTTTCTTTGATTTGATTAATAACTGGAAAGGTAAGATTACTCTTCAGCAGTGTGACTCAGTGATTTCCTATGGAATGAAGCAGAGGAGGCAATCATTCATATCCATTCTAGTTATGGTCCTGACAGGAACAGTAGATCCTCCCCAGCCTGCCACCTTCATAGGGAAGTATATATTAGCATCCATATAGGAATATCTCCAGTGTGCAACATCACTGGTGAACAACGAGAGTGCTAAGAAAATATAGAAGTTGAGTCCTTTTTATTGCCATTTTCAGTTTTCCCTAAAGCTACTGTAGTCAGAAGAATCTTAATACCACTATGTCTTTTTTCAAAGTGTGCTACACGTTATATATCCCAAGACACAAAAATTTGTTCCTTGGACCTTCATTTTCCCATACTGTTAATTATGAAAATCTATGGAAGAGGCTGCTCAGACTTCTGTTCAGTGAATAATTGTATTTAAACACTTAAAATATCTAATAAATCAATTGCCTTGAACAGCTGAAGAGCAGTAGCCACATTAAAACTTAATTTTAAAGACTTTTTTTCCTAACTGGAACTCCCACAGAGGACATTCAAAATATGAATTCCAAGAACATTAATTTGGGATAATTTTTGTTGGGTATCCATGGAAATATGCTTTTAAATTACACATGTAGTATCATTGTAGTTTATTGCATCTGTCTTTTGAAGTTCAAAAACCCCATACTTTAAATCATTCTGTTCAAAACCCAAGTGTTGTGTTGCCCACAACACTCCCTGGAGTTTGTGTGCTGTTTCACCAGATTACGCAAACTGCCAAACCTGAGGCATGTCAGGCACCACAGCAACCTTTATAGAAGTAAAGTATTTACTTTATAGAAGTAAATACTCTTATTCTTTAAGCAGGTTGACAAGAGAGCACATGCATGAACTTTCTGAAATTCTGCCATGTTTGTGGGAGGTTAATACATGGCTACTCTATTAAGGCTGAGACATATCATTTGTGTCTGATACAATTGTTTATTATTCCTGCTTCAGCTTTTTGCACTGGTGCTTAAACTCACTGGGCTGATGTTGTGTAGAACATGCTAGGGAATAGCATGCCCCTCTCCATCTGCTCATTTTGACCACAAAATTAGATCACCTAAAACGGTGGTAATAAAGAAATCTAGAAGGAAGCATGTTAGGAGAATATGAATAAAGCAGAAGCAGAGAAGTTCAGCAATTCTCATTATAGCAACAAGTGATTTCTTTTATTTAGGTACAGACACTACAGCTTAACCACGCTCTCCCTTTGTTCAAAAAGCTGTTTGCTCAGAAAACAAAAAGCTGTACCTCTGAAATCTGGCTGACCTGCCCTGTACTTGTCCTTCTCAATCTTGCCCACAGCCACTAATTTGGTGACTGCACTGCTGCAGAAATAATTGAAACAGGATTAGGAGCTACCTTACTCTCTGGGAAACTCCCTCCACATCACTCTTTTGGCAGACACTGGTTCCCAAGATCCAGGGCAAGCCCTAAGTCCAGCTCCTGGCTGACCAGAACCAGGGTGGCTGGTGGCAGAGCCCTCATCACCAGAGCTGGGGTCTGCCCTCCAGGCACACACAGGATTATTTACTGCTGACAAAGCGCCAGGACCCATCAGATATGCTTCACTGCTGCTTTTGGTACTCCTGCAGTCTGCTGCCACAGTTATTTGCTACGTTTGGAAGGTTTGATTGTCCTCCTGCACGGGAGGAGGAGCCTGGACTGCTGAGTTCAGGACACAGAGGCAGCCACCGGGGTGTGCCAGGCCTGGCTGCCATCCCCATGCAGCCCATCCTCTGCAGCTCTCTCTGCTCTTCAGAAAGTCACAGGCACTGCTGCTGCTGTTCCAGCAATTGCCAAGCACACAGACACTCCAAAACACTCTCTCAAAACGATGGTGCCACCACAAAAAGCCTGTTAATGGTACCGAATGCTCCTGCTAAGCCACACGGAGAGCAACACCCCAGTGGAAGGAGGGGCATCTCTAAAAGCCCCCCTGCAGGGCCTGAAACAAAGGTAAGCAAGAGAGACAGGCTGTCAGTAATAAGGAGCAATAGAAATGAAATTCCAGCGTGTGTTTTGAAACAGCAGCCACAGCAGGGACACTCCTTTGATGCTAAAGCGTATCACCCCAAAGAATAAAACAGAAACTTGATTCAGTCTCCCCTCCACATGTAAGCAATAAGGAGCCTGATTCAAAGGGAGCCCTGCTGCAGCAGCTGCTGTGACAGCAGGGCCAGGACAGGAGCCAGGTACACAGGGACACTGCACAGCCCCAGAGGGTGTGGAGCTTTCTCCAGCCCTGCTCACTCAGGAGGGCAGAGAGCTGGGGAGACGACACAACTGTGCACCAGAAGGGAACTGAGCTAGTGCAGGAAGCCTGACGAAATCCCCTCTGCTAACTCCAAAATATCATCTACATATACCCTGTGATGGCAGAGAATACTGCTTTGATTTGGAGGAGCTCTTCTCAATGCAGCAAAATATTTTAACAGCTGGCAAGCCGTTTGTGTGAATCTGAAGAACCCAGTACTCTGGGAAATATCCCACTAATAATGAAAACAAGTATTCAAGACCTCAGCAACCAATACATATGGCACCAAAGAGCCAGAAAAGCCCTGGAAGATTTGGTACTGGAAAGATGCCATCACAGCTAGGGAAATGCCTTTCAAAGAAAGATGATCAGGATTGACACAAGTGTTCCTGCCCCACAAAGGAAAGAGATTATGACTGTTAAATCAGTGCATGTCTTGGTCTGAGGTGGTCTCCCACATCTTTCAAGATGACAAGAACATGATTTTCAATACGAGAAATAAGGTAGGGGAGCCATTTCTTGTCCTGTCCAAGAACCCTTCTAATCCCTTTATCTTTGCTTTTCCCACATTCACTAAAACTCTGCTTTCCATATCACTTTCAGTCCTGGCTGTCATTAAGCTCAGTTTTTAAGACAAAGATAAATAAATTGTTATCTTTAGTTTCAAAGCAATGTTGTTCCATACATTCTGAAACAAAATTGACATTCTGTGTCCCTCCACAGTGTTTTGTGCATTGCTGAGGGCCCTCCTTGTTACTGGTGGTTGATGCTTCTTTGGGACTGCTGGGGCTGGGGATGATTGCCTTTCCCACAGTGGTTATTGCAAAATGACAAAAAATATCCTTGTCTTCCTTTCCCCATTCTGCACCTGAATACAGATGAGGTGTATCACTAGTCTTAGTCAAAAACCACCACGCTTGGATTACAAATCTCCAAGTCTCACTCACATTCAGATGAGAGCTGCTCAGTTTTCCCCCATGTCCAGGGAAATATTTTGGGAAAATGTTTATTTGGGTTTTGCTATAATAATGTCAGGCCAACTGCTAACCCCCATAAAGAATCCAAGGCAAAACCTAAATTATTTGAGTAATTGGATATTAATTCCTTCAAGACTGATAAAGCTGCTGCTACCTGTGTCTTTGATCAAGTTCCCGATTCTTTGCTAGCATTGTGAAACTAAAAATAAGACTTTGAGGGAGGGGAAGAAGAAAATAATCTGAAAACTAGAGCAAGAGGGCTGCTTTCCTAACCAGGTATAATTTATCTTGTTTGACAGAAAGCACTCCCACCCAAAGTCTCTGGCTGGCTGGATTCATCACCTCTACAGGTAATGTCCTATGTAGCTTCTGGTTATTTTATTTGCTTTTCAGACTCATTTTTATGTGCCTGAAGCCTTCTTAAGACCTCACTGCTTGTATCTTAAATGGCCTGTTCTAAAATACTTAACAGAAAAATTCCATTTTTCCTCCCCCCTTTACCTACCTCAAATACCCCAGGGGTATGCTGCACATGAATCATGTTTCTTTTTATCATCTTCTTCCAGACAGAGAGGTTTACACATTAGCTTCCAAACTGACTCTCATTTTTGTAATCTTGCCCAATATTGCTTTTTCTTTTCAGAGCACAAATCAACCACCTGTCCACTCCACCATTCATTGCTTTGGGATTTTGCATTGTCTAAATGCATTTTTATTTTCCTTCAGAAACCTCTAATGCTTTTAGAATTTTTTTTAAAACTGTGTTTAAATTGTTTCTTAAGTTTTAGAGTCATGAATAAACTAATCACCAACTATCAGAATTCTGCACTCTCTGCTTTTATCAACAATTTGATGCAAATACTTATGTCTTCGTAATACAAAATAGTAATTATTTTGAATTACACAGGAAGTTTAATCTAAGGAAAAATCCACATGCTCTCCAGCAAAATACAGCAAAAGCACGAGGGCAGATCATGCAGAGGTGGTGTCAGGGACCTCTGACACCTTTCTAATGAGCAGCTCCAGCATTAGTAGAAAGACCACATCCAGCTCTTGCTAATCAGTTGCTAAAGTAATGATGGTTTCAATCACCCTGATGAAGTTGATGACAATGATTAAGCTGGCTACTTAAAATGTCTTCTTGATTAAAGTGATATTTAATCCATAAATCATGAATTTCATTCCTGCCTCACTTCATGATGCATCTTTCATGAAACTCAGGTGAGAAGTTTTCCTCTCTGGTGACAAACCCCTTTGAGTCCTCCCCATTTAATTTCACAGAAATGGATTGAAGGAGGCTTTGCCCACCTAAGAAATCAGGTGTTAGACAATCAGCAAGTATTCAGCTAACAGCTCTTCTGGCACACAACAGCAGACCAATGTTTTACGCTTCTAAACACAAGAAAGAAAAGTTAAGCCTTTGGCATTTTGAATTTTTGGACCCTAGGCAGTCTCAGACTTCAAACGTACAGTGAATCATAACCTTATTTTTCCATCATCTTCACCTAGATGAAATAAAGTATTTCTAGCACACAAAAGAAATCTAACAAATGCTAATAGGGAACACTTGCTTCCTCCTCTCAGACATGCCTGAGATTACCTCAGTGATAATCTAGGGGAAAATAACAGTACTGTTTGTTAGAGTATCCACGACTATTGCTCTGAGAGTGCTGATTGAAATTCTCTCAGTGCACTGTTATTCCTTCCCAGTATTTGTAAGACATTAGTGGAAGCAGAATATTTCATCAGAAGAGCATTAAACCAAAAGGTTTTCAAGTAAAACTGGGGTTGTAATTACTTCAGGTCACTGTGGCCATATAAAAATAGTAACTTATTGAGGAAAGAAGTTAATAGCCCAGTACAGTAATATAATTAGTGATAGCTTTCTAAGAAAGGTTAATCCATTTAATTCATGGAGAGAAAAAATTCTATGCTAGAGAATTTAAACTATAATGGCTTAATTAACTAGATAGGAATAAAAAGTTCATTTGATGTGAAACCAGAAGTTATGTAACTATACCTTTCTGATCTACATTTACAGTAAAAATTATCACCAATAAAATGATAAATGCTGTTCAATTCAAACTAAGAAATCTTCCAGAGCAAGGCATACCCTACAGAGTTTGGGTCAAGAAGTTTCTACAGCCAGTGGTAAAATACAGGCTGTTAAGAGAAGCAATCAAAAAGCACCAGATTTCCTGAAGACTTGGCCAAAACCACAACTATCTTTTTTATTTTAAAGGAAGACAGTCCTGAATAGCTGTCATAGCTGTTATTCCTGGTATAAACCCCAACCTAGAATAGCAGCTCTATTTTTAGAAAAACAACCTATCAAGCATGACATAGAAAAAGAACTGGAGCATGAGATGCTATAGGAGAAGCCCTTTGAAGGGCAACTGGCAATTTCATGTAGGACACCAAAGAGAAAGCAGGGGACACAGTGCAGCTGTAGGAATTTGCATTATCTGTTGGGGGGAAGTTGTGTTTTCTGTATTCCCATCAGCCCAGGTCCACTGCATTGGAACATGTTCTGAAACAAGACAAGTAATGGGAAGAGACTGTTACAGGAGAGAGATGCAGAGTGCAGCATGACAGGCACATATGTGCCTGCAGTGCCCAGTCTGATGGGAGAATCAGCAACACCCCAGGCTACAGGAACTAGTTTTCAGTTAGTTCCTAAAATTCAGTCCCTGTAGCCTTCTCTGGCCTGACTTCAGGAGAAAAAAACCCCAAATAAAAGAACTAATTTCTCAAACTAAACAGCCTTTTTTTTTCCTCCTCTAGTTTCTTTGATTCTTGAAAAATAAATCTGCTCTGCTGGAAAACATCATATTTCCATAGGATTATTCAGTCTACTTCATCCATCATTCCTAGCCCAAGCCAGCTGTCAGTCTGAAGAGTTAGGAGGTACAGTTGTGGGTCAAGAACACCCAGGCACCACTAATCACAGCCTTCACCTGCAGATAACTCTCTCTGGTTTTGCTTTCAGGTGATTATGCTAAGCAAAAATTCACATTTGGAGCCACCTTTTTTTCTGGTAGATAATTATCAAGAAATCTTTTTCTCAGAGTAGATTCTCCCACCTGGTTCTGCAACCAGCTCCCCTTGACTGACCTGGAACTGTCCATCTGGCTTATAGTCATCTGAATATGGAACAGATTCACAGATTTGTTCTCCAAGTCCTTGGCACATGGATATCCCAAAATACATCTTCATCTTAAGTGAGACCCACTCTTTCCCCAGGCCTGGCCTTCAATTCCTCTGCTGCCCACTGCCAGAGCCTCCCAAAACACCAGCCTCTTCTTTGTATGTCAGTATATCTTATTGTAACAATGCTTATAAAGGACAAAAATATAACCACAAAGAGGGCAAACCTATGATTTTGTGAGTGGTTGCTCTTTTGCTGCCTGCCCAACTCTAATTTCATCTCTCATTGTACTGAAGGAGAAAAAGTAAAGAGAAACAAGGTCACTGACTTAAGGGTAAAAAACATCCAGGACCTACAGACATAAGTGCACTATTTTAAGCAATATTAAATTGGTAGTAAACACTTTTTGGGGGGAGCTCCTGAAACAAATTAATTTCACCATCATCTTTGCTTCAGCTGTGCTGAAGCAGAGACATTTTGCAAGTAAGCAAGCACTTCACTGTAACTTGCTTGTGCAAGTCCTGGCAAAAAATACACTTACAGAAAGACTTATTCTTATTTTGCATACTACTAATGACATTCCTATAAGCATTTAGCTAGTAAGTAACTGCAGAGCTTTCCATTAGTAATAGGCATAACTTTAACTGCAGCTTGAGATGTACCTGTAAACGTTTTTAACAACTTGCTGTGGATCTGTGAAGGGTATGAATTAAAAATATTTAACAGATTTGAGGAAATTTTTTGCTCGTCAGACGACTGCCTAAGCAAAGTGGTTTCAGGTATTAGGATACAGATCACAAGAAGGCATTCCTGATGCTTTGTGATACCTGCTGCAGCCTTGCTTCTGAAAGCACTCATAGTTAATGTATCTTTGACAAAGGGCATACCACAACAATATGGTATTTTAAATAAGTATCAAACATGACCCTTAACAGGAATTTTATGAGCTTCTCTCATCATTCTTATTTGTTATATTTGAAGTTGAACCCTTGAAAGTTCACAGAGTTCCTCTGCACCTAGGATGTTTGTTTTATGGGATAGTTGGACAGTAGGCAGTGCCTATCATGGCATAAACCATGCTCTAAATAAGCTTCAGATTTTTGCATTCTGGAAAGGAGCAAACCAAAGTCTTACCCTTGTGTGTAGGAGAAATCTAAGGAGATTTTCTCTTACCAAGCATGAGGATTTTCAAAACAATCAACCATAGCTCTAAATGGCGTAAGTACCTTTAATCCCTGCTCAGTCTGATAAACTAAGTTACTGCACCATAGAATAAATAAAACACCTACTCCAGGAAATATTCAGCACAAACCAAAGAGAGAAAAACAAGCAAACCCAAATGCCTTAAAAAAAAAAAATCACATTTAGGAAAAAGCCTCCTACCACAACCATACCTCCTGTATGTGCTGCCTCCTCCCAGCAAGACAGGACCCTTCTGGTGCAGGCACACCAGGAGAAGAAACCTGAAACCTGGGAAGACAAAGGGTGTCCTCAGTGGTTACAGCTGTGACTGCAAACCAGGTGAACAGCTCAACCCAACACAGGTGTGGGCTGCTCATGGGTGGGAGCCTTATCTGGGGCAACCATCCAAATCTGCCCAGAGCCCCAGGGCAAAGGGAAAACCTCCTTCTTAACCCAGGGGACTTCAGCATCAAACCCACCCAAGTGCCTGTGCCCCAAGGGTATGAGGTGCCTGGAAGAGCAGCTTTGAAAGTAAAATCCTTTTTTGCTGTTTTGTAACATCAGTGTGTTCAATAGCACTTGGACTAACACTGCTCAAGTGAGGCAGACTGCAAGTAAAAATCATGCATAAGCAGAAGCCAAGTATCAGATCCAGAGAGCTATTCTGAACCACACAGAAAAATAAAAGGAAAAGCCAACAGAAAAAACCCAAGTGCAGCAGGAAGATGGGGATCTGCAAGACAGCATCCAGGAGTGATGGGCAGCTGAACTGAGCTGGAGTGGAGCTGGGGAGCACCCACAGCCCTGCACCCTCCTTCCCTTGCAGGGTTCAGGGTGCTCAGCACACCGTGGGCAAAGCTGATGGTGTCAGGGACCCACAGAGACTCAGGACATTGCTGAGGGGTCCCTGGCCTCACCAGAGACACATTTTGGAAGCACTCGAGCAGAAAGCCTCCTTGGAGTTTGGATGATGAATAAGCTCATCATGGAGTGGTTCAGCACAAACCTCTGGAGATGTGGTCCAAAACATGACCCTGGGCACAAGGAGAATGGAGGGACATCTATGCAAAGTAGCATGCGAGGCAGTGAGGAGGGGTGGGCACTGTGCCCTGGCTGGTCATGGGTTGTGGGTGTGTGACACTGAAATTCTGTCCCATCCCCTTGGCTGGTCCTATGACACCTCCACTGTGCTCAGGTAAGAAGCCATTTTGCAAAGAACCTGTGCTTTTTTCTTTTTTTTTTTTTTTCTGTTGGGGCTCCAAAGTGAAAGATGTTTCCATCTCTGCCTCTCTTCTTGGCTGATCCTCCTGGCAAATATGTTATTTTGGCTGATTCAGCCTTTCTACCTGTTTCATTTAGCCCAAAGCTGACAGGGTTGCAGGCAAGACTGAAGGACTGACTTCAGCAGCAGAAGGCTTGGGTTTTCCAGGTGGGTGCCTGTCTGTGTGCTGGGATGTCAGAGGTGCCTGTCCCTTGTCTCCAAGGCCAATTCCCCCTGATCCTCCCACGAGGGAGGCTGAATGGAGACAGCCAGTGTCTTCAGATGGGTTGCTCTCAACTCTCTCTGTGGCTTTGAGAACAAATGAAACCTCTGCTTTCAGTGAGAGGTGGCTGGAGACAGCAGGAACACACCACTTGAGCAGGGGAAAAGGACTGAATTCAGGAACACCATAAAACCCATTTGTGGCACTAAATAGGTAAATGACAGTGCTCAGGTTCACTTACCCATATGGCAAACCAGCCTGGGTGTGGGGAGTATAAAAACGAGTCAAAATACAGATTGATTCTGAAATAAGTTCTTTTTTTATCCTTTTAGAACCATGGACAGGAATGTACAGCTCCACAAAAATGGAGGCCAAACATATCGAACCAAAACATTTCCTGGGATTCTGCGTGACAGTTTTTCTAAGGATATTTCCTTTCAACCACACTCAGTCTAAAAGCGGCTTCCATTTGCAGTTAAAGTAATCGTGGTACACATTGCACACTCCTTGAAACACAATCTTTGTCATAGGCACTATGATTACTTTTCTTCTCTTTTTATTTGTTTTTTTTACTGGTGAAAAAATAAACACAGGTGAAAATGAACACCTTTTTCCCCCCTACTTCAATGTGTTTAGACTATGTGATTAAGTGGATATTTTCTCCAGCTATTTGGATGAATAAACTTTAAGTTGGAGCATTCATTTCTGTGATCTAAAAGAAAGTTTGTGTATGTAGCTTTACATATATATATATATACTCAGAAGTCCCAAATCCAACTCAAGTGTTTATCAGTGATTTTATTGACAACAAAATCCATTTTGTTGAAATCAAATAGTTGTCTTATTTCAGTGAATGGTTCAAGACTTTCGGCTGCAAAAAAGTTTTCACAAGACTTGTCCTGTGCATTGAGAACACTGACTTTATGCACATTAGGTGCTGTTTCAGGCATATCTACAGATCAGTTTCAAGGTAAACATAATTTTATATGATATAGAGAAAGATCTAGTGACCAATAAAGGAAAGCATGAAATCAGGTATAACTCTATAACAGGAGTTCCCCTATTTAAACGAAGCCTGATTGACTCTACTCGCTAAGTGCTGAGCAAAAAATCTGAAATACTGGATTTGTGACCATTAAAATTAGCACTGGGAACCAATCATTCCACTTTTATTTCTGGACATCCAAATGTCCCTGTTGACTAAATAGGGAGGACTGAAAAACTATTTAACCAGTAAATCAGGCACATGATTTGCAAAGGCAACTCTTCCCTTGCAGTTATTCCAACTATCCCAGCTGGATATTCACAGTGAACAAACCACGCTTCCATCACCTCTGCTCCATTTTTAAGTGCTTTTAGTATAGGGATTTGCTCCAGGCCTCATCAGCAGCCACTGAGCGAGGAGTGCAGGGCTCTGCCTGGTCTTCTCTCAGCTAATTAAGGAAGACAGGCAATGTGCTGGTGCCCAGATCCTGCCCACAAGGATGGAAAGTTGCCCATGAGCTACAGCACCTTCCTAGAGCACAGCCGTTCCCACAGTGATGAGTTCTCTTTGCTCTCTGAAGCCATCTAGAGACAGCTTTAAATTAATGGAAATGCAAAGCTACTCCACTACTTACCAGAGAAATCAAAATGAAAATCACAACTTTGTTGTCAATCAGTGTGAGTTTTGACAGGAGCCTTATTTAAAAGGACTGTGATTTCCAGGGTGTTTTTCCAAGTTGCCCAAACCTTGGGAGAGTTTTTCATTTTTAGCATCAGAGGCCTCCCCTACTGTAAACCCTATTTATTCCCTGCCTGAAGGATCTGAGCTGGTGGGATGTTTTCTCTCCACCCAGAGCACAGCCTGCAAGGCTTCAGGGGTGGCTGGTTTGTCCTGCTTGCCAGAAGGTGATGTGGGACTTGGTGCAGCCCCTGGGCCCCTGGCAGGGGGGTGTCACTGCTGCCAATGTCACAGGAACACCCATCAGGCAAATGAAACTGAGATGGAAGTTAAGGAAAGTGGCAAATGCTGTCCTGAGCATTCTGAAAATCTGCCCAAGATACTGCAAACCACAGACAACTTAAAACAGTTTATATATCACAGCCTGCAAATAAGTGTGACCAAACCATACAGAGTCATTTTAGCATCACCTGTCTGTGCAAATACTAATGGAATTTGAAAATGTTTTTGGTAATTAGCCCTTACTTATGCCCCTGTCCCTTCTGCACTGAAGACAGAGCACATCTCTTGCCTTAGCTTTGCTTAATGTTTTAGATGTTTTCAGGAATAAGGGCTTTTGGAAAAAAGAAGGTTTCTTGGGAAGAAAGACAGCTTGGATAAGAAAGCACATGGACACACCCTGTTCAGAATAACCCCGCTCCCCACAGGCAGCTCAGAAATTTAGAGCTGGTGTCCTGACCTGCTTTGGAAAAAACCTCATTATCTCAAGTGAAAATGCAGACAAAGCTGAATTTGCCTTCATGCTTCTCTATATAGCATCCAAAGAAGCAGCATGGAAATTACATATAAGAGATAGCTTTGTTAAATAAAATTGATAATGTGAACAATCAGCCTGATCATGCTAAGATCTGAATGGATACAATTGCTGCAGAACAAGCATGGAGAGTTTTGCTTGTACTCTTTGTTCCCTGTGAGGATGGGGAGGCACTGGCACAGGCTGCCCAGGGAAGCTCAGGCTGCCCCATCCCTGAAGTTTTCAATTTCAGGTTGGATGGGGTTGGAATAACCTGATCTGTTGTGAAGTGTCCCTGCCCACGGCAAGGGGGATGGAAATAGGTTATCTTTCCAGGTCTCTTCCAAACCAAACTATTCTGTAGTACATACATGATTTTGGACTGCAAGAGCCAGCTCTGGTCTGTAGAATTGGAGTCAGAACTGCAGCTGAGTGACCAACTCTGGCAAAGACAGATCAGCGATGACAATTTTAAGACTTTGGAAGCAGCTTCACCTCTGCAATAATCAAGGAGAATATACAATGAAGTTAAAAAAAAAAAAAATAGGTTAGTTGGAATCAAACTGCTTTAACGATGCTCTGAAGTTACCCTGATGGACAGAGACATTTCTGTTCATTTCTGAGCCCCAGCTCAGGTGGTGGGAACTAATGAATTAGGTCAAACCATGGGCCACAGCCTCAGAAACTGTAAATCAGCACTGCTGCTGGCACTCCATATAACCTGGCAATACCTGGGAGAATCCAGCCCATCAATTTTTAGCTCACATTATTTCATTTTGATTTAATGAGAGGAGCCTTCACAGAAGTCAGTGCTGACACCTGCCTTTTGGCACAGTCACTGGTGGAGGAGCTCAGACACCCTGTGGGTCACCTTTGGGAAGGAGCAGAGGTTAGCACTGCACAAGTAGAGACCTGGGGTTTATTTCAGACAGCTCAACAGCTGAGCCACCACAAATAATCTCCTTTGGGAGCCTTCACAGTAACTGTGCTTGCAGTGAAACACCTGTGCAACACCGGAGTCTGACCTGGAAGTTTTATGTAGTCCAAATATCTTATTTACCTTTACAACCCAAAGTTATCATTGATGCACACAGAAATATCCAGCTTTTTGTGGGCAATCTGAAAGAACTGACTTGAACATGGTTAGCATAATTCAGGTTGGAAGGTCATCTAGTCCAACATCACTGCAACAAGATGGGACATCTTCAACAAGATCAAGAGAGAAACATAAAACACAGATCTTAGCCATCCCCTGTTATCATGATGTAAATAAAAATATTCATAATTTAGGTTTCCAACATCTGATTTTTAAATAAAATAGTTAAGGTAATACATGTATTTTGGTGGTTTAAAAAATTGCAGAAGAAATTTTATCATTTTCTTTGGAAGTCTCTGTTTCCTAAATTCAACACTTCAAGGGACTGCAGAATTTGGAAATCCCTAAAAAACAAACTAGTGTTGATGACCACAATTTCACTAAAACAAGAATGATCTGAGAAAGAAACAAAAGGCAAAATTCTCAGATGATGTAATCTGGCCTGACACAAAATCCATCCCTCCTCACCCATGGAAAAAAAATGTGCCATAGAGAAGCTCCCTACCCTATTCTCCAGCTGTTCCCAGTGTGTCTTGCTGGGGTGGCGAGGGTGGTGATGCTTGTACCACCTTCTGTTTGCCCCATCAAGAACAGTGAAAATCTAAGCTATTTCTAGAACACTGAAGTTCAGCAGAGGGCTCCAGTCTTAATAGCAATTGGTTAAATTTTTGATTAAAAAAGAATTACATCAAATATTCAAGTCTCTCTTCTTTTCTTTTTGGATAATCATTTATTCTTTCCTGGAAGAGATCAGAGATAATCTAAAGCAAGAGAGTTTAACTTGAGTCAGAAAGGCAAAGTGAAGCCTGTACTGTGCTTCTGTCCTGCTTATGCTGATGTATGCAATGCATAGGAGTGAACAGAATGTTATGGAAGAATCATCTTAATGTAAGCAAGGGAAACTCCAAGCCTGGATTTCCTGAGAAAAGACATTTGACTTCTAAACCAGCCTCACTGAGTCTTCTTCATGTCCCGGATGCATCTTGATAACCTTCTACTACTGGAAGGTTAACCATCTTGATAATAACTACTACTGTGTATTTCAGAGAAGGCAAGGAACTATTCTTTATTTTAGAATAATAATTATTAGTAGTATTCTTCGATATTCTTCTATTATTATTTGTATTTTTTGTTTCCAAATATTTACATATCTGGAAGTTCTTGTTCCATATTCCTTCAAAGCAAGACATACATTTAAAAATAGTATTTGCCATATAACTCCTAATTTGATGAACTTTGGCATTACTTACATGACATAATTTAATGTGATACATATTAGAGACCTTAACCTTTGGAGACATTTTGGTAGTAAGAGGCAGAAAGTCACATCTGAGGTTCTTAGAGCTCAGGACATTGCAGATGACTTCTGGTCTTTGGTATATTGAAAGTACGAGGCTCAGGTCTGTAATGTCACAGGACTCCCCAGTGCTGGGCAGGAGAACTCAGAGAGAGTGGCTGACTCAGAGA
The DNA here is from genome assembly GCA_037834095.1 of Argya squamiceps. NCBI lineage: Eukaryota > Metazoa > Chordata > Aves > Passeriformes > Leiothrichidae > Argya > Argya squamiceps. The sequence continues at coordinate 9,538,339 of JBBMKD010000217.1, forward strand.
CTGGACAAGTTGATAGTGGCACATATGAAGGGAAGTGCCTTGCAGCACAGGCTGCATAAATCCTTCTTCAAGGGAGAGATTTCCTCTTGGGTCAAACCAAAGCAGACAAATGTTAAGCGCATTAAATTGTTTAAGGCCTTAAATTTATTCAGGGTCCCAAATGTCAGGCTGATACTCTTGATTCTGAGGGCAAGGTAAAACTGAATGTGAATAAAGAAGATGAAGTGTTACAAATTCAGTGAACTCAGTTAGACCAAAGCAGGCATGGGCAGCACAGAAGTGGCTCTTGCAATGCAAGAAATAAGGGCAGGGGTACATCAGTGCCCAGTCACTCCAGTGATGGGGAGCAGACCATGGTCCCTCTTAAGGAAAGCAAAATTTATAAATTGCATGTAGGTCTCCTGATGGTGCAAAGAGAATGCATTATTAAAAGCTATGCTACAAATGCAGGATTTCCATGCTGCTGACATACATTATATCCTAGTTTATTTATATACTTCAGTCATCAATAACCCTTCTCCATTATAGCTATAAAATATTTTATATAATTCCTTGTATTAAAAAATAGAATTATAGGTGGTCTTGCTGTATTTTTATTATTTATCTGGGAAAACTTGCACAAGAACAGCCTTGTGGGGTATTAGAAAATCACTCCTTGTTTACAGGAGTGTTGATCAAAGAGGAAACTGCTAAATCTTTTCAAGCAAGGAAGAGTCAGTGCAGGCTGTCAGTGAGGTGTGAGCACGCTGTCTCTGAAGCACTGGAAGCAGTGCTTTAATAATACAGAAACAAAACATAATTATATTTTTTCTAAGGGACAGGGCGAGCAGGAAAAAACTGAAAACTTCTTCTCCTTTTCCTTTAATCAAACACTACCACTGTGGTCATTAACAAATTCAGTTATTTTACCTTTGCTAACACATAAACCTTTCAACAAACAGCTATACTGGTTTTTACTATTAAGATGAAAGCACTCTTACCCCCTGCAGCAGACAGTAGATGACTTTCCTCCTCCTCTGTGGCATTTCTAGTTCTGGGCTACAGTGATGACTTTCCACTGCCTCTAATACATTCTGTATTTCTTGCAAGAGACTACCAATTCCCATGGCATAATCCTTTGATTGCTATGGAACAAAAATGAAAAAAAACCCCAAAACCCAAACACAAGCCTACTTTATTAGTAATTTTACTGCTGTTGTAGCTTTTGCATTCCCATATCATGTTTGAACTTTGCTATGGAAAATATGGAAATCCTGCCTGAAACCATGATTTCGAAGTGCCAAGTCTAAACCTGAAAACTGGGTGTGAGTTGTTTTCCTGTAAGCTGACATCAAAACAAAGGAAGCACAACCTTGCTGTGAATTCAGCAATAATGCAATACAAAACCAAAAAAGTTTGCATCACTTTATATTTTCAGCAAGATAAATAACTATATTGTTCTAGGAATAATTTAAAAATAAAATTTAGATAAAATCTTGATCTCTTTAAGGATATCTAACATTGCAGCTTTTGGACCACAAAAGAGGAGACTTTATGATTATGTGTCAGACAATACAGATAATGGGTTCATCAACCTGTTAGGCTGCTGAAATAAAATTTAAAAATATTAAATCACAATGGCTGAAAAATCTATACTGAATATTTGCTTTTTCCCAATCACCTTGAAGATAAACATTTTAAATTCATGGCAAGATAATAAATCACTTTATAAGCTCATTGTTTTCCCAAAGGGTAAAGAGTTTACAGGGAAATTCATTTTACTGAAAGGCGATTGATATTGATACCACTTTCAAACCCAGTTTTTATTCCAGGTCTGCTCCCTCAAGCTTCAAATTTATTTACTGCAGGTAGGACTCTTTCAGAATTCTTCTTTGGTATTCATTTTCAGAATTTCTTATAAGAGTAAGAAATGTTCAAGTAATGTCCAAAAGGAGACCAAAGGAACCTGGGGATAAACTGGGAAAAGAGGAATCCAGATTTTCTCCCTACTTACATGAGAAGCAGATGTGAATTAACAGCCAGCATTTCAATCTGGGAGCGTGTCGAGCACATGCTTGTTCATAAGCACATGCCATCAACGCGCTGTTTATTTCAAAACTGAAATGTGAAGGACACAGCTGAGTGGTTCTGGGATCAGGCACACGGTGGCAAGCTCAGTGCTGCTACAGCCTGGCAGGGACACTCAGCCCTGAACCAGATGGGCCTGAAAACCCAAAATGCCAGGGAGCCTTGTGCCGTGCTCTGCTGGGAGAGCTCACCCTCTGCTGGGATGCCCAAAGCAGAATAAATCCGTGTGGCAGTGCTCACATCACAGGGGAGACTGCTGAGCTTTGTGCCTCTACACTGGACATCAAGTACATGGATCTGGGATGTGATCCTCTATTACCAGACGCTGCCATTGCTGCACTGACTGCACCAGCTGAGAGCGTGGCTGGGCACCAAAGGCATTCTGAAGAGCTCTTGTTCCACAGAACCGTTTGTTGATCTACACGTGTGCCTGAAAAAATGACAACATTCCAGCTTTAGGCCTTGAGGTACTGAAGAGTTTTTCAATGGTAAACACTAAGAAATGTACCCATACTTACCTACATTTCCTATTTCAAATGCTGCAATTTTGTACTGGTTTTTTCATAATCCCTTTTTTTTAGGATTATTTTTGATTGTTTATGAAGAAATTTTAAACAGAAATAAATTTTAAAAAAAGACCAGGATATATACCTCTCACAATTCTCCATGGTGTTGTGCTGGAGACACAGGCTTTCTCTCTGCTCAGTTCAGAGAAAGTTCAATTTATTAGTCAGCTGCTCTCCCAGTTTGCTTGAATGCAATGCTACGTGTGTAAACTTTCACACCAGACTACACCTGGAACTTCACAGGTCAGATAAAATTTTTAATTAGGATCCATGTAAACAAATGAGTTCAGAGCCTCTTCTAGGGGGATTTCAGACTGTCTCCAAGGCTGGGAACAGATGCACTTTTAGGAATGAATTGCATTTCTTAATGACTTGCATCCCTTCCAATCCATGAGTTCAGTGGGACCAGAAGTAAAGCAAAATTTGGCCTACTATGTTGGCTGTTTCAGTATGACTTTCACATGGATGCTTTACACAATTAACTGTCAGACCTCAGAGAAAATGTTGCCCCATTCACTGTAAAACAGGAAGGTCTACAGAGGAAAACAGCTGCATTAGAAAACCACACAAACAACATTAAGGCTGCCTAGTTGGATGTTTTCAACCCTTTTTGTTTTCCTCTGCAAACAATGACAGCCTCAATAAGATCTGAAGCGATGCTCTGAACAAATAATACACTAGTCTGTCATTGGTTAATATTAACGTCTCTCTATTCAAACATGCTGAGAACTGAATAGAACAGTTAACATATAACAGTCACACATCCTTTGCTGAGTACAAGATCGTATCTCTAACACGAACCAAAGATATCCTCACCATTTCAGATCTTCAGCTACCATTCAGTAAAACATTTCATTCTCTTAAATACATTGCTCGTCTCCTCTTTCTGGGTCTTTTGGGGTTGCTGCATGAACACATTCTCTCCCTAAAGGCATTGCTTATGACATGGTTCTTCAACTGAAATCTTGCTGTGTGTTCCCATTATGTTCCCAGAGGTGAATTTGCAGAGCTTGGGGGAGGAAAGATCTTGCATCTCAATTGAAAAGATTTAATTTTTAAGCATCAGTTCGGGCAGGATCCTGCACTCTGTTGCAGAGAGACCCTCTTGATGAAATTAATGATGAACAATTCATTACCTGATCACCATTTGAAAACTGTTGAACCAGAACTATACTGTTGAACTATACTTTATATAGTACCCAGTTTTCATATAATATGAAAATTCAGGTATGTTCACAGGGCTTATGGGCAGAGGCAAGCTCCTTTTGCTCATGTCCTGAGATGGGGGGGATGCAAATGGTGTTGACAGAAAAGTCAAATGATTGTAGGGGTGCACAGCTGAGGCTCACCTAAACCACCTTGCCTTACAGAGGGTTTATCTGGTGTGGGCTCAGGGCCATACCACCCCAGTCAGCTCGGCTCACACACTGTGAGATTGTGCCCAGCCACCACATAGGGCAGGAAAATGTCAGGTTGAGACCAAACCCCATGGGGATCCCACCTCACTGCTACAACAAAAGACAAAAGCTCTGTGTCTTTGCAGAAGGGAGTCTGAACAACTCACGCCCCATCCTGGGGCATAAAACCATAGTTTGCCCTCAAATATATTTCTGTTGAAAACACACAGCAAAGATTGCAGCTGTAGAAAATTCTGTAAACAGGACAAATTCATCAACTTTATCTTTAAAAGAACCCCCAAAACCACAAAAGCAACCCAAAATAAGACTTGCTGAATGAAGACTGTCAATAATAACTTTTTTACTGCCTTAACAAAAAAAAAAAAGAAATGACATACACCTTCAGCATTTCTTTTCCAAATTTACTTGACAGAGGTTAAGATATTGCTTTATTCTGACTCAACATACAACAGCACTGTGTGATTGATTGTGCTATTTTGGGAAGTCTTGAGACTTGTGAACTAGAAAGTCTGGGGCACATTAATAAAACTAACAATTATTTTGCTTCAAAGGAATATTTTAATACATTCTGTATACACTCTAATTTTTTTAATCAATCTCCTGGCACTAACCAGGGAAGGCTATTTAGCACTTATTTATTATAGTTGATTTTTCCCCCCAAGAATAAGCAGATATTTTAACATTAATAAACCAAATAAGGTGTGTCACTGAACCCAATTCATTGCAAAATTTGCACATTTTGTTACAATTGCAGAGGAAGAGGGACTCCAAAGAAAGCTAATGCAAAAAGGGCTTATGATGTGATCAGGACATGGCAACCAGGGAATGATACATCCTCTTTAAGGCCTTGATCCCCTGCAGGGAGTGACTTGATGGAAACCATCTGCTCTTAGAAAGCTCCATTAGAGTCAGATCTCTGCATGCCTGTGGTCTGCCCATACTGAGCCAGCTGCAGGGTTGAAGCTTTAAAGTTCACAAGCCTAAGCCATAATTAATTAAAGTGACTGGAGAATTGAATGCAGGAACAAATTAGGCAGCATGGACACTTATTGGCTGGATTTTGATCATACTGGATCTCCCTGACTCTTCTCTGAACAAGCCATAATAAAAAAAAAGTTAAAAAAAATACACACACACTGAGAAGTGCTCCTTGAGAGCTTACAAATGCCTTTAAAGTGTAAAAGTTTAAAATGTTAAGGGGTGCTAACGAACAACAGAGTTTATGTTTCCACTTAAAAAAACCCAAACCAGAAACCAAAAACAAACCTGTTGTAATACACACTTCTACATTTTCTCTCATTTCTTCCTCACTCTCCACCAAGGCAGCTCTGATAGGCAAAGCTCAGAACATGGAGCAGCTGTGGGCTCCTGACCCCTGAATCTCTATAGACCCCAAACCTGCTCCCACTCTTGGCCAATCCCAAAGCTCATAAATTATTCCACTGACTTTCTTGGGGTGACTGACATGTTGAATTAAGGTGGAGTTAAGCATCTGCTCAATTCAGGGATGTTGTCATCATTCCACAGCAGGTACCAGAACTCCGACATAGGTGTCTGTGCCTGTTTTTGTGCCATGGACCTGGAATCAAGAGCAGAGGGGGAGAGGGGACTGGATCTGTGCTGGGCTCACAGGACGTGCTCCCCGGGGTCTGAATCCCTGCCCAGCAGCCCACTGCAGTGCTGCCCTGAAACCAGAAACAGATCCAAGAGTGGTACTTGGCCCTTACTGAAAAAGAGATGCATAGCCTAAGCCTTCGGACAGCCAAACAGGACCACGGTAAAACCCTCTGCAACTGAAACTGTGTAATCCTGCCTAGAAAGCATCTGAAAGCACGCTTCATCCCTCCTGGAACTTTTCCCTTAAAAAAATATTTTGTTAAAAAACACTATGATATGAGGGCGATTGACTATTTGGTTTCTTCTAAGTAGATGCTCTTAAATTAATGCATATAAATAATTTGTATTTAACTTCCTCCCTTCCTGTTTCGCAAGGCGCCGAGCGCGCAGACCTCTGGTTTGCCCTCCCACAGCCCCCAGACAGGAGTCACTTGGTCAATCCCGAGTCTCTTTGCGTTTCACTCTTTGAGACAAACTGTGCCTCTCTCTCTGCCTTGGCCAGGGGGCTCATGGGCAGGAAGGCCGTGTTCTCGCTGGCGCCGCTCGCCGCCTCAAAGTCCTCCGGCCGCCGCGCGTCCCGCAGGATCCGGATCTGCTCCTGCACAGTTTCCAGCAGGATTTTCACCTCCCGCTGTTCTGCTATTAGACAATTACTGACTGGGGAACTCACGTTGACAAGTTCAGCAGAATAGGAGTTTTTGCACCATTTGATGCCTGTTACTTCAGGAACATTTTGCATCTGCATGCAGGCTTCGTCCAAGCCCACAGACGGGATGATGGGAACGGAGTTGGCCCTTGAAGAGGAATAGCTGACCAAGTCCTTCTGATCCACGTTATTAAAATATGGGGTTGTCTCTCTTGAAGGCAGTTGCATATTTATTGAAGTATTCTGAGGAGTTTTTAAACCACTGGATGAATACCTGGAAAGAATAAGAAAGAATTCTCACTTGTACATCAAGTGGGTCAGATGCACCAGCAGCAGGGACACTGTGTGAGATTCAGTGAACTGTGTTGAAGAGACATACAGCATTTTCTCCCGAAATAGAGGAGCACTTGGCCATGGTGGGGCCCTGGGGAAAACAACAGGCTCTGGAGACTGCTCTCGATTCTCAAATCTGCCAGTGGCAAAGCACTACTTTTCTCTCAGTCTCACCTCACTCACCAGTAGATGAGAATAATGGTAATTTCTTTTTAAAATATTTCGTAAGTTATAATGTATTATTAATTTTCTTTGAAAATAAATTTGGAATTCTATTCCTACATTTCTGATTGGGGAAAATGGATTGATACTTTCCTCAGTGTCAGAACTCTCAATGTCAAACGGTTGTTTTTGGAAAACATTTTAAAAAAAGTGTAGATAAAAAGAACATTTCCCACTCATGGCTGTGTAGTCTTTATTTACATAGGAATGATTGTCTGTACTCCCTTTCAAACAAGAAGAGCATCTAAGTGCAGTGTACCTCTGAAAAAAAAAGTTTTTCAATAGCCCGTACTCAAAATGCTGTCCTGATTTGTTTTATTAGATTTCATTTGGAAATAGAGCTAATATATAGGACTTGAGCAAATGTCTGTGTTCTCTTGATACTGTAATACCATTTAAAAAACATCCTTTATCCTCCACTAACACATATTATAACATGATTTTACTGATTGTGAGGCAACTTCGTGAATTTTTATCAACATTTCCATTTTGTTGCAAAGCCAAACTCTGTTTTGCTTACATGAAATACTTCAAAAAAACCAGAAATGGAAAGTATAATAAATATAAAATAAATAATGATCAAAAAAAAAAGATGTTTCCCATCTGAAATTAGTACTTCTAGAAACATAGTGCTCTAGGAGTTACTGTATTACTAGTCATGATTGCTTAGGACCACAGACATCACCTCAGTACCAGAACATGATTTATTTATAATCAGCTTATCACTATTTAATAAGGCAAGGTAATGGCGAACCTAATATATTTTATCCATGGATGAGGAGAACAACATTTAGATCTGGTGTGGAAGCAGGTGCTCTGACTTGAAGGGTATTATTCCAAAAGCTCCTTAAGCCTGCTGGACCTCACTAGGGATATCCTTCTACTCACATGTGCCTCCTGCTTTTTGGTATGAGCAGAAAAAGAGTTAAGGAAGAGAAACTGAATGGCCGAAAAGTGCCGTAGCCCAGTGTTAGCACAAACAGTAATTAACTGGAAAGGTTTCCTCTGGCCCCACACTCCTGGCAAGGCATCAGACAGGAAGGGGGCAGGAGACAACTTTAGGCTCATTTCCAGCAGAGTGCCACTGACCTGTAATTATCTCGTGTGTGGGGGCACTGAGTTTGTACAAGTGCTGCACACACGCCCCTGCCCACGTGGAGCCCCGCACAGTCCTGCAGCAGAGCTCTCCTGGCATCCCCAGGAGTGCACCTGGGAGCTCTGTGACAAGGAGGGAGTGCTGGCAACTTTGCTGCCAGGTGAGGGAAAGAGATACTATTTTGGGAAGTGGCATCCAGGGGAATAACAGAGCAAGCAGCTTTCTGGGATGTGTGCTAGAACTTCTTGTCCGTGCTCCACAGCTGCAGCTGTTTTACATCTGAGACTCAGCCTTGGCACTATGCTTAGACACACCTGTAGCCATCCATGGAGGGGCTTTTTACACCAGCTCTCAAGACTCAGGATGAATGAAATACTGATCAGGGATACTATTCCTGAGGGAGGACAATTAAAAAAAAAAAAAATGAAAACAAAACAGTGCAGACCTTCGGGTTGTGCCCATTCTTGTTTCCTTTGCTTATATATAATTGTTCAAACGACTATAGCTGGAGAGATCGCATCAGTTGCATTAGTCCCTTTTTTGGTAATTCAGGCCCTAAATATATTCTGGGCTGCACCCTGAAAACAAAGGGAGTGAATGTTTTAAATGAATTTCACATGCAATGTAGGTATTATATGGATGATATATAAGAAAAACCAAGAAAAGACTGAATTAAAACGGGTCTGGTGAGAAAACAGTAACAGTTGCCAGTTCCACAATAGAGATTCAATTATTCTTGGTACTTTGAAAACTAACTGGCAGCAGCAGTGACGTGTAACAAAATGCCTGGCGTATATCCATAATAGTTTTTGAAATACAGATAGACATACCAATTTTACACCAGAGTTACATGTTTCTGCCCCATGCTCACAGGGCTTTCAAAGGAGAACTGAGGCTGAATTTAAGTGCATACACTGTGTGCAACAGGTGAGGTATTAAACTAGAAGGGATATTACATCTAAACCATGTGAGACTTGGCTTTTAGTTAATTACAAACTGATCCATGCTTCTGTGTGTGACACCAGACTGCTGCTGTTTTCAATAGACTGAGACTTAGAACTATAATTGCAGAACCTTAATTACATTTTCCTATAATTAACTTTCCAGAACCACAGTTCCGCCAAAGAAATATATCTGGGCTTTTATCTGAAAAATTATTTTGTCTGAATTAATTAATTCATGTGCATGTGTTTCAAAGTGCAGCTCTCTCTCCACCCTCTTCCTAAAACCAAGCAACAAAAGCAAACATTTTGAAATATTCAACAGTAATTATGTTATACACTGTGTAAGAGTCTGAATTAAAGAATGAAACTGAAAGAAGCACAATAATTTTACTGCCCGCTTTAAGAACAAATACCAAAGAGAGACAGAAGGGACCAAAACTTTAAATATGGAATGGATTTTACTCAGCATATTCCCAGCAGCTTTGCTGTAAGCCCTGTGGCTGAAGGTGTGCAGTGCACAAACCTGACAGCAAGGACCATGAAGATGGATGGGAATCATTCCAGTGGCTCTGGCAGGCTTTGGGCCAGCCCTGTCAGCACTTACTCTGATATACACACACCCACATCTTCTACCTGCAGTCCTGACTGTGCTTCAGCCAGGCTGCTGGTGGGGGAAGTTCAGAATGCTAAAGAATTAGGGAGACAAACCACTTTGATTTGTGCATCTTGATAGGGAAAGATGGAGGTGAAAAAGGAGAAGAAAGGAAGCAGTGTAACTTCTGCAGGGGACAAAGGAACTTTTTGTTTGGGCTGGAAATCTGATGAGAACACCAACACTGTGAAACCAGCGAATATTTAGAGGGTAAACATCCCTGGTGCAGAAAATATGGATGAAGTGGATTGAGTGGATTGAGGCCAGAAGGGCTCACAGTCTGGTCCCAATATCAAATTTTGCAGAACTGCAAATTTAAAATACAGGCCAGTACACGCTGATACTTGTAAGGTCACACACTGATTTCCTGGACAAGAGTAAATACAATTACCCACAGCTTTGCTGTTTTGTACCTCGCCCCTCAGGCTGGGACGAGTCTGTGGCACTTCTCAGAGCCTGCATCATAGAATGCTGCTGCTGGAGAGGGAAGGCTGCCAGCCTGCTCCTTTCTGCAAGGGTGGCAATTCCAGTAGGAAATTTTCACCAGGAATTATATGCACACATCACACAAATGAACAATAGTATATTTACTGCAAGAGGCAATAAACAATTTTTTTCCTTAGAAGAAGCAAATAGTAACAATGACACAAGTGGGAACCAAACTTATTTAAAAGAAGTCACCAGACACCCAACCCCACCAGTTTCACCTGTAAGTCAGAGTGAAGAGTTTCCCTGTGACTCCCAGGTGAAACTGGATGGGGTTTTTATTCCATTCTAGATACCAGTCCTGTTTTTACATAAAATATGCTTGTAATATTCTGGAAAGTCTTTGGAAATCCATAGGGATATGTAAATATTATGCAAAATATCTCAGCAATTGCAAAGGACTTCAAAGGCAGCTGTAGGTTCTCAGGAGAACCTCTAAAACCCAGACCTTATGTACAGCTGGAGCTTACAGTCCATGTTCTAATAAACTGAATTTAAAAAGGAAAGAAAAAATAGTGTAATTTTGTGGGTTTTTGAAGACAAGCCTGTATTAAGCTATCTGTAGAAAACCCACATGGCAATGTACATTGTTTTATTTAAAACCCCACTATTTTAAAAGCCACTAAGTGGCTGACTTCAGGTGTGGCATCACTCACCCGTGACAAGGTATTGTGTCCTGGTCTGTGATCCTGGACTCTTCGAGCTGTTGATATGCTGGTCCTGTGATCCCACTGAACCTACCCCGGGGCAAGGGAGGAGTCCTCCGAAAGGCATTTCTATGGAGCATCCCACTTTTTTGTCCTGGGCTGCAGCATGAAGAGAGACTTCTAGGAACAACACCAAGAGTACAGTAAAAAATTATCACACCAAAAGCATAAAATTCTGCCAAGTAAAGGTTCAGGATTAATAATGCATGGATTACTGTTCTTATAAACCTTGCTGTGGCAGTCTATGATGTCAGTAGATATTCTCTATGGAAATTTAATAGTACAGTCCACCATTAGCTGCTGTTTATGCCATTATTTAATACATCACCTCTTTTCTAGGAATGAAAATAATTGCCCACTACATGAAATGTTTTCTTGCATTTGATGAAGGATGCTTCTCTTTTCCATGCTGCATATCATAATCCTGCTGTAGAGAGCTGATTCCTCAGACAGTATAAACAAACAATACAGCTCTCATAGCCACAGCTGAATTCAAAATTAGATCCTAAACTGAAAGCCCAGTATATTATCTATCAGCCTGAGAGGTGCTGCTTCCTGATACAAAACCATTAAATTGAGGAAAAAGTGTAAGTGAAGAACATAAGTGAAGCTTATGAGCTGCAGACTGAAGAAGCCATCTAAGAAAAGTTTTCTCCACCTTGAACAGGATTTCTATATTGTTTTATTCCTGTTTTATATACAGATTGCTTTGCTGTTTATATATATTGATAAATACTGTGCTTTTTCTTTATATGATATAATTAAAACTTGATAAAAACAAGTAATAGTTTTCTACTTATTTTAGAAATTGGTTTTGTAAATGTTTGTCTGGTGTTTTGGAAGGAGAATGGATTTTTTTGTTTGTTTTCATTTTGTGCAGGAATGAAAAAGTATCTAGAATCCACAGTTTTGGTATATAAACCATAAATTTGCTAATGCAAAAATATGGGAACACAGAACTAAGGCAAGGCATAACCCATTTTTACTGCTAACAGGTCTCAGTACTGCATGGCGTGACTGAATATTCATTTTTCAACTACTCCTATTTCTCTTGGCATGTTCTGGGTCTCAGAAATGCTTGTGTTACCTCATATTCTCTTACATTTTTAATGATAATTTAATATAGATTTTGTAGATGCCTTTTACGAGTCATTATTTTTGGCTGTGTGAATAACTTATGACAAAATTCAGCAATGCAAAAGATTTTGATAAGCTTGCTTCTTTTTTCCTATTATAATGTCACTTAAAAATAATCTGCATTTTTTACCTAGTGGGAACTTTAATTATAGTTAGAGCCAGATCTACTCCCAAAGCAATTCTTGCTTGGAACAAGTACCTTGGACAGATTCTCTTTGAGTGTACATTTCCATTAAAATCCACCTTTTCTGCCCAAAGTTAAAATAAGAAATAAATTCAACACTCTCTGTCATACTGCTCAGGCCAGCAGTGTTCCATTGCAGTTAAACCTCTGTTTTCTTCCACACCTTTACTTTTCTAGTGCTTTTTAATTGAAAAGACCGACAACCCACAGCAATAGCATTCCCTCCAGGATTTTTGATGCTTCCTTAAAAAGATTTTTCCTTTGCTGCTAAGGAGGCTGTGAAAAAACCTTTTTAAAAACCTGAAATATTGGCCTCTCAGTTCCGAAGGCTGAGTTCGAGTTGCAAGCTACAGTTCATATTCTGTAAAATAACACTACCATATCACAAAATAATTGACAATTTCTGCTCAGGAGAGCCTGAGATTAATACAGCAGGGGATCTCAAAAGATGCAGGTGAATGAATAATTTGTGATGGATAATGAATTTTTGGGGTTTTTATTGACTTGAGCAAAGTCATTGGTGGAATGCAAAAGTAAAAAACAAACTGCAGATTTATTACAAATCTTTGAAGTTAGAGATTTTTATTGTTTAATTTGCAGTTGGTTTGATGCCTTTGAGCATCTTCCTTGTTGGATGAGAGCACATGATCTCCATATGCAAATTCACAGAAGCTGTATTTGTGATAGACATAATTTCAACACATACAGCTACACTGAAGGTAATGGATATAAACTGTAGAAATGTTGAGACCAAAGGGATCTGCCACAGTCCTGCAACCACAGGAATATGTCCAGCAGTGACATAGTCTAAGCAATTTGTTGCTAATGTGAGGTTCTTATGCTTTCAACATTTCTGTCAGAAAAAAACCTAAAAAAAACCCAAACCCAACCCAAACTGAAGGAAGAATGAACAAAAATCATTTGAGGTCATGGACAAGACAAATTCACTAAAGATCAGGAAATACTTACAGACAGTGCAGCTGCAAGCTGCAGGATAACAGTTGTTTCTCCAAGCACCAAAAAAACCCCTAAGAATTTCTGTTACAAGCTTTATGGAAAAGGATCTCCAGCACAAAGCTTTTCCTTTTACACAAAACTGATATGAATATCAGCAATGCAAATGTAATGTCCCTCCCAGACTTCTCTATTGCTCATGTGAAAAATTCCTCCCTCTCAGGCTCATGGTTTTTGGATTTCTCCAGGGAATTTATTTTCCTTTAGCCAACATTATGGTTTCTTCCTCCCTGCAGTCTAGTCCAACTGGGTAAAAGAAACCAGCTCACATAAATGAGCCACTCAATAAAACAGACCAATACATAAAGCTGTTGCAGATATGTCCTTAAAATCTATCAATCAATTACTCCAGAATAAAAAAAATCAGAATATGCATAAAGTGGTTCACAAGTGATGCATAAACTAGGGAGAAATACAGTTCTGATGAATTAATGTTATGAAAAAAGCAGTTAAGCCATCCTAAAATTAATTAAGAACTTGGGATTAATTCTTGCCAGTTGTTTTCTGTGAGAATTTTCTTCAGGTTGAGCAACTGAGTGAAAACAAAGTCTGATCCTACAGGTGGAATATTCTCTTCTTGGGGCACATACAAAACTCACAAGTGCAGTTGCCCATGGTCATGAATAGAAGACCAGCAGCATTTTCACAGTAATTCTGGAATCCTTCTGTACTACTGTTGAGTTGACTATCAACCAGCCAGTAAATACACACCCCAATGACAGAGCCAGCTGCCAGGCAGAGTCCTCTGATATTCCTTCAGAGCCACTTTTTTAGGCTGTTAGACAATCTACTGCTAAGGTTTGCATGGATCAACTACTGAGACCTTCAACCAATTTCATCATTGGTAAGTACAGCCTGCAGCTACAAATCTGCTCTTGGTTTCTGAAATGTGAGCATTATTGATTCCTTCAGAATATTCTGAAGGTATTTGGGAATAGTCTGTTTTGTGCCTACTCAGGGACTTTGGAACTCTACAAAAATCCTTTAGTGCTACCTGTGTCATCTGGTCACCATCCTGGTGATAGAACAGCAGGAAAAGGGAACAGACCATCTGAGGTACATCAGTTGCACTGAGTTTAATCATCTGCCATAACCTCATCATAAACTTCCTGTAGTGCATTGATCAACCTCCATCCTAAATTAACGATGATACCCAGGCTCCTATTACAGAAGTTGTTCTATATTGAAAACTTCGAGACTTCTTTTCAGTTTAAAATTATTTCTGATGAATATTCAGCTGATATATGTGCCACCACACTCCTTCATTTTAAATGGGTCTTCCACTTCTCATTGTGCTTGCTCTCATGTATTCATAAGCAGCAGTCATACCCTTTCCAGTCTCCTGAACTGAAGACTGACATAAGACAGACTTCTAACACTTTCCATGGAACATGAATCACTCATTCCCTCATCTTGGCTTGGGAATGCAATTTGAGTCCATGGCAATTGGGAGGCCATTTTAACCAGGTGAGGTAACAGTGGTGCATTCTCACACTATGATGTGTTCCAGCTTTGTTCAACGACCTTGGCACAAAAACACTCTACCCCCAATGGTGACTAATTCTTTGGGTGCTGCACTGGTGAATGTCCTACCTTCCCAAAACAAGCCCTTAATATCTCCCTTTTAACCACTCTGTGCATCCACATTAAAGTTTTCCTGCCTGTCCCTACTTTCTCCCCTTAAAGGCCTTAGACACATAACAGTGACTGAGCTTGTGCAGAGCTCTAACTCAGTGCATATGTTGCAGTACCTGCTGTTGGTAAGATAGTAAACAATTTGCCTTTTTTTATATCTACTGCAAGTCTTCTTCCCTCTCATTTACCCTGAAGTCTTGACTATTCAAATTCAGCATAATTGGTTCCTACTTACTTTGATGAATTCTTCATGTTCATAAGTATTTGACACTTGCTAATCCATCATCTCATGTCACAGTTCCCATTTTTAAAGATTTTGCTCCCAGACATGAAATTTTGTGAACTGGTTCTTCTTCAATTTTTTTTTTTAATTTTTTTTTTTTTTAAATTAAGATTAACCAAATTATCTTGAAAGCTTTGATTTCCACATTTTACTTCCACTTTGACTGTAGGAATGTCTATTTTCATATATTCAATTCTGGTCATATTCTACCTTTGTCCTCAAATAGTCATCCCAAATTTTCATTAAAAAAATGAAATCTATTAATTCAGGATTGGCCTAACTGCTTCAGTTATTATCTCTGTCCCACCATCAGTTTTGCTTTTTCTTTGGGAAAACAGCAGGTTCCTTACACCTTCTTCCTTTCAGGCTTTCTCTGTCTTTACATTCTTAGTTGCTTTAGTATATCTATACTTGCTCTTTGAGATTCAATAGCCTTATTTACAGAATAACTTTAATTTACTCTTTCCTCTACTATAGAGTGAATCACTTATATTAGCAGGATAAAGAGTAAAATGCTTACCAAATGAAAAAAAGATCTTTTCTATGTTTTTTTGTGGTGTGAAAAGTTCATTAAAAATAAAAAAACCCAAATTATTATTAATTTTAGGGTAGGTTTATCCTATTTTGGCATTTTTGTAAGACAATACAACTGCTCCAGGCTGAAAGCCTCTGCATTTGGCTTTCATCATGGCATTCTCTGAAATGAATCCCTCTAAAATCAAGGATGACTGAATCCATGAATGAAAGTCAGGATGACTAATTACCAAGAAAACTGCTATTCAAAGAGATCACAACTCAACCCATAATTAACAAAACTTTAATTTACTTCTATCTATTAGAAAATAAGGCAGTATGGGTTTCCTTCTTACCAAGATCAACAGACAATCCAACACAAATTTTTGAGCACAGTGTATACATTGCAGGAAGTTTACTGATTAAACACATTTGTTAATTTTGAATTCTGACAGCTCCAAGAGTTATTTTACATATGCAAGCAGAAGATGTAACATTCTTCTATGATAACAGCAGTGCACAATGCAGGCAAAATATTTTAGGAGATTAATAATAACACAAGCTAAATATTTTTTGAGATTAAATTTCAATTTTCAACTTAATCTCTGCATTAATTCTTTTTGTGTAGCTGAGGTTTGTTGAGACAGACAATTGCTATTAACCATAATCTGAGTGAATAATTAGCTGGTCTCTGTCAGTCACATTTCAGCAACTCCAAATGATTCCCTACATTCACAATCTTACTTCCAGGCCAAAATTTATTAGTTTCAGGACCTGGAAACAGCCAGCTCCTGATTTTAAGAAATAATCACCTATCATTAGTGTCCTTGAACATACCAGCAGAGAAAATAGGTCTGGATGTAGAGCAAAGTATTTCCATAGCAAGCAGAAATAAAACAACAATAGAATTTAAAACTGCATAAAAGAGAGAACCTGCAGAGCTGATACCATTTTTCCAGGCTCAGTCAGGTTTGGAATGAAATGAAGGGATATTTAGTATAAAATCCTCATTTGACCACATTTGACCATTTTCCCACAGTGAATACTATTTAGGAATTAAATTAGGAAGCTCTCACATGATGCATAAATTAAAGACAGTCTTTAAAGTCTTAAACGTTCAAGTCTGTTGCATGTTTTATAAAACAAGGGCCTTGTATAATAAGTCTTAAGCTTTAGAACTACAAAAGAATTCTTTATAAATTAACTAGTTATCCCGCTTCTTGCATTAGTTCTGAAGCAAAGACATTTCTTGGATATTGCAATCACACTTTTCAAAGGTAAGGGAATGTCACTGAGTTTTTTTCTGAGCTTCATGTTGTGACTAAATGGTGATAAAATTCTTCCCAGAACTTCTGTAGAAAGCATTCCAGGCAACAGACCCACAGCTCATCTATGTTTAATAAAATTATTAAGTATGTTTTTGAAAATTTTTGTGTAATAAGGAAAAAGATCTGAAAATGGATCTGACATGACAATTGGCATTATTTATTTCATGCCAAATCAAAGGCTGAAGTAAGGCAAAAGTAGATAGGACCCAAATACCCCCTTCTGGCTTACATGTGGCACCTTGTAGGTTAAGCAAATCACTTACTCAAATGAGAAAAAAGGCATAGCTGGCTGACAGACTGCACTGAAAATGCACTGAATTCTACAGAAGCCAGATCATAACCTCATGCAATCTTAGACTTTTTTTTAGTAATTAAAAAAAAAAAAAATCCTTTTTATAAACAAATCTTCCACTCCAGATTATCTAGCTGAAAAAATTCCAAACTCATTTTTCTCAGCCGTCTCTCTCTCTCTGTGCACTGGACCAGATATTACCACTGTCATTCCACCAACACTATTGCTTGCACCAGACTCTAATTTCGTTTCTAATCCTGTAATGAAGCACCTGCAATCTTTCTCATCCAAAAAAATTCAGAAGCAGAATTCTAATCTGAATCTCATCTAGTGATGGGTGGCATTCCTCTTTTTTTTTTTTCTCTTGGAAACAACCATCCAAACTTTTTTAAGCCTTGTTTTCAAAGGCCACCATGTTTTTACACATAAGTCATAATTCATTCCATGTGTCTTTTGTTTAAGGAAACAGTAAAAAAGGCTCAAAGATTACAACCAAAGGTTACAACCAAGTCTTTCTGCAGCACATGAGTCATTAACTTCATGAACATTGCTAAAGAAAGTGTTGTTTTGAATGGTTCCTCCTCCTACAGCTGCTGCACTGGCTGGGCCGTGCCTGCAGCTTGGAGGGTGTCTGTAAACGCTTCCTGCAGGACTGGCACAACCCGCAGAGGAGGGCAGTGAGCATCATTGCTATCTTTTATTTATATATTACCTTTAAGCAGCTAAGAAAATGCTTGGATATCAGTTTAATAAGCTGGCTGAGGCTCTGCTGGCAGCATGGCACTCAGCCCTCAGCCTGCCCCAGCACAGGATAACCCTGCACATGGACCCGCAGCCCCACAACCTCCCCGCGCAGCCGCCGGCAGAGTCCCTCACCAGGCAGATGTTTGCTCACCTGTGGTGCTTGATGGGCTGGGTTCCTCTGTCAGGAGACAAGGCCTCTGGGAAAGACTGAGGGCCTGAAAAACTAGACTCCATAACTTTGTGCAGAATAGGCCCCGGATGCCTATCTGGTTTTGAATACTGTAGCAGAGAGAATGAAATTAATTAATACTCACAAGATAAAGTACATTGTTGATGCTATTCACTCTGAATTCATATCAGAGCGGGGTAAGAAGTTCTCTAGTGCATTTTAAAATCAAAATTAGGCATTGCAAGTAACATATTCATTCAGTATTGTTTACGCAGCAGAAAGGGCTAGTAACCATTATCCCCATTACGTTCTGCACATCAAAACACTCATATGAGCACTAGCAGCAAAATTACAGACTGATCTGCCCATAATGATGGGAACAATGATCCCTTTGACCAGAAGTCTGTTTTTGTGGCAGTCCATGCAGAGACAGATCACAAAACACATCTCAGAGGACAGTCAGCAAGTTCTTGGGTCCTTTGGTGATTTCAGTCAAACACTGCATTCATCATCAGCATGTACAACTATGAAAACCAAACTGAAACAGCACTTGTGTCATCAGATAAGTAAGAAAAATATTTGAATCCTATCCACAGAGCCAGTTATCTTTCTGAACCAGTCTGAAACTTTTGACCTGGGAGTATCTGTGCTAGTAAGAACAGTGGGAAGAACATAACTCTTCTTGTGGCAGGTGTAGGCATAGGGCAGTCTCCGGGCACAGAGTGAGGCACAAAGGTCTGCAAAGCAGACACTAGACATGAAGAAGAACAGATTTCTTCTTCTTGCTTTGTGATTCAACTGCGATTTCAAACAAAAAAAAAGTCCCTCAACCTGAATGAAGCCATAAAGTTGAAGTGCAGAAAAAGCTGCACTTGGGCTTGTAAGAAGATTCCTTGTTGTTAGTGGTCACTGGGCAGTATCTCTGAGATATGAGAGATTAACTCACATTTCCACTCAGGTATGAAAAATAAAGCACTTTTAAGAGTTTCTACTTTGCATTACAAGGACTTGCACTAAAACTAATAGATCTGTTTTCCTTTTGCTTTGTATTTTAGTACTAGACACCTAAGATATCCATGCTATCTTTAAAATAGATTGGTATCATGGGAGGGATTACACAATTACCTATTTTAGAAAGAAAATACAAATTAAAATATTGGAAAAAAATCACAGTGGTGAAAAATATCTTGTTATGGTACAACAGCATAAAAAATTCATGGAGAAGGTAGTAAGCATTCTTTCAAAAGACAGTTCTTCATAATTATTAGTTTTATCTAACAAAAGACCAGTAACTCCTTAAAACTGTTACAGACTATTATTTTCTGACTCTCACTTATTCTTATCTACATTTCTACAGACTTCAGCAAGATCAAAAAGGAAAGTCATGCAAGAATATTCTCTTTTAAATAAATAGGTTACATGTACTTTTAGTCCAGCCAGTCAGATTTCTTATGACCAATTTCTATAGACAAAATAACAGCTCTTCAGATTTTTCTCCACAGCCCTTGTCCCTCTTTCTGTTGAGTGAAAATACCCATGTTAAACAGGGTCAAAATCATTTCTTTCGTGCTTCTGAAGGCAAAGCTGTGAGTGGCAATATGCAAAATGGTGCTGCATGCATGAAGTAAACACAACTGAAATAATAAGAAGAAACATATTCCACTCCCATTTCTTTCAGCTACCATGATCTTAGATGTCACTTGTAAATGTTGCAGATAAAATATTCAGACAGAAATATGATTTTTAAGGTACTCGTGTCGCTGAAGGTTTTAAACTTTAATAGTTATCCTGCCAGCTGCAGAAATGAAACTGGCTTTGATTTCTGACCTGAATAAATCAATTTGAGCTATGTAAAGAATGGCTAGCTAGTGCCAAGAAGCTATTTCTGTCCTTTTTTTGAGTTAGTTCATGATACAAAATTGAAGGCCTGAATGGCCTACAAGACCACAAGTATGAAGTGGATCATGAAGAGCAGAGAGAAGCTGTGCCTTTTGCCACATCCGTGTTTCAGGTGGATGTGGGCTGGAGCCTTTCCTCACCACAGCTGAGGAACACCAGGACCCCGGGGGCTGCTCTGATGCTGATCAGCAAACTTTAGTGAAGGTCCAGCACCCAGCACTGCTCAGGCACAGCCTACAAAGGTTTTTTTTCCCCTTAACTGAACATTTTTCTCCTCTTCAGATATGCCTTTTAAAACACAATTCCTTTAACAGTCATAACATTCATTACAATGAAAACATGAATTACAGTTTAAATAGAGGTGTGAATATACAGGGAATTCTAACAATGTAATTGAACATATCTGGATGTACCACGTTATTCATACATTTTAATATATTTAAACACAGTTGGGTTTATTCTCCTTTAGCTTAATTCCAACTGCCACATCCCTTCTCTAAGATCACCTCTAGAGAGAAATACCTTCTCTACTTTTGTGAAGAGTTTACAGCAGTACCAGTTGGTGCCCCCAGATGTACAATATTGGGCATTCCCCAGCCATGTCCCAGCAGGGCTCATCCTGCTGCTCTCACAGCAAAATTCTCACCTGGGCTGAGCTCCCTGGAAGCCTCTGATTGTTGTGAGCTGCTGAATATTCTCCATGATAGAGAATAAGCTGTGAAACCCTTTCAAAGGCCTGTTCCAGTAGGTTGAAAGTATCACTGAAAGCTTATCTGTATTCAGGTTTTTTAAAGGTTTTATTGCCTTCTTGGTTAACTATCTGTTCTTGTTTGAGCAATTACTGAAAAACACTGAGGCATACGGCTAAATAAATTAAAGAATAATGATAGTTTTAAAAAAATATTTTGCAAATTTTCAATTTTTCACTGTTTCATGGAGAAAATAATCAATTATGTGCAATTACTCAACTCTCCAACAATAAAAATTCCACCCCCTGCTAGTTAATGCTAAGTGGATCTGTGAAGGCAGCCTGAGCCAGGAGACAAGAAATCAGCCTTAGTCACTGACCTGCTGCATTACTGTGAGCACATAACTCCTCTGCTCCACGCCTTGAATTCCCTGTTCTGAAATGTAGGGCCCAGGGATAACAAATGCCACTCAGATGCTACAGAGAAGCTTGACACTGTTGTCCTGGTGTTATACAAACCAAAACACCCATCCCCCCCCAGGCTTTACTTAGCTCTTCCCCCTCAGCAATTCCCTCAAAATAGTAAAAGGTCCACACATTCAGTGGCATTGGAAGAGAGGTGATGTGGGGATCCCATTTCAGAAAGAACTGAGAAGGCAGAGGGGTCAGCTTTAAATGGCATTCAGAGAGGTTGACTCAAGGAGGAAAAGAGGCAGTGATTTTTCTGGGGGGCTGAGCTTGCACAAAAGCTCATCAGGTGGTACCTTTAACATCCATAACTCTTATGCTCTGTATGCTGTGTTGCCAACACTGGCTCTAGGCAGAGGACAGCAAATTCAGGTTTGTTCTTTGTTCTATTCTAGCAGCTCTTCCTAAGTACTCAGGTGATACAGGAATGGGAAATTTGCTTTTGATCTTAGCTGATAAATCAAATGGTAATCGAGGTAAAACCACAAAGTCAACCTTTAAAAGATTTAAAGAATCTCTTGCTTGACATATATTAATTGCATTTCTATCAATTAACGACTGAAAGAGTTCTATCAATTAAAGACTAACTGAAAAGATTTTATTTTCTTCTATTATAACCAAAGGCAATAAGATGCAAAAGGAGCATTTTTTGTCCCTTGTTATGAGAATTTCAGAAACCTGGAACTAGTGGTTGCAAGCTACTAGAAACAAGTGTAGTGAAAACTGAAACCACACAGTACAGAATGAAAAGCATATTAACCATCTCAGAGGGAAAGTGATGGGAAATTAATAGATCCCCTTGGTACCATGGGAGAAGGTATTAAAAACCACGAGGATGAAAAAGGCCACTTTAAAAAGCCATGACAATTCTCAGAATCACTAAAGGAATGTCAAGGTTTCAGCTGACTCTTTTAAATTTTTCTTCCGTGACATATTTACCAAGTTGTGAGAATTTAAAAAGAAAGCCTTTACTGTATGTGGAAATAGCAGGTAGGAATCAGGAGCCACCCCACCTCCTCCTGCCACCTGCCTGGTGTGTGAGCGAGCCCCAAGCATTGCTCTTTCTAGATGGGGAGAATGAGAATTTCCTTCCTTTTGACTATGTGGAGACCTAACTGATTGCTGCAGCCCTTTAAATATGTCTTGAAAGGAGGATGATCTCTTTGGAAAGGGATGCATACTTATGAAACCCTAGGTTTTATGCATTAGGTGAAATTAGTCTGAATCTCCTGTGTACCTCAAAGATCCTGAATTAAAAGCTGGCACATCCATCTCTTCCTGGCTGAAGAATTATAGCAAGATTACCAGTGCATTAGTCTTTAAATCCAAGAGGTTAGGAACCCTAGCAAGAAACACTTAGCAAGAATTTAAGTGTGTTGCTGCCAGAATGTTTGGGAAAAGCAGTGGACTTGGAGGAGATTCAGGAAATCCTAGGAGCTGTGTTCAAACAGATAGTTATGAATCCTTCTTACAGTATTTTTCATCTAATTTGTACCTCCAAGAAAATAAATCGCTACCGAGGATAAGACTTTTTACAAATGAGCACAATTACCAGTGATGAGCAGCAGGACTTCAGAGAGAACACAGCTGTCCTGACAAAATCCAACTCTTTATTTCACTTCTCAGAATCACAATGGAGCAGAGGCAGGGAGTGGAGGACATTTAATAGTTTGAGTGTGGGAGGAAAAATTACTTCGCTGAGATTGGTCAAGCTCTTTATAGCCACAAACCACTCAAAACCCCCTCTGCTATACCCTGGGCCTTGGGAAATAAGTTAAACCTCCTTCTAAAGCATCAATTTGAAAAGATAGATGGACCCTTTACTAAATATAGCAACCTCTCAGTCAAAAGGTGATGGTGCTTTCAGAATAGTCACCAGGAATAAGGAACCTTATGCAACTTTTCTCAGGTCTCCACAAAAGCATTCTCCTTTGTGGAAGAAGAAAGAGCTGTGTGAAAAGCCTGAAAGCATCACCAGGTCTATTCAAAAGAGACAAGGGAAAAATCTGAGAGAATCTCCTAGGGAAAGACAGAAAGGTGATATAAATGGGAAAACTCTATTGCTTGTAGGGGGAGCACGTGGAGTGGGAAAAGAAACAACTTCCAGGACTATCTAAACCAAAATGCCAGACTGGAGGAGTGGTCTCCAGAAAATAACTGCCCTCATTTTTTAGGTTTACTTATAAGCTCCTGGAAATGAAGAGAACTGAGATTTCTCCCCAGGCCATGCAGTGGCAGCTGCAGATGGGAATGGCAGAGGGATCACATCCAGGCTGCCTGATCCCCTTTCCACCCAGCAGATATGCCCCAGGCAGATATCTTGTCTCTGAGGGGGAGTCACTCAGCCATTCCTACAAAATACCTTTCCAAAGTCCCTTTTCTGCTGCCTTGCCAAACCCCTGCCCTTTTTCCCCCCTCCAATCTGGCAAGTTTTGTAAATATTTCATGAGCTGCCTGCATGCATTCCTGCACTAAAATCTTCCTAACAATAGAAACTGTTATTACACTGTTACACTACATCCTGCACAAGGTCATTCTGTTTTTCCTCCTTCCTATCTTCCCAAAGGGAGAATGCATTAATGGCAAGGAGAAAACAGTTCCCTGCAAACAGCCACGAGAACAAGAAAATGGTGTTAATTACCAGCACTCATAATGTCAGGCTGAACAGCATTAAAAACTGAAAAGTAAATTTGGATTAAATATAATGATGGTGTTCAAACTCTATGTCCAGAACCTGTGAACTGCTATTTCAGCCATTATAGCTATGGTTATGGCAAAAGAAAATGACAAAGAATAGCACTGAATTACAGTGAGAAAAGGGCAAAGAGCATATTCTTAATGTTAAGCAAGGCTTATTTCATAGGATAGAACAAAAGGATGATGAATTTTACCTTTTGTTGCTATCATTACAACCAACAAAACTCCCTACAGCTTTTCTTTTAGGGGCTAGAAATTATATAAGGCTGAATGAACTGAAAGAGAGAGGAAAAAATTGCACAAGGTTCCCCAAACTGTGATTATGTCAATTTAGTGGAGCTATCTTCCTTCTTGAAAGAGCACATTTTTCCTGAATTACAAAACATATCATGGGCATATACAGGAGCACCACAATGGTGCTCCTACAAAACAGAGCTTTTAGTAAACACAGGCAATGCTCTGACAGCCTCTGTGCCTTAGCAGGGAGGTTCTGCTGCCTCCAAATTGGTTAAATGGGTTTTACATTTATCTCTACATTAATTGGATGTAAACTAGGAGTTGAGAAATCTTTGGTTAAGTGGGCATGAGTGCTCGCTCCCTTTTGCTAAACTCCCACTATTTTGATGGAATCTGGCAAATAAGGTAGTTGTTCCTTTAAGCAACACTAAGATACTTTTTTTTTTTAAAGGAGTTAATAATTTAGAAAGGTTTTAATACATCTTTTACATTCTCCTATTATATTGCTGCCAGGATCCTTCTTCCAAAGGCTTTGTTCCAAGTAAGACTTCACTGACTGTGTGTGACCAGGGGAAAGAGAATGACATATACTGCAAAATACCTTCCTAAAAAATACTAGGGCTAAATAAATTGGTTGTCTTCAAGTTCCTTATTTCAAACATGCTTTACATATTTCATGATTGTGAGATTGTAATGACTTGCACATAATCATATTCAGAAAATGATTAAATACATTTTGAATTTAGTTTGAACAGACTAATTTCTTTCTGTAAAATAAAGTACCTTTAAATAAAGACCCAGAAAAATGAGACCATCTGCACGGTCTTCCCTTGGGCATTTGTTTACATGCATAAATTTAGTTCTAGATTTTGAATTTACTCTGAATTAACTGTGACAAATCTCTATGTTTTTTCATGCAGGTTCATAAATTATTGGAAGGCATGACATCATTCAAGTTCAAGGACCCCCACTACACATACAGACATGTATGACCTCAGGTATTGCTGGAAACTATAACAGTAATTTCCACTGTTGAATCAGAGCTGGGGGGGCTCAGCAAAGTCTGCTACATGAACAAAATGTACCAAGATCCATTGAAATAACTTTAGAAAAAAAAAATCCCTGCTTTCCATTAAGAGTCCTGCTAGAAAACATTTTATGAAAGAGGTGAGAATTGCGGTTCCCATTGCTCAGATGTTAATAGCAGCATGACGATGTGCTGCCATCAGCAGCAGGAACTCAGCCAGGCTATTAAGTGCTGTAGCTGGCAGGATTACTTACATTTTGCAGCTGGACTTGGCTTTGTGCCATACACTCCGACTTTGCCATCATGCTGGAAGCATTTAGGCTGTAGGTTTTCCTATTCTGCGTTTCCTTCAGCTGTTCGTGGATTTGCTTTGTTTGTTTCCTGCAGAGAGAAATAAAATTCATGTAAGAAGGAGCTCGCTTGATCTTCTGCTATAAACATGGTACTTTCATAGCTATAGCTCCCTTTGTTCAAAACTTCACCACATCAGATGAGCCAGCTGAGCTAATTCACTGATGTCTGATATTCCAATGCAGCGGTTGTTTCCTGGCAGTGCTTGACAAAGGGGAAAAAAACCCCCCTCTCTTCTGTTTTAAAACACCTTCTATTCTCAGATTACTATAATAGTGTGCTCGTTGTGCTAGTGCAGTTTTGTAAGATCATCTATTGCACATTTAACAATAGCTTGCAAGTCAGACTGAATAACAAAAAAGCATTTTACTCTGATTTGGAAAAAAGGTTTTGGCAAATAAAACAGGCATCAGTCCCTGCTGGCTATAAAAATTGATGAAGAATCAGAGATTCCTGCTGGCTGATTAGACTTGACCTATAACACATCTTCTACAGAGCAGCTTCTGCTTATATGCTTCAACCTGGAAAAAACATCAGTATGGCCTCCGAGGCCGTGTTTTTGACCTGCTATACTATAATCCACCCTGTCAGAGCTAGGAATACCACTAGATGAATCCCTTGCATTATTCAGGAGATAACTACACCGTTAACAAAGACTTTCTGTTTCTGCCACACTATATTGAGTGGGAGTGACAAACAGTTTTTAACTTCTGTAAAGGATAGAGGATATGAGACAGCAAACTTTAAATATTACTTTTATCTCCTGCAAATAGTTATCTCAGCTGAGCAAAAACTGTTAGCAAAAAACATTTAAGGACTTTTATCAGTTTCCTTTTTTTTTTTTTTAATAAACTACATTGTTTGGGACTATCAGTTTTAAACAATTACGAGCAAAAGCTTCATAATACAATTTTAATTCTTTCCTTCCTTCCCTGCTTCCTTTCTCTCCCCAAGAGATGCATCTCCAGCAGTGAACCTACAATGGCCTTGGAAACAACCCAGTAAGGCAAACACTCACCACCACCAGCATTTCATTATGCCACCAGCAGGTTTTGGACAGCAACTGGTGCTGAGCCAAATTTCCAAAGGAAGTGATTTTTGGCACGTATTGATAAGAGATAAAGAAAATATGGCCTTTCTAAACTGAAATTGAAATTTTAGCAAAGTAGCTCTAGCAGCATTTTGAAACATTTCTAGTGATTTGCTTGTGGAAAGCCTTATGACATCATTAAGTTTGACAGGATCTTGAGCCAGGCAGTGAATTTGACACTGAATGAAGTATAAAATTAATTTTAATTTCTAATTCACAGTGGAATCTGTGTCTACTGCTGGAAAGTATAAGAAAGCAGAGGAAAATTACTTACTTATGTGTTCAGTGGAGGGGCCTGTGACAGAGGACAAGTTCCCTCAATATGAAAGTTAGTGGTGAGAAGTATCACAGTTCAGATATTCAATTTTAATAACATAGTTTTTAATAGTTTTTGAGCCCCTGAGTTTTGATTCAGTATGACACAATGTAAGGATTTGCTTAAATTCAGAAAATTGTAAGTACCTGCTTAGAAGTATTTGTTACAGCTCATTTCCTGAGTACAGGTCATAAGCCATAACAAATCCAGGACTTTAAGCACCTCTTAGGCTTTCCACTTGCATCCTATTTTGAAGCAAATGGAAAAAATGAATTTATATTGTAAGCATGTTAAAGAATGAATTTATATTGTAAGCATGTTACAAATATGACTGGCATGTTTTGAGTATTTCTAGGAGCTCATAATTAGTAAAATTTACGAACAGAGTTAGATGAGGAAATAATTTCTCAAGCACAAGAAACCTTCAAAATTTTATTTAGCCAAAACTTGTAGAGTTAATATTGGAAAAATCTGAATAGATATATAATCTGAAGGAACAGAGTGTCAAATTAAATTAGTCAGTTGAGTCTGAAACATCTCTTTTAAAGATGTCTTTAATATCCACTAATTCTTGAATCCAATGAAACTGAACAATTTAATCTGTAAAATGTCTAAATGAGCTCTTCAGCTTCTCATAAAATTCCAGGGGAGATTCACAAAAGAAATTTTAGTGTTTTTACGAACAACTATTTTCTGACCAGCTAAATTACATAAACTGAGGAAATTAGCTCATCTATTCCTGTGTCCTCCTGGAAAACCAGTCTCTTCCATGTTAGTCTCCACAATGGTTATGGAATATTCAGGAATTTTTTGCACGACTTCATCTAAGTTACGAACAATGACAGTGAAACATGATCACAGCATCAGACTTTGGGAACCTGTCCTATACATACAAAATGACAATTTAATCAGGAAAACAACAAACCAATTTTTGGATTTTTTTAAAAAAAATAAATAGAGTTATTTCTATATTTATAAACATGTGCAAGCAAACTGCAAAAATTCAGCTTCACTACTGCAGTCTTTAACATTACAATTGAAATTCCTGAAGGTAATTTGCTGAGAAAAACAATCTAATCATTAATTTCCTTTTATGTTCATGCAACCTAACATTAATATCAGGTTTATGCATATTCATTTTGCCAAACTATAGGATGCACAGCTATAAAACTAGAAACCATTAATAATTCAAAGTTACTTGCTGATTAATAAATTTATTTTATAATTTTTGTTTTCAAAACAAATGGGTCTTATGTGTTCTACTTTAGAGTTATTTGGCAATGAAGGCTTCTTACTTCAGCAAGAAATAAAGTCACTAGTCATTTGTAAAAGTCTAAGCTGTAAAGGGCAGCCCATTACTGTACTTCAGAAGCTGTGGCTTCATCTGTTGCTAACACTTCCAGCACTTTCTTGATTAACTTAAAAGGAATAATTGGAAGGGCATAGAATTTAATTATAGTCCTAAATTTTCTCAGATTGAATCTATTTTAAAAAAGGACTTTTAATTCAATGGCATATAGGGAAGTGTCTATTTCTAGCAGCTGGTATTATGGAATTGTCAGACTAAGTAAGTGAGGGTCAGGATCTTCATGGGAACTTTTCTCTTTATGGATGCACTATTCAGAGTTTCTATATCTGTTAGCAATATTCTAAATTTTTTGTACGTCAAATGAAACCCCAAGATAACCCCCATGCAGGAGGAATGCTTTGATAATTCTTAAGCACAGTCAGGGTACATATCCCTTAAAAAGAAGCTCCCAAAACTCTGCTGACTAAAAGCTAACATATGATAAGTGTTGAGGCACTTCAAATTTGTTGGGTTTTACACCCTTAAGACACTGGCCAATGTTACATTTACAATTTTACCTGGCCTGCATGAGACCCAATCTAGAGACTTTTATTTCATTTTTGGGCAGCACCAGGTGGAGCCACACCCAGGGTATTGGGGACTGATTTTTCTCCTTCCATCGACCTGTACATTGTCTGAGGCCTCCTGACTGAACCAGAGGGGCTCATTTTCTCACAACTCCCTAAACTTCAGCTCCTAGAGCCTGGCACCAGCCCACTTCAACTCTTCTCAGTAACTCTCATATTTATGATGCAGACAGAGTCCCAAACCCAACACCTCCACTTGCTCCTGAGTCATGATGCACTATTGTCCTGGAAGTTCATTTTTCAAGTGTTATTTCCACTCATTATTTACAGACTTAGCTCTCCTCAACACCTCCTCAAAGGCAGGATGTTTTTCAGGCTGTTCCAGCCCAGCTCTCACCACTCCCTACAGCAGGGCAAGGGCAAGAGGGGCGCTGTGAATAATAGAGGGGCTTTTTATTCACAGTGTGCTCAGTCGTTGACTGCATGTTCTTCCTACTGACTAATCCTGCCTTTTCTGAAACCCTCTTCATCAGCAAAACCCTCAAGCCTTTGCAGGAAGATTCGCTCTCACTCTTTCTTCTAAGATCTGCAGATCTAAAATGCATAATGACATTTCCAATGGCAGCGCCAAAGTGGCTGTCTCTGCTCACAATTTACACTACAGTCAAGGAGTTTGCAGGGAGGAACTTCCCTGCCAACCTGTCCTTCCCAGGTAGCATCACTGTCACACTGGATGTCCAGAGAAAAATTAAACTAAATCCCTCAAGACATTAGAATAATTTAGAAAAAACGTGAACCAACTCAAATCTTCACTCACAACCTATCCCTGAAGTTTGAGGGGAAGAAAAAAGGGTAAAAAAGACCTGGAGAACTTTTATTTTTTTTTCCAGATAGAAATGACAATTTAATTTTTTTTAAAATAAAACCCAATCCTCATTAGATTTCCTAGACATTAAAATAAATTCTAGAAAAGGGAATTCAGATAAACATCCAACCTTTTAAATAGTGCCAACATTCACATTTTTGATGCTCAGCCACCCTAACTAGCCTCATGCAGGTACTTTTTTATATTGATTTGTGTTCTCTTATTAACTCCAGCTGGAACAGGAATGAAGGATGACCACCATACAAAACATATTTATTGATACAGAGGTACTGACAAGCATGCCATGTAACTGCTATGAGGTTTTTGCAACTCAGATTACACACATAACAATAAATATTATAAAATAATATTCAGTTGGGAAAATAAAAGGATAAAGTGGACAGTATTTAACTTGTAAATAGTTTAGTCTAGATGATTTCACTATACTTGGATAGGTCAAAACGTTTCTGTGTTACAGACAGTTACTCAAATGCATCTTCATCAACAGGCTGCTGTATTAGCTACAGGTTACAAATCTGCAGAGGACTTGTTTCTGCATTTCTAACTTTACTTTTGTTCTCAGAGTACAGCAATGGACATTCAGAGATGTGAAATGAAATGCAAAAAGGAGATGGTATGTTTAAACTGTCATTTTCAGAAGAGCAAAGTGATTACTGCACTGATAGTAAAAGACAAAATTATTACTGTCAAAAAAAAAAAAAAACCAAACAAAAAACAAAAAAACAAAAAACAAAAGAAAAAGAACTGGATATGACACAATCTATTCTTTCCTGATACCAGAAAATAGAAAGAAGAACACATATTGCTCCTGTTTACATTTTGGGGAGGACTTAGTGCAGCCACGGGGAACTGCTGAAGCCAGACCAGAGATAACAGCAATTTCAAAAGGAGGGGACAAGCTGAAGAACTCTAAGGCTGTAAAAAGGACAGCAGCTAAACCCTGAAGAGAGCAGAGGAAGGCTCTTACTTTGTTTTGAAGTAGAAAGCTGCACAAAGCATGCCCACCACGACGATGCCGAAGACGATGCAGGCAATGGACAGCACCTGGCGCTGGTACACCTCCTCGCTCTCTGTGGACAGCAAAGGCACAGTCAGGAAAGCACAGGGAACAGCACCTGAAAATGGGCATTTCAGCACCTCAGGGGTTAACTAATGATGGACAGACATGAAGGACTTGGAGGTCTGGGCCAATTCCTCCACAGAATGGATGCTGCTCTGAACCTCTCCTCTAGATCAGGTTCATGCAGTTGTTAAACTTCCTCAGGAAGTTTTAGGAAACGGTCCCAATACACTCTGAGAAATACATAATAATGACAACCAGGACAGTTTAATCTTTCCTCTGCTCTATATGCTGCTTTTCAGTTTTTCTTAACAAAGATTTTACCATCCATAGGATAAAGAGCCCTACAACCACAGAGGTTTTCTGGCTTAAGGAGAGAACCATCAGGGCTCTTGTAATGCCCCACAAGAGTCAGAGTTCCTCTTTAGCTAGCCCAAAAATGGGAAGTTATTTTTTTATTTGAGTGGTGATTACAATGCCTTAGTCCCATGTCCTGAAGCTTATGCAAAACATGCCAGAGTAAAAAATTACCTCAATGAACTTGCATGGAACGCAATGTCTATTTTGCTATGAATCACCAGATACTGCTTTGATAAGTGTTTTTTAAAAAAAACCCCAAATTTTCTTTATAAATCTCATAATATTCTAAATAACTTTAAAACAGAAACAGAATGAAAATAAAAAAGAGAAAAAAGCAAAGGAAATAAGTGAAAACACTCATTCATGACAGCAGACAGGAGCTGATAAGCAACTGGAGATTCACACATTTAATTCAACAACTCCTTAAGTGTTATATTTTATGTTTATTCTTTCAACCACTTTTCTAGTTCTAAGTGCTAACGTGCCAAACAGACTGCTATTTTTTGAGATCAGTTTCTCTAAACATACAAACCAGTATTTTCATCCACATATTCCAGGTGGAAAGCCAACATGTAGGATTATCAAAGCACAGTAGAAGCACTGTATGCTGATAAACCTACATTTCCCTCCTAGGCTGGAGCTCCTCAGTGCACACACCCCCATCGACGTGAACACCAGGCACACATGTCAAGTAGGTGGCAGTAGCTCCAAGTCTGTAACTCTCAGGTTCATAACAAATATACGAAAACACCAAGGTGAATCTAGGCAAATTACTAAAGGCAATGTACAGTATCCTAATCAGTACTAATTATTAATTTTTCAAGAGTGAATATCACAGTGCTGTTACTAAACATTTGGAATCTTAAACACAAGCATTTGTCTCTTGTAAGTCCCTGTTCTTTTTTGCAAGCCATTAAAAACAAAATTACAGTATCAAATCTTGATTTTTTAATTACTTGTCTACTTGCTCACTCAAGCACCACAGTGACACAGAAGCCATTCTTAAGACACAAAATGTCCTCAGCTTCTGCTGACATTTCCCCATAATTTAAATTTAAAATTCTAAAAGTTGTACTTCTAAAACACTATCTTAAAAATAAAAAAAAGCAAATAGAATTTTCCCCTGTCTGGAATATAATCAGAGAAACTCAAATTCAAGAGGAAATCCTGTTTGCATTGCATTAAAACTGATTCCAGTACAGCTTTAGGCCTATTCCTCACTGGGAGGTACGAAATTTGGATCTAGACAGTAAATCCTTACTGGCACTGCACTAAATGTTTGGGGTTTATTGCCTTTTGTTTTATTTATTTGTTTGCTGTTAAAAGCACTTGTGCAAACACAATTTGCACACCCGCAAGGTGGGTACAGTTTGTACCCACCTTCCATTTCCACAGTTATACACGAATCTAACAAATTTGAATTCTTACGTTGACATAATCACACTGAAACTCATTCAAAAACTCTTCATTTCAGCAATTGTTAACCTGTTCTGCCTGAATACCGGAGTCAGAACCTACTGCCTAAGCCACAACCAAACCATATGTAGTTATGAACTGCTGTTTCACTCAAACATTCCATATAAATAACAATTAAAAATCTGTTTATGAAAATAAACTAATTTAATTTAGTGCAAATAGGCTTAATTTTGATTTTCTTTCAATAGAAGTCCTCATTAGATACTTTATTTTTTCTCTTGCTATTTCTTTTGGAGAAATTGTGAGTTTAGTGCAGCTATGCTCTTTTGTCAGTCCTGAATAGTGATCACTGCCTTGTTAAAGATGCTTTAGAATAAGCCTTACCAAGATAAAAGCAATTCAGAGACCAGACAATATTATCTTGCTGAAACAATTATTTGAAGATTTAAGTCTTTTGCGAAGTCAGATTAATCCCTGTCACCAGCCTTCAACACATACTGATCAATATTTTCTTTTTTGTTTACTTTGTACAGTGCATATTTAAAGAAGTACTTATTGATTACCTGTAGTCCATTTCTCTAGACATCATTGTTCATTTTTTACATCCTTTAAATATTTGATCTATGTACTGGATTCCACCATTTTTTGTCTCCAACATCTTTAAATATGATCAGTTTGGCATTTTTCCATTCTCTAATCTTCCACATTGGTTTTATTTAAAATTCACCCTCTTGCTAACAGCAATGTAATCTGTCTTTCTCTGCAAACTTCGAACCTCATGGTTGCCTGGGTCTCACCTCATTATTGTGCTAAGCACAGGCAGCACAGCTGAGATCCTCTCCAGACAAGGAGCATCAAAACCCGCCTGGATCTGGATCTGGCTGTAGCCAAGCACAGCAAAGCACTTGGGCTCTCAGATAACAGAAACCTCTACAAATTCAAGTGCAGAAAAGAAATGAACTGCAAATTCCTTCTCCTTTGCTCAAGGATTTGCATCAGCTGGTGCATACACCTATTTACATACTGAAACTAACTTCCCAAGGTAAACTAAAGTGTGACTGAAATGATAAGTCTCTCTTTATTCACATATATTCATATATTCCTTGTGAAGTACATAATCTCAATTACAGTCTGTTGAAATAAATACTCTCGGGAGAGGATTCCTCATTTAATGAGCAGCCAAGAAAATATTTCTGCTAAAAACCAAAATATAAACTGCCACGGATATTCCTGGATAATCCTCTTGAGGATTAAGACTACAGAATGTGAATTTCACCAAGCATCCAAATTACAAAAAATACACAACCTCTGCTGAGAGAAACAGAACACACAGTGCTGAAAAGTAGCGTAGTAAACTGTTTAGATGCAGACTGTTTTTTTAATAAAAATTATGGAAAGAAAGGTCCTCTCAGAACATAAAGACAAGACAAACTCACACAGAACATGGTGCCTGTTGCAAGGCTGAGTTCCCAAAGAAAAGTCCCCATTCACTGTGTGCCCTGTTACATGTGGAGCCCATTCTCAATTATGCTACTGATTGTTTCTTGTTTTCCAACCTGCTACACAATTTTCTAAGCTTATCTCACTCGTTTGCTGCTATTATAAAACACAAAATTACTACCAGAGACCCACTGCTCACAGCACAGTTAAATTTCATGTTCATTATGAAAAAAAGTACACTTTATATTCCAGGTACTGGGGGTTTGGGTTTTTTAGTTCTCTTGCTCTTTAAAATTTACTTTTACAGGCTGTACTCTGTTTGCTTCATGGATGTGGAAAGACCCACTGAAGCATATACATACATCTTTAGAGGATTAAAAAGTGTAGGGTAGACACATTTTTCTCATGACTGTTATTTCGAAAGGATATGGTAGTTTTTTTACTGTACATAAGCTGAAACTGGCTGCTTCTTTGTGATTTATCATAAAAGGAAGAATGCTGGTACAATATGGTCCTTGAGTATGATTCTAACCACATCACTGAGGGGAAAAAAAATAGTTATTTAAAACAGATTATGTTAGGCTTTGTCAGCACCTAAATCCACAATATCATTACCAGCCATAATCATGGGATCCTCTGGTTCTATGGTGCATTTTGAGTTGAAATATCTTTGAAAGGGATTTCAAATATGAACAGCATTGTGCATGTGGCCCATACAGAACGATAATAAAACAAAAATAGTAACTTTCCCCCTTGTGCTTATTTCAATGGCTTTTGAATAAAATCTCAACATGGTCACAAGCATCACAGAGAATAATTACTGACTATTCAAACCAAGCCAACTGAGAAATGATGACATTTACCATACAAATGCATTACTTAACCTTTGCTCTATGAAGAAAAACCCCCCATGAA
Organism: Argya squamiceps; assembly: GCA_037834095.1. NCBI lineage: Eukaryota > Metazoa > Chordata > Aves > Passeriformes > Leiothrichidae > Argya > Argya squamiceps. The sequence continues at coordinate 9,573,117 of JBBMKD010000217.1, forward strand.
AACGAATAAATGCTGAAATTCTTACTCCCCGCCCAAAAATCACAAACCCTAACAGCACCCAGCATCCCCTTACCTTCCTCACTCCCTTCTCCTAAAAAGACCCACTCTGCATTACTACAAGTAACAACACGCTATAAATTAATATGGGAAACCCTTTATCTTGTCATTGGTACACATGAAACCCAATGGCTTTCCATGTACACAGAGCCAGCTTTTCCTCAATAGATTACAAGGCAGCATGCAGGCAAGGCTTTGGGGTTTTTTGTCCCCATGCAAAAACTGAGCCATGCAGAGGCAGTGAGTTGGGCACTCTGGTCTTTGCTGTGACCTCACTGCCATGCTTTTTGCATTTCCCTTCCTGCCCTGCCCATCCTTTCCTGCCACACCTCAATTCCACATCGTATCGGAATATCCAGCAGAGCCAGAAACTCACTTCTGAAGTGAACCTCAAAAGTATCATTTGGCACTTAAACTCTCTTTGGTGTCCAGCAGCCTCAAAGTCCCACAGGCAATAATGGAGGAGGACTACATGGAGGAGGATACACCCACAGTATCAAGATTTTAAATAAAATACGGATTCTCACAAGTTAAAAGAGAGTAGTTAAAGCTTGTTTCTCAATATACTTAGATTTATGTGTGAGAAGTACTGAACTATATACAGCATTCTAAATTTAATACATGAAGAGAATAAAAAAAGCCTGCATATTCCACAAAATCTGAGATTGCCTCAGCATCAGACATTCCAGTCTCCCAAGAGTTTTCTCTGTTCTTGCACTTGCAAAAACCTGCTGTACAGATTCTCTGCCATATGCTGTGGCTTGTGCTAAGGCAGAGCGGAACGGCTGAGATGCTACAAGGCACAGTTCACAAATTTCTCCATTGACCTTGGGCAGGTCAAGACCCTTGTTCTTTCTGTAACCACAAGGATACTACCTCTTCCATTGCAGAGATTAACATGACAAAATGTAATATAAATATATTAACCTCTGAAGGAATTAAGTCTCTGCAAATGCATGAAATAGATAAACCCACCCCAGACAATTCTATTCCAACATCTTTAAGAGCATATGGATTACTTCACATAAAATACCATGTTTTTTTCTAAGTCTCAGCTACTTTTAAAAGACAGAGTTTTCTTTCTTAAGACTTTCATCTGTCTGGGTAGAATTTCCCTTTTAAAAGGGATTCAAGACACTTAGGTCCCCAAACCAGAAGCAGAAGTTTTTATCTGCTATCGTTTACAGAGAGGACAGAGTCAAGGTTAATTGCATAGATTCCCATCTCAGACTGAAAACAAAGCAAACTGACTTCTGCTGGCAAAAGTTCATAAAACATTTCATAGTTTTCACAGTGATTCTCTCTTGGGAAGAACTGTTCGATAATTCTGATTGTAACAAAGATGAACAAAATCATTTTCTTCGACTAGTGGAATGTCCACAGCACAAGGATCTTATTGAAAGCAAAGTGAAATAGATGCAGCCCATTATATATTACAATTGCATGATATTTACATTGTTTGACTATTGGCATTTAATACTGGGGAGATAATTTCCTGCATACACAGAAGACAGAAAAGGAAAAAGGAAGATTGTTCAACATGTCTGACTGGCCTATTTTGAGTACTCGATTCTATAGCATTAATGCTACATTGGCACTGGTTCTGCGTGAGATTAAAAATGAAACAATGAATTAGGTGTAATGTTACAGACTCATCATGAAAAGGGATGCAAAGGTACGTGCTGTAACTGTGAGGCTGAGCTCTCAATTTTAGCTTGGTGAGTGAAAGGTGAAATCTCAATCAAAACGTAATGAAAAAAATATCCTCAAATAAAATGAGCCAAATGCTGAAGAGCTACCTGAAAAACAAAAAAAAGTATAACCTTACACAGGTCTTGTGTTGTCTACAGCAGGAGTGAAGGTGCCAATATTCTTAGTAAGTACTACTGGTTACAAAGTGAAAATTTGATTAGCATTTTTAAACAGCAAGATCTTAATTCTGAAGGTAAATTAATTTCTACTTGGGTATCCAAAGAAACTATCTTTTCTGTTTATCTGCAGGTAACTTGGGATTTGTGCAAGCTACATCCAGAACTCAAATCTAACAAACTCCCAAAGCCGTATCTAAGTACATTCACGTAACATAATCATTAAATTTTAGGCTTCAAACAGCCCCATAGGAAGCTAAGGGATGAGAGTTGGCTTTTTCCTTTAAACAAAATTCTTCTTACAAGTTCTTTTGTATTGACAATTTACAGGTAAGACAAACCAATCCATATAGGAACCTTATCTATTTTCATTTTGTTCCCAAGATGGATAAGGTCACTCACTTACAAAATTCACTACCTAAATCTCATCAGTTCTCTGTGTGTGAGCGCTGATTTTCCTTGCTGAACGATTCAGTTTTAGAATTTATTACAGCAACTCTAAGTTTCTCCAAGACTTTCTACTGTTGCAAAAATACACCCAGTATGCCAACCTGCAATGCATTTATATTATAATACTAATCAGAATTAAAATTACATATGAACCTTTCTTTTTATCTTATAATTTTTTGATACAACTTGAATATACATTTTTAAACTTGAGTTTTCTAAGTATAAGAGAAAGATAAATATGAAGGCCATTCTTCCTCCCTCCCCAAACTTAATTTTCAGTTTGAATATAAGGGAAAAAAATTACCTGGGTAATAGAAGCTGACAGCTAAAAATCTATGGTGATATTTTAGACAATGAGCACACTGAAAAAAACTCATGATAAAAAGGTAAAGCTGTCTAAGACTGTGATCCTCTAGCAGAAATCTTCCTGCCTGATGGCTGCCTGCACTTTTGCTGATTTGTGAAAGGGATAAGCAGCTAAGAAACAGCCCCCTAAGGAGCAGGAGTCCCACAGGAGAGAAACTTGATAGCTGGTCGAGAGAAAAAAAACACTAAAAAATCTGAAACATTTCATTTCTGTTTTATATTAGGCCACTGTTGAGGACACTTCTACAAAAGTATATCAGAGCACTGAAGAAATAGTATCATAGTAATAGGATGTGAAATTATGGGCCAAACAGCTAGACCTAAACAAGATGAACTCTTGCCCTAATCACAAGTGAAAGCTTGCAGATTTGAGATACAAAGCTAAATATCTGTGCAAGATCCTCCCGGGCAATAAGGACTGCACATGGCCCTGGATGCTGTGGTACTCCAGCAACTGAGTTGTAGCAGAGAAAAGCAATGAGCAGCTCTTGGCAGAAAAAACTGAGAAGCAGCAGGCATTCGCAAAGAAACTCTTTCCCTTTCCCTCAAAACACCACATCATGTATGAAATGGAGGGAGCTGGCACCTCAAAGAGCATCTTATAACAGCCTGATGTTGCAGTTGTTGCTAAGTAATGCACAACACTACTGAACTTTCAGTTAAACCCACTTGTGTGCCAGGTACCTCCGACTTAATATCTGAAACTTCATCCACTTGACCTACCATCAAGTCTTACTCTTTATGTCACTTTTGCTGACTGAAAATCACAGCTCTAAGCATCTCCAATTTCTACTACATGTCTGAGGGATATAAAAAGCTTCAAAGCATAAATAACAAAAGCTGAAAGATTGAAAAATATTACAACCGTATGGTGATTTGTTTTTTAACTAAATAACGTTTTTTTCCAGAAGGATTTTGTTTTGGTGAAGTTTTTTTTCCCAGTGCTTAGGTTTCCACACACTTTCTTGCAGGATATCAATTATTTGCCAGGTGCTAGAGACCTTTCAAACCATAAATTTCCCTCAGAGAGTATTATTCATGGAATTGGTAAGGCTGGAAGGGATCACTGGTGGGGTCACCTGGTCCAACCTCCCTACTGAAGCGGAATCATCGTGGCACAGGATTGCCTCCTCTCTGCTCACTCTCTGACAGAATGTGTGAGCTCCACAGTTCTGTATGAGAGCCTGAAGTGTGTGTGTGTGGGGGAAATGGAGTAGTATCCTGCTCCAGAATGATGACTCACCCCTTTATCTTAAGTTTTGGCTGCTTTTTGGCACTTCCCTACATCTTCTCTGATTCTGTTACCTTCCCTTCTTGTCCTTATTTTTTATTCTAAATCTCATAACCACACACAGTTCTGCACTTTTAAAATGTCTTCGCTATCATATATTTCTCCCACCATCAGTATGAAAAATCTTTCCAAATGAAACTTTTATTCTTCTTGCACTATGACCTTCTGCTTCTGCAAAATCCACGCTGAGCTGAGCTTTCCAGCTCTCCTGAGGCCCTTGTTCAGCCATACATTGTGCTGGCAACTGGAGGAACCAGAGGGAAGGATATTTAGATAGAAACTTCCTGCATGAGCTACTGTAGAGTTTATTAAGGTTCTTTTAGGATGTATACATATATATGGGGATAAATCCAAAGACCATTAAGTGCAATAGGCTTTGGATAAGTGATATAATCATTTTATATATAACTCCATAAAGGTAGTTCCTGAGAAGTTTATTACATAAAATTATTATGGCTTTATAAAGCAATAGCTTTAATTCTGCTTTAGTAATTCCTTAGCTGATGAGGGTTGTTATTCCTAAGATCCTAAGCATCACTAACATATAATAACATCTTAATTTCCCAGCTGATGTTTTATTTGATTTCAGAGCTTGCATTGCTCCTATCAACAAAGCCCTGTCACTGGAATTTCTCCCAATATCTTGCTCAATTGCTGGTATTGAACATTCCACTCAAATCTCAAGCTAACCTCAGAGCTGCCAAAGTGTATTTGACAGTTATTGTTGATGGCTACATTGTCAGGAGCTCACAGCAAGTCAAGCAATATCATAATTAAGTGCCATTTCTTTTGACTGCTACTGTTTTAACCAGGGTGCATTTATAGATTTTTTTTTTTTTTTACAAAAATGTGGTGAAAGCAGTGACAGCAAAACCACAGAAAATGATTGTTAATAACTTGAACCATATTTTGCTTTTCATACACTTAAACAGCAATGTGATGTTCTGCCTGGAGGGCTCTGGAGGGTGAGGACTCAGAGGGCGAGGACAAGGGCTTAGTTAGATGCAGAAAGATGTGACAAGGGACAATGCGTTCCCACTGAAGCACTACAGCTTCTGAACAAGACTCTGCAGGCACAGGACTATGTATTTATGCACTGCCTTCTTTTTGTTCCAAGCCTCACCCTCCCACAAGCCAGCATTCAGGGATGGATGTGACAAAAGGAGAGAGGCTGACAGAGTGTCCTTCACACAGAGTCGTGGGTCAGCCTGTGCTCTCCTTGGAACCTCCTCCTCTCACAGCTCCCAGCTATGTGCAGGATTGAAGGACTGGATACTTCTGTGCACATTTCTTGTTCTGCTGATCTTCCCTACCTACTCCAGGAGCCAGTGGAACTTTGAGACAGAGATCAGGCTTGGTATGCTCTGTCCCTCACCTCTACAGGAGCACTGGCAGGCCCCTCACCTTGACACAAAAAATCCCCCTCACTCAGGTCCCCAGCACAGAAAGTGTGTGTTTGCTCACTATGTGACTACAACACTCAGGTCTAGGCTGGACAAATGATCAGAGAGGAAACCAGACTGTGCTGGCAGAGACAGAAAAGTAAATATGGTGACTGTAAGCAGCTACACTCTTCCTTTAATCCTCCAGTCTTTTTGCCAACGTGAGGGATAATATGCAGTTGTTCATACCGAGCCCTGGCAGGTGCTCAGAGCCTCCTAAAGCAGTAGCAGTGCTAAGGCACAGTGAAGCCCTCAGCCCACAGAATGTCTAGCAGTGTGCTCCCAGCACTCACCCACGTGGAGAGATCTGCTGCATGAGCTTGGCACTGGTTGCAAGGTTGGCAGCAGCTGCCAAAGCTCAGCTGCTCAAATGCCAGCTTGTCTGGGTGTGTGGCTCCTGGGATTGCTGTCTGTGAGCCTCACCACAGCCCTGTGCCTCAGGAGGACTGAAGGATGGCACCTCAATCTTTAGCAACTGACATATTGCATGATATCAATAATACACCCCAGTTGTGTTCCTAGTTAAAAGGCAGTTCTTACAGTGCTTGAGAACGCAAGAATTATTCTTGTATTCTTCTTCCTGGCCTCCCAACTGATATACACGAAAACCAAAATAATAGTCCAATCTCTCTGTATTAATATATTTAGGTGGATTTTAAACACTTGCAAGTTGCAGCTCAAAGGGATCCAAACACATGTTTAAAGGTAAGCAGGTACATGACAAGCTATGTAAATGCTGCAGTATCCTTCAGGAGAAGATAAACTTTGGTCACGCTCTCCTTTACTAAAAATATAAACTTTTTACTTAATAGCATTTTACATTTCAAAGTGGGCTGATTTTCTTTTTTCAAGAGTGAAGCACAGTAATTGTCAGAAAAAATCCATAAACTTGCCACTTCAAAAGGATGCATGGTTATATGAAACCATACAGTGCAACACAATTTCTTGTAATCTACAGAATAATAAGAAATTAAACACAGCAATAGGAAAAGTATTTTCAGATTGATTCACATAATGACTTTAAAGCTAAAAGTGACTAAAAAAAAATAAATACCAACTTATCTCTGACTCTGAGGAGGTTATTGAGAAGATGGAGCCAGCAGTGCAGGGCAGGAGCACAAAACAAACAATAATTGAAACAAGTTTCCTCTTCCCATGAGGACAGCTGGGTGGTGGGCCAGGCTCCAGTGAGCCCATGCAGTGTCCATTCATGGAATCACAGAACATCCAGAGTTGCAAAAGACACACAAGGATCATCGAGTCCAACCCCTGGCCCTGCACAGAACAGCCTCAAGAGTCACACCATGTGCCCAAGGGCATTGTCCAAAAGCTCCTTGAACTCAGCCAGCCTTGTTGCTGTGACCACTGCC
>JBBMKD010000217.1:9580060-9642016 GCA_037834095.1 Argya squamiceps
CACGAGGGAGTTGTGACTGCACTGAGGTCTCCCCTCAGTCTCCTCCTGTCCAGGCTGAACACACCAGGTGCCCTCAGCTGCTCCTCACACGGCTTCCCCTCGAGCCCTTCACCATCCTCACGGCCTTCTTTGGACACTCCAATGATTTTATGTCCCTTTCATACTGTGGTACCCAAATCCGCACACATCACACCACTGCAGAGCAGAGCAGGACAATCACTGAAGGTTTTTGGCACTCAACCAGTTGACTGTGGAGCTCCTGAATTATTTTCTGACTGCATGAAAGGAAGCAGCTTTACAGAGTCACTGCAGAGTCCATGGCAAGCTGAAGGACAGATTACACCAATGTCAAATATTTTCAACAAAAGCCTGTCTGGTGGCACCAGTAATAAACATTTCTACACAGACTACCTGGGTGGGTCTTACAAGCCAGAAGCTGTCATACACAATAGTGACTCCGACAGCACAGGGCAGCTTCTGATGCGCTTTGTAACATTTCTGCTTGTGATTTTTATCTAAAAAACTGCAAATGGAAATGCTGTGCCAGAAGCAAGCACTACCTCTGGTTCATCACAACATTTTTGCACAAAGTTCACTTTGCCAAGCAGTAATGGCCAAGTGTTTTTCTGACTCATGCTTTACACAGCAGCCCTTTCTGCATCCCTCAACCTCATGTCTTTTAAAAATATTCACATTACTTTCTGTAGCAGTCATGATGGACAGCTCACAGCTGTAGGTCCTGAGCCTTGCACAAACACTGCTGAAACACCACAGCTCTGAGTACAGCTTAATGAAAAGAATAAGCTTGAAAAGACTTGAAGAGGCTGAAGAGAACAACTCAAACAAAACCAGCTGAATAGCATTAACTTGGCCTACTTGGGCTTGCCTGTGACTCAGTTTTCTTTGCTGCCTGGGTGAGACATAGTTTGAAGAGCTGGGGTAGCACTGAGAGACTGAGGGTGGGCAAGGCAGGAGGCAACAGCTGCTGCACTGCCTTGGCACGAAAGCAAAAGGTGAAAGAACACCAGAGAGCAGACTGCTTCCAATGCCAAGGCTGTGGACAAAGTGTGAGATGTCTTTATGGTGGCAGCTGAAATTTCATATAAAAAGGCTTTCTTGCTGGCCAACCTACTGCCTCTGGCTCTTAGTCATTCTTCTCTCCCTTACATCTTTAGTTAATAATTTTAAAATGAGTTACCTTTGTATTTTCCAGCAGATCGTTTTCAGTTAATTTTCCAGCAGATAAGTTTCCAGTTTAGATAGTTATGTCATCGATTCAGGGAAAAGTCCAGTTTGCAAAATTACCAAGAAGGCATTTAGGTAAAATCTCTGCACATCTTAACTGTGTTTGAAGATTTCCTTTTCTGTCAGGTGTGGCAAAAGCCAAAGAAAACATATTGCAATTCCACGTTGCTCTTCGTAAATCCACTTTGACAGCTCCTATTTGTTTTGCCTCTCTGAGCAGGACAAGAGAGGAGATTCCTTCAGATGACCCCTTTCTACTCATCATCTTAGTGGTATACATCTAATATCCACTCTAAGAAATAATCAGAAAACAACATGATTCTTCAAGTTGCCTACATATTGCTACCATCCATTTCATTTTTAACAATATTGTCAGAGAATGCAGAGGTGATATGCAAAAGTGGTAGCTGTGAACTAAGATAAATGAACTTAATAAAATATTCCTAAGAAGTTAAGGATTTACAGATTCCTCAGTTGCTAGCAATAATGAGACATCCAATCTCAGCCTAGATATCTTTTCCTCTAAACCAGTTTTGTTTATATATGTGATATATATCAGAAATATGTATAAATATGTGTTTATACTATGTTAATAGTATGGGAACCCTATTCAAGAACCTTTCAGACCGACATTCCTCAACTCTCATTCTTCTCACTTACAGTTTTTATTAAATCTTACTGAGTATTTCCATCTTGTTTAGACTCATTTTTGAATTGGAAACATTTAAGAAGTGTTTTTTAATGGATTAATCTGTGAAATCCACCTGTGAGGAGTTTTGCAGAGAGTAAATCAAGAACTGCTAGAAATAGCAGGACTGATTTTGGTCTACTTTGCAATATGCAAGAAAATTAAAGAGTCATAACAGAGTAGAAACACAAGAACTGTCATTCAGGCGTGAAGTGTCTTCTTATACTTTGTCTCAAATGGCTCTTATTGAACCACAAATCAATTCCCAGGTATTCTTGACTAGCACAAAGAACATCAAATGTTCCAATAATGCTGAATTAGATCCTAGAAAATACAGACAAGAGAATCAACTCACACCTACGTGTTCCAATTAGGCTCATTGATCATGTCTATTGGGAAACAACAGATTTCAGCTCACTAAGAGTATTTTCACAAATTCAACTGCAGTATTTACCTAAAGGAGATGTTTTCCCAGGAAGAGGCTTGTGACTCCTTGAACCAGACATTTTGCAAGGAATCAGAAATGCTGACTAGGATGCTCCCAGAATACACAGTGTTTTTATGCTCACCTGTTTCCTGCTCCATGTTTTATTGCTATCTGTGTCATAATGGGATTATGTACTAAGTCATTCCTCCCCTAAACTTTTTTGTTTTTAACCTTTTGACAAAAACAGCACAATACTTTAGGTATTCTGAAATCAGCTTAAATTCCAACAACTTTATGAGCCAAACTATGACCTCCAATGATTTCTGATCTGTATTAGTTGAATTTACAGAGAGAACCATAACTGACATCTCCATCAAATGCTGTGAATGTCTCCAAACTCATCCAGTCATTGAGGCCATTTGTGGGATGTTTAACTTCAGTAAGTGACTGTGTTAAAGTGTATATTTTTGCTTCAGTGGATTCAAATGCATAAAACAATCACAAGGAAATAATTTAGGCATAGTTTTTTGCAGTACATTTGTCACTCATTATCAGATTTATCATATTTTTTAAATAAAGACCAGTATGGATGCTAAAAAAACTTGTATCCAAACCTTTTTATGGTAACCAAGGCCAAATCATTGAAAAGAACTCCAATTATTTTTAGTAGAATAATTTTATGAAACTGATAACAGTTTGCTCCAAAAATTCTGTAACCAGGATAGAGAGGAGTTATTGGCAGATTCTTCTCACTGAAGTCCTTCTCACAGAAAAAAAAAAAAAAAAAAGCTTTAAATAGTTGGGAAAGATACAGGGATTTTTTGAAAGGGTCTTTAAGTTTTATTCTGCAGATAAAAGCTAAACAAACTGCAGTGAAGGCTGTCATCATTTCCATACCAGGCAGAGAATAGCCACAACCCAGAAGCAGAAAAGGAACTTTGGAAATGCTTCTGAAAGAATCTCTGAAAAATTCATTTCCAAAACTTTACAACTAATATCCAATAGCACAAAGATAGGTGACACACTCCCCAGATGCAAGATCAAAATTTACCCTGGATCAAACCTTCCCCTTTTATGCTTTCCAGCTTGGTGTTGGGCTCACTACCAGGTAACTTTTCCAGAGTGTCTGAGAAAGGAAATAGAACAGTGAAATAATCTTCCCATTAGGGTGTTTTGAAAGTCTGTGTAAATTTTTCTGAATCTCAACTATCTTGCTTAAGTTTGTGCGGTCTGTGTGTTGCAATTGCAAACACATGCTAGGATTTTCCCCAAAGGCTCCACAGTGGTTAAAGAAAAGTCAGATCTTGTTAATTAATCTTTAATATGAAATGGGGTGAAATTGACAGAACAAGTTTGTGGCTGGCTAGGTACAAGTGATATAAAGCCCTCTTCCATGAATAATGGAGCAGAAACATCAGAGATAAAGTAAGTCTCAAAGTTTAAAAATCTGTCTAGAGGCATTTGGGTTTGCTGCCTTTTTTTTTTTTTTTTTTTTTTTTCCTCCCCCTCCCCAAGCCCAAAAACAAAAACCTTCGGATACCAATTAAGAGACACATGGAACTACTCCTCTACTTTAGGGAATTAGCTAGAGAGAGGGATGAAATGATTAAAAATGAGAAGGAAGGATTTGAAAAAATGGAGAAGACTTGATTTCTCAGAGCTTCCTACATATATGCTGGCCACTTCTTACCATCCTGACGTGCAACAGACTTCAGCTTGCATGTTTGCAACTCCAGTAAACGTCAGTGTTGCTATCCAAGAAGAGATGCTGAATAACATGCACACAACATGGACAAACATTACTTTGTCTTGAAAACTGACTGGAGCTACCTGATATGGGCTAAACTCCAGGATTTTTGCAGTAGGCATTGTCAGGTTTTCATGCAGACACACACATGTCTCTCAGTCAGTCTTTCTCAAGTGCTCCTCTTCCTGTGAGCTAAATCTCCTCTGGCAATATTCCATGACTAATAATTAGGGCAAGCTTAGGTGATTTTTGGCTTTTTGTTGCTATTTCTGTGATGTTAACACAGAATATTGATTACAATATTGATTATAACTTTGTAATATTGATTACAACTTTTTTTTTCACTAATGAATAGCAATTATCACTAATAAGCAAGTGAAATTATTTGGGAGATGCAGATAATCAATTTACCAGGTTTACCTGCAATGCATGGTAAACCATTTGGATTGTATCAAATAGCTTTTCTCTCACTTAATTGGGGGAAAAAAAAAAAAGTGAACTCTCAATCCCAACCTCTACATTAACTGAAAAGAGGGTAAAACCTGAGTTCATATATTTTACTGAGAATTGCTCTTTACACATGTTTAGAGGTACTAGCTGTCTCATATCCTAATTATTTTTACCTTAACAGTTACTGCACTCAGGTAAGATATACATCTCCTTCCTGTTTCTTTTTTTTGTTGTTGTTTTTTTGAATGCAAATCTCTTTACCAAATTGGATATTCATTTGTATGACCTTTTCAATATTTTTTGAAGAGCAGGTTGATCAACTCAGATGGTGTCAAAATATTGACTGCAGAAAGGAGTGAATTAACTTCAGTTGTATCAACAGAAGTAAAACTCAGGCTGTCTCAAAGTCTGACCCTGCAACAGATTTTGTAACTGCCAAGTCCAAGATTTGGTTTACTTCCCATGCAGGTGAATATGTTAATGGCACATGGTTAATTCCTCTATAGAGCATCCCAGGGATAAATGCACCAAGACCAGTGATTCCCATCATCCTGCTGCTACTCCACCTGCACATAGTTAGGAGGAACTCAGCTGAGGAGCAGACAAAATTCAGTTCATGATTTAGGGAGCACTGCTGTATACTGAGGGCTTCAGTTAAGTACTGCTTAAGACGTTATCCAGTTAACTTCATTTAAGACATCATTCTGGTAGCATGAGCAGTGGCATCTGATTATAGCCAATTCTGATATTTTAAACACAAATCACTGATTTTTTTTTCCTAACAGCTAACTGGGTGTAACAGAATGCAACAGAGGAAATGAGGATTTGACATTATAAATAGAAAACACACACACAAAAAAAGGCAATTATGTTCTCTGAAATGTTTACTCAACTGCTGATAATGGTAGGAGCGATCTGGACACAGTGAGTGCCCAGATCACAGCCAGGGTTGTGTTCTCTGTTAACTCCACTGAATGGCAGATTTTAGTATTTCTGATGTGGGGAAATGGCTCAAGCCAAGTAACAAGTGAAAGATGTGCACTCTCTGGTTTATGGAACTTTCCAGTAAGCCTGGACAAGTGGTATCTATATTAATCCTATGAATAACAAATTTGATAAAGATCACAATATTTAAAGCTCTGTGGAAGGCATGGTGACACTAGTTAAAAAGTCTGAACTGATATTTATGTAACTTATTGTACCACACTGGGACACTACATCTTCAGTAAAAAACTGTAAAGCAAACAAGCCAAAAAAATTTAGATTCCCAAAATCTAAAAAATTTAAATTCCCAAAATCCCCAAAAAATTACGATGTGAAACTTCAGTCAGAACTCCAGAATATTTTTCAGTTAAGAAAAAAACAAACAAACAAACAAGCAAACTGGAGAAAAGTATTTAGCTTTGACAGTTAAGATGAGATTTTTCAAGGAGCTTAATGAATGCTCCAGCTGCATTTTGGTTTAAATTAAGTGGCTAATTTATGTTGTGCTTCTTTGTTAGCTGCTAGTGATGGGCAAGCCCAGCAGCACGGATGCAGAATGGCAGTAATGGACTTTGCATGACATGATTATTCACCAGTAAATGAGGCTGGGGACAGCCCAATATTGCTGTCACTTAAAGCTGTATTAAAGTGCCTGACATGGGCATGTTTAACTAAACACTGAGATGGCAGCTCCCAGAGTGATCACTGGTAGTGTGTGAGATTCAAACCAGGATTCAAACCAAAGGAGCTCTATTCAGCAGTAAAAACTCCAAATTCTGCCAACAGGCTTTTTGAAAAATTACCTATTAACTTCCTTTCAAATCATTATATCTTCTCAGATGCTCTTGGGTTTTATTTCTTCCTTGACAAATCAAACTGTTCTCCTCACTCTTTGCAAGGCTTAACAAAAGGGACTGAGTACAAATGCTAAAGTCAGTCAGTATTTTCTCAGACACCCTGTTCCCAGTTATGGCTAAGACTCTTCCATGCTGAATAAAAAGAATATATGATAGGAAATAAAATATGAAAGTGAACTGCAGGCACTGTTCTTGTTCCCAGTTGATCAGATTCTTACTCAAAAACAACAAACCTGAGAGGAAAATATTGCACTCCTGCTATTACTGGATCAGTCTGGATCTTTTATTTTTAGTTTGAGGTCAAGACAGATATATACCTCTATATTTACAGTGTCAAACCCACATTGTCTGAACAACACCTAACACTTTGCACAATAAACTCTCTGGAGCATTGAACACGTACTGTGCTTAATGTCCTGGACCCACTCAGGCTCCCACATGCTACATAAAGCAAATAAACAGCTGTAAGGATCTAAACATTTGAGGACAAGCAGCAATACATTAGTCTTTCCACCTCAAGCTCAGTGGGTTTTTGCTGGGATGTACTTCACACAGATAAGAGTTTCAAGTTCAGAGAAAGCTGACTAGAAGATAAAAGGTCCTGATAACCTTCAAAGCTCTGCATTGCTGTTGAAAAATGCTCACTTCCCACAAAAGTCTCCAATGGATTAGCAGCTTTGTGGTGTGCGAACCCTCCCCACGGCCTTTCATTATATTTCATAGTCACTTAAGCCTTTTCCTAATAAAAAGACAGTGCCAAGGGTGAGATTATGAAATACCCCAAAGTTAAGTTGATAACGGTTTAATTAAATGTTGCTCCCTAACAACATTTCTGGCATGGTTCTGGCAATAAAAAGGAAAAGTGAATGTTGCAATTGCTTCCTTTGCTTTTCCCATGACACTGCCTTTCAGAGCATGCTGCAGAAGGTCTGGTTACATGACATGGTTGCTAAATTCCGTTTTACACTGAGCACAAAGAATTAATTTTAACTTTGGCTTTGGTATGGAGAAGGCTCTGCATGATCAGATTTTGTCTGCTGCTTTTTAATTAAAATAATAGGGACAGGTCCTCAAAGGGAGTAAGAGAGCATAGTTTTGTTGAAGTGAGTATTTTCCAAGACTTCCCTCCAAGTGAACAGCAAAAACTTCCTATTAAATCCACACTGGGCTTTCTGTGGAGATGCACATCTCTGTACAGAGAAAGTTCACGGCACTTATAAGCAAGATTCATTCACTTAATCAAGAACAATAAATGCACATTTCTCTTCTGCAGTTATTCTTTTGGATGTTGTGTCACTTCTTCATGCTGCAAATTGTGGCTCTAAGTGCCACTGCCTTGCTTTCACCCTACAAGTCACCTGTGATGGATAAGCAGGTAAATGGTTTCCTAATATCTTCTCTATGATAACTCCTTCTACAGTGCTGTATTTTTTATATACTATATTTTTTTTCCATATGTAAACCAACTCTGATTCAACTTCAGCTTTGAAATATGACTTTGATAAGGGCTTGGGGTCAGTGCCTTATCATCTGCTGTTGTTGAAAAAGGCAATGTGCAACATGTACCACAACACACAAAACATCAGCTATTTTCTGTGGAAGACATGGAGAGGAGTGATTAATTTTCCATTGTCCCTTAAAATTGGACTGCTCTTATGGCTTTGAATTGTATGATCCAATAATCGTGTCTGTTTATACTCTATACATTCTTCTGGTAGACTTTCAGCACAATTATCTCTTAAAACACCCAAAAACGAGGATACACTTGGGTTGTGTTAAATCAGTAGTACATGAGAGTATATAGGATCTTTACCAGGGCAAACCAGATTAACTAAAATAAATTTTAAGAAAGCATAGTGTCACAGAAATTAAGTAAGGAAAAAAAAAAAGATGAGTTCATTTTCAAAACCAGAAATGTCAATAAAAATATGGACAAGGAACACTTGATCGCATGAAAGGCAAAATTAATTAAATCCCAATGGTAAACCTTGCCATGGTACATTTACGAGGCAGTGTACAGAGCCATGAACTCTGAGTCAGACATCCCATGTCACGCACACAACAGCCAGAAAAAAAACATTTCTCACATTTTCAAAAGCAGCAGCTTGCAGCAGTAGTTCATGGCATCCTAGGTCTCACCCACTCTGGAACAACCTTCACTCCTCTACTGATCCATAAGGCACATTTTATTGATGTTTCTCCCCAGACCAACATTCATTTTCTGACTCCGCTGCAGCACTCAGTGATTTGTCTCCTCAGCAAAACTCCTGGCTTCAGTTTTGCCATGAGAACCATCATCCCCAGACTTGGCTTTCAGGGTAACAAGAGGAAACAACCCTTTTTCCTTTACAGCAACACAATCACAATGTTTCACAGGATCACTGCTGCCTTTTCCAGATGATTACACTAACCAACAGCTGCAGGGGTTTCACCTTGTTTTCTTGGAGAGGCGCTGGACTTTCCCCTGTTTTTAACTTCACCCTTCCTGCCTACATCAGCCTCTGTCTTAAACGATTTGGCATAAAAACATGGGTCAACAGGAGGGCTGACAGCATTTTACAACCCTGATCCATGGTGCTCCATGCTGAGCAAACAGCACTGGGAAGCAATCCAGCAGACATGAGTGTTTTTCAGACACTACTTGTCTCCTCCCTAAAAAGCTGCAATTTAGCAGTAGGTGCAGAAAGGCACAGCAGCAAAGAGAAGGTCTCAGACACTTCACACACAGTATTTTGGACAATAGAACATTATTTCTTCACTGTATTCATAGCAAATGCTCTTGAAAACACCAAGTGCAATATAACAGCTAAACATAAATGGCATTTGATTATTTTATAAAGGTACCCCTGTGGTTTTGGACACAGCTTCAGTTGTTTATTTACCCCTACACAAGACAAACTAGGCAGAACAGACCCTGATGTGTGTGGCAAGTGGGTGAGCTCAGCTCAGCTGCTGAGCACAGCATTTGTGCCTCTTCAGGCAGATGGAGGAATATGAGCACTTCTGCCAAAGCAGTTGTCACACACAGACTTTGCTTTCTCTAGTAATGGACTGTTTGACTGGTTCATCTCAGGAGCTGAGGTCTTCTAATTGAGTGACATTAAACCAATGAACTGCATTACTCCTTACCTGTGTGGTACTTTGGATTTTTAGAGTAGTAACCAACTTATTAACAAAGAATGATTGAAGTTACTGTAAGAAACCCTTTTCCTCTGTTACACTTTCTAGTAGCAGACAATCTGAAGTGGTTCCTTTCTGCTTTCTGTTCCACCAAAAAAAATAAACCCAAGAAGCAGAGCACCCACAACACGATGGTCCATATTAACAGCATTCTCAAGGAAAGGAACATTAATTTCACACGTTGCTATAAATGTGCCTGGACAAAATGGGAGGGATCATTACACATGATTAGATCAGTAAGTTCGATTGTAACAAATTGGAAGTTGTGTGTTTGTGCATAACACAAATGGAAAAAAAGTGTTAATTAAATGTGTGTGAACATGCTTTAGTGAAAATAGAAAACTAGAAATGATTACAGAAATAAAGGAGGAAACTATACACTGGACAGCTGGTTTAGGTAGTCACACAGATGAAAGGAATTTGCAAGATCAGTAATTTTCCATTTACAACTCCTGAGTTGTATTTTTGTTCATGAAACTTCGGATTTTAGAATTGATTCCTCTGAGATTTTCTGTCATGAATTAAGATAAAATAAATCTTATAAAGTAATGCATTTATACATTTAGCCACTTAACAATTTTTCATAAGATACAGGGGCATTTGCCAGCATTTATCTTTCAATCCCCCATAGTGTAAAACAAATCTTTGACAGATGCAATGATAAAAAGATGAGATTGCCAGATTATATAAAGAAATCTCAATTGCATTATTTCTTGGGGATTATTATTAGAACTGTAAGTTAGCATCTATTGTGGCACTTGGGATACAAAAATAAGGTTTTCATATTTTTTTAAATCACTTATATTCATTTCAGATACAATTCTGTCAACTTGTAAATGAGAATTATTATCTGAAATTACTTTTGATCACTAACTATACAGTTTCAAATCAGTTTGCAAGCATGACTTTTATCACACTGCACAAGAGAAATCTCATGTTAATATCCAGGAGTGCAGCAGAATCAAATTCTTCAAAAAGACACAGATCTCTACCTGGTTGAGAAAGCAAAATTATGGTCCAAATTCTCTGTCTCTTGCCATCACTCCTTCAGTAAATTCATGTCCTCCTGTAACTCTGTTTCTGTTCTCACCTGTGCTCCAGTACCAGCTCACCTTTCCATGAAACCAGCCGGAGTCACGGCTCTGCAGGGCAACTCTGGCCTCTGACAGATCCCTCTGGGCTGCTCCCAACTAAATGTGTCAGGCATGATCAAAGATGGCAGAGTTATTTTACCAAATATTTGTAACAAATTGCAGGAAAAAATTTAAAAATACCACAAGCAACGAGCCTAACAATGCTGTTGTTAAAAGCACAAAAGTTTACCTTTGGTTTCCAAAATGGAAAGATCATCTGTGATTATTTTTTTGCTGTTTGACTAACAAAAAAATCTCATACAGTTGCATTCAGACTTCTTAGTGAATAGAAGAACTTAATGCGTAATCATTTGCTGAAGAAAATGAAAAATAAAGTTAATGAAAATTATTATATCATTTTACATTCAAGTTAGATGACGGCAAAAAGTGTCAATATTCGCTAAAACACAAAGTAAAAGGAAAGTAAAAATAGTATCTGAAGAGGCAGTTTAATTATTTTAAAGTCATTGAAAGTTTCATAGAGTCCATG
The DNA here is from genome assembly GCA_037834095.1 of Argya squamiceps. Classification (NCBI taxonomy): domain Eukaryota; kingdom Metazoa; phylum Chordata; class Aves; order Passeriformes; family Leiothrichidae; genus Argya; species Argya squamiceps. The sequence continues at coordinate 9,591,262 of JBBMKD010000217.1, forward strand.
TATTTCCAATATATAATGCAACCAAAGCAAATCAAATATAGACAATGTTAGAAAGGAAACCAGCTTAAGAGCAATAAAAACCCCTTTTCATAGATTTTCAAAACTGACATGGGAGTCAATCCTGACTGTCAACCACTCTTCATGTTCATGCACCTCATTCAGGTTATTGCAAAAGTATATGTTAATAAAAGCACTTATGGAACAAAGTGTGTTTAGGTTGTTCAGTTAAAGCCAGGCCTTATTTTGATGGCATTCTCTGAAGCCTGTAACTCCTCCACTAAGCCTCTTTGAAAAGGAGACTGCATTATGGGAGCTATATCAAACAATTTCTAATTCTCTCATGCTAGACTCAAAAGATTTAAAAGAGCTGGATAAACTGCCAGTGAATCCTACTGTTCCTGGCACTCCTGTGACTGAATTATGTTAAATGCTCTGATATGAGGCATCACAGCAGGTTAAACACCGTATTTCTCTAAACTGTCAAGATTGCTAAACTGCTTTGCACATCTTTGTGGCCATTATAAATCCCAATACTTCCAGTTGCTCCTTCACATTTTTGCCTAAATACAGAATTTAATGTGAAACCAGGTACTGGGTGGGAAATTCTCAATATCACAAACATACCGTAAATAAGCAAAGCTGTCTAGAACAGAATAACTTCCTGGCATTCCAGTTGTGATGATCTAATCTAAAACAATAGACTGCAACTCATTACTTTTAGAACTTGCTGTTGCATAACATAAAGCTGATAAAATATTGTACTGTAGGCCTGGATAATTACAAAGCTGAGGAGAGAGGTTTACTTTAGAGTATATCACATACTTTTTCTAACAGTAAAATGACATAAATAAATGAAGACTAGTATAGCTTCAACAAGACAAGAAAAATAGGATTGTCAAAACTAAGAGTAAATTCTTTTTTTACCTACCCAGAGCACTGTAAATAAGCAGAGAATTGAGTATCAATAAGCAATTATTTGTCTGTTTCACAAAATATCAAGTAGCAGAAAATACATTATTCCAGAGTATTTCTAGAAAAATAACAAATTGAGCCATTTATCCAGATATGAGGAAAATCTTTTACCACTAGAACAGTCAAGCATTGGAATAGATTGCCTGGGGAAGTCGTGCAGTCCCAGGTTTTAAACATTAATCTGGATAAAGTCCTGAGGAGTCTGGTGGCACCTGAGTTGACTCTGCTTCGAGCCTCAGGTTAGAGACTTTCAGGTTCCACCCTGAATCATGCAGGGGTTCTGGAACATCCATTTTACAAATAATTTTAAGTAAGTAGGAAACTCACAGGCACACCAACTACTGCTCTAGAGTTTCAGACAACAGGGAACATAAATAAAAAAGTACATATGGGAGCATAGTAAGGGGCATAAAGCAAAATAAAACTTTTAAAAATTGAAATAGCACCTCCTTAAAGGTAGAAAGGCCATAACTATCAAGTAATACTTTCAGATAAAGGACTGAAGGAAAGGATTGGAGAAAAAAGATTTGTATACTAGTAAACAATCTATTCTAGACCAAGAACCACTTCAAAGATATTGTGCAGGGAGGCCAGTGCATGAAGACAGAGATAGCAAAGAGGGAAGGGATGTTCTAAATTATTCTAACAAGTCTGTAGCTCCTTACACTGCAGGGCTCTGCACAATTAACTCAAAGACAGCTGGGAGATAAACGTGAAGTCAGCAAAAAAACCCCTCTGAATAAACAGAAGGCTCTCATTATTACTGAATTATAAAAGAGGTTCTAGGCTCTAGCATAAAAGAAATAAGGAGTTCTGAATAATAGATGCAGGGGTCCATATATGGCCACATGAATAATTCAGAAAATTTAACATTATAGACTTTTTTAAGGGAAAAAGATGACATTGACACCAGAAGTAACGGCGATACCAAAATAACCAGGGAGTGAGAGATGGCTGCAGAGCTGTGACAAAAGATGGAAGAGGAAAGGAAAACACCCAGAGGAAGTAAAGAGCTACAAAGCTGCTCTCAAGAACAGTGACACGATGCCAGGTAAAGACAGACTCCTTTGAACAGCAGAAGACTTTGCAAGGAGGTTCATCAGCACAGCTGTGCTACCAACATGAGCATCCAGAGTTTTTAGAACATTGAGAGCAAAAAAAGGAAGGATAAGATGAAGGTATCAAAGTGATTAAGCAAGTAATAAAGATGCAAAAAGTGCAAATGAAAGGACTGATGGTACGCACCTTGGCATCATAAAATGAGGAGTATAGAATGGGAGAAAGAGTAATGTCACATCATGGGGGGTATTATGGAAAGATAATTCCCTGACAAGTGAATCATATACTGCTATTTCATGAATTTTTATTTGCATACTGTATTAAGAAAAGAAACTCTACAAATTTAAATTGAAGAAAGATTTAGGGAAATGGAGCATATTTGGGGTATTGGGGAGGCAGAGAATGGGCTTCTTAAAAATTGAACAGTTTTTCCACCACATTCATCACAATTCCCAAAGGGAAACTATGTCCCATTTTTGCTAAACTAGCACCACCAGAACCAGGAACACAGGCTGGACATCCAGTGAAGTGTCTGGAGCACATTTCAATTCTGAATTCACAAGGCATTAGCCACAGTAAGAGTTATACCTAAAAACTTACAGGTGATTCTGAATTTCCTTTGCACAAGGACTGTTTGACTTTCACTGAACATGGCTGAGCAGACTGAATGGGATGATTACCAAACTGATTCATGGCCTACAGATGCTCAACCCAATCCACAAAGGTGTTGAGGCAATGAAACCATCAAAACAGCTGAAACATGGATACTAACACGTCTTCAAAGGCATAGAAAAAATTACAAATCACTTGGAAAAACAAGCCAATGTCATGACATTACTCATCCTTTGAGCAAAACAACTCCTGACATAAAAGTTGGATAAAGCAGCATCAGTACCAAGGCATACATTCAAATTATCTTTTAGCTGTCCTCTATCCATATCAATTGCATCGGAGTCAAATAAAATCCTTGGACCCAATACTGACAAGTAAGATACTGGCCATTCAGTGTAGTTCTCACAAGTCATCACTTGAATTGAGCAAAAAATAAATACCAGAAATTCCACATTTCCTCTGAGGTTTAAATTAATATTTTTCATTGGTTTTTTGGAACAAAAACTTGACTAGAACATGTGCCTAAAATAAGTAATTTTTAGAAAAAACCCACATGAATACCTATTCAACTTCAAAGAAACAGCATACTTTTGAACAATTACATCTACTTTTTCCTCTCCAGTTCACCTTTAAGTAACTTTAGGGAACGAATTTAAAGTGACTTGACTTGTTCTATAGGATTTCTTAGGATTCACTCACCTTCTCCCACCAATGGTCAGCCATCTTAATTTAAGACACGATTCACTACTAATTGAAAGAAAGATGCTCTGGTACCACCTTACCTTGAAAAGAGACTCCATCAGGCGAAAGAAATTTTTAAAACACACCAGATATATTCAGAAGAAAAAACGGACTGAAATAAAATAGTTATTTGTTTTTGTAATTTTCTCTTAATTATTCATTAAGCAAACATGCAACTGAGGCCACTTTCTTGTTTTGACTTAAGCACATTACCTAAAGTACAGAAGCATAGAAAACCCTTCAGGTAGCAAAATTCAGCAGAAGTCACAGTCTCACACTCTCACCGAGGCAGGGTGTTAATCTGAGTTTAATAAAGTCTTACATTTTTATTATATACTTCTCAACAATGCACTATTTACAGCTAATAGTTTTAAAGGTCTACTCTTTCAGTCCACTGTAATGTACAAAATCTCCAGCCCAGCTGGCTTTATATTCAGTGCACACACTCTACTTCATGGCCTCAAAGAAAAACATGGCACGGAACACATCCAAACTTTTCCCATCAGCAGCAAATTGTCCTTATCTTGAAAGCAAATTTAAATTATTTGAATGCAAGTAATGAGCACAGCATAGAATAAACACAGAAAATGAAGTATCTGGTATTTTTCATTAATATGCTATGCATGTACCTATTATAATGATAAATACATATTTTTGTTTTTCTAAAGCTGATTAACTGTATTTAACACTGCTGTATTCATTTTCCGAGCACTCATATTTTATCAGCTGGTAAAGTTAGTGTATATTGTGATTTCCATTTTTCAATTGCTGCATCACTTCTGGGTACAGGAGAGGGCATAATGATAACAAAGGAGTAAAACTTCAGTGTGTCCATGCTGTACTCTGCATTAAAACTAAATAGAGCAGTTTGTGATACCACTGATTTGTAGTCACTGCTGTAAACAGCAACACACTTAAACAGAGTAAGTTCATTGATCAGTAGATTTAGAAACTAGCACAAAAAGAAAGTCCACAGGGGTACATAAAAAAAAAACAATCAGGAAGGCACAAAAGAGAAAAGGTAGGGAAAAGAAGAATGGAAGTTCAAGAGAGGAAACAAAGATACTCCTAGCTTTGCACAATTGCACCAAATTACTTGTACATACTCAATTTTGTAACCATTGCTGAGAGAGGTATCTAGCTTTATAGATTTAGGTAATTTGGAGCCAGTCAGGAAAAGGACAGGCTCACTTCATTTGTCAGTCTAGTCACACACTGGATCCTGATTTTCTGTATGTTATATTAGAAATAGCAGACATTATACCAAAATATCCACTGACTTCCATGTGCAACACAAAACTAATTCTTATTAGGTCCAACACTGCATGTAAGTCTCAAAATATACAGTCAGCTGACACTCTGAAAACACCCAAAGTCTTTGTAGGCATCAATTTTAAATACTCTTGGCTTGCACTGAGATCCTCAAGTCTTTACAGCACTGAAGAACTCTTTCTCATGGCACAGAGGACTGGCAAGAGCTGGAAGTGGATGAGGGAGGCCAGGCTTAGGCAGGCAGCCATCAGCACTGCCCCACAGAAATGCATCAGCTGGCTTCACTCCGTGTTCCTTGCATTAAAACCTTGAACTTTGGGTGACTAAGATCATTATTTCAATGAGGAAACAACTTACACATCTGGCAATTACCAGCAAAGTGTGGGAAGCTACTAATAAAAGTATTAATGTTTTAATGGCAAATAAACTGCTTTTTCTCTCACTTTCATCTCTTCCATAAACTGCTTGCTCTATTTAATTTTGTCTGTCTCTTCTCTGTTACTTTGTATTTCACTATCGAACAGTGAAGATCCTAAACTGTTTTAGTTAATTCTGCTGAGAACTAATATACTGTCCCATTTTATGCTCCTCCCTTACCAGGTTAGTTTTTATATTTCCATTTTTATTTTCTATTTGAATGTGAAATGCAAAACTACCAAGAGATGTAAAAAAATAATCATAGAGTAATACTGTATTACAATAGAGTTTACTTGGTAAAGTAGGCATGGAGTAGCACATAATTAACTTAGCACAAAAATAACAAAAAGATCATATTAATTTATATGATAATTACAGGATGACCGATGCAATAGACATAAATGCAGTGAGTAAATTACTTGAACATGATCTGAAAGGATCTGGAGCCATACTAAATGAAAATATCTCATGGCAATTTATTTAACCATTCCAAGAAAAGTCAGCAGTGGTAAACAAGAAAGTTCATTTGTTGTCTAAATGTAACAGTTTACAAGCACCTCTCATGTTATTTCCTCTGTTGTTAAGAACTGAGCATACAAGAACACCACCTGCACACTCATACACAGCATTTGTTTTTCCCTCTTCCTTTTGTGCTGCTCACGCTTGTGTCCCAGAGAATTGTTGGCTGCTAAGTCTGAAGCAATACCAATAGATACCGTGAGCCACTGGAGACAGTGCTCTTCAGCAGAATCACGCTTGAAATGAGGATAAACTGATGCTGATTGGAACAGGAAATGGGATCATGAGACCATTTTCAATTACAATAAAAATATCTTTATTAGAAACTGCCAGCCAGAGTGGGAACATCTCTGTGCTTCTCCACATGCCAATATCCTACAGCTCCTGCAAAAGAAGAGAAAAGGCAGCACATGAAACAATAACTTAGTGCTCTATGCAGCACATTGCCAATTTTTCCACACTGCTTACCCTTCTTCTCTGCTTCCAGCACTTACTGGCAGGACGCCATCTCTACTCATTCTAGGCAGGACACAGAAGGACAGAGAAAAGATTTAGTTCACTGTCAAAACCATTGATTTTTCTATACAACTGTAGTATACTTTGCAAGCGCACCTCTGCCATGGAACATTATTGAGATACTTACATTCTGCTTTCCAAATCCTTGCATCATTTGCCGAATGAGACTTGACATCTACGTAGCACCTCCAAGCAGCAAAAGGGCAAAGCAGCACTGATTCACTGTGGCTGCATAAACATGGTACAGATCAGGTGTTTGGAGCTTCTCCTCCTGGGCCAAGATAACCTCAACACACAGTGAACAGCCTTCCACTAATAATAAATCCCCCCACCCCAAAGAACAGATCCCAAGTTCTCAGGGACATGTCCAGATAGTACTCACTGCTTTGGAGCCTCCTTCCAGTCCTCTCTCAACTGGAAATACGAAGTGTCACTGGCAGATCTTGTGGCAGCTGTCTGTAGCACCACCTTTGACACGTGGATCTCACCTTTGCCCTGCTAGGCTGGTTTCAGCAGTGTACAATTTAGTGTCTACATATTTTTGCATCTGGTTAAACTGCAACTGAGCCCAAACAAAGGCCAAATCTCAACACTGCAAGTTATCTAATTGCATTAGCATGCCCTTGTGGTGTCAGTTTTAACAATTCCTCAGGCTCAGCGCAGCATTTACTTAAATACCATATTCAAAATGCAGGTTACCAGACTGACTGGGTATAAGGTCACATTTAAATACACAGCTGTCTGCTCAGTGTTGAAGCCATCCAATTACCTGTATTTCATAATAAAAAGTGTTTAACTCTGAGACACACCAGCTGTGCAGGAGCCGAGGGCACATGCCTCATCCCAAACCAGAATGTACACATCACATGTGTGTGATGCAGGACACAGCAAAGCCCCTCTGTGAGCAGATGAGATGCTGTGTCCCCAGCTGAAATCCAACCTGGAAGCACACACCCCTCTTTCCCTGAGGTCCCAACGTTCTTGAAGTTGGCACAGTGAAGGAGAAGCTTGTACCTGGCACTAGGAGGTACACAGAAACTTACCTGAAGGCTTATACACAACATCCATTTTTGAGGCTTCACAAATTCTTTTCTAAGCCACAGATAACACCTGGACCTTATTAGTGCCCCCCCTCCAATCAACACACAGTGGAACTCAGTCCACATTCACTTGGGAGTGACAGAATAACAGTCCTTATCTAACATCAGGGATGATGCACAACCCCTTTCACAGACTGATACAGACCCCACCTAATGCAACTTTCTCCTCCTCCCAACCCAGACCAGCAAAATAGAGAAACCCAGACCAACTCTGGCTTTTTAAACGTGTCACTACATCTGGTTACCAGTTTTGGTTTTTTCAATTTCTCTAAGTTTCATCACAAATGATCAGGAGCTTCTGTTAGAGACAACAGCAGAAACCAAATACTGGGGAGGGTCACCAGAGTATGTTATATATATTAAAATTATGTTTCCTCCCAGTTCACAAAATTACTGTTTTGATAAAGCATCACAATAAGACAAGTAATGACACACATAAGTTAACCACACAGTAAACCTGTTAAAAAATAATGGAAGTAAATCCAACCCAGTTCCCTGCCAATACAGAAAATGTAGATGAATTTGGAAAAATGACATATCAAGAAAAGTAAAAGTGGTAGCACCGAACCAAGATGGTAGATAGGTTACAAAACATTTAGGTAAAAATCTTTCCCACTCAACTAATCTAGAACCATATGCCCTGAACTGAGCCAGGATGTGAGGCAGCCTGCAACTTATGTACCAGATGCAGGCTGACTTTCATGTGGGAGATTTGTTTTCCTAAACAGGTACAACCATTGGCAGAGCTTCCCGCAGCCCCTGAGGAACCTCTGCTCCATCCCTTGCTCTTACAGCACTCAGGCATCAGCTGCTTCTGTAAAACTCTCTCTTCTGCTGCTCATGTCTCTTTTCTCTAGAGATGATAAATGACTCTTCTTCCCAGCTAAGTGAATCCCATGGAAAGTGCTGAGGATCTAAATCCATTTCTTGCCTCAGGATGCTATTGTTATTTTCCAGCATACTTAAAAAGGACAGGTATTTCATAAGGCAAACTGAAAGATGAGGTTCCCAAGAGCAAAGCCTTTAGTGAACTTGGAAGAGGTCCCAAGAGCAAAGTCTTTACTGAGTTTGAAAAGACAAAAACCAGAAGGATGTAATGAAAAATTGAGACAGAATGAAGAACAAAGGGATTCAAGGAACGATGATGATGATAGTAAACATTCCAAGTATCAATGTCTACCAGAATAGCCTTAGTTCTTCAGAAATTTACCAACAGAGTACAGATGAAATATTATAAAAGCTTATAAATGCTTATAAATATTAAAATGTTAATGACAATATAATTATTAGAAAGATATGGTTTCATAGTTCTGGGGGTTGATTGTGATCAGAATCTCTAATGAGACTTTGTGCAAACAGGAGCATAAAGACAGTCAGTGCCATATTATCAGAAAAAGATTTACCTGCTTTGTACTATTAAAAAGAAATACAGGGAAAACTGAATTTCATTTCTTTATTTTTTAAACATGTACCCTTTAGAGTTTTGCTCATGTAATTGAACATTCATCCTCTCTTCCACCAAGGACTGGAGCATTACAGAGTTTTATGACAGATAAGAGCTTCTAAATAGTAACTAAGGCAAGGACCATCCATCCACACACTGGTTATTTATTATCATTTTCTGGCTGCTGCAGCAAAACACTGAATTTCAGCAGGAGGAGTCCAGGTTACTGGTTTTTGAGCTATGCAAAGACTAATGAACTTTGCCTTTTTATTTCTGTCATACAGGAAAAATACCAAGTTGTCACACATCCTGCCCATCAGCAAAAACAACTTTTGCAGTTTGTAAAAAATCAAAATGCATCAGTCACAGTGCATCCCACAAGGTCACAGAGTCAATCTGGTTAACTGGATCAGGTATTCCCAGAGTCTTAGGCACACATCATCTTAGCACAATGAGGAGGCAGTGAGAATAGGCACAGTGAAAATACAGCATGCACCATCTTCTCCAGCGTTAACAGCTGCTCAGACTACGGAAGACTGAATACATTTCCCATTGTAGTCATTGCAAGGAGATGTATAAAGTTTAATAGGATCCCATTCTTGAGTTACTTTATTGCTCTGCTCAATTAAATGCTATTTAATGATTCAGCACTTACAAGGTATTATATACCATTCACACTCCATTGACTACAGTGAAGCTCCTGATTTTTCCAGAAAAGATGAGTAGTTCTAAGGAAAAATACTAATTTTCTGTTTAAGCCTTAAGAATAAACAAATTAAAAGCCGTGACTACGTATAACAACCACTACATTGGTTTTCTGTAATTCACGCATGGGGAGATTGGGATTATCACATCAAAATTGTTTACACCATTGATACTGATTTAACTGGTAAGCAGCCCAAGGATGAAGACTAATTCATGTTATGTCTGTATTTCCATCAAAACTGCAGTGACTTGGCTGTTGCATTTTATTGGAGCATTTTATTTTCAGCTGTATCTACCATAAATTACTGTTACAGCATAAAAGATCATCATTTGGAATCATCAGAGTAGGTGGTGTAGGCAAGTTGCTGAAACAGTGGTGTTTGCTCATGTGTTGTAGAAGGTAATTCCATTACTCACCTTTGTATTTCATGCCTTGGCACACCTTAACTCTACTCATCCTCAGTGTAAGAAATGAGTTAAAAAGGCAACTCTTTGTCTCAGGCACTGGCTTGCAGCTCAGAACATCCACAGATGACTCTCAGGTAACGATTTCACTCTGCAGGTGGGAGAACATGCACCAGGCCAGCCTCCACAACAGCTTTCAGCTGCTATCTGCTGCTCCAAAGTGCTCCATGTTTGCTGTCACAGATATTTGCCATCATCAACAAAATTTCCACCAGAAAAGTAAACCATTCAGCCCTGAAGTGCAGTTAACCAGTTAGGTCAAAAAATGATTACAAGCTGTAGAGGTACCTGTACCCCATGATCTCTAATGCTAATGATACATCACTTAGCTGTTTCATTGTATAAAAGCTGCTTCTTTTGATTGTTTTTTTAAACAATCTTTCTTGCTCACATACGCATTACCAACCACTGCCTTGCTTCCCATTGACACAGAATTGTTAATCCAGCTCATATATTTCCAGTTTGTAGGAACATGGTGACAACTTTTCCTTACTTTTGTGTTGGAAATGTAAATAAAACTGCATGCATCCTCATTGGTGAAACACTGGGCACCAAAGCAGACCAGGTGAGCTGCATGGTGCTCTCCTCACACCGCTCTGCTCCCATACGAGGAGAGGAGGGGACACAGCCAAGTCTGCACCTCCCCACAAGGAAGAAATTGTTTCTGTGGTACTGAAAGATAGACCCCAGAGAGCTGAGGATTCTAAATTCAGAACACCTGAAAAAACTTTCTGCAAATGAGAATCTGAAGCCCAGACATATTAAAAGACCTTGCCCAAAGCCTGTCCAGGAGATTGGATCAGAGATGGATATTGAATCAAGTGACAGTCAGACACATGATCTTTTTTTTGACTTCATGTACTAGAAAGTATAAACCATTTCCTTATCACCAGAAATTTCATAAAGCTGGACCACTGATGACAATGCTTCAATCCACAGTTTTAAGGACATAGTGTCCCTTGACCACGTACTTGGCCTTCATTTAATTTGCGAGGTGCTGCACATAAATACATCAGAATTGTACATTAATTGCTACATTTGAAACATTTTAAAACAGATGTGCCACATCAGTGTGCTTGCCTTTGTCTCTTCTATGCATACAAAGAAAAAGAAAGTGTAAAACAGTATCAGCAGCAATATTAAAGTAAGAGGTGTTCAAGTTTTGGAATGCATGATATTGAACATTGTACGGAACACAAACCTGACACCACCCAGATAGGAAAGGGGGTGTGAGAGCATGAGTGAGGTTAACACAAAATTCAGTGTGATACATAAACTAAATGCATAATTCTTGTTCCCAAATTACTGTTTGTGAGAGAAGGGTCCAGCAGGAAGGAGATTTCAACAGGTAATGGAAAAGCAACAGACACTGCCTCTACTAAGCACTGGAATGGGCTGCCACAGGAGCTTGTGGGGGAAAACAATATCACCTGGTTCACAACAGGATACACAAATTGACGGACCACAGTTCCCTAACAGGACAGTAAATGGACTGGCTATGTATATATACTTCACTGATCATTGAGAGTCTAGCAAAAAAACCCAAAAAACCAACCAACCAACTAAAAAACAACAACAAAAACTCCCCAAAATGACTAAACTTATCTATCTTCCTTGGCAAATGCCCACCAAAGTGGGTGTGTAGTTTCAGTGCACCATTTCATCTGCCCCCTTGGACATCTCTACAGACAGATGCAATGTTCCCACCGACATGAAGTTTCAGCTTTGTCAACCATGGAAGGAATTCTGCTGGCCCTGGCAATCCAAGTTACATGGTTTTCAAACAAAATTTGCCAAGATTATGATGAAAATAGAATTTCTAAGGCAACTGAGCCCATAAATGAAGTGAAAACATTAGAAAGAGCATTCTCTGGATTATGTACAAACAAAGCTAAGTTCATCACCATCTCTACATTGTCGTTTTTCCTAGCTAGAAAATACTCTTTGCACTAATTGCTATTATTTTCTACAGTACATAAGTAAACTTATTGTGGAGGATTTACAGGAGTGTCCCTAATTTGATGAGCATATTGTTACCTGAACTCTCTGTGCACAGGAATGCAAAGATTTTTACTTTGCTACATATGCAGAAATTATTCCATGCATGCTTTCATTTCCTAAGTAAATCTTCATGAACACTAGAGGATTTAAGAAGCACAAGCATTTCACTTTTGCATAAGATTCCAGAACTTGCTTTTTTCTAGCCCACAGGAAACAACTTCAAGCCTCATTTTTGGCTGCTGTCATAATATTTTCAGGCTTGAGACACAAGATATCATTAATTTTTACACCATCTGGATCTGTTCCAGTATTAAATAAAAAAATCTGAGAGCTACTCATATGAGAGGACTGAGCCAAGTTTTCAGGGATTGGCTTTAGTTCATGCCTTAAAGAAATGTCTTTTAAAAAACAGAGGAAACTGAAAGTCTCAAAATTAAAATAATTCAGTTTTGCCTCTTGGGTAACACTTTCCTGCTTCTTACAGAAAGATTCACTCAAAGCACCCCATATATCTATACTCCTTATCCTCTTTGACCTATATGCTTGTCCTTCAACTTGTATGCCTCAAGACTGCTGCTCACAATTTAAGTTATACAGGAAAAGCAGGATATATGCAGAGCCTTTCAAGTAACCATTTCCCAGCTGTGAAGACACTCACATCGATTCCACTGGCACTTTTCAAGCCTCATATAAAGTGAAGTGAAACACAAAACTTCTGGACTTCATGAACCAGTTCTCTAGAGAGAACAGTGCTCTAGGTATGGCACAAATCAAAAAGCAGTAGGAGAAAATCCCTGAACCTGCTGGCTACACTCTTGTTACTGCAGCCTGCCATGCAGTTAATATTCATCACCATATTGGTTTCTTGACAATTTATTTAACTAGTCAACAAAATCCCCACGATGGCACTTGAAACTGATAGGGTATAAGGCTCTTGCTTTTAAAATCTAAAAGAATCAAGTAAAATTTAACATAGGGAAAGAGCACATTAAAAGTAACAGTTTTGTGACTTCAATAGGAATCTGCATGCTTCTTATTATAGTGTTTTCAGTCATATTTAATGACTTATGCAAGCTGTTCTTACACAAAAGACCACTAACTCTGTTAAGGATGGATCTCAGCTTCCTCAAGTCTGAGGATCACCAGCTGAGAGGTGATCTGTTAAGCCTGTCATTTCCTAAGGCTATGGACACATCACAGAGCTGCAGCTGAGCCAAGAGAACATCATCTTTTCCTTTCCAAAATTGTAAGAAGCAATTATTCACTCATTTTTTAGCTTTTTCCTAACCAACTTAACTTTTTTTTTCACAGAATGATGGATCTTTGATTCTTTTCTTAAAAGTATTTCTCTGATTTGAATTATCTTTAATAAGATGCTTCTTATTAAGCCTAATTCAATTTAATATTGTAATTAACAGCAAATTCTTAACAAAGGAAAAAAATCTGATTTAGAATTCACTTTCTATTACATGAAAAAGTTAGTAACTCTACCCAAAAATCACATATAAAATACTATTCCTCAGGATGATATGGTCACATAACCTTTATGTTATGTTTCATTAAATACCAATGAAATACTAAAACACCATTATGTAGGTTTTAAGCTCCATGGCAGTGGACAAGAGAAAAATTAAACCTTCATATAATTTCAAATGTAATCGGTAAGTATGAAAGGAACCCAATCCAAAACCCTACGGTGGAGGTCATGGGAATCTTCCCATTAACTTCCATGTTCTTTGGACTAAGGAAGCAAGATAAATATGAGCAATTCAAAGGAAGAGAAATAAAAACTTACCCATGAATTCAATTCCTAAATGGTCTGCTATACTCATGAAAGCATGTAAAAGAAAAAAGAGAGAAGAGACAGAAATGTTAGAAACCGAGTAAAATATAAATTAATCTTGATACGGCAGTGCTGCAGAACAGTGTGGGGTCAGGGCCCACTGTGTGGGTACAGGTCCCAAACAAAGGCACAGCCCTGCCCCTCAAAGGCAATCCTAAGGTGGGAATTTAGGGCACTCAGCTGTCACATGAAGGGACACGTACTAGGGAAGGACATGAATACCTTTACACTTGTCTTTATGCTCAAGCCAGCTACCTAAAGGGATTCCATCTTCCCATCCTCATGGAACTCCTCTCTCAACATGCTAAACTACTATCCTTAGCTAGACAAGGCTCTTTGTGTCATTTTCTCTGACAGGGACCAAAACCTAAAGAGGTGAATGGAAGCTTTCACTGAGTCTGGCAGCTCTCACCACAGCACAGCAGCCACCGCTGCACCGAGAGCGACTCCTGTCTGGTCTCTGCTGCACCAGAGAAATTCTGATGGCAGGAAAGAGAAACCATGTTCCCAACTTGGCCATCAGACAGGATGCAATAAGTTCAAGATATCTCAAAGTGAAGCAAAAATTTTAATGCTTTTAGAATATTGACTGAATTACCACATGGACTTCTAAACTCTTTTACCCTTTCAGTGCCCTTTTTTTACATGATGAATTAGAGTCTTCTAGGAACTACATAGCAAAGCTAAAAGATTTTCCAACATAAATCAACAGTTAGTTTAAACACTTCATTTTATTGCCAACTCTGATACTTGTGACGAAATCATGAAATATTTACATTTCTGTTGAAAATGCTGGGAATTCTTCACCTTTTGCGCCCTTTCAATCCACCCAGGGAAGGGCATTGAGCATCAGCTTGCTTAGTTCACTTAGCATACAAATCTATGGAACAGCTGCTAAACTTCATATTTTATTTCCATGCAGAAGGCACAATATGCACTTCAAAGGCAAAGAACACAAGATGATGGTATATGGTATAAATACCTTATTAGCATGTAGGGAAGGCACATTATGCAAGTTTGGTGACAAATGAATCTTTCCTTTTGAAAATACATTACTCAAAATCATACATATATGTATTCCATATAACAATCTTCTAATCTGTATTCTTGCAGTCACGTACAAATATCATGTATAAACATCCCTTGTACATTTGACAGGAATGTAAATTTTTATAAGAATGTAATTTTTATAAAAGCATGAGATCAGATATATCAAAAGTGAATCAAACCTACTATATCAACAGAGATCTGTAGTTTTTTTCCCTGTCTAATTTTCTGTACCTAAGAAATCTGCAAATCACACCTTTGCATCCTCCTGTAAATCAGATCAAAATGCAGTTGAAAATTCCTTACTTTAAAAAATGATAGCAGAGATCAAAGCCCCATAATATGGTCTCCAAGGAACTAAGGATATTGACACACGGAGGAAGATCATATAGTATCATCTGTTCAAGCCTCTGTAAAACAGCTGAAAAAACCAATCCTTCTTTCCTAACTTGGCTATATACCTTCTCTACATGTTTTCTATTTGCATCCTGCAAATCTCCCTTTGAGCTCACCAACATGGTTAAAAACCACTCCCTCAAGAAGTGGATACAAAATATATCTTGCTTTTAAAAAGATGAAAAAAAGCATTTCAGTTCATATTTGAGTGGCATATACATAAGTGAGAATCAAGGATATATGGAGCCTTCCTGAGAAACATGTTCAGCTGGACAGGGTGGAAACATGTCAGGTGATTTATTTTAAATATCTCACATGCCTGGAAAACAACTACAGCAACCAGCATAATATATATTGCTGACAAAGCTGATTTCCCCAGATTACGATAAAAGGATGTCCAGTGGGATAAACCTTTACAATAAAACATCCAAGAAGTTCCAAAAGCTCTGTGAGCAGCTATTTGGGAATAGAAAACAAGGAAATGGTAACTCTGGCAGTTGTAGCACACACTGGCACTGGTTATGACCATCACTGGGCTGCCCCTTGGTGACCAGGCATCAGCCCGGCCAATGCTCTCACTTGCACTGCTGTGGTGCAAATCAGCCACTCTGCAAGCTCCAGCTTTAGAGATGGGTTTGTCCCCTCTTAACAACAGCAAGAAACTCTCCCAGCAGGTCCATGTGAGAGACAAATGGCAGCAGGAAATATCCAGCAGGGGTGGCAGGGGATGTGAGCTGTGGTGGTGACCTGAGACTGAACCAAACAGTAAAATGTGAAGTATTGACCCTGGCAATCCATGGTGTGACAAAGGAGTGTTCTGTGCTGTTCAGCCGTGGTGTACAAATGATGAATTGCCTGCAGAGCACTTCCCTGGACACAGCAAGTGCAATACCAAGTAATTCACCATCAAGAAATGGACTCAGTTAAAAAAAAAGTGCATATGAGAGCTATAAATGTGCTGAAGCATGGGCGCTGCTCCACAAGATGGGGTCATGAACCAAATAATGCAACTGTATTTTACTTTTGTTATTGTGATTTCTTCTTTCTTTCTGGTATTGCTATGCTCTTAGAAACTAATCTATTTCTCAGATAGGAAGATTATTCACTTTTATCTTTTTATTGTATCAGTATTTCTCTGTTTTCATGCTGATGTGGGAAAAATACTGTGCCTTATGGTCCTTGCACTGTGCTAATGTGTTGCTAGTATTAAGGCTTTTTAATTTATACTGTCTAAATACATACACACCTGTGAATACTCGATAATGAGGACAAGAGAAAATAAATTTGCAGTCACTAATGGATTAATTTATTAGTGCTTCACAAAACAACATACTGCCTTGTGTCTGGGTAGTGGTTTGCTGCAGCTTTTTTCTTATTCATATTAACACTATGAACAGAAATATAAACTCAACATGTATATCTAACTGAAAAATCTTGGACATGAAAGTACCCATTGTAAACCTCTACAGACATTTTAATCTTTTCTAAGGACAAGCTGACTTTGGCACGAAGACAGCTTTAGGAAATCAGAGCAACAGCAATGTATTTTCCTCTGCAAATGAAATTTATCGCTTCCAATAAACTCCTAAGAGTTGTTAAATTGTCCTTGGTAGATGATTGCCTTGAACACAAAATGCAACATGATAATATGCTGGGAGCTACCTTGGGACAGCTCAAGTACTCTGAACAGATAATCTGTCTGGAAGGAACAGGACTAAGTTTACCTTTTAAGTATTACACCAATAAAACTTGGTCTGAAATAAAGGAAAAATCCTTCCATTCATAAAGCAGCTAGATCAGGATATTACCGCAAGATACTGCTGCTCACTTATCCATTGTGCTTTATGATGTTTGGCAGCACATGGTTATCAGACTATTTGTAGATCTAATGAAGTGAAAACCACAATCAGTTACAGATATATACATATATATATGAAACTATAGGGTTTCTTTGAAGCATGTTATTTTTGGTGCTTCATTTTGCACATGAGCACACAAAGTAATCAGAGAAGGGATTTGTTTCTTCAGTTTCTTCATTGCTTCTACCTTCTCCCCTCATGGGCAAACTGATCCAACAAACTCTCAGAGTTTGGTTGTATTGTTTGTATTTTTTAATATCAAAAAGAAAAAGAAACAGCATGTAATAATGTATTTTAAAAATCTCAGCTATTAAAGAGCACAAAATTTGATTTTGCTGTTTGCTTTAGAGAAATTCCAGCAATTTGTTTCTGTAATTAATTTACACAGAAGTACTCTTCAAAATGTTTGGTGGGGTTGGAAGACTGATTGAGACTGTTCAGGGCAATCAGAGACATAAAATTAAAATAGTTCAACCACTGATTTTTAAAAATATTTTCACTGAAACACATAACAGAAACTTCCCTCTCCAAGATGTTTAAAAATGGATCAAACTAAATCCTGAGAATGATCTTGAATCAGCTAATACCTGGATCTTCCTTTTACCCTCTCTGATAAAGAAAACTACTAAAATTTTTCCAGATTAAAAATTTCCCTGGCAACAGGTAGGCTGTTCACTACAGCCTACACATTACCTGGTGTAATAGTAAGTATACAGAATATTTTGGTAATTTGCTCCATCTGTGTCTAGACACAGCAATGAAAATCATACATCCACACATCCCTTACAAGATACTTGGTCTGGTTTTGATGAAATTATAAATATCACACACACACGCACAGTTAAAGACATTATAAAACTTAGAAAGAAGGAAGACCATAAATCTAGAAAAAAAAAAAATCACAATCTGGTATATTCTCAGTGTAAATAATGAAAGATTTACACCCCCAATTTTATAGATGCAGTTAATTTTACTTAAAACCAAACTGAAATCCTCAATGTACAAAAGTAAACATTGAAGACAAAATGTAAAGGTTAATTGCTTTATCCATTTATTTGTAAAGGAAAAAAAATACAAAGGAGGGAGAAACCCCTAGTCTTGCTGTGAGTATTTGTGTGGCTGTGGAAAGATTACAACATAGCCCAAAGACAGGATCCCCTCACCCACTATCAATTCCATAACAAAGGAAAACTTGAAAATCATCCATCAAAACCTCTTGTTATATAAATTATACACAGTGCTGAATAATGGAATAAACTATTGATTTTCTTTTCCTTTGAAAGACTAAAGCCTGTGGCTGAGATTTTCACTGCAAAAGCGGAAAGACTGTTTCTAGCTTCTGCAAATAAATAATAGCAACCCTCCCATGTTCAGGTTCAAGACAACTTGGAAATTTCAACTATTTACCTTCCCTGCAGCATTCAGACTCAGAGGATTAAGCCTGTCTCTTTTCTATTAATTTTTAAGATCTTAAATTCTGTCTGCAGCTAATAAACTAAGCTACTTCTCTTTGAGGCACTATGTTGGATATTAATTGGAAAGAACTTAGTCTCGCCAAGCAACATGATATTCACAATACTGTAAATCAGTACTGATTAATTTTTACTACTATAGCTACAAATTCAGCAGAAGAAATAAACATGTCTAATTGCAAAGCGGTGAGTAGCCCATTGATATTATATTTTTAAGCTTATTAAACACCTGCAGAATATATTTAAGAGTTTTATCAGATTCAGATGTTTATCACCAGGTGTCAGACAAATGCAGCAGTTCTATTTTTCTCTGAACAATCCATTGTTTTCAGCAATGAGATGAGAAAGCAGGTGGCTATTAAATGCTGCTGCTCTATGGAGAGAGATTTTTTCTGATTTTCGTAGCATTCATAAATCAACACGTGTTCAACACATACAAGGACTTTAATTCATGCCAGAGTACCAGAAAGTAAACAGGATGACCAGACAAAAACACTTTGTCTCCACTCAGAAAACTGGGAGATGCCTTCTTACTTTATTTGCTAAAAATGCAATCCTGTTTCTATGAGAAGCAGTAACTACATCAAATGTAAATGAAGCTGCCTGAGAGACCCCATAGCTGATTGTGACAAGGTTATTTATGAGGTTTGCTTTAAATGTATGCTGGAAATGATAAACTTGTGTGATCACTCAGATCAATCTCCCCCAGCACAATGAGCCTGCAGTAAACATTGCACATTACAGTCTGGTTACCTGATTATTGACATCAGCATAAGCTACTATAACCAAGGAGTCCGATAAATATCCTCAGAAAAATCAAGGTTTCTCTGATATTTTGCAGTTTTGACAGATCAGTAAACCCGTGTCAGCATTGCAATTGCAAAAATTGTGATTTTTCTTTTATGTTCCTGTTCCTTACCAAAGCCTCTCATTTCCTGTGAAGTTTTTTTCCCACCTCTGCCTTTCCAGGCTCTACTCACCACACTGATTTTATATTCCCATCTAGGAGACCAACCCCACATACCAGGTTTTCTGATTGTGCTGAGGACTTTGCAAAAACAAAACAATGATGTAGTATGTAACCTACTTCTGCAATTTTGAATTCTTCTCCTGGGCTTCCACAGCAGATAAGACAATGACTACGTTTGTCCCACAGTCTCAGCTGCATGGTAGGTGATTGCAGCACTGTCACAACTGAGGAACCACTGGGAGAACTGGGCAATGGAGAGACATACTCTTCTATCCATCTGTGTCATTTCATTAACACAGCAGTTCCTGCAGAGCCCAGATTTGTCCTGCATGAAATCCTGGTCCAGCCTCTCAAGCCTGCTCCAGGTCTGCACAGTGGCATCACACTGCCTCTGCAGATGGACCTGCCTTTATCTGCAGGAATGCTGGCAAATGGGTTTAAATGCATTTATCTGCGTTGAGCTTAGATGTTCTCAGTCATTCAGCACTTCCACTGAATTTCAATAGCAATTGGCATGATTAGTGACACAGAGACTTTTGGAAATGCCAACATCTACGTTGGTAAAACTGGTCCTTTTCTAGTTGTTTTTCAACAAGGTCTCATAAAGCTAAATAGGAGAGGGAATCATATTTACTGGCAAAACCCAAAAGCACATTCATTGCTTCCACAACATGTGATCTGTAAAGTTTTTGGAACCATGTGTATGAATTAGATTATTTATCTTGTCACAGGTGTACAAGATTTCACTTGACTGCAGTATTCTGTGGGTGAAACAATCATGTTCTGGTTAAATAAGTGACACAAAATGTCTGTTACGGTGGGATAAGCCTATGAGTTTCTTAGAAATTACTACAGGGATTTTTGCACTATTATTTCCAAGTGGGTGTTTGGTAATATGGGTCTGTAAAATATAACCAGCCTCACTGAAACATTACATGAATTGCTAATAGCTCCCTCATCTTATGAACATATGACATTTAATAAACATTTTTCACACTAAATGTTACTTTATTCCTTCCACAGATCATTAAGCTGTCCTTCACTTGCCTACTACAAAAAAATGTTTCAGATGCAATCCTGTTTACTGCTCTCTAAAGGCACAGAAAATTTTGTAGTTTTTTGTCAATTTCTTAAAACTAATTACTTTCTTCAACTTCAGGATAAGGAATGTACATAATTTTGGGAAAAAAACCCCCACAGCTTTATTCCCTAATGTTTCAAGTAATTTAGTTCTACTGCAGTCAAAAAACAAACAGGCAGAAGCAGAGTGCAGGTATTTACACCAAGATTTTACAATATTAACTGAAGGTTTTAAAAGCTGTGCACTGTACATCTCCAATGACAAGAAAGTTGATATAGTTATTGATATCTATACTTTGTTGCCAAAAAAAGCTGGACTGAGTTTTGCAGCCAAGAACTCGAGAGACCCAGAGGTGTAGGACTCAGACATTTAGGAAAGATGCCATTTTTTATCTGTGTTGATTTGGGAATCTGCTTTTCTTTAGCAATCCAATTTTGACAATAACACCTATATTTGCTGTACACTTTCTTATGTTGCTTTGTTTTAAATAACTTAGGATGTAGAAAGAGAATTACTTAAACGTACTCCAGTTACTCTGTGCAGGTTTTTCATACCTGGTGCAAGTGGCTGCATTACTGAGCCTCATTTCCAGCAGGTCCGTGTTTCCGGCTCAGAAGACAATACAAGAACAAAGTTTTCATCATAACTTTATCATTTTTTAAAAGAAATTTGCTGTCTTATGGGGAAGTACTTCTGTATGTCAGGAGTCTCTCAAACCACTTTTCTGAACCATCATCTGGAGTTTAACACCAAGACCTCCAATGCTCTTCCAAATTTTACTGAGTCCTTTCTCTAGGAAACCAGGCATGGAAGTGCCTTTACGCCCCAGATCCAGCTGCAGATAAGCAATCCACAGGTGTGGGGTGCTTAAAAGGGTTTGATTTAAAAGAGGTTGTCCTCAGCTATGTAGATCTGTCCTACCTGGTGAGGAAGAGGAGCAGCATCACTCCTTTTTGTTATTCCTTTCAGTTTCACAAGGATACATACTTGAAAGCTTTAAAGCCTATTGCAATGAACTTTACCAGAAAACACAGCATTTGTCCAACATCTCTTATGATTCAAGGGAGAAAATGCAGAATGACAGTTCAAAAAACACTCCCATTACTGTGCAATTCTCCCACACCTGCAAAATGTATAGCAGGGAACTGACCTAGGCACATCTCTCCTTTTTTCAATGCTAAGCCCCTCTAATGATTTTATAACTCAACTATAGCATTGTGGTTTCTTTTCAAAAGCTGCTGCACTTCTGCTTGCTGTCACAGTGTGCAAGCCACACACTTACACAGCACAGTCTGCTCTGCATTTATGCTCTATGTGGTGCTAAACATTACAGGAACAAAAGTTCAGGTATGTATAAGTGCTAGAGAAACTACTTTTTTTTCATTTCTTTTTGTTAACTGGAAAATTTCTACCAAGACATTTTGTGATTCCATGGAAACATTCTATTTAAAGCTGGTGAGTAAACACAGACACCTGAGGTGAATTATATTTTTTCCAAATATATTTTGCCATATAGTGCTTTCAGATTCATAAAAAGGCTCCTTGAAGGACAGACCACTTCAGTACTCAAATTTGAGTGCTCTCTCAAGTCACCTACCAGATTCCTTTGCCAAACTCAGTACTTCGAGGTTGGTGCACTGTATGAGCCATCCTGATGGAAATATACTGGCAATTGTCAGCTTGTTTATGACATCAAGCCCCAGTCAGAAGATGGGAGCAGAAGAGCTCTGTTTTCCTCTAAGCTAAAATGCTTTCTTGACATCTGTGGATGATTTGTTCAAGCTAATCAATACCAAGGCAGGTCTGAGGGGGAAGCACTGTGACTTGGACAAAGCTCTGCAGCACACAGAGCACTGTGTCGGAAATGCCAAACTTTTGAAGTGAGATACCGAGATGAGTTATTTCTTGAGATGTGAAAGTTACAGAGCTGAGGTATCAAGGCACTAAGGAAATGTCTGTCTTACCTGGAGCTGTAACATTTCAAATGGTGCCTTATTTATTTGACTGTGAGCATTGGCACACGTCCTGACAGCATCAGACCAATGCATGTTTATGATCCCACAGACAGTACAACAAATAATGTCCCACACCATGCAGTCATGCAAATGCAATTATGGCTTTTTGCCATGCCTATCCTGCCTTGCTTAGAGAAATATATTCTGCTTAGAAGTCATTAGCTAATAATGTAAACAACCAAGTAGCAGCAAAAATGAATGGCAAGAAATGGTTTTCCTCAGAGTCTGAGCATCTTGTGTAATTTTAGATGCAAGCCAGAATTTATGACTTCAAATATGTAGGAAGTGGGAAAATTACTTAACTGCTTATCTGTTTGAACACTGTTAAGGGTTCAAATCCTTTACTACCATGAATAAATTAACTACTATAAATACCCATAACAAAGGTGGTCTGAAATCGTTCATGTTGGGGATGAACAATGTGACTCATCCATGAGATTTAAAGCAGACAGGGCTGTGATAAAAAAGAATCATTAGCAACTATCACCAGCAATAAAAACCAGCATATTGGAACAAAAGCATATGATGTACACACAACCCAGAATCACCTACAGCAAGAGCAGCAAAATGAAAGCTGCTGTTTGCCCTCATTTGTATATGGTGATGCACTGCAATTAATTGTTAGGAATGATGTGAGAACGGTGCCAAAGGGCCCCATATATAGAAATATTAAACTCATGGAGTGTAACTGCCCTCAGAGCCATTCAAACAAATGAATTGCCTGTGCACAGACAAGATGCAAACCAGAACCACCAGGATGGTGCCTCGTGCTGATGCCGGCAGCCCTGGCAGTGACTCCTGGCCCTCGGGCCAGCTCACCATTACTGCAGCACCCTGCACACGTGGGAAAAAAAAAGGAGCAAAAAGGGGAAAAGTTCATTCTATGACCTTCATAAACACAAATCATTATTTAAATCTAGGCAAAGTGGCTTAGAGGAACATGCAACTTAAGACTTCACAGAAGACTCAAAGAGATACCAGGGGCTGTCTCCCGTGAGATACCTCAGTAAAACCTGTGCTTCAGATGATCAAAGTGCACTTGTTTTCTTTCTTCTTGTTTCATCTCCATTCCACAAACTTTAAGGCTCCTCAAAGAATTTAATAGTTCCCAATAAATCTCAGAGAACATTCCCCCATCAAAGATCTTTTTCCTCCCAGGTTTGAGACACTTTATCTTACTCTGAATTAGATCTTAACAGTATTGAGGAATACAATGTTTCCTTTATAAGACCTTACTATTAGGGCATAAATTATTTTGACAAACAAAACCAGGGCAAAAGGAAGGTCCGTATTCTTTTCCACTACAACAAACTAGATGTGTCAGCAAGCAAATTAGTTTGTAGGATAGTCAGGAAAATGGAAATAAAACAAAATGTTTTAATTTGCTTAGATATGTAGATTTTTTTTTTTTATGGTTTGTTTCAAATCAGTAGGACTTTGCTCGGAGCAAATTTGTGAGCTGAAGCCACAATTTTAACTCCTCTTTGGGCTATTCAACTTCTATAATACATTGATGAGGAGAGAAGAGCTCTTCTTTTACACATTTGGCTCTGCCTCTGCACCTTTCTTCACACTTTGAGCAACTCTTAAGTTCTGCAAAAGAGTGAGGCAGCAGAGTAGGCACCATGTGCTCTGTGAGAACTGACCCAGTGCAACCTCGGGTGCACACACACCTCAGAGGGCAGAGAAATCCCCTGAAATACATCAACTGTCTGTCCCTGTGCTGTCCAAAGCATTTATATCACTAAAAAGTAAATACAAACCAATAGAGAAAAACACCTGTTTTTTTTTATTTTTTTTATCATCGGTGAAACCAGGGGTATGGAAATCACTTCCACATGAGACATAAATGAATTTTGAACCTAGGTCTGTACAAGAGGAAAATGAGTGAATACTACAACAGCTTCAACTTTTAAAGTCTCTGGATAATGTGTTACCCACATGAAATAGGACTTCCCCCTTAAAATGTCCAACTCTGAGAAAGTACATATGTATATGGCCACAAAGTAAGAATTATTGCATCTCACATGTAAATTCTAATAAAATCTCTAGAAAATACCACAAGCTATTTCTAGCAGAAACACAGGATACTGTATTGAAAGGTCTTATCTTTTTAGCAAGTCAGAAAACCAAAGGTGTATGAGACCCAAAAGCTTTCAAATTACAAGAGAAATACATAATATATCAGCATTTCAGAAGGAAAACAAGAGATGCTGCTGCCTACGAATTATTTTTGTTAGATGAAATTGCATTGTGAATTCATTCATTTAGGAATACAGTTACACTGACAATAAGGTGGGTGAAATGGACTTGCATTTTATCTGCCAACACAGCCTGCTAAATTGAGGCAAAAACTGGCAAGTGACCTCACAATTGACAAGACCATGGCTGCTGTTCTGGACTCCTCCACAAAAAATTATATTTTCTTGCAATGGCATTATTACAGAGGAAATAGTCAGAAAGGTGTGAAACACACTGTAATATGCTCACAAAGCTCAATATAGCAAAGGGAAAAGAGACAAGGACACATTTCTGCTGTGATTTATACTTGAGGATCGGAATTTCAGGCAGCAAATAAGATCAGTAGGAAAATTTAACCTAAGAGATGGTGAAAAGGTGCCAAAGTTTAGCAGTGCAATTTTCCAGTCTCTGCTCTAAATAACACTGAAGCAGAATTGCTGCTGACCTGAGATGAAAACTATGATTTCACAGAAAGCTTTGGGAAGCTGAGTGTGCTAAACTGAGTATCATCAATTTTTTAAAAATTTATTTTATTTTGCCAGTATATGGTTTCAAAATCGGGAAGTCCAGCTCTCACCTCTTTTTTCTCTAGCTATTTTACATCTATTTTACTGTTACATTGGTGGCAGGGTTGTGAAGGGGATATGAAGGTGTTATGATTAGTAAGACAGATCCCCTTACACTGGCATGGGGATGCCAGGCAGCCTAAGGCTGGTGTTCAGTGAGCAGATTCCACCTGCGCCACTCTAACCAAATTCATTAATCAGATTGCCAAGGTACTTTTGCTTTGGAACGTGGCTGGATCAGAAAACAGCACTCTAGAATATTCTACTGATCCAAATCCTCCCTTATCCAGAGTATTTAAAGAAAGAGAAATATTGCTTTAACAAGGAGCTGCAAGGCTCTGGCAAAGTATTATCTGTATTTTGTGGGGCTCTGGCTGCAGATCTTCCCAGTCAGCTGTTCCAGTCATCAAGTTTACCAGAAACAGTCCTTTTCCCTAGAATTCTGTACAGAATAACAATCTCATCCTGCTGCTTCCTCAGTCCATTAATTCAAATATGGTCTGAAATCTGTGTGAAACAAGGGACTGTATTGCTGCTTAAGCTGGCAACAGCAGCAGCAGCAAGAGTTATTTACATTTCTGAATAGCTTTATAAAGAATCAGTAAATACCCTGGCATCAATGAAAAAGTACTTCCTACTCTGCCACAAACCCATTACCTCTACCTAGTATGCAGTTTTCCCTCAACACTTTTCCCTCAAAGGAAAACAGCTGTCCACTGCAAACTGCTGTCCCTTCCTTTATTCTGCAGCTGTGCACTGCATGTATCTAACTTTCAAGAATATTTTAAGCTGAAAAACCAGCTGTCAATATTTTTCACTTGCCAAGTGCCCTTCCCATTGAGGATTAGGGATTTTTTTCTCTAAAATAAAACAGATAAGAGAGCTTAACATATGATTTAAAAAAAAAACACTTAGGCACCTAAATACCTTTGTAAAAAATCCCAATACCTTTACATTTGTAAAACAAAGCTGAAGTAGTTTTCAAATTGGAAAGCAGTCATCTTAGATTCATACCTGCTTAAGTGCTCTTGAAAACTTTATTTCTTTGGGGTAACATCTAGATTGTGGGGACAAGTGATTCCTACACCAAGCCTCACATTTGCACATTCAGCCGCACAGAAGCAGGAACACTTGCATGCAGCTATTGGTGTATGGAAGAACAGCTATGCATGAATTATCACAGTCTAGGCACACCTCGTGCCCTTGCAGCTGGTTCTTCCCTGACATTGCTGTTCCTGCTCCTGCCAGGTACTTCAGGTCAGCTTTCAGACACCTACATTTGCTCCAAAATATCCATTTTACTGAGATGTCTACTCCTGCTATTCCCAAAGAGCTGATATAGCAGAAAGCTCGCAGGGCACCAAGAGCTGGAGTCTGTACTCTCAGGGGGGAAATTTCTTTGGAGATCCAGCAACTGCAGAAGGCAAAAGGCAGCTCATCTGAGCCACCTGTACTATATCATATGATGCTGCCCAGCTCAGGTCTTAAACCCATCCTAAGCTCCAAGGTGCAGAACCTGATTTTTCTAATGTGTAGAAATTTTCCATTGGTTTTTAGTCTAAATTCATACTGCACCAACTTAAACCCAATCAGTCTTGCACAAACACTATCTTTCAGCTTCAATCATTCTTATATTTCCTTTATATTTATCCACTTGGCGTATTTATAGACCCAATGACATCTCTGACATATTTCCCAAGCCATCATTCCATACAGCTGCAATTTCCTGACAGGCGTTGGCACATCTATCAATTACTGTACTGGATCAGCAATATTTCACTCAAAAAATGGCATTCAAATACTTCTTAAAAAACTGATCACTGCTTCCACCACCACTTCCTACATTCCTTTAAAATATGGCTTCTTAAAAAGAAAAAAAATACATCATGTGCCTATTGGTGCTGTCAGAATCACCAGACACAAAACAAAAACCTCCATCCACTAAGCAATATCAAGGGGGTAACAAGCTTTAACTACAGCCTTTGAGTCAGACTCCTCATGGGACAGGAGAACACAAGATACGCCCTCAGAAGTGCAAGTTCACCCACAGGGAGGACTGTGCTGGTTGGCTCAGTCCAGCTGTGAGCAAACTGTCACAAAGAACGTGGAGATTTTCCTTAAATCCCTTTTGCCTATGAAGGAAATTTCTGCCCCACTAACTAGATTTTATCTTGAGTTATAAACCAGAGAGAAAGTAATAGAGAAAATGTGTTCCTGTCATACTTGTGTGACAACTTACAGATAAAGTAAATCAAAACAGTTTAAAACCTAACTCTTTTCTATAACAAAGTTCTGCACTGAGGAAGAAGTTTTAGAATAAAAATGTTTTGGTTTTAGAAAGGAATATAAAATTCAAGACAGAGGTGTTAAGGTTGCACTTCTAAAAACAACTTTTAGAAAATCACGTTGTGGTAATTACAGGTTATGTACACACATAGTCATACAAGAAATGCAGTCATATGCTGTGCTTTTCTCTGTCTTTTGTGTAGGTGCTGCTGCACAGACATTATAACACAAACACTTGTGTTATTTCTTCTTTTTTTGGTTATTTTTTCTAATGGTGTTTAAATTGCTCGGACAACTTACAACAGAAATTTTGATGTCTTGCTGTTCAGTCTGCAACTGCAGCAAGTTTAAATATTCCCAGAGGAATTACACAGGCATTGGTAAATACTCGCCTAACAACACTTAAAGCACCTGAAGAAATGCTTACTGCAGAATTAATAGGAGTTGAGGCCTGCAACATGAACCTTCTTTCTAGAAAATAATCTCAGTCAGTGGTAGAGTCATATACCAATTTCTAATAAGTGTCTGAAAACAGACAGGTATGACAAATGCCATAAAAAAAGGCACACAGCCCTAGTCTGCCTGACTTGAAGTCAGTGTCACTGTGATGGAGCCTGATTAGCTGCTCTGCAATTGCACATCTTCATTTTCTTACAGCCCATTAGGCTGCTTTTAACAAAATTAAACACTGCAGGGCAAAATATCCACGTAAACCAAAACAAAACACTTACAACTGTTTATAAACATTTTCGTAAGAAATTGCCATTTTGAAGATAAATGTTTCTCTCTTGAGCAAACTAGAGACCATTCTTCCCAGTTTCTGCTTTTGGACATCCCCAGAACTGGGATGGGAGAGAGCAGGCTACTTCTATGAAATGGATTCACCAAAAATACATCACATCTGACTGGACATTACTAAAAAAAATACATGTAGACTACAAGAGAAAACTAATCATAACAATAAGAATACAAATCAAACTCCACCTTGATGAGTAAGATGAATTATATTAATTAGCATCCATCTCAGCTAAGTTAATGTTACAGAATGCTACAGCTTTGTATCCCATTCACTGATTTTCCTAGGTTGTGGTAACTTCTGCCTTCTCTGCCCATGGCCATTGAATTCAACCTGCTGTCTCTTTGTGCCTCAGTTTACTTTTGTATGAAATCCCACATACTGGAAGGTGGTTTCCAATTTTTTTACACATGCCAGCAGGAGAAAGGTGGCAGTGGCACTTTAAGCATCTGCCAAAGTTTCCGTGTCAGGATGTTCTGCTCTGCCACGGCCTCACTCCTGCTTCAAGGGGGAACAGCAAACATGTTAAACATGAGCATGGACACCACACCTTGTGCCTTGTCAGGCTCTGTCCCACTCTTACTTGGACTGCCAAGAAAGCAAAACTAGAATACACTCAGCAATGGGCAGCAGAAGGTGCTGGTACCAGCAGATAAAGCACATCACATTTGTGTGTGCTGGTCCTTCCCTTGAAGGGAGTGTTTAATGTAGCTGGAAAAAATGCTATTTGTGACGGAAAGGTAAGATCCTTGCAGTTGTTCTGGATTGCAGTTTGTTGTTTACTGGTGTATTTTAGAGCATTTTCATCTTAGAAAAAGAGATTGGCTGCATACATTTTTTTCTCAAGTTATGCCATGAAGAAATATAATTTGCCTTTTAATAGAAATGTCAAGGACCCATTCCCTCCAATTTACTATATAGATTTTTAAATCCCATACAAAAATGCTATAAGTTTAATTGGAAAAGACAGCATGACAGCCTAATTTTATACAACTGGTTACAATTATTACAACAGCAGCTTCCACAGAGCTCTCAGTGATTTTTCAAGAGCATTTACAAGCATAAAGTGTGAGTTAGGAAAAAAAATAGTAATTTGCTACAGCTGTACAAAACGTATTAAGGAAATCAATCAGCAGTGACACAGATATTTAGAAATGAGAGATATTTTGCCCATCTGAGAGCACAACTGTAAGACTCGGTGACGTTAATAAGTTTTTTTTAAAATGGCCAGATTAAACAAAGCATTGTATTTTAGCTCAGATATATGGCACATTCAACAAAAGGCAGACAAACGGGTTGGAAAGCTATTCTGGTTGTTTTTTTCACTTAAGGGGAGAGTGAGATCAATATGACAGAGTATGAGCCTAGGAAAAAATGATGACAAAAGGCACCTCTCTGGCAGCCTTAGTGCTGGAGTTGTGAACAACTTCCTTCTGTTCAGACAATAGAATTTGCTCCTTCTTTTGTAACCATAACTGCATCAAAGATATCCAAGTATTGCCAGCTTGCTTTCCTAACTGCTCATTTCACAGAGTGTTCAGTTCTGGCTAAGCCCTTGGGTCAAAACTAATGCTATTATTATATGCAAGAGACACAAAGCCTTTATTTTAACATGATGCAGAATGGAGTTTTACATGGAAGACTAGAAAATCAAGCAAACTTATTTTCTAAAGGGCATGTTGAACACAGACACCAAAAGGAGCTTTGAGAGCAAAAGGGTAATAAGAGAACAGAGCACTTTACTTAATTAGACAATAATGAAAAAACCCTTTTAGAGAAGTTTAACACACTCACAGAGAAGTTTATAAGAAGATAGCAAGCCAGTTCTTTTCCTGAAGTGACTTTATGGTGATAAAAGTTCTGCAGACTCCATATGCAGAGTATGTATTCTTTATTTACTTTTGAAGATATTCTTGTGAGCCAAAATGCCCTCTTTGACCTTGAACTTTGTGTTTTTGTGATTCGATTTCTGATGCACTCAAACCAGATCAGGATAATGCAATAAGGACAGGCTGTAAAGAAACTGGGCTGTGAATAATACATGTAAATTATGCTGAAAAGGGACCTGTGAGAGTTAATGGGTGGAAGATGGACAAAATTGCTTTTCTTCTTTAGGGAGAGGGGCAGGCATAGCAGTATTTATACAAGCAGGCAAATTAATTGGCTTTTTCTGAGCTCTGTGCTGCTGCAGCTAAACTGCTTCCACAACCTGACCTACATAATTTTGAATTTGCTTGGGTATTTCCTCATTCAGCCACAGGACAGCACAGCACACAGTGAACTGCAGAAATGATCTTGGAAAGCCATTTAGCCCCACATGAAATAAATTTCTCGTGAGCAAATTAAAACTTCATAGAATGTCTTTGCAGCACAAAATTAGTCAGTCAAATCAGATATTGCTGGATTAAAACTCATATAATACTGTCAGAAAACTGGTACAGTGATTTAAAAGTACTGTCAATGGCAATTAGCAATAAGCATTTAAGTTATGGGACACTCCATATCCAAGTGCTTTGCAGCAACACTTATATTTATAAACTGACAGCCCTCGTTTTCTCTGCTGTACTCATTTCTTAGTCTCATTTTCCTGATATACTCAAATGAGGAAAAGCCTGTAAGTTATCCTGCCATATGAAAGATACAAGTTTATTTTACAGATTTCCTACTCTGAAAATGGCCAAAAAGTAGCTACCACGATAGGTTTGATAGGAAAGAAGTCTCATGAAAGCAGAATTCTAGACAGGGTTGGTTCAGCTCTGGCCTCTGTCACATTTGCAGGATTTGCACTCAGAAACATTCTCAATGCATACATGTAATTTAAGGACAGATTCCAGGAAAATTCTGTATAGTTCTGGGGGTCAGATGTTGTGGAGGAACATCAGAGTAGCTCTATAAAATCTTCCACTTACAGTCCCTCTTCTTGTGCCAACCAGGTGCTGGAAAGGGAATCAGATACAAACAGCTGCTGTCTCACCTAGTAGCTTTCACCTTACTTCCATCCAGCTTTCCAGTCCAGTGTTTGTTCTCAGATATCTTATCCACTACCAAGATAATCAAACCAAGGCAAACACTAAAAATATCACTTGGGATTCAAAAGAGAGAGAAAGAACTTTCAGTCTTAAAACTATGTATGAAAATGTACAACAGCCATTAATTTATTTCTGGGCGTTTCAGAGGCATTAACTTAGTTTTTACATAGTCCAAGTAGAATTAAAAAAAAAAATACTTAAGACCTACAGGAGCCAAAATATTATTAAATATCAACAGCTGCTGAAACACCTCTAATAATTTTGCACTTTCTCTCTCCTTTTTTCTTTTGCATGTGAGATTTTGCATTCTTACAGAGCAGACACATTATTTTATATTCAAATATGGTGCAGCTGCTCCTACCTAAGGCTTGAGAGATTTATGGATAATAACACAAGTGCAAAATAAAAGAGTACATTTGGATGCATATCAAACAGAAGCTGCATCAGTCAATCAAACTGCTGGACAACATATTCAAGTCTACAAACAAATGTGAAACAAAATAAAATTCCTCAGTCAGACCAACTTCCTCAGAAAAATAAATTATGCATTTCCCAGTACTGACATGGATAATGTAGTACTTTTCTCCTTGACCAAAGCATGCCCCAGAATTTGTTTTCTAAGCCAACATGTGTCAAAGCAGAAAAGAACAGCCATTCTTCTGAACTGCTATCAATAAAAATGTAGCAACTGTATCAGTCAGCTTGTGCAACAATAAAAACCAGATTTGTATCAATGTCAGGATCTCGGCACACCCCTCTCTGCACACAAAACATCCTCAGCTCCTATACGGAGTCACTGTTGCAGGATGCACACACTGCTGCTTCCCAGTCACTTCACTTGTTCTGACATCTAATTTTTACGGTGTAAATACCACACTCTGCCCAAACAAAAACCTCTCTGTGTATGCCTGTTTTGTCATGAACAAGAGACCAAAAATAAAGAACTAAAGCAGTTCCACTCAAACCCAACAACTTCATGCAGTTGCTTTTTAGTCTTTATCAATCAAAACCACTGAAATAAAAGTAATGGTAGAGAGGAGAGCTCTGAATTGAATTCTCGATTGGAAATCCGTACCAAGAGCCAGTCTTGTCTGAACACAGCTCTCATTAACAACCCTGGCAGTGAATGGCATTTTGAGTTTACCATGCACCAGGGAGGAGCAGATATAAATCAGGGCACCCTGTGGTCATCACACAGGGATTAACATTCCAGTGCATTGATCAGGCAGCTGTGTCAATGCTAACTTTCCTTCCACTTCCAGCTTTTTATGGCCAGCAGTGTAAGACACTCAGCAATCTCAGAGCATCCCAAAGCCCCTGTTCAGCAATGCGCCTGACCCCAGAGCCCGACCCTGACCACGAGCCCAAGGCAGCAGTAGCAGACAAGGGCTCTGCAGACTTGAACACTGAGTTTGTTCACGTCCATCACACTGAGAATGACCTTCTCCCTGCTCCTCCTGGCCTCCTACCCCTGCTGCTCCACTGTCTTATACAATTAAACCCCCACAAAACTCACCGTAAAATGGAGTTTTTCTTGTATTCCCCCACTTGGTTTTGTGGTTTTTTGAGCCAACTGCTGAAATATTAATCTACTCCTACCACATATAATCTGCTGGTAAGGGATTTTGTGTAAAGAATAAAATAGGAGGTGGTTAGGCAGTAATATTAATTCGTTCTCTGATCACATGTTTTTCCAAACTCTGTCCTCCTGAAGAATAATGCCTAGTACACAGCTCCATTTACTACTTTTTAAACTTTACTATCGCTGTTGGCAATAATATTTCCTTTGCTGCTGCTCTTTCTTCTGCTCAGACAGGCCATCTGCCATCCTGCTCTCCAAACTATTTGTCAGCTCCAATCTCTGTAGGCACTGAAGATATTATAGGCAGGAATTACGTTCATATTGTTCTTCCTGTATTTTGGGTTGAGAGCAGTACTATGTTTTAATGAGACACTTACTGTAGAGAAAAAGCAAAAGCTAGAACAGAAGGTACATGTCATAAATTTTCAATGTGCACTTCCTATCCCTTAAAACAAACTTACTCAAATTCTCCCTGGCAATCAACTTTAAATGGTTTTCAGCACATGTGGATGTTAGGCAAAGGATTCCAAGTTACACACATTAGGTTTTCTCCTAAAACTGACCAATTTTCATTAAGCAAAGCAGAAATTTTTTTCAGTGAAAATGTGTAGATGATAGATTAATCAAGCTGGAGAATCTTTGGAGTGATTTTAGTGGAGTAATTCTAACGATTAAAGCTCTGACAGGCAACTTGTCAGCCAATGAAGGGTTGTTGAAAGAAATGCACATTGTAAAGATGAGCTGTGACTACTAAAAATTTTGGTTAATGTCAGCACATAAGAAGGAACATTTATATATAAAAGATCAAAATGGGAAGAACTCAGCCTGGTTGCTCCAAGCCACTTGATTTAGGGTCATGGCTGGAAGGCAGGGGAGATCAAGCCTCTTTTAATACTTTTTTATTTTTGACCCTTCTAAACATGAATAATTTTTGTTTTAAGGTTTGAGTAAGTCTCATTTTCATCTTAGTACATCTCATTCTTAATGATCTTAATGATCTTAATTCTCATGACTTAAGCTTCAAGAATTTCCATTTTCAGGACAAACTCAGCTGGGAAGCTAGAACATACAGCAGACTTACAGGTCTTATTCTGGGCAAGCAAAGCCTTATTTAGAATTAATTTTAGCAAGTCTCTTCACTTGAGCAAAAACTAATTGCACAGTACATAGAAAAAACTTTAAAACAATGACAACAATGAAAAAAAACTCCCACAAAAGCACTTTTTGAAAAAAATCTCATCCACCTTGTCCATCTTGAAGGTGCTGTGCAGCTGGGGAATGTAGAAAGATCTGGATTTCGTGTAATGCAGGAATAAGAGGTCAACTATTAAAATTCTGCTGAGTTTTAGAAAGGTTTTATAAATACTGAGCATTATTGACCCAAGAGGCAGATTGCTAATGTTGCATTATTCCATTTACTTGAGATATACCTAAAGCATCACAAATTAAAAACCTAAGCAAGGTCTAGTTAAACCTACCCCAAGACTAAATATATATATACAGTCTAATTTTTCTTTTATAATACAAGTTTTCTTGCCATCTTTCTTTCTTTTTTAGTTTTCTCTTACGGTTAAAAATAAAAAGGAAATAGAAAAATAATTCCATTTTCATACATGCTGAACTCCAGCAGACAGCTTTGTGAGCTTCCAACTCACTGAGTTCAGCTGAGCATTTCATGATTTGTGATGTTTTGCCAACACAGCAGGGTTGATGTCCCTGCTCCCAGTGCAGATCTGCCCTGTACTAACAGTTTCCCTGTACTAAGGAGCAGACAGACACTGAGCAGCTATGACTTTGAGTCTTCCTCAGGCTTATTGGAGCTTCCTAAGTAGTTAGAAGACTTAATCTTCTCTACATATCACCTTATAACATCTAAATTTGGCTTTTGCTTAATTTGCCATATTCTAATTAGTCTCTGATGGAGCAGGAAAATACATCTCACCCATTTAACTACATAGGAAAGTTATCTTTGTTCATACATATGCAGGTATGAAAAATCAGGTGGAGCTTTTACTGCTTTCACAACAGCTTCTGGTAAAAGCTTTCTGCCTAATGCAAGATTGAGGAAAGCAGAAGCCCTGAAGGGAGAAATATTCGGGTTATCCTGAATGTACCTTCAAAGGCACAGAAAGCTCATAAAACAAGAACCAACCGAAATGGGTCATGATCTCCCCAAGCAGATGCATCTCTATATTTAGCAACCACTATTATAGTTGTTGACATCTTAGGAAAGTGTCCTTATCACCACCCCAACTGGGCCCAGCTTGTCACCTTCCACTTACAAATTCATGTAGTAACATTGCCCCTCAGAACCATCCGGTCACAAAATCGTTTAGTTTGGAAAAGACCTTCAAGACCGAGTTCAACCACTAACCCAATGTCGTCAAGTCCACTGCTACACCACGTCCCCAAGTGCCACCTCCAGATGCCTTTTTAATACCTCCAGGGATGGTGACTCCACCACTTCCCTGGACAGCCCGCTCCAATGCCTTATCACTCTTGTGGTAAAGAAACTTTTTCTAATATCCAACCTAAACCTCCCCTGTTGCAACAGAGGCCATTTCCTCTTGGTCTGTCCCTTGTTCTCTGGAAGAAGAGACCAACCCCACCTGTCTACAGCCTCCTTGCAGGGAGCTGTAGAGAGTGATAAGGTCTCTCCTGAGCTCTCTTTTCTCCAGGCTTTAGTCACCATGTTTCCAATGCCTGTAAAATGAGTCATAAATTACTGAGAATGGCATTGGTAAGCAGCATTTTTACTTGGAGTTCTCCAGACATCTACACATATGGCTTAACCCAGTTTCTTCTGAAATAATTAATCTTTTCTCCAGAAGTGTACAGATCATATTTTAAGGCTTTAAAAGCATTTAAATCTTTGAACATTTACTGAATGCTAAACAAATCCTGACCACAAGGGTTGCTTCAAACATGAAGACTGATAAAGACTGCAAATTAATAGTGCATTAATAGGAGACCAAACTGTCAAAGACAGCTAGATCAGACTGAAACACAAAGTCTTCACAGAAACAAAAATACCTTTTGCTTTCATATATATTAACATATATACATATTTATATTTACAACTGCTAATCTCCACAGACCTGCAAGCTCCTTCAAAAGGACTCTTCCCCTGTCAGTGCACTGCATTGTCTGCCAGATGCAGATGGAGCCATTCAGGGGCAGCTCCTCCATCAGCAGGAGCCAGGCTCCAACATTACAGCTGCTTAGCTTCTAGAGAAAGTCTTTTCAGAAGGACTCATTAAATCCAGAATTAACATGCACTAGGTCATCTCATTATCAAGAAAAGGGCAAATTTATGGTGTAAACCACAAATTATTGCAAATAATTCAGCTGGATGCTTCAAATCTCCTCTACATCTTTTATTTGAGTATTTATCTTGATAAAAGATACCCACAAGTAGATTTTTTCAGGATCGAGACCTAAGTCAGAATCTCACATTTTGTAAACTCTAGTACCTTCTGTAATATAGATGAGCATTAAGGCAAAATTCTGTGTTGTCCTCTGTCTAGGGTAGGGCTATACTGTAAAAACACACATTTCACTATGGTAGAATTTTCACTCCAGTAGAAATTTCAAGTTTACTGAGTCACCACTAGAGCTAGGCTGGGAAATAGCAAGAAAAGCTTAGTCTTTCTCTCCCAGGAAAAAAATCTACAACACAAACCCAAAAAAAGACACTGACTAACCCATTTCATTTTCTGTGCTGTGATCTAGGCATTCACCTGCAAGAGAGCAAAATCAGGTCAAGGACTTGAACCCGTGTTTCACCTCTCATGGACAGGTATTCTGTTCTCTAGTAATTCTGAGATTTTTTTCTGTACCAGATAAGGTTCCTTCTGAACCTGAAAAAGCTTTCACAATAAAAGCACTGTCGAGACACATAAAAACACTCTGTATGGAAAATGCAACCTTTTTCTTCAAGAAAAATTCAGTTTTACTAAAAGCAAACAAAACAAGAATCCAAGTTAAATTTTGATGCTGCTTTCACAAACAGCCCACACAGTGGATATTTTCTCCTGCTAAGCATCAGGTATTAACATCTCCCTGCATCTTCAGAGATAATTGGAGCCAACTCCTTTGGAAACAAAATGGAACGAAGACATCTGTTCATTGTAAACATTTAAAGAACATTTTGGATACTAAATTAAACTGCAAATTATATTATTTATTCCATTATGGAAGAAAACATTTCAGATAAGGAAGAAAGGGGAGCCTGAATGAGACAGACCAGACAGCCCGTGAAAAGCTACTTGTGATTATGACATTCATCTGGAAGACTGGAAACAGAGGACTCAAATCTTGGTGTCAGAGGGAGTAAAAGCCACATAGAGTGAGTGTGGGAAGGAATCACAGCAAAAGCACGTGGCAAATATTGGGTGGTGGCAAAGACAAGCAGAGAGAGAAGACTCACAGAAATACAAATCAGATGCTGAAGGAAAAGCCCCTCACAAATGGGGAGGGACTTAAAGTAGATATGTTGGGATAGAAGGTAAAAGATTAAAAAACCAAACAAACTGGTAACTTAGCAGCATATGTAGTACAATCAAATCTTCTCCTCTTGCTAACTCAGCTGAGGTGTTAAAGTGGTTGGGGAAGACAAAGTAAAGAGCAGAATTACTTGCAGAAAGGCTATGGGCAATGACAGGCAGGGCTTTGGCTGTTGCTTGTTCCGTGTTTTAGTACTGTTTTCTTTGTATGACCATCCAGAGCTGGATTGTCAAACCTGTTACTCAAGCTCTGTGCAGAAGTCACAAGAGAAACTTTTGTTTCCCAGGCCTCTTTTTAACTTGTAACTGTTGATGGCAGCAAACAATTGTACTTTTTCTCTACAGCAAACAGGTACTTGCAGTGAGAGCAAAGAGCCCCGAGAGCAGGGTACTCTCTGGAAAGGCTGGAAGTGAATCTGGTCCTCCAAACAGGCTCATCAAGAACTGTCTCTTTGAGCCTGCTCTTTGGTTTGCTTCTGGGACAACATTGATCTGATTTGTCTTTAAGAAATTCCTGCCATGGGCAAATTTATCACTTTTCTTTTTAGCAAGAAAATGAATACATATGCATAAGGCTGACAATTTTGACTCCCTAATGGTCGACAGAAAATCCACTAGAAAACAGTAGTCATACACAACATAAAAGTCATGTGAGGACAATGCAATCTTGAAGAATTCATTAACAAAAAAAGTCCCAGTGAGATCCAGATTTTATAATTTCATCTTTCTGATCCAGGAAATAATAGTTACATAAATTGCTGGGTTTGCACAGTAAAGTTTTAACCAGAAACAGCTATTCCCTGTTGCTAAATATAAATGTTTTTATGTTAGGCCTAAGAAATGAGCCTGGAAATGCTTTCAGGAGCCTCAGCACTATTTTTATTCTTAGCAAAAGATTATAACTTTGATGTGGTAATCAAACTCATTGTCATACTGACCCATTATGTTTCCAGTAGGTTTACCATTCTCGTAGGCAGGTATGTACATATACACATTGCCCTCAAAGAATCTGGTCTTCTTTAGCAACACAGAACACTCACTACTTTAATTTTGAATGATACTTATTCCTGGTTTTCCTTTATGAGCAGAGATTGTTCAAATTACCTGAATCAAGACTGATAGAGACTCTAAGTGAAGTGAAAAATCTAACAACAATAATTGCCTTCCTTAATAAGCATCTTTGTAGTGGAGTAAGGACTTAATGCAAAGAGTGGAGATGAGCTAAGAGCACAGAGGCTCTTCTGCGGTATTCATTTTGGGAAGATGATCAGCACACTCAGCACAAATCCTCTTGGAAGAAACTTCAGCTCTCATGGATGAACCTTAATGATTTTACTCTCAAGACAGTGAGAGTGTGTTGGACTGATCCTGAGCTTTCTGCTTGTGCAGTGCAGAATTTCTCTTCCTGCTGTTCACTACTTAGTCATGAAACTGTACTCTGAGCAAGACAGATCACAATATGAGGAACCCCACAGCTCCAGGATATACCTGCCCACACACTACTGCATTTTTTACTAGAATCGTTTTAATGCAGAACCACTCACAGGAGATGGCAGAACATTCAGTTCAGATTTAGATTTAACACAGACACATTCAAAGACATAGGACTAACTGTCAATAAGAGAAACCCATCTCTTTTCTCCATGTATCCTTACTAGCTCTTGCAACAGGCAATGACATCTTAAAGAAACCTATGCTGCACCATCTCAACCAACCATGAAGAATTTAACTTCAGAAGTGTGACGTAAAGTGATATAGTATTGTTAAAGTAAGATCCTCTTGGACAAATGAGTAGCTAATTTACAAAGACAAGAACTCAACAAATTGAGTGCTTTTCAGCTAAATTACAGTCACGTTTTGTGCAATTTTCCTATATGTCATCTCACGATGGCCCATCTTTCCTTAGAATTTTCTCCCTGAGCATGAAGAACTATGGTCACTGCACTGCTGAATTTTCCTCTTAGGAGGTCCAAAAATGTGATCTGTCATGTCAATGATTGATGGCACCTTATCCATCCAAGCAAAGTCAAAAATCCCTCCTGAAAGACCGTGGGAGATTGACACCAACAGTAACATGCTGTCAGTAGAAGTGTGCAGGAGTCAGAAAAGTTAGTTACTTAGGGTAACAGGCGAAATTAGAGGCTTCCAGGGTGTCACAGAACATAGACTTCAACTATATTTGTACTTGCAGCTTTCCAGACACGAAATGGCCAACAGCAGGTGTAGGAAATCATAATGTGTTTGTAAGAGGGATAGGAGGCGTTTCAGAGGCTCATCATTTTAGAAGGTGCTTGTTTCGGGAGAGCTGCACCGGGGATGTTCTCACAGGGCCTGGGATATTCCTGAGGAGAATGGGAATAGCAATTCCCAGCCGGGGTCCCTGTGTAAGTAACACTGTAACCTCCATTCACAGCCATCTGCTGGGGCTCTGCCATCAGATGTAAGCTTCCCTAAAATACAGGTGCAAAAATCACTACACAAAGACCTAGAAATTCTTCAGCTAGACACAAGTCCCACATTTCATAGATGAATGGTAGTTTGGAAAGGCGGCCTTCAAACTCCTCTGCATGAGGTGGCTTTCATTTTCTTTTTGACTTACAGCAACCATGGCTTACAGAAAGACATGCTGATGAAAACTTCATGTTGGCTGGGATTTGTATTCCTAGAGATCCCATTTTCTTTCTTCCTTGGGATTGTACTGACTCCATATAAAATGAATTGTTGAATTTCACTGCTATCCTTTCCCATACACGCAATTTTTAAAGAAGGAAACAAGGGGTTTTGAAGTTTGTTTAGAGTTTTTTTCCCTGCTGTCAAAGACACTGCATTTGCCCATTTCCAGCTTCTTTGAAAGAATGTCTACAGAGATGCAGCCTGCACAAGCGGAATTTCAGAAGACCAACTGTGGCCTAAAAGCCATGGCAAACACAGACATAATTGAATACTCCAGATTAAAAGTTTTGAAAATAAAAGTGTTGAGTAACCAGATGCCAATACATTCTGGTCTTCCAGAAGAAGAGATGAACAGAGAAGAATAAGGAACTAATGCTCCTTTAAACCTAATAAAAGGATTTTGATCAAATTCAGATTGAATTTCTCTGGTTTCCCAAATAAACCTGTGTTGTTTTTTATTTCAATGTTCTACAGCTAATTCCTAAATGAAGATCTCTGAATTTAACAAAGGCTGACTTGTAATTTAAAATTGAAATAATTAATGGAAATAAACTGCAACCTCTCTACTAATATTTCCAGAAAGAAAGACAGAACGTGTGGGCAGTAGTTGTGCAAACCTATTGCTGTTTGTTTTTGTTTTTTTTTTTCTAAAAGGACTGGTAATTCAGAGAAAGTAGGAAAAAACCACCACTGTTATTGCACACAAAAGTAATGAAAGCAATTCAGCTTAATGTTTGGCAACAGCTCTCACATGAGTGCACTTTTTTTTGTTTTGACTTGAGGAGAGCAACAGAAATTTAGAAGACGAATGCACTCAAAACACCCTCCCTCATTAGAAAAATGAGGATCCACAATATCCTGTGATTTCAAAAATCTGTTTTGCAGTATTGACAAAGAAAAGAAGAAATAAAAAAAACCTCAAAAACATGTATACTGCACATTCTGTACAAGTCACTGTTAGCTTATCCACAGAATCAACTATTATTAGGCATTTCCTACAAATTTAAATTTTGCTTTAGGATTGTAAGAAATAACATTATCAAAGCTGGTGGAGATTTTCTTTGCCCATGGCATTAGTGGCAGTTTTTGACTTCAATTAATCTCTCTTTGACTTTAATGTTTCAGGACATTCTGATAACGAACACGTTCACGCTTCCAGTTATCACCGCTGAACATTTTACTGAAGCTTTGCTAATGTCCCACTTCTGGTTTGGAACATTCCATTCCAGTTCTGCAGAATAAAGCTTAAGTTCTGATTTTAGGGAAAGGAAAACAAGACCAGCAACAAAACAAATCAAGAAGTTTCATACTATTCACAGAAAGTCAAATTTCACAGATTCCATACGACTTGAATTTGAGAACACATCATCTTTTATTGACCATATCCCAAGGTTTTTACACACCTGATCAAAGAGGAGAGAAAACATGTCCCTCATTGCCCCAGGGATACATTTTATTTCTAATTTTACCTTGCTGATGCTTCATAATCCTCAGCCTCTCTTATTTGAGGCATCTTTTCTCACCTACAGTTGAACTCATTGAAAC
The DNA here is from genome assembly GCA_037834095.1 of Argya squamiceps. Lineage (NCBI taxonomy): Eukaryota > Metazoa > Chordata > Aves > Passeriformes > Leiothrichidae > Argya > Argya squamiceps. The sequence continues at coordinate 9,632,991 of JBBMKD010000217.1, forward strand.
TCTTGGAGAGACTGTGTTGCTTTTCTTCTTTATTACTATTTCAATTAAGGCAATTCTTTCCCTTCAATCCATTAATGCATCAAGACTAATTTAGGTTAATTTGTGATGCATTTGAGCTGGAGGAACTGTGGTTATACACCTTTATAAAGAGACTGCAGTTGAGAGAAATGTCAGATCCACTTGATGGAGGCTAACAGATCTACTGACTTGTCATTTTTGGGGATTTCCCTTGACTGCAGTCACCACATCTTTACTTCTCAAAACCTGATTTTACAAGCCAATAAAACACCACCTTTTGATTATTTCATTTTTGTAAAAAGCTCAACAGCCTAAAGCAACATTAATATTTTTTGTGAACACACAGGTGGTGTAGGACTCTGCCATTAGCTTGATAAGACAGCATAAAATGACAGCCACTATAAAAGATTGGTCTACAACCTCTCCCTTCATATGCTTTTTCTGAATAAAAAAGCTTTTGAACAGATGAAATAATTAATACAGAGGGGCTTAAAACTTTTTCTTTTAAAGACTAAGTTAAGCCACATAATTCAGACTCAGATCTAGATTTCAGAAGTTCTTTCTGGGATTAAATAAGTCCCACGTAAAATCTGTTTAAGAAGGACTTGTCCTCCGTAGAACTCAGATATCCAACTCTTGGTAGTCAGTCTCCCACTCCAAACTGCCCCTATTTCCATGCAACCTTTGAAGTGTTTCCAACAGCAAAATCTTATTTTCTCCTATGCCTTCTAGAAATCAAAAGAGGAGAAAAAAAGCAAATTCAGAAGGAACTTTGACAAATTCAGAAAGGTTAAGTCAAATTGACAAATAAGTTATTCAGGCCCTAGAAAATCAGTCATTCAGTAAGGGGCACAAGTTTAACTTTATTTATTAAAATTATTTGAAAATATATTTTAGAGATATTTCACAATGGTGATGCTCTTTATCCTCTATTTAATAAGAGTCCCTTTGCAAAATGCCTTTGTAGTGTCCAGTGCAGTAGCACAGACTTCAAAGCCAGCTCTGCTTAGAGCAGGAGGCTGAATTTCCTGAATTCTTCTGACTTCTCTTGCAACATAAATTATTCTATAATCTCACATATACAAATCTAGATAGGGAAAAATAAAAAAACCAAACAACCAAAAACAACGTAAGATTTTTTCTGATTTTCTTGGGGAGCTTTTTTTTTTTTTGAGGATGTTAGTGAGGGTCTTCAGGATTTGAATACATTTTTGGAAAGACATTTTTTCATCTGTAACCTAGCTATGGTTGTTTTTCTTATCTACAGTCCCAGTCTTCCAGAAGAGGGAGTTTGATCCTTTGTTACAGAAAGAGGTAATCTAAGAATGAGCAACTGCAGGTTCCAGATATGACACTTGCAGGTTTCTCTTTGATGAGATTAAAAGAGAAACATGTGTACCATGTTGTCACAGGTGAAAGTGTTATAAGACCACAGGCTATAGCTCACTCAGTGGGAGGACTTTTGACATTTGAAAAAGCCAGTTTAACAAAACTGAAGCATAACAACATGGAAACCAAGAGAAAAAAAAAATCAAAGTTGAAATAAAGCATTTTAACAAAGCACAAAATTGACACATTTTGGTGTAAGGTTTGTCTGGAGGCTGGAAAGTCTTGAAATCCTCAGAGCAGGGATGCTAAACAAACCCTGTTTCAGATGGCTGGTTCACAGGGATTACAAGTGGCTTACAAGTGAAGTATGATCGGAGTACAGAAGAAATTACACAATGGGGTTGGCTGCAAGAGCAGGAGCATGGCCTGGTGACTTATAAGCTTTCCAGCCCACTTTCATTCTTCTAGGAAATAATGCATCTATTCTGCAAAAGGATTGGATAGAGTTCCCAATATCTGATAGGGGATAAAGTAAAGGTCTCTCTTTACTCAAGCTTCTGAGTCAAACGGGACAACTTGAATGTTAGTATGATAAGTACAAAATTAATACTCAACATTATAAAATTGAAATACACATTTTGCATAGAAAAGTAGCTTTCAGTGCTATGAACAATATACTTGTAGGTGAAATAGAGCAATTTGAGGTAATATGATAAACTCATTTTCAATGCCTCATTCCTCATTTTGGAATATGCCCACAAAACAGTCAAACCTTGAAAGGTTTTAATTTGCCTCAGTATAAAAGCAGATAAAAAGAAGTACCTGTAGCCTACATACAACTTACCTTTCAGGACTCATTGCCCAGGCAGGTCTACTCCAGAACACTATAAAGGATAGCACAGGAGTACATTTCTCCAATTCATTTTGTAAATAAGTTCCCAATCCTACAGATACACATAGGGCTACAGAAAAATTCCTTGCGCATGAAGATGTATTAAGGTTGTACTTAAATTGCTGAAAATGTCAGTGTTCTACCACTGTCATTAGGTGTATTTATAGAGGAGTTAGCCCAGACAAAGAAGCTGAAGTAACATTCTAAATATACTCCTTTCCATCCAGCATGTGACTGCTTTTTCTGTTTTCTGTCCCATTATTATTTCATCGCTATAATGGAGTAGACAACTGAGAGACAATGTTTATGGACTTCTCCTGCACATGGCTGACAGATTTCCTCCTCTTGACAGAGTCTGTGAGCCTGGGTGGCTTTGCCATGAAGCCTTTTCCCCTATTGGTGACATTAATTTTGTTAGATTCCCACATGCCTGAGGCTCCCATGGTTTAGGCAAGTTTCTCTCATATTCCAAGATTAACAAACTTCTAAACTACTTGTTTTTGGATTGTTTTGGATTCTTTTTTAACAACTTTCTCTTATAGCCAGAAAACTTTGTTCAGAGTAAAGACATTAAGGGAAGTGGAAGCTGTTACACCTGTGATGCTTAAAGGTCCAGTCAAAAAGCCTGTGCCTGGAGTGTTTTGACATTGGTCTCTGTTGTACTTTTTTTTCCTTAGGACTTTAATCCTGTCTTTGAGCTGAAGGAAGGTAGCATTTCTGATTGCAAGAAGCCATGAATGCCAATTCATGAACTCTGAAACACCATCAGGTAGTTTAAAGAGTGTTTCCTGAAAACAGAATCTTAAATACCTTAACCAGTTAGTTGAATTAAACCACATGTACATGATCTAGCATGCACTAATCCATATTAAGTATTAAATATTTTTTATTATTATTTGTGATGTAAAGTCAAGACCTGCCTAACACACCTCTAGAATGAGGTAATAAGCAGGTGTTAAAAATATTGCAGAACCATAACACACTATTTTTCACTATGCAAATAATATGCAGATAAGAGCTACACTGAACAAGCTTGGTTTGTTTTAGCAAGCTATTTAAAAAAAACAGCATAAGAAAACAAGTACCAAAAAAATCAAGATGCTTTGGCCCATGTGCATAAGTACAATTTTATAACAAAATTGTTGCTATTTACTAAGTGATTGGCACAGATTTACTTCCCAGTCATGGCAAGGGTATATTCTGAAAATACAACCTGTGGTATCACAGGCAAGGTAAGACAAAAACATTGCTTCAGTATTTCACGCATGCAAACTTCAAATAAGCTAAATGTTAGCAGATGTGTCATCAGCAGCATATTCACTACCAGGAACACCCCAAGCAATCCATAAAACTCAAATGAGCTGGACTTGTTCATAAAGCTTGAGTGGCACCAGCCAGTGCTGGCTATCTGCAGCCCAGACAAAAGGACCCTCATCTCATTTTTCAGCTTTTGGAAATTTAGCGTTGCATTTAAAAAATCGCTTCTTTCTGAAGCCACCTCCAAATTCACCCTCCAGCCATTCTCTTTCTAATCCAAACACATTCAACCAGAAACCTAAGTTTCAGCAGTGCAAACCCAGAGCCTTTGAAGATGATAATACTGTGCTTGACTACTGTGTCAAATACTTTTTACACTCCTCAGGTTATGCAAATAACAAACATTTCTGCCCACTGAGTGCTACTTATCAGCATGGTAGTAATTTTTTTTCTCTTTCCAGAAGGAAGATAACTACATTACTGATTTAACTCCTGAACAAAATGTTGTCACTGTCCAGCTGCAGCAGAAAGTTCAATTATATTCCCTCCAGGCTTAACATCCTTAGAACAAGTGCACACACATACACAGAGATATATCACATTATGCCAACACACAGAAATGGACCTGAACTGGACCTGTCTTTTTCTCTTTTGAAAACATACGAGGCTCAAATATAAGTCAAATTTCAAAACTGACTTAGAAACGTACCTAACTCATGTGAACCTTCTTCATTCATACCAAAAGAGAGGCTCCTCCTGGGCCATGGGTGTGTCCAGTGGATCCATGATAATGTTAAGCCAAAGCCTCTTCTTCTTATATACTTTAAATAATATAATTTTGAAAGAAAACCTCAACAAAATCAAAAAGTACGCTTTTGTTTGAGAAAGGCATAAAAAGGATGTTTCAGCAGAACTTAGCTCACTGAGGAGGATCATGTGGCTCAAAAACACTTTGGAAACAATAAAGCCAGAGCCCAACCAGAGTAAGCATCTAATAAAGAGAAGTCTTTGCAACCAACACAAAGAAAGAAACAACAGCCTATTCTGTGGCTTTGTGTTGTATCTGCATGGATTTAACCTCTGCTTTTGAGAGCCTAAAGCCAGAATGCCCTGTGAAAACCAGGTCAGACAGGTACCACCCTGTTCTGTTAATCAATTGTCCTTTCCCACACTTTTAGGATACAAACTACCTTTTTCTTTGACATATACACAGCTTCTATACTGACACATGCACATAAAACTTGGCTGAGGTAAAATCTGCCTGCTCACTACAAGCTCTGCACTTTACCATTAAAGGTCAAGCTAAGGAGAAAATAAACCAAACACAAAGCAAACTGTAATGGGAGCTCCACAACACAGAGAATTACAAAGCAACAGGTGCCTTTGGAAACAGGTTTTCACATGGAAAAGCAAAAGAAAATAAATTTAAAAAGCACAAAGACTAGAAAAACAAGCATTGTTCTCCAAAAAACAAAACAAAACAACTCAAATCTAACTTCAAAGAGCACCCAAAACCAGATGACTTAATATGTTACAGTTTCCAGGTATATGAACAAAAGCAAGAGATTGGATATGACCCTTTGTTGTATGTCACTTCATTTAAAAATGTAAGGTATACATAATTAAATGGATTCACCTCCAAAAAATTAATCTTGGATAATATTTTTGACAGAGTTTTATTAGTCAAGAGAATTTAGAAAGGGAAACAGCAGAGTAAGAGAAGATATATGCAGATGTTATTCTGACATGTACTGACTGGCCAGTGTAATAGAAAGCTACTTTGTCTCCACATTACTACTTGAAAGTACACCTTTATTATTTATCATTTATGCAAATAGACAACACATCACTATAATTAGCTATCATGAAAACTGATATAAAGTATTTCCAAGGAGATTATAATCTCTTCAGTGCCATACAGTGCATTTATTTCCTTTTGAAGGAACCACTTTGCACTCTATACTGGGTTTCCTTTTAGATTATGTAATTTTATTTGTTGTAGAGTCAAAAGTAGAGAAACACAAATGTTTTTGCTCTAAGCAGGGACCGTATCATGCCAAACCATAAGGAATCATGTCCCCTGATGGACTGCCCTGCTGGAGCAGCACACGTTTTACAAGAACAGAGACTGGGTGATGTGGTTTTATCCTGCCAACAGGAGCATCACTGTTCTAAACATGCAGCTGCAGTGCCCACAGCATGGAGTGGCTGACTACAGGCAAAGGGTCATCTCACATGGCAAGAGCAGCCTCCAGCATGGATTGAAAATATAAGAAAAACGTTTGACGTACTTGGATCTGACAAGATTGAGTCGGTTTTCGGCAAAAATTGGTCACAGCGGACTCCTTGGTAGCCCTCTTTGCACCTGAGAAAAAGGGGATAAATGACAAACATACGCATGCGGTAGTAAAAGGTTAATTTTAAGGTACCAAATCAAGCCTGCCAACACTGGAAGAGACTCACATATCTACAATATGCAAGTTACTTCGACTATAATGGGAGCATGGCTATTACTGGAACACAACGAAAGCAGGGAAAAATAATCTGTATTTCACAGAAAGTTCCCCTCAAACTGTTCGATTACTTTAGAAACTATGAAAATAAACATCATTTTAGCATAACCATTCTTTTAAATATCAATTCAGTGAAACAACCAAAGAAAAAAGCTGTATAAAACACACATATTTGCAAATAAAATCAACTCTTTAGGTAACATAGCACTTTATAAAACTTCCATACTGCACAAACCATGAGACAGACAACTTATCTTTGGCTGTCTGAAAAAGCAGGGAACAGTTAGCTAGCCATTAATTTTAATACCAGTTTATGCTGTGCTTAAAATATGAAATGATAGACACCATCAGGCATTGTTTGCAAGCAGAAAGTTTAAGATGCCTGTGAGATTACATTTAAAGCACATAAACCAGAATACCCTCCTGCCTCAACAAACAAGAACTGGCTTTGACTGAGATTGTAATACTATTATTTATCTTGAAGCCTTACTTTGAAGCAATTCCATTTACTGCTTTTGAACTGTTCTCAGAAGTCTCATTTCAACTAAGTGTATCAGAACCAGATCTTTAATTATTTATTCGTCAAGCAGTTTTTCAGAAGAAAGTGATGGACACTTTAATTATAAATGATAGCAACAGGGATTCCTTATCTCCCAAAGCTCTTGCACATCACATAAGCAATATGCTCAAATCAGCATCACCAACTTTCATTAGGGTTGACAACTGCAGCTTGAATGATGTGATAATGTCAGGAGGAGAAGTTATCTGCTCCTTCACAATGTTTTTACTCAGGCTTCCTCTAAATGTTGCCTTTTAATATGCTTTTGGTTAAATAAATTAATGGTTCAATGAGAAGTGCATATCACCGGTATTGACTCAGGAATAGTAAGACCATTTGTGAGAAAAATATGTAAATTATATTCCCATCAGACCCAAACATGTAGTAAAAATCTATGGTAAGAAAAAGACTTTAAACCCCCATACATATATAATATTTCATACATATATCTCAACATATAATATTTCAAAACCTCCCTTTTGGCCTTCCTCCCTGATGGATATGAGGTACCACTTTGGAGATCAGCTTCCTCCCAGTACTTTCCTATCTATAAAATAACTGACATGAAAAAACTCTTCAAGTTTTGTTTCATTCAGATCCCATGATGGTGGTCAAAAGTTATTGGTCAAGGAAAAATGTCCTATTAATTAAAACTATCCACTAGTCAGAAAAACTGAAGAAGTCCACATATACTCAGACACTGCTGCACGCATCTTTCGCCTCTGATTATGAAACATCAGAAGCTGCCTCATACCAAAAAGAAACTCTTCTTCACAGTCTCGAGAGGAGCTGGCAGACCTCATACCACAACTTAAGTACAACCTGCACTGGTGGGGATTCTTGCCTTTCTATGAGCATTTTCTATTAACTTCTTGACATACCTTGTCCCTGCCTTGGTTATAAATACCATATTACAGACTTAAAGCCCTCTATCCTAAACCATTTGTCATAAAAACATGTCAGGAGAGAGTCAGAGTGGTGTCTCCTGGAAGAGCTGTGCCAAGTGCTTATCAGTGCGCGTGGAGATTTTCATTTACCTGTACCTCTGATGAACATGCCACAAGGGGAATGTGCTTCTTTCAAAATTTAGTACAGAGGTGGATGATGTATCAAAGAATAATCTTTTAATGTAACACCATATCCTTACACTCAGATAACAGCTACTGCACCTTGACTCCTGTGTCCAGTTCTGTGGCTCTCAATACAAGAGGGACATTGAGGTGCTGGAGAGTCCAGAGAAGGGCAATGGAGCTGGTAAAGGGAGTGGAGCACAAATGAGGAGTGGCTGAAGGAACTGGGGTGGTTTAGCCTGGAGAAAAGGAGGCTCAGGAAGGACCTACTGCTCTCTACAAAGGAGGGTGGGTCCCTTCTCCCAGGTAGGAAGTGACAGGATGAGAGGGAATAGCCTCAAACTGCACCGGGAAAGGGTTAGATCGGGTATTAGGAAAAAATGCTTCACTGAAATGGTAGTCAGGTGTTGGAACAGGCTGTCATGAGAAGTGGTGGAGTCAGTCAGCATCCCCAGAAGTATTTAAAAGCTGTGTAGATGTGGTGTTGACATGGCTTAGACATGAGTTTGGGTTAACAGTCAGAGTTAATGATCCTATAGGGCTTTTTAAACCTCAGTGATTCTGCAACTTGAAGGCCAAACATAGCCTGGTTTTTTAAACTGCATTAAGCTTTTCAGCAAAGATAAAAATTAAATATTCTAGTTTCCTTAAAATATTCTTTTTTAAATCCCTGAAAGCAAATAATACCAATAACTGCTCTGCCATTACGATACCCGAGTTCAAACTTTGGCATGTGAAGTCACTGAGCCTTGCAGAATATACATTTGACAGTTATAATGCTACAATATGATAAAAGCTGATCATGTTGTGATATCCCATAATCTTTATGCGTTCTAAATAGGCAGATGTGATATGCACACATGCTGCTCATTGGTGTCACACCTTTACAGAGGAAAGCACAACAACCGACTGCAGAATACCCTACTAAGGCAGCACTGTGGTGACACATACAGAAGTTCAGGGAAGTCCAAATGAGGTCACCCAATATTGCCATATGCAGTGTGAATGATCAAATACGTATTTGTGGATGCCTTTAAAAAGCCATGAGTTATCAGAAAAACCTTGAGAAATGCTTAGGTGCAGCTCATGATTTCGGAAATGAGCACTTGATTCTGAGACAAACGTTTATTAGAGATACAATAAAAAAAAAAAAGTAGAAAAAAAAATAACCTGGATAAGATATTGCTTGTAGTGAAGCAAAAGCTCTCTGATCTGCATGTGGGACCCCTGCAGCAAAGGCTGGAAAGGACAGCCTAAGATCCATTCCAGGAATGGCTCCTCTGCTGAAGCACTGCCTGTATCAGCAGGCTTGGGCTTAAGTACACACCATGGCAAAGGGGTCTAAAAATGGTGTTAATTGAAGCCTCTTTGCAAAATTAATATGAAAA
>JBBMKD010000217.1:9645309-9668406 GCA_037834095.1 Argya squamiceps
TGTTGAAAGTGATCTGTTTACTAGTGATACAATTAAGCTCTCTAAGCTTTTCATACCTGAGCCTCAGATCCTCCCTAATTTTTTTCTCCTCTTTTTTACCCCATTGCAACATAAACAAGCCATAATCATTACTCATACCTCAAAATAATCAGTTGTGGTTTTCTAGTTAGGTTATTTTCTCTTCAGTAATTTAAAACAGAACATCACTGTCTTGTATTTACATTGCATACATTTTGCAAGGTGTTCCCTTACAAAAAAAGAAAGAAGTTTCATATTCTTAATCAATGCACATGGCCTAAGCAGAATTGTTACATAATGGTTCCAGACTGCCCAATTGTCTTCAAACTCCGGTTAGGTTTTGCATCCAAAGATATATAAATATATTATTGGTAGTTACTGGGTATCAAATTCATTTGTGGCATATCCACGTAGATAAGCATTTCACACTAATACATGGCCTCCCTGCTTTTCAAGGGATAAGAATTTTGCCACCTGCTTTAATCTCCTTAAAAACAAACTTTCATCAGTAAACCACAGAAAGCATTAGAAACTGTGAGTATCATCTAATAAACCCAATGTTTAACCAACTAACTGAGCAATAATTTCTTTGCTGTTTTGAGTTTAACCAACTAGAAAAACCGAAAAGTCTGATTGGGTTTTTCCAAAAGATACCTCTGTGATCAATGATTTACTATGGATGATAAATGAATATAGTCTTTCATTATGTATGGCATTCATCAGCCATGAGAAAGATTTTGAATAAATGGAAAGTGATTTCATACCATATTCAAAGCCTCACACAGCTACCACACAGATGAAAGCCATATTCAATACTTGGAAAAAAAAAAGAAAATGAGACCTTTGTTTTATATTATGCCTGCCCAAGATTACCATCTTTATAAATAGAAACCATTCAAAACTCTTCTTGAAAAAATTGGCCAGTGACTGGACTTAAGTAGAAAGAAAAGTATAAGAAATCAATTAAGAAGGACTAAAAGATGTAAGATTTATATCTGGCATCACGGTGTTTGGTGCCCTTCAAGAGGCCATTTGTTAAAGACAGCAAGTATAAAAACAAATGAGGTAATTGTAAGGAGAGGTGAAAACTCACTCCTAAGTGGCTTAACAGGTTTGCTGGATGTGTCTCTTCCCACTTTCCTCCTCAAATATTACAAGCCCAACATTAAAATCTTTTGCTTCCAGCTGCTTAATAAAAGCAACAGCTCTGGACTTTTTTCAAAAAAGATAAAATTTTCACTTTATTACATTGAATATTTCCCAATTCAAAAGAGCAAAAAATACTCAGGGAATTTAAGTTTTTTGTTTCAAGCCCAAGCTAGAAGTACAATGGATCCTTTGCTTATCATGGCAAAGGTGTGCAAGATTTCCAACCCGGCCCTGCAGAATCAAGACCATTTTTCAAACTGCAGCAAAACTTTCTATTTAATTTTTTAACAGAATTCAAAATACACGCAGGAATTCAGACACTTGTCTAGTAATAATATCTACATTGAACACTGCTTGTCACAGACTCCTCTACTAAAAAGCTCAAGGTCACATCAAGCCAGTGCTTACCTACAGAGACAGAGTGCCTCTGCCAGGAACTCAAAACCTCTCAGTAATTCAGTGAGCTATTTGCTTTGTACCTGTTTTTATACCTGGTTTGAAAAAAATAATTGGAGCCGCTCAGAGGTGTCAGTTAAAATATCCTTTACTACTACCAGATGGTCCACACCAACAATGCCCTCTGACTTTATGGCAGGAGATAAACATGCCTTTGCTACCGTATTTTCTATGGTCTGCACATGTTGCATTTTAGAGATAAGAACAATTTGACATGCAGTGTAATTGCCTGCCAAAGTTCAAATACAGGAATATTTTGCAGAATAACCCTTCCTTAGCATATTAAATATTATTTAGAACCCAGAGGAAGAATAGTTTTAAAATTCAAACAGGCCACTCTCTGGAGTTCTATAAAATTGCTGACTGAAAAACTAAAAATCTTTGAAGTTGCCCTATTATACAGAAAGTTTTAGTCTTGTGCATAATATTTTTTTTCTGAAGAGAAAACTCTACGTATTGTAACAACATTATGGCATTTGTATCACTATATAGATTTAGCCTTCTGAATGAGTTTCTTGTTTGACTTAAAAGAACCTATGCCATGAAAAAGTACTACTTGACACTAGGAAGTCAACTGGTTTTGTCCACAAGTTATTGATGCAATTTTATTAAGTTTTACCAGCCAAAGTATTTGTAATTTAGTAGGGTTTGGATGAGCATGTTTCAGACTACAGGATGAGTATTAGCTGCAGGAAATAACCCTTGAATAGAGATGGTACCTGACCCATTAGTGACATTATTATTTATTTGTGCAAAATAGAAACTTTTTTCCAATGGAAAAGCAGAAATGTGGTTATTTTTTATATAAGATAAAATCATGCACAGAAAAGAACAGCATTCACAAAAGAACCTACTACATTTGAATGAACAATTTTCATCTCTTCTCAATACTTTTTGTAAAAGTAGGCAGCTGCATGAGAAGCCACCCATGCTCCGCCACCACCTGCCAAGCCCAACAAAAAAGAAAACTTTGAGGATTGGAATATTATGAAATAGCAGTAACTCCAATAGGTAGCCCAGATATAACATGCTTGTTACCAGAACATACTGGTCATACATACAAGACTCTTACTTGATTCCATTTTCAAAATAATGGCACCAGAAAGCAACAATCAGGAACGTCATTATGTGCCATTTAAAATCATTTTGTGGATTAGAATTAGTCTCTGACAAGATGTCCCTATAAACTTTGATGAATACATTTGCTTCTCTTGAATTCCTAATCATAAATCAAGTGAACTGAACTCAGCTCTGTGTTCCTGGTAATTCTCTTCTGAATTCAGGTGAAAGAAAGGCAGCGGAGTTCACTCTGCCTGTAGACAGTGTCACCAAATCCTTCCCATCACACACACACAAAAGGAGTAGAACAGGTCATTCTGATTGTATTCATTCTTATTTCAAAGGCACTAATTTCTAAAGACTAAAACCTTTAGAAGGAAAAAAGCAGAGGTTGCCTGCTCAGCAGTTCTGCTCCTGTGTGACCTTCAGCCTGTTACTGAACAGCATCATCCCTCCCAGTGCTGCTGGAATGGCAGCGTCATAAGATCAGCACAGCTTTCCCCGTGGCTGGAATTTTGTGTGGTGCAACTGTCACCAGACATGCAACAATGGTGGCAGTGTAAACATTAAAGCCATTTGGGTAATAAAATAAACATCCCTTTGTCATTTTCTGTAGAAAGCAGAAATCGTGTCTTGTCAAACTCACTTATTCATTGTGTTTTTCTTCAGAGAAAAAGTATTGAGGATTTTTATAAAGTGAAGCTATGTTAATGAAACATGCATTAAACATTGATCACAAGGAAAATTAGGATATTCTAATTTTCTTATTTAGACTGAGCTTCTGAAGTATGAGTATACCAAGCAGCAGCAAAGCAAATCTTGGCATTTCCATCCACTGTCATGCAGGATATGAGTTCCTATCTAGAAGTAGGATATAAAGGCTCCTTGTGTTTTGGAGCACAGAATAGAAACGTGCTGGTTTTGCCTGGAGTAGAGTTCATTTTCTTCACAGTAGCTGCTACAGAGCTGCATTTTGGATTTGTGCCGGAAGCAGACCTGATATACAGGGATGTTTTCCTCACTGCTGAGCAGTGCTTGCACAGGTAACGAGGCCTTTTTTGCCCCACCACTGAGGAGGCTGGGGGTGCACAAGGGGTTGGGAGAGGACACAGCCAGGACAGCTGGCCCCAAATGACCTCAGGGACCATACCACATGATGTCATGCTCAGCAACATAAAAAAGCTGGGAGAAGAAGGAAGAGGGTGACGTTTGGAGTGATGATGCCTGTCTTCCCCAGCCATTTCCTGCCTGAGGATGGGAACTGCTGAATTGCTTCCTTGTTTTTCTTTGCTCATGTGCAGGGCTTTTGCTTTCCCTGTTTAACTGGCTTTTCTTCCATCCACACATTTTCTCCCTCTTACCCTTTCAATTCCCATCCCTTCACTGGGGGAGAAGGAGCAGCAGCAAGGTGCAACTTGGGGTTAAACCACAACAAACAAGGAGGGAGGAAAGCCTTGTGTCATCATCTGAGGCTGGGTGGTGACTATCAGCCAAACCACAGACATGCCATGGCCAGGACGGATACATTATCCAGACATGCTCAGCTTCACCATTCAGCTTCAAGACTTTTGCTGTTTTTCCTCCTTTGTTAGGGCCTTAATGCTAGCAGTGCCACAGAGATCCAGAGGAAAGACTCTGCAAGTTGGTGTGGAGCAAATCTGCAGAGAAACAGGCTGCTGGAACAAACCTGCTCCTTGTTACTCCCCTGTAATTTTCCACCTGGGTAGACAAGGAGGAAAGTACTCAGCAAACCAGAAGAACTTTCAGGGCTGCCTCTGGAACAGAGCATCCCAACAACAGACCTGCAAACAGCACAGGTGGGGGCTCCTGCAGGCACAATTGCCAGCTGAGTGCTCAAAAAGCACTTTGAAAACAACAGTTCTGCATTTCACCAAGTCTTCAACTTGTCAAAGTGACAGCACTAGTGTCTTTATGACTTACAGGTTAGTTAAATTTCACTGTCAGAAAATTCACTGACTCCACACTTCGGTCTCATCTCACTACCTCTCTTGGTATCTTGCTCAATTCTCTAAACATCTCAGAAACAAAAGGTTTTGTTGTTCCACTATAATGCTATCGTAGCTTATTCAAATACTGTTTATATCATGGCACAGAGGCAGACAGCTCAACAGAGATTACTACTCACAAATTTACTGCGTTTTTTGGTAACATTTGGCAGCCCAAGGGGTGTTCCATGATGCAGCAGTTATTTTATCAGGATTAACCGAGTCAGCTAATCTAAGGTTACCTTGGACATTTCTTCATTTTCTTTGTTACAGACTATTCTAAATAAAATATTGCCACCCTTGATATTTTCACACCGTTGCTATTTACTGGCATTTCTCTCCTCATAACTGCACAGCTAAATAACTACATTTAGATAGAAATTGATTGTTCAAAAGTCAGACCAGCCCTGCAGCAAAACAGTTTGTCTCACTTTTGTGCATGGAATTGATATGTGAACATATTTATACTATGACTGGAATAATTACTCTATAAACTCATTATCATTATATGTTCACCTAGGCCTCTAATGAGGCTTTTTTCCTCAGCTGTATGTAGTAAGCTCCTTTAAATGTCAGTACATAGATCAGGAAATAAAAAATGACCAGTCTTGCTTTTTCCAATAATACCAAATAATCTTTGCCTTCTTGGTTGTCTTTACTGCCTTTCATATTTATTAGAAATGAGACACTCATTAATTTTATTTATTTTATCAACTCAGTGTGTTTCTAAACAGAAGAGAACAGCTCTGAAAAATATCCTTATCATGTTTTGCTTATTGCTGAAATGTGTTGGCTTTTCTTTTAAGAAGTTTTTCCCCCTTTACCCCCCTCCATGACTTAAATGATCTCTACGGTAAATTTAATTTGGATTTTATCCTGCTAAGATGGTTTATAGTGTATTTTTCGTACAAAACAATACTTACATTTTGAAAAATGGAAGTAGCATAAAACCTGGTTTGGAGCTATGCTATTCCATTTTACAGAGAAAAAGTAAGATTCAGTAACAAAATAATACCTTGGTACGTGCACTTGAAGAGCTGAAACCCATAGTTCTCCAGCCCAAATAGGTTCCTAACAAGTGCTTAGTGGGGAAGAAAACTTCTCAAATTATCTGGCTAATATTTTAAAGAAACTGTTAGTATAACCAGAATAAAGTGAGGGAATCCATGTACTTGTAGTTTAAAATACTTTTCATTTACTTCACACGAGTCTGAGTTCAAGATTCATAAAGAAAGAAACATCAACTGCACTTAAACTTGGTATTGCTTTCAATTTATTTTTGTGCTAAATCTGTAAGCATTCACATGGGACTTACAGTGAAATGGCTTCATTTGATTTGATATAAAATTTTTTAAATGGACCCTGATGCAATAGAAATTAATACAGCTGTGTTACCAACTTGAAGTTAGCACAATGACTAAACATCTCAAGCCTTAAAAATAACATTAGGGAAGATACACACTGCTGTCCTTTTCTTTTATACATTTATTGAACTTCTTAAAGATTGCACTATTGATTTAAATCCATGGGTTTTAAATCCATGTTCACATTAACTTGACTCTATTACTCCTCTGGAGTTTAAAAAAAAATCAAAACAAACCAACGAAATGAATGAAAGCAGATATCTCTGGGGCAAAAGTCCAGTTAAACCTGAGCCAGAAATCAGCATTTTAAAGTCTCAGGTTAACATGATCTAATGTAAAGCATAAAATTAACTACTTAGGTTTGTTCTTAGCCATTTTGACACGTCAGCTCCTGGCCTTAACTTAGCCTCATTACAAGCTAAATGTTAAAAAAAGAAAAACAAAACAAAAAACAAAACGAATAACCAAGAAACATAAACCGATCTTGGCTTCTAAATTAGGAAATTGACATTATTCCACTGATTTTAGAATATATTTCTTGCCTTAAAAAGCATTTGACTACCACAAAAAAATAATATAAATAAGTATATCTGCATTAATTTGAGCAGTCAGGTAAAAATATTTTTGTATTCCAAACAATGCTTTTCAAGAGCGTCATCTTTTGATGGTAATCATAAACCCAAAAAAATTGTTCATCTTCATCATCTACAAAAATATCTTCTTGGCTTCATAAAAAATGGTTTTCCCAGATACTAAATATAAAATTATGCCTTATATAAGCAAACTCAATCTGCCAAGATTTACAATTTAATATAAAGGCTTCTGTCTCTAGAGCCGTATCACAGAAAATTAAATCTATCAATCCTGAATTTTTTTTTCCTTTGAAACTTCAAAATCTACTCGAGACAGGGAAAAAAAGTTTCAAGTAATTAGAAGAGTTCTGCATATCTATCACTGCTAATGACCTGAGTGCAGAGTGCTATGGAAGGGAATCAGTGAAGTAAATAAGTAACATGGGTATGCAGGGAAGAACTATTTTCCTCAGCACCCTCCTGGAGCTCCCTTTTGGTGGGCCCCAGGCCTTTCTCTCTCCTCCTTTCCCTCCACTTTCTGTAGTTTGCTTTCATCAATTCTTAAAGTCTTAGAGAAAGAGAATCCCTGGTAGCAGGTTTGGAACTCTTCCTCTGATGCCTTAGGAAGGCTGACCTGAAAAAGAGACTGGACAGAGCTAGAGAATAAAGTAGATATTTACTAAAAGGCCTTTAAGGATACACCTTGGGCAGCACAAGACCCTTTGGCTACACCCAAGGTGCACTTAGAACGGTCACAAAAATGGCTAACTGGTCATGAAGTCTTACATTTTTTAAAGTTTTGGTCCATTGGCATATTGGGGTTTAATTGTCCAATTACATCTTCAGGTTGTGAGGTCCCATTCTTCTTGTCTCTCCCTTCAGCCCACTGTTGTTTTTGCTCTTGGGCCTGAAAACTTGTATCCAGTGTCCTTGGTCTCCAGCAGGAAAGGATTTGTTTTGTCTCCCTACTCTGTGAAGAGGGCTGACTAACACTTAATATGAGGCTCAGAACCTACAGCCCTAGGCAGCACAGAATCTGAAAAACATCAAAGCTAAAACTTACGGCATCACCCCCACCCTGTACTTGCAAACTGGATTAGTTGTTCTCCTCCTCTGCTCCACAGGCTGAGCAGCCCACCTCAGGAGCAGCACAAATCTGAGTGTCACCATCACCTACATGGCTTGGATCAATCCAGAACTGCAACTGTCAAAGGCATGCCCTTGGAAGAACAGCACATATGGAATCTCTTCAACAGCATCAGTCTGGCACAAGCAGCTCTATGGTGACTAAAGTGTGTCTGGGATGAGGAGAAACTGAGCTAAGACAAGGCTCAAGAGGGATTTTATTGATGTGCAAAAATGCCAGGAAGGGAGGGGAGACACCACACAACACAGAAATAAACTCTTAGTGTTGCCCAGTGAAAAGACAATGAAACCACACTGAAGTACAGGAGACTCCATTTTAACACCTCTGGTTTACTGTGAGGGTGGCAAAATATTGTAACAGGTTGCCCAATCTATCCATCATTTGAAATAGTCAAACCTCAGGTGGAAAGCCCTGAACAGCCTGAAGTAACTGATCTGCTTGAGAGGGGGTTGGACCAGATGATCTGTGGAGGTGTCTTCCTACCTTAACAATTCTCTGATCAATGACAAGATCATTTCTCTGACAATTACAAGACTTACCACTTTAAAAACGAACAATCAAACAAGAAATCAACCCCTTCTCACCCAACTCAGAACAAAACCGCCACAAAAGAAATCAATTCTAGAGAAGCAACCTTTACTGAAGCCCAGTATACTTCCTCAATCTCAGTATAATTGTTAACAATCATTCAGCAGCATGAGACACAGATGAGAAGAAAAAAGATTTCCAAATCTGAAAAAAACCCGTGCTCTGTTTTATAAGCAAAGTCCTCACATGGAAATCAATCACAGAGGTTCCTTTACTTACTAAAGCAATCTAGGATCTCTCTATCTGTATGTATAAATATGTTGTTTTCTCCCCTCCATGCCCCAGAGCTTGAGGAGGTCTGGTTTTATCACCATTGCTTTCAAAGTAACTCACCTCACTTAGACCCATCATGCAATAAATAAATGACATAAATGAAATACCATGTATGAGCTGATTATATTAGTTCCATTTTCTCTGTTTTTTTTATAAAAACATTTGAGGACTTTTGACCTTTTTATCCCATTTTGATTGATACAGTAAATTGCACCCTGAGGAGATAAAAAACAGGAAGCGTGAACTAAAGCAGAGACAGAGGCAAAGCAAAAGATTGCATACAGCTTGGAGAAAGCAATTCACAGCTAAGCAGATGGTTGTAAAAAACAAGCCATTTTTCTTGAGTCTAGCTGATGTGATCTGTACTAATTCACTACTGGAAAGCAACTACCAAACCCATCAGCACAATAAAAGCATTAGTAAAACATTACATCTATTTTTTTCAACCACCTCTTGTCAGAGGTTTACTGGATTCTTCCTCAAGACACATATTTCAACAATCACCCATAGCCTTTCTGCATGCTCCTGCTATCTCTGTGTATGGAGCTGAGGATTTCAGAAAAAGGAGGGCCTTTGATGATTCATAAAAGGGAAGCAGCACTAGTTAGATTACAATGAAAGTACAGCAAAACCACTTCTGAAGTTCACTCTGTGTAACTGAGCTTATCCAAGCCTTAGGCTTTCCTTGGGAAGAAGAAACATGCACACAGGACAAAGGTTTCTCACAGCAAGTGGAAATGAAAATAAGAATATTAGCCTCAGGACTGCTCATTTAACGTAGAGCCTTAGCTTTTTTCACCTCCACCTTAGTGTCCAGCCAGTATCCAACCATTATCTTAGTGAAACTGGGGGAATCAAATTCATTGCACAGCCTTTCTACTGCTCCGCTATTCCCAGTGGGAAAGAATGCTCTCTGCTGTTTCCATTCCCAGGAGAGGGTCTGTGGACACATGTGGATAGTGTGTAATGACACCTGTGTTTTAGGTGGGCTCATACACCCCCCAGCTCACCCACCCACAGCAGGACTGAAAGATAAGCTGCCCTTTTCTACCAAACTGAAGCTTGCCTAGCAATCGAATGCAAACGTAATGCCAGTCTCACATGCTTTAAGCCCACAATCTGTTTTTTCATGTCCATCTCCCTATCACCATTGTAAAACTTAAAACTCAAGCTGACTTCCAGCCAGCACAACTGAGGCTACCAAACAGCTCAGCACCTTGCTTATCTTCAGGAGGACTAACAGCAGTGCTCTCAAAAGACTTTTTGCACTCTAATCCCCTTATCAGTTTAGCACTTACTCCTTCCTCCCCAACTCACCACACATGCTTACGTAACCCCTAGATGTCCCAAAGTTTGCCTAATTCAATTTTAACAGGACAATATTACCCCTTAAGCATTCTGCTCTACTTCCAGATGCAGCCACAAGAGCTGCTGTCTGGTGGTGGGATTTCAGTTAATTAAATCAGTGTTTCAGGATTTCTGGCCATCTGCTGAGACGATAAAATTTCCTTGCTACAGCAGAGAGGAAATGTGCCCAGCTGAGCTGTACTTACCAGTGCAATGCCTCCTGAGTGAAACCAGTTCTTCACTCTCAGCTCTCTTGACAAGCAGCCTGGCAAGACCTTCCTGAGAGGAAGCAGCTCAGGCCAGGGCTACTCAGGCTACAATTCAGGCCATGGCCACCTCAATGTTTTGGCACACCAAGAGCACTGTAACCTGAAAAGCCTGCAGATCACAGGGGTAAATCTCTTTAGGTGGAATGAAGTCTAAAAATTAAAGCGTACTGTGGACCCACATCTCTCATGGGAACATCATGTTTTGGGAGTCCAATAAAAATGCAAAGATGCAGAGAGCATCACCAGAGCTAAGGTCTGATTTTAATGCCTTCTCCCACAGCCTATGCACTGTGCTGTGGGGCTGAGCACTCAGACCACTCTGAACTCTCAATAACTGCAATAATTTCCTTATCTGCTGCAGGGTGGACCAGGCTCCCTTCCTACTTGGTGTGAGACAGAGCCCTTTCCATAAGCCAAAGAATAAGTTTAAAAAAGAAAACTACAACTGTAGAGAGAATGATATAATCTTTCTTTTTCTCTTTTTATGCTAGCCCTGTACTAGTTGTTTGGGACTTTTTGTTTGCCTGTTTGTGCACCTACTTGAGCTCTCAGTAAACACAGGTATCACAACTATAAATAAAATATACATGAAATATGTTGCTGTCTACAGTTTCAACTCCCTCTGCATCTTCCTAATCTGCATTTTATGTAGCCTATGTTCTGTAAACACAGATCCTGGGGCAGTTCAATACTCTTGTGGATGCTCCAGCAGAAGAGGACTGCTGTCATGTCTAACTATTTTAAAACTCTGAACAGATGTTCGACTGCACAACATAACAAATAACTTCAGACGGGTACGATGAGATGATTTTTCCAAGACATTCATGAAGTTCAACTATGTTTTTTTTTTAATCCTGTAACTGTTCCAAAGCCAAAACCTGAATTTTTACAATAATTTGGATATTCTATAGCCTACCTAAATTTTTCATTTCCTCTAAAATACTTTTATTTAGTGACAGAGCCTATAGGAATTACATAAATATCTTTTTAAATATAGAATATCACTGAAGGTCCTAAAACGATGGTTTCAAATTTTTTTATTTAAATCACAAAAGAAACACCCTTTCTGTGCATCTGAATTATTAGTGCTTATTTTCACTGCTGTAATATGTGAAGGTCTAATGGAACTGGCACTTGGCCTCAGAGAATGATCTTGTCACACTCTGAGTTTATTTTCTTCCTCTGAAGAAGCACTCAACCACACCTAACTTTCAGTGTGAACTTTCAACAGAAGCACCCCCACATCAAAATTTAAGTGATTTTTGGAAATGCTGGATGAGTAACACCCCTCATATCACAAGTATTTCCTGATTATGAACCCTATCCCAAACCTCTAGTGGACAAACTACAGCTTCCCTGAGGAAAAAACAACTCCAGAACCCCCTCCAATTCTCCAAACTTTGATGCAGATGTGTCCAGCATCCATTTATCCTGAGAAGTGCATTGCACACATTTATACAGGCAGGGAGCTTCCCACTGCTTCAGAGAAGATGCACAAGGCTCCTGTCAGTAACAATGCCTCAGTAAAACCGAAGTCATCCATATGGGACTTACACTTAATCTAGGATCTAAGTGGGCTCTATTTTAGGGCCTTAATCTAAGACTTAAGTGGAATGGAGTTCACAGCTATTTCCTAACTTATTTCTGAATTTTCCTGGAGAAGAATAAGCGATGATTTCTAGCAATTATTACGCAATTTACCTTGCACAGGTAAAGCAGAAAATTATCATCATTGTAGTCTAAGCTCAGCCCCTTTCTAGTGCTTAACCAGTAATCTTTTCTTTTCCTTAATGGAAAAAAAAGTCATGTTTACTGTTTTAAATTAAATACTAGGTGTATTGATCAAAAATGGACCGAGATAATGCCACCAGGCCTTAAATACACAAATTTAAACTATGCAAACGATTTTAAGTTGCATGAACCAACTCAGTGAAGCTGGTTTCAATATGAATACATGGGTATAGAAGCTCAGAAGTGCACACTGTTTTGGGGCTGTGAAAGAATTTCTCAGAACACCTTTAAAGTGAATAACAATAAGCCCAGCCAATATTGGAAAGATTCTCAAGAATGCTACAACTTTTTACAGAGCCTTTTATTTACAAAACCTGCCTTTTTTTTTGAGAATGCCGTCATCATCACTTTCTGCATCTTTTGTTAACAGAGAGATTTGCCCTACTGTATATAATTTAAATTCAAGTGTCATTTATGAATGAAGCTCATGCCCCTATGGCTTCTAGGATATCAGAGGCCCAAGAATATGTATCAACAGATTTTCTTCATAAAGGCTGATATGCAGAAACAAGCTACAGTCATTAGACATACACAGAAAGACAATAAGAATATTAAAATATAAATACCTAGAATGAGGGTGGAAAGCACAATCAAACATTGGACTGTCATTTTCAGCTGTGATTGACCACAAGTTGCACAGTTGGCTTCTCTAAAACAGTAATAAAAAAAAAAAAATTCTGAAGGTGCCTTGCAGCATACTCAGTGATATCCTTATCACAGGCTGGGAAACATCTAGAACAGTTCCAGGAGATCACGTGCCAAGAACAGCTGGATAGGAACCAGCCACCCAAACACTTCCAGTAATTCAAGTATGCATTCATACATTTTCATTTCTTTTTAAAATAATTATTCACATATTAAATGGGAAAAAAAAAATCATGTCACAGACAGCTGGATTCCTCCTTCCCCCCAACCCCGAATCTACGTCATTGAAGGATCTGCTGTTCTTTATTCCTTTTCAAATGCAATATGGATACACAAAAGTGCAAATTTAGCACATAGAGGAAGTTAGCTAAGCAAAAAAAGGGGGGGAGACCTTCCTGTTCCAGATAAATACAGGAATAACTAATGGTGAAGCTTTTTCCTCATTCTGATTTCAATTAATCCTATCATCTGGTAGGAGTCACTTTCAGAGCAGCAATCCCCTTGTTCATTAACATTAAAAGACCATCATCACCTTAGGCAGAACGAGACTCTGCTCTCTGTCTCAGCACTAACCTGGAATCACAGTGGAAAATGCAGCACAGAGCGATTCTCCACTGCTACTCTAAAATCATCACTTGTCTATAAAGAAAGCATGCTTTGCCATTTACCCCCTTTCTTAGGAATGACAAAATATTTTTAATGCTTTCTGAGGAAAAAAAATCTCAACAATAAATCCTTTTACATGCTTCACAGTTTTCCTACAAACTTTTTCAATCACACGTCTCCAACTCAGAAGTTCTGCCTACATATTGGGCTGGAGAACATCCTCTCCATTTTTTCCCCATCCCAATTATGAATTATTGATGTTCTTGCTCTGCAAGAATTTGTAGAGAGTCACAAAATAAGACAACTGCAAACCGATTGATTTATGGATTCCTGAACTCTGGAGTTACCCGTCTGGATAGAAGATGACCAAGAAAAGAATCACCTCCCTGGCAAATGCTGCTGGCAGAAGGACTGATGTGGTCACCAGAGCATCTTCTTTACTCCTTTCCAGCACTGATTTTCTTGATTAAACTACTCGAACAACAGTTTTGCCTGTATCATTGCTTTCATTCAGCCTTGGGTGTTTTTTTTTTTAAGTTGTGCAACAGTGTAACAGCCCCAGTTATTTAAATAACACAGGCACCTCAATGTAGAGGATACAACCATTATATCCATGGTTCTATCATTACATCAGTTATATCCAGATGGATTTACAGGTCAAAAAAGAAACTGTGTGCCTCGCTTGATTCCATTCCCTTAAAATATCTGGTAGATATGCCCTAAATTATGACATTAATACGGATACATAAAATGTTGCATTTATACTTGTCTCTGAGCACCTTATCATTTTCTTACTTTAAAAAAACCAGAACAAAACTTGTCTGAATGAAAGGATAGTAGAAGTAAGAAGCTCATTTGGGCAAAATATGATTTATCTATTGCAGTGCTGTATTTCTGGTAGCAAATTAAATGCAAACCAAATGCAAATGAAATTGGCAATAATGGAAGACTGGCACTCAGTAATCAGAAGAATCCCCTTTTCCAAGGGCTCCCTAGAATTTCACCACAGACCCAAGGCAGCTGAGTCTCCTGTGCATTGCAGCAGGGCTCTGCATCCCTGGGTATGATGAGAATTACATGGTAATTGCACCAAACACAGCCAGGCTGCACAGTTAATATTAATTTGGCATTTTACCCATGGCAAAAGCAGCACCATTTTCATCAGCAGTTCTAGCTGGAATTTAAACTGGCTGTCATTTATATTTATGTATGCTCACGCACACACACATACACACACTGCAATTTGAAAGCACATAACTCCTGCATATATCTCACAGAGATTGGGAAAAGGAGAAAAATCCCTTTTGTAAAGGACTAACATGTCTCTGGCTTGCAAGCCATCAACGTGGTTGCAAATGATTTAAAGACTTCTGCAATTTTGCAGCAGGTGTGTAGGTTTACATGCATAACATCCATTAAAAAAGCCCCCAAACCACTGAACTGAGAAACATTACCCTATCATTGTCTTCAATAAAACATAAAAATACTTCATCCTGTATTCTTTCTCCTTGAAGAAAACACTTTCTAAAGTGCTCACAATTTAGTCTGCAAAACAAAATTGTCAACAACCACCTCTCACTACCTTTCATTAAATAAACTACGGGTTCAAACAGGAAACCACCATGATGGAACTATGCTTAATTAATTTCTCTAAGGCTGGTGCTAGAGTGCTAATCATAATTTACTTATAAGAAAATGAAACTATTACATTTGGTAGAAGCAGTGTTCAACTGAACATGCTCACAGCCTTCTGAGAAAAGGCAGAGAGGGAGAGACTTCCTGGCGAGTAATGGGAGTTTCATGTCAGTCAATCCACCCTGAGACTCATCTCACGGTGCCTGTTTCACTGTTTGTTTAATTTTCCAAAAGATTGTTTTCCATCAGCTCCCACAAACATAAGAGAAATAAAGGATTTAATGACGTTGAATCCATGTCACTACACATGGATTGATTTCATTTCGGCATCTCTGCAACATGACACTGCTAAAAAGCAACAATGACTCCAGGATAATTAATTAATCCAAAGAAATGCATGAATAACTTCCTTCTTCACTGAAAACAAGCAGACCCACAGATATTTAGAACATCTAAAACATCCTCAGTTTCAATCTGAAATAAATATTTGGCAATGATACAAAAGCTATAAATATGTGATTGTTTTGCCATTTCTGTTTTTATCAGTTTTTATTGATTACCACTGGGATGTATCAATAAAACACACTGCTGATTTGATGGAGGCTGTTACACTTCTGTGGATTTATCATAAGATGTTATTCCATGTGCAGAACAGGCAGGGATACACCACCAGCTAACTGAAAAAGACAGCAATGCCTGGAAAGTCACCCACGTGGAACTGGTTAATGCCCTTTTCTGCAGCTGAGAACCACAGGAGTGTATTTCTCTAAAACTCCAACGACGTTCAGCATTAGGAGGAAAGAATGAGTAAAGTGAAAAATGTAATTCCCCATGGGCAGAAAGGGCTGTAATCATGCAAAGAATAGATTTTACAGTCAGAGCAACAAGATCCTGAAGTGAGAATGAATACCCCACTCTATTTTCCATGTACGTGATAAGAAAAAAAATGTTCTCAGATGAAATGAGTATTCAGACTACTTTATGTATCAGTGTTATTAACAGATTCAGAAGCTGCATTTTTTGGAGAGAAGATCCTGGATCCTGGCAGAATAACCCCTTTCAATATTACAGATCTATTTTTAAAAGTTATTGTTTATCTGGATTTCTACAAAGCATTTTACATAATAGCACCTGACATACTTACTAAAACTTTCCTTATGTGGAAGTAACCTCTTGATTAGAGGAAGAGGTGCCTCAGACTTTTGTAAATAAAATCACTCAGGTCTTCTGCCTGACTGGCTGGCTCCTATTCTTTCAGCTTGTTTGGGGAAAGAAAAAGGAGGTTACTGAGGCACTTTAAAAATAAATAAAAATTATACTCAAATTTTTTATGATGGAAAACAATCATGGCAGAACTAAAGCAGGTGTCTTCAAAGAAAACTGGAGCTAGGTTAATAGGAAATCATAAAAGTTTTCAATTCTGATTGAATAATGAGATTTTAATAAATTTCAATGATGAATAAAATTCAATTCTGATTAATGAACCCTTTATATCTCTGAAGGAGAAAAGAATAGCATTAAAAAGCCCTCCACATTGGAATTACTATACTGAAATAAGAAAGAAATCACTTACATAAAATCATGTTGACAATAATGGCAAAAACTACAAGGAGACTCCATCCCTTCTTTCCAGCAAGCTTCTCTAAGCTCTGTACTGCACAAATTCATAAAATTGGTACAAGGTTTACAAGACAGAGTAATAATTATGCTTTTTAGCAATGTTGGAAATAATCTATTGCTATATAAAATGAAACAGATCTCACTGCAGTTTAGCTAGAGCTGTTTACAGTTACACAAACATTTAAAAGACATTTACTTCATGCATCTTAATCCAGTTTTAGATTACTCTTCTCACATTTAGTTTCCATCCAGGAAAAACTGCTGCCAGAACTCATATCAGAATTAGTCCTTCAGACTGGGCTTATGGAAATGGCTGAAAAATTATTTCTTTATTATCACACTCTGAGGACGTTACAAAAAATAGGCACTTAAGGGTTATAATTGAAGTTTTAGTTGTCAATGCCCTTAGACAAGAATTTTACAGAGACGAAAAATGGCACCACCTACTTCCAAAGCAGATGAGTCCATAAAGTAAATCTTAGCCTGAAACTCAAATCTAATTCAGAGAAATTTCAAGAAGGATTCAAAGACTCAGAAAGTCTAATCTGTTAATAAGAAAAGCCACTGATGAGAGTCAATCACTACTGATCTGTCATGTCAATTAAAGCTGAAAACATACTTAACCACTGTGAAATAATCCCATATCCTCAAAATAAATTGCATTCCTGAGTGAATATAAATTCGAAGAGAAGCCTAATTTAAGATGATTTACTTTAGGATCCCTAGCACATTGATATTTTGTCTGTGTTTTTGGTAAATTCAGTCCCGTTAAAACACAGAAGGAAAAGGTTAATGCTCACATGTCAGCTGACAGATTAAATCATCTTTGCATCAAATAGGAAAAAAGAATGGTTCTGTGACATTTTGCAGTCCAGAGAAGGAAAACTTTGAACAATCAGCTTCAGTGAGAGCAATGGAAGTGGGAGAGAGAAGGTTAGGCATATGAGGACGCATGAACCTTAGTAGCTGAATAACAGGAACTGTTAATAAAAAGTAAATTGTGCTTGAATTTCCTTCTTAGGGAAAGAAAATGAAGTGGTGGAAAACATGTAAGAAGGAGAAATCATGGTACGAGGAAATAAAATTTGAACTTTAATGAAAAAAGAAGAAAAAAGAATCCATTGCAACACACAGAGGCAGTGAGAATCAATGAGAAGTCGATTTTCCAATATTTTGAATTGCAGACAGAATCCTTTCTTTTGGCTGAGAAGTATCAAGGACCAGACTCATTAAAAACAAAAAGAACCGTAAAGTCCTACATTAGTTCCACAGCTGTGACGTCTGAACAGAGACAGCAGAACCTAAGCAGAAAAAAAATCTTCCATGAAGTAGCTTGTTTTGTGTTCAGGAATAGCTCTATTTAGGAATCAATAAAAGCAAAAGTTTTCTGAATGTAGATGGATCCCACCTCCACCAGAACACAAAGTGCTGCAAGATCAATGCTTCAGCCTCGGGTGTCTCCCAGAACCACAGAATGGATGAGCTTGGGAGGGACCACAGTGGCTCATCCCAGAGCTCAGGAATCTTCGTGGATTCACGTTCCTTGTTCCCTTCACTGGGATGAAAAGTGATTGGATTTCCAGAGAGAACCAAATCCATTTTCAAAACTGAGAGTTTAAGACCACCTGGTGCAGAAAGCTTTTTTATTCCTACCCATTACACACAACAGAGCTCAAGGTTTTTCTGCAAAAATAAGAATAGAATAAGAATAGCCTGGCTCCTACAGAGACCATGCTGTTGCTTGGCTAAATTTGCCACAGAGGAATTTCTGCGCCCTTTAATAATCCCAACAGGTACAGAAAGATGGACATGTGAGAGAATAGGGTTTAGTCAAGGTTTATTTCCCTTTCTCACTAAGATTCAATGAAATGAAAAAGTGACATATACTGGGTTAAATGTCCTAATTGTATTGCATGGCTATGACTAGTTTGGATTAAACATGTTATAACAAAACAAAATATGTCCCATACAAATGGACCCATCTTACATCTTATTTTTGTCATGAAAGCTCAAGAAATTAATTATAGAAGATCTTGAAAATGTACTTTATAGTTCTCCAAATCATTCTTATCTACAATCTCACAGTCTGAGTATGCAATACTTTAAAGAACAATATTGCCAATCCTGTCAGTGTTTTTTTTTTCTTTTTTTTAATCTCCAAGTAACAAGAGTTCAAAATCTCTAAAAAAAACCCCCAGTTCTAACTTTGAATTTTGTGGTTTGCATTAACTGACATCATCATTGATATTATTAACCTCTTACTGCATTTCTTCTGACAAAAACCAAGACTCATTTATAGCTATGCCAAATCCCATAGGGAAAAAGAGAAAAGGTTCTTAACTGAAGATGTGGTGACACTGACTGGAATATTTCAACAAATTTTAATACAGTTTCCACATCTGTATCAGCCTAACAGGAAAATAGGAGTCAACTGTACTAAGAAGAAAATTTTGTGAAATATTCATCATTTAAGTCCTACTTGACCCTGAGAAAAGGAGTTACTTTACAGAATGAGTCTACTGCTAAACTGATTCAAATACCTCTACAACCCAGAGGGAACAGCCTGTTAACTGAACAAGAACAATGATACACACATCATATATAAACACCACCAGAATTCTGTGCCTGAGCCTGCTCCAGCCAACTCAAGTAACAAAACACTGAAGCAACCACTGGATTGAGAGAGAAGCACATCTTACTTGGCCAGACTGTGAACAAAATAATCTAACACTGATGCCTTTCAGTGCAACCTTCTATGACTAAGAGCCTGAACTACCAGCATTTACAAGCAAAACAGGTAATTTTTTGCTCTGTGAGCAACTTCATTATGATTTCAGCCTTGACCCCTCTGCTGTTGAATGAATAAAGGGCAGATCATTTTAAAATGGAAAGACAAAGTGAATGAAGTAAAAACAAAGTAAATCTTTAATTAGGTAAGTCCTCTTTTGTTGCCTGGTTCGGGCAAAAGCACTAGACCATATGTTTCAAGTGTCTAAATCTGCCTTCAGGTTTGGGATGAATATGTCTCTGTGGGGCTGTTTCTGTCAACGGCAACATTTTTTTTACAGCTTAGAATTTGCTTGCTGGCAGCCACCTGCTAATAACACCACTACAAATTAGTAGGGTGCTTGGGAATTTGGACACAGATTAAAAAGTAATTGAGAGGGTGGACTAAATCACATCTCACAAACCATTGTATCCACTTCAAGCTACCTCCTTCTTGTTTTGGAAATAATTTCTCTTTAGGACATTGAAGCCGTCAATTAATGAGTGGAAACATGGGCTGTTTTCAGTTCTGTAACTGAGCAGCTACCAAGCTCCATTTCCAATTCCCTCCCCACCATCACCACACACCTTTTGTTTCAGGCATGCACAGATACTGCACCAACCTCGGTGATGAGGGTTACTATGAATATCAAAAATAAGTATATTTATTTATAATAAATCCTCATCTCCTCCATGTCACTGCAATGCCACAGCACATCTAGAAGATGTAGAAATCTAACCATGACAGGACACTCAGATAACTGTAGCTGAGCACAGCACAGGACCTCATCTGCCTCTGGAGACCCGAGATGCTCTCCAAATAAGTCTGTCTTTCCTGGCTGAAGTCTCTTTTCATTAGCTCCTGCCGGTTACTGCACTCCTTCCAAATCTGTTTTGACTTGTTCAGCCTTGCACTGGGCCAGGGAGCAGCACTAACCAAAGGCACCATCACATCACTGGGATTTACAGCCCCCAGCACTCAGCCAGCATCCTCTCTCAGCCAGAGACACCCTGTGCACATGTTTGTGCTTTACCTTGAACCTCACCAAGCCTCATTTCTCACAGAGAGACACCTCAGTGACTGTGAACATTTGACAAAAAAGAAACTGTGGGCTACTGAAAGACCATCAGAGAGCCTTGGGCCTTTTTTCTTAATAGTATTCCAAGGAATATACTGGCTTTGTAAATAACTGAAAAGGGCAGC
Source organism: Argya squamiceps (assembly GCA_037834095.1). Taxonomy (NCBI): domain Eukaryota; kingdom Metazoa; phylum Chordata; class Aves; order Passeriformes; family Leiothrichidae; genus Argya; species Argya squamiceps. Next base: position 9,665,825 of record JBBMKD010000217.1, read on the forward strand.
TTCCACAGTATTTAAGTTTTCTACAATTGCTACTAAGTGACTGTAGTTTGAAAAACAACTCCTATGAAGTTCAGCAAGCACCTTAGAAACCTACAAAGTTTGATGGTATGGGGTTTTTTTTCTTTTATTTTTTCTGTTACAATCTAAACGGTTTATCCTCCTGTAATAGGTAATAATGAAAAAGAATTCTTTAAATGTCAGCAGGAAATGGTCTGTTTTTACAGAGCCAATAAAATGTAGCAGGTTTTTATAGCCATTGATCTTTGAGGACTGAGGTAGCTATGGATAATATTTATTTTTAGCCATATTTATGTAATCATTTGTGTAACAGCTGCCCACAATAAGGAGAAAAAACCTCACTATTTCTGCAGTTTATATTGTTTTAATGATTGGACACAGTCTGTTTGGGACAAAGTCAGTGGTTACACAGCACTAGGGTTTATTTCAGCAGATCAATAGTGCCCTATGGTGCAGTAACCCTAAAAGAACAGAGACTGTGGTTGTGTGTGACCCAGCCCTCACCCCTGCTGACTGTGGCACTGCTGCAATGACAAGCCCTGGTGAGACCAGTTTCCTTAAAGCAAAGCATTACAACACTCTAGAATTTACACTTCCATCTAGAGTTTACTTTTCCTATTTCTACCATGACAAGTAACAAATCTGAGAGTAGCAAAGTGCAGTTTGTTGAAGCAGAAGCAAAGTCCTCCACCCTCACGTTGGCAGGAAATTGAGGGCACATAAAATAGCAAAATATTTATCAGTTTGACTTGCTCTGCCTCCACTACAGAGGGTATTTACCACTTCCAGAAGGGGTAGGAACCCCATGGTTCTAGTAAAAAGTGATGCCAGCTGAATGTGCTTTTATCTAACATGTGTACACTGGACTTTCTCTAGGATTTTTTCTTCAGCAGCTACTCTTTTGCACATTTGGAGACCTAGTGTACCCAAACACATCTGAAAAAGCAAACCTCACTTTTCAGAAGAGAGCATCTGAGTTACTTTTTTGATAACTTGGGAGAAAGAAATGCATCTCTGATAACTTTGACAAATTCCTTTCAGGGAAAAAACAATTTATAATTGACACACAAAGAGCAGAGTTAAATAAATGGATAAAAAATGGAATTCCACCTTACTGAAATACAGATAGGCACGTGGGTTGTATTTATTGACACATCTAAGCTAGATGTAAATGACCATTTAAGGCCCCAAAGATTAAAATTAAGGTTTTGAAGCTCAGACCCCAGACTTTCTTTGACTGAATCGTGTTTCACTTGGTAAGTTTTAGTGGGAGTCAGAAACATGCCTTCATCTTCACACAATAGCATCAGAGAGACAAAGAAAGAAAACTTTGAATGCTGAAGTTCATTTCTATTATAAATCCTTGCACAAAAGGCTTGTTCTTTGCTAATTATTGCCTTAGCTATGATGAAATGAATTCATTTGTAGTAGTAAAAAAATATTTCGGTAACATGGCATGATTAACATTTAACTCCTCAGATCAGTAAACAGTGAAAATTGGTGCTAGGGTTTAAGTGGGTACTTAACTGAGAAGTAAATGAATACAGAACTTTCTCACTGCAGTAAAACACATATTTCACTGCATTTGCATGATCATTATTTTTCAAAATACTGACATTAACAGCCAGGCAAATGACACCATCGTTCTGTCCCTTTCCTGCTCTTTTCCTATATGATTTTCCTTGAATTGATAAATTAAACTTACAAATTTTGTAGAAACTTTCACTAAGAATGTCAAAGATCTTTACAGAGTGAATTAATCAAATAATCAGAGCATCACAGTGAGGTGTTTTATGCCAGGACATAGCAAAATATAAATGCAAATCTGGAATACATATAAAAGAAATAAATTCAGATGTCATGAGAAAAATTGTACATTGTAATTTGGGTGTAATTGAGCCTGAAGATTGGTGAGGACATAAAAATAGAAGGGCTTTAGTAGGGGCTTTTTTTTTTTTTTAAGTAAACCTTTATTTCAGCCACAGTACAAAATGAGAGAAAAATAAGGAAAATAGAGTGCTGTGAAAAGTCATTTCCATTCTTTATGTGATGGTCTTAAAGTAATCAGTAAAATCTACATCTTGAATAAAACGATGCCTGGGTACTTTGAACTGTGCAGCTGATTATAGACTCTGCTTTACTGTTCACTTATTTACCTTTTCTAAATCTTTGGAAGGATTGGCTGTGCCTGTAGCTCCCCACAGCAACAGAAACTGGGGACAGCTCCTCCAAAGGCAGTGACCTCAGGGGTATTTGGGACAGCAGCTGCACCACAAGGCAGCTTCAGCATTTGGCACTCACTGAAGGATAAACAGCAATCATATAATTAATCAAAATATCACCTATGGCTAGAGACCTCATGCCCATACTCATGACATTAAGTACTGACCAGTCCAGAAAGCTGAAGTGGAAGAAACACACCAATCACCCCAGCTGCAACCACAGAATACAAGGAGGCATGGAAGACATTCCTTTATTTCATTTATGACACTATAACATGAAAATTGCTAATTAACTCCTCAAATATTCTCACAAGCATTGATATTTAATACGCAGCCCTGCCA
>JBBMKD010000217.1:9668506-9809517 GCA_037834095.1 Argya squamiceps
ACACTATAACATGAAAATTGCTAATTAACTCCTCAAATATTCTCACAAGCATTGATATTTAATACGCAGCCCTGCCACAATCACCTGCTGGCTCAACATGAAAAAATAAGGCTTGCTAATTCTCAAATCCAACATAGAAAACTAAAAGAACTTCAATTATTTTTAAATTATTTTTTAAGAAGTATGAAAAAATAGAAATGGACAAGTTTAGGCTAATTTAAAAAAAAAAAGAAGGATTTCCTCTAAAATAAGCTTGGTTATTACTGTAAGGAGATAGCAGAAGTTTTCCCTAGGAGCAGAAACGAATCAAACTTGAAGGAAACCTACAAAATCTATAATTCACCTTCTGTCTCTGCACATCATTGTCTGGAAAGTTTATGTGGCTGCACAATTGACCAGGTAATGGGTTAAAGTCCACACCACAAAGGTACTTCTGTCTCAAATTATAAATCAAGAGGGTTTTTTTGCTGCTAAGGTGGAGTCTATGGTAGGTCAAACCCAGGTTGTTCATGCTTGATAGATTTCTCATCACAGGCATTAGCAAAATATTTATCAAAAGAATTACAGTGTGAGAGCTTTTATTTAAAAAAACTCAGCAAAACGTGCTAACGTCAAGCCTGTGAATTCAAGAGAACCAGTTATTTTCTTTAAGTGATTTCCTTAGATCAGGACCTAAAATCCAGATCCCAGTCCATAGCTTTGAAATATGCTCATGGTAGACTTTCCTTTCATTTTGTGGGCTATGCATATCACACACAAACCTTTCTAACTTTTCTTTACTTTGGCTGAGAGCAAATGATCAAAAGTATTCCAGAAGAACAAACTGCATAACATTGTTATTCTGGACAAGACAGAATGAAGTGTGTATCTCTACACGAAACCTTGTTTCAGATAATATTACCCATTTTCAAAAATATGTTTCTGATTCATCAAGCTCTAATTATCTTCTCTCCAAACCAAAACCATTTAGAATCACATTCATTTTATGAGTGAGTTTGTGAGTCACCATTACTCCTCCTGCTTTTCTAGGCACAGGCAAGCTGCATCCAGAACATATTTACACTCTGCTGACCAAGAAAACCATTGATGGAAAGCTGCACAAAAAGTGGAGTCTCCTGTACTTCAGCACCATACTACACAAGGAAACGTGTTATTTAGAAAGACCTGACTAGAGGTGCTTGCCCAAAGGGCTGCAATAAGAGACAAAATGCTTCAGAACAATAAATCAATAAAGCAAGTTTTCAGTCCTCTCTTATTTAACACCTCTCATGATTAGCATCATTTCTGCTCTGCAAGGCAGGGGTGCAGGGAATGGGGCATGTTGGACCTGCCACTGGGTTCTACTGTCAGGTATGATAATATCTGGTGAAACAGCAAGAAGAAAATGTTGGTTGCAGTTCTATTTGACAAACCCTAAAACTGCAGAAATAATTTATTACTGTTGCAAAACTACTGCCCACACATTCTTCCCCAGCTACAAATTTTGGCTGCCACAGAAACCCTGTCTCGCCCAGGGCTCTGAAACTCAACAGTGGCACCCAGCGGCTACTCTTCATCACATCCAAGTACCTACAATACACCAGGGAGGTTGGGGGGAAGCACTTAAAAGCAATTTTTTGTTTAAATACATGTACAAATTATTCTCATTAAAAAAGGCTCTGCTGTCTCTGCCCCCTTTTATGAAGTTAATTTTCTCATTTCGGATTTCAATTTACTTCATGTTCTATTTTCCTTTGCTTGTTTAGGTTTTTCTTATTTTTTAACTTTTTTTTAGATTTTATTTTATACTACGTCCTTCTAATTAGCTGGGCATTATTCTAACAGCCCTTCTCTGCTGTGTACAACAGTAGGTGCTGATTAAGCCTTCCCCCTGTCTGAGAGTGTTTTAGATCGTTTGAACGTCTCTATTCAAAACACCAGAGTACTAGAATTCTGCATTTTAAAAATCAAATAGTAACAGAAAAGCTAAGTAATACAGAAATTTATTTATTAGATTAAAGGAAAAAAAAAAAAAAAAGAGAGCTGCGAAACCCTTTTTCTATTAAATACTGTGCCAGATCTTTCCTAGAACCCAAAGCTGAATTCTTTTCCATAATAGTTTACAGGTATGGGTCCTAAAATATGACAAAAGTATATAAACCTGCACAAAAATTATGTACACATCACCAGTCTGAGGCTATTAAATTGCATTTAGATGTGTATTTGTTCTAGGGTTTAAAAATTTACCATCATCCTTGAGATCAAGCTTTAAGCTCAGAACCCAACATGTCAGATGACAACAGCGCACACATGAAGGAAAATCTCTTCTGACAACCCCAGCTCTGAATTTACAGTACAAATTTGCATTTATTACTTCCATATGAGGATGCCAGGCATACTTTTGCTTCCCTTGCCTCATATCTGATTCCCTGAAACATCCTGCTGTTGTTTTCAAAACACTCTTGCATTTGGAAGAGGACATAATAAAATACCATCACCATCAGTATCATAACAGGACACTGGGAAGGGCTCTGGAAAGCTGCTGAGGAGCATAAACTGGCAGGGATGGGAGTGAGGGAGAACACTTTCTTCCCTAAATTTTACAGAGCATAAGAAGCTGCCCACATTTTCAGCTGTGCAGGGCAGTACAGTCCCCTGAGCAACAGAAATGGCCTGCTTGCAAGAAGTAGACAATTCACCTGCCCGTTCTTCAGGAGGTCAGTGGCCAAAGCCTTTCCCCCTGGAAGCTGCACTTCACTGATAACCACACAAGAAAATAAAAACTGACCAAGGTTTCCATGGACACTGACTGAAAGGAAGCAGTGCCTTGGTGACAGAGCCATTTCTTCACCGAGCTTTCTCAGTCTCATTGCAGGTCTTGAATGAGGGAAGCACCACACTATCTAAAAGCAATGAATTAATAATTTACCTTCAGTATAAATATTCAACTTCTCTGCTACACCACCTCCTGCTCCAGCACTCCCCACAAACCTGACCAGTGAGCAAGGTGCAGCAGGTAAGAGTTCTGAGAACATCCCACTCTATTCCAAGTGTACATAAGGACACGATAACAACTTATCATATTATTAAAAATACACAGCCATATATAGGACAGCAATCTAAGGAAACACATAGCAAGTGTGGTTTATGTAACTACCAAATGTTTTGGACATATGGTAAAATATTGGGCAAATACCTATCCCATTTTAAAAATATTTTCCTGAAAAAAAAATGCCTCTAAATCCATTTTAACCCCTTCAAGCATATATTAATTTTAATCAGAACTTCTGCACTGGGTAGAACACTCCTTACAGAATAAAAATAGCCAAAAGAACCAAAACAGCAGAAACCAAAGATGATGTAGAACCTGGGGAGCTGGGACCCAGACTTACTGGTGTAAGGCTGTATAATGTTACTGGCCAACAATTCTGCCTGCCAAATCAGTACCCATCTAATGCAGGCTGAGCAAAAATTATATTATTCCAAGAAGTCCTCAATTTTAGATGTTAAATACCACAGAACAACAAAAGAAATTATTCCAGGCCCCAAGCAAAAAATATTCCATTTTCCACTGAGAATCTTAAATAAGAGTTATGAGCTTAAATGCCTCATTTAATCCAAGTCCTAGCATACAATGGTGGATTAGCTCTTACCTATAATCTGAGAAGATGCTTCTCAGGACAGAAAAATTCATCTCCAGATTGACACTGGTTTTGTAGTCCCTTCCTACTTCAAATCACACCTATTTGCAGTGAAATCCTGGTGATTATTTCCATGTCAGGAAAGGTGAAGCTGAGATTCTTCTCCATCCTCTAATTCCAGCACTCCACTGCTTCCTAGTGGAGAACTAAGTCTTTCTTCCTCTCTGAAAACATCATGTTTCAAAGGGTTTTGTTAGGCTTCTTTTGCAATAAGTGCCACCCTTCCAGAAGCTGAGATCTAAACTGGAAAGTATAAACTCATACTCATGTTAAAAAAAGAAAAAAACCCATTAATTTTCAGTTATGTTTTACATATATGGCTCTGCTGAATCAAACAGTCCCTGTACTTCAGATCACTTCTGACAGCTCTGGCTCCTTACACTGCAACACTGAAAACCCCTGAGGTCCAGCACACAAGAGCAACCTCTGCCCTGGGTTTTCATGGGGCTGACAGGGTTTGGCTGGGTGAGGTGGTATACAGAGATTGACTTTGCCAAAGGTTTGGAAAATTAGAGAAAAAAAACCAACTTCAGTGTTTCTTTACTGTCCATAGTAGCTCTGAAGTGTAACTAAAATTCAATGATTTAGGTCCTTCCTGCCCTAAAATTACACAGCAGCTGTTTTCCAAATGCAGTTGTTTTAGAAAACTCTATGTATTTGGAACAATTATTCCAAATATTGATAGCAGTTCTTTGCTATGATTATAACAGAAAAAAATTATTATCTATTATTAGATATTTTTCCTTGAAAAATCTACATCACTACTGCTTTTTGAAAGGCATGAAAACAACACTTTACAAACACCTCTCTAAAGTAGGCTTGTGGACTAGGCTAACCTAACCTAAAGAACTTAGCACACAGCTCCCATTGGGAGGCTGTGGATTTTTCTAAAAAGCCAATTCCTAAACTAGCAGGATCCCATAAATACAATTGCATTTGTAAAGATACATACAGACCCATGCTTTTCTTAAATAATAAATGTTGACATCACAATCTCTTTCAAATCCTCAGATTTAATTTAGCTCTTGCTTTGCACCAAAGCATATATAAAGAAACCCTCCATCTGTCACTGCAGGAATGACTTCTCTCCCTAAAATACCTCACATATCCACAGAGAACCAGGCCTAAATAATGATTCATTGCACAAAAGCCTGCTTTAGTATCTCAAGTAAGTACTCAAAATACATTAAAAAGTCTAGTGTGCATTGATAGGATTCCCAAAGTTATCCAGCTGGAAGTGGAAAAAAGTACTCCCCTTTCCAATTAAGAAGCAAATGCAAAATTCAGTAGGTGTCCAAGAAGTCAGAGAGTACAAATAAAAGAGCTGTTTTCTGTTATGCTGATCAGTAGAGAGCTATGGCATAACCTGCTTGTTAGAAGAGAAATATCTTGCCCAAAGTCACAGGTCTAACACCTAACGTGTTGTACCACATGCACTAATAGGCATTAGTGGGCAAATTATGGGCAAATCCAGGCAGGACTCACACACTATAATGTGCTTAGCAAAGCCATTCCTTCCAGTAGCTGCAGTTAACTATGAACCACAGAGATCTCACACCAACAGTTTGCTCAGTTAAAGCCTCGTTTTGTTTCCATGCTGGGTTTATTGCACCTCAGAATGACTTGAGCTCTGGAGAATGTGATCCAGCCCATTCTTTCTCAGGCAGAGCATCCACAAGGTTCAAATCCAGCAGAAGAGACAGGTGAAAATATAAGTGGGGTGAGAAGAAAGCAACACCAAACCTCTAAAAACTCATGATTCCCTCACTGGGGCTTGTCTATTCCCTGAAAAAGATGAATCAAAAGCATGACAGTGTTTGTTTTTGTCATGATTGTTACTTATAACTGAACAAAGCACGGGAGAGCACACAGTGCTGTGGCAACCATGTGGATCTGCTCACCTGCTTTCCTAGCTATGGTTTCTGCCTGCACTGTCTCCATCACTGGATGGCTGAGGACACTGCCAGCAGCCTGAAGGAAAGGCTAAACAGGTTGCACAAAGCTCTGATCAGCTCCTCCACGCCATGCCCTGTGAGCACAACTGCTGGGACAAACCAGTTTCACACAGTAAGACCTCACTCCTCAGAAATGCCAGCATGGAACTTTCATGAATACTAAATTCACTTGCAAAAGGGAAAGTCTTTAAGGTTCCCATGATGTAACTTCGTCTGTTGAAGATGTTGATTCAATGTGATGGAAATGTTTCATACATTTGCATTCATATTATATTCTTAATGGCTCCAAAGAGTTATTTAATGTCAATTAAATGCTATTATAGTGTCAAAGGGAGTTCATTTTCAAGAGATATTATTCTTCCTTAATACTCTGTTGCAGTAGTTCCACACTTTTATTTCAATAATAGTACAGCAAAGTTAACTGCCTACAAATGAACTGAAATAGTGAACAATATAATTTTGTCCCCAAAGCAAATTATACTGGCTCTTGCCTGTTTGCCTCCCCAGTCTAAAAAAGACTTTTTGTTTTCCAATGCTGAACAAACCATGAGGAGTAACTGTATAAGAAAATGCAATAATATATGAACTACTGTCTGAGTAGGTCCTCTTCCTCCTCACGTGATTTCTAATGGTGCATTGCCCCTTTTCTGGCTTCTGCACTTAGCTACTAAGGATAAACTCATTCCTTTTTGCCTTTTTATTTATCAATGCATCCTTTTCCTACCCTTCGTCTTGTTTTAGACTCTCTCTCATTGTAAGGATTCCTGAGGTATCTTCCTAGCAGTTTCTTGCTTCCTGCTTTAAATTAACAAGTCACAACAGTAGCTTTCCTCGCATCCATTAATTGGAAGCCCATGATTTTACATCACACTCAAATATGTTTTTATGAGCTAAATCTGGTGTAATACCTCTTTCAGCCACTCCTTGCACTGAGACTCTCTACCTGTGCTCGGTGTAAATTTATTTAATTAAATCTGTGCTTTTTGTCAGCTTTGTCTCAATAGCAGGACACTGCCATGGGCCAGTACTTGTTAACCAGTCTCCAAGAGGCTGTGAGTTTACTTTATTACTTATTTATAAATGCTTTCAGATAGGTCTCACATCCGTTCCATATGAATTGGCACAAAAATGACTAACCCTGTGCTGCAACAAACATGATTGAAAAGCATGAAGTTCTTCCCGGGTTACACGTGGTCTGATGGATGAAGGTTAAATTGACAGGGGTGAGAGAACAAGACTGAGCATTTCTCTTCTACAAGCCCTAGGAAAAAAGCCTGTTTAAGTGAGAATTTCACAATTTGCTGTCCTCTGTCACTGCTAAAAAACATGTTTCAAATACATTGTCAAATACATCCCCTTTATTTCATGTTTAGATGCACTTGCTTAACACATAAATGCAGTTCTGGAGGGTGGCAGGGGAGCAGTTACTGAGAAAGGGTAGAAAGGGTCAGGTCTGCAGTGGAGCACCTCACTCACAGCACAACACTGCCCAGCACTTCTGCTTTTTCCAGCAGAAATCACCACACTTGGCAGGAGAGGAAAACTGAAAACGAAGTCTCAGACTGACATACCAGACTACTTCTAAGCTTCAGGTTAATTAACCTCAAAGCTTGTGATTATCCTCTTTCCTATATCTTAGACAGGGTTGCTGTTACCTCTTTTGCCTCAAGAATGTCACATATTTGAGGTTTCACGATGTGTGAACTATTATGATGGGGTCTATTCTAATTAATTCACAAGCAATTATATGAAGCCTAATTATGTAACCAGGGCAACCACTGTGTTCAAAATTTGACATATTTTCCCAAATATTTTGTCCAAAAGCAATTTGTACTCCTAAGAACTTGCTCTCAGAAGAATTTCGCACAGGACTTAGTGAAAGCTGTGCTGTCTTTCAGGAGTCCATATTCCCAGAGTCTCTGACTGGACCTCCAAGATAGTTTTTTGTCTCTGTTGCTTTCCAGGTTTTCTCTTAGTCTAGTGCCTTGACTTCTACTCTTTTACAAATGTAGTTACTAACAAGGGGTTTTAACAGTTCTTTATGCTGAAAAAAGTATAAATGGCAGCTAGATTGCTCAGTATCTTAAATACAACCTGTGTTTGCCTGAAAACATCCCCAGTCATAGCATGTTCAACCACAGCAATATATAATTTCCCGAGATGACTCGAACTGTAACATGAATACATTCCTGAACATCATGCCACAGTAAAACAAAGACACATTTAACTGAGAAAAAAACTACATGAAATTAAAGTGATAGGTATTTGTAAAAGCAACTGTGGAACTCAGTTTTGGATACAAAACTCTGATGGAAAGGAAATAAATCTGGAGGTTACTCTAAAATATTTCTGCAGGAAGAAATGCCATGGCATTTTGAATTTGGACTTGCAAACAGAGAGAGGATGCCATTTTCCAGATGTGATTAAAGGTGTATGGATACAGAAAGGCTGCTCACGATATAGCATATAGCTAGAAAAATTTCAAAATCTGAAATATACAGGATTAACTGAATATTTCAAGAATAATTTCACCAATTAAAAATGTCTTACTGTCACATCTCAAGTAAGCCAGGATATACCAAGGTGATCTACAAGCTCACTTGTCTTTGGGCAATTATATCTAAGTGTGGTGGTGAGTCTCACAAATTTGCACACAGTAACTTTGGCTCTGTATCTCAGGGGAGGCTTAGTGGAACATTCACAGCATACAGACTTGAACAATCTGGACACGCTGGCTGCTATGTTATCATAGTAACTATAGAATTCATGGCAAATATTTTAAATTACGAGAACTGTGATCTTTCTTTTGCCTTGCAGAGAGATTTAGCAAGTTAGCAAGTTTAGAAGTTAGTTTTTTTTTTTTTTTTAAACAGCAGAAACATAAGTTAGTTGACCAAAACTAATATCTAATTTTTACACGTTTCATCCCCCTTTTAAAGTATTTATTTTGTTAAATATTTGAATTAGTACCTTGGCTTTCCTTTAGTTTCACAGTGAATTCCAAAAGTTCTCATTTAAGACACAAACTATAGCATAATAGTGACAACAGTAACTTTAGTTTTTCCCAAACCAAACAAAAAAAGCCTAACACTGTTTCTGGAACTAAAGAAACAATTTTTCTCCTAACAATTCAGATTTAATTTCTCTATAAAGATCCAGACACAGGAAAGTTAGACCACAGTAAAGAGGGAACCCTCATGAGCTTCAGCTTTAAAAGTAGCTTTCTCCATTTTTAGTATTTTTTAATCTACCTTGCTGCCAACCATCAGACAGCCAAGCACTCTCAGCGCTTCCCTATTCTTCCTGTGTCAGTGGCAAAAATGTTCTATTAATATAAAAATGAAACCGCGCAGTAGCCTCTAATGCAGGCTGCCTTTGCACAGCTCTGTCAAGAGAACAGAGGAGTAGAACAATCTTCTGTGCAGTCACAAACCAGATGAAATAACCAAGAAAAACCTCCTCAGAAGAGCTCAAAGGGATTTGCTGAATAAAGACAGCAGCCATGCTGCTTCCCTGACATTTTATGAAAAGATGACCTCTCTGAAGATTTCAGATCTTTCCTATGAACAAACACAATTGTTCCGACCAGAATCTGAAAAGTCATGATTGCAAAAATGGATAAAGACAAAAGGTTTTAACTAACTGAGGCTGTATTTAATGCCTTAAAATACTTTTAGCAAAAATATCATTCTGGCACTTTGAGTCTTCACTAGGAAAAAAAAGCAGCACATTTTACATAGACACAATACCAAGCTTATTGCAAATAAATACTTTTCTTTCCTGTTTAAAACAATTCCTTAAGTGAATTTTCCAAAATTACAACTGAAATTCTACAAACTTTACCTATTTTCCCATATGCTGAAGTACACTCTCACCTTTCCTGCTGCCTTTTTGGAATCAGCAATAATCCTGTGATTACATGGAATGGTTTGGGCTGAAAGGGATGTTAAAGACATCTAGTTCTATTCTCTGCCCAGCCTGTATTTGTGTTGGGATTCCCCTGGTGCTCATGGAGGACCTTGTCCTTGGTCTTGCTGGAATTCCTGAGGTTTGCACAGGCCCCCCTGCCCCTCCAGCCTGTCCAGGTCCCTGTGGATGGCATTCCCTCCCTCCCTCCCGTGCCAAGTGCATTGGCACAGATTCCAGGAGGATCTGCTCCATGACCTTGCTGGGCACAGAGCTGAGGCTGACTGGCCTGGAGTTTCTCAAGTCATCCTTCTTTCTGCTTTTAAAAATGGGGGTTAATCACACATCATAATCATACAACTGGGCTTTCAAAACATAAGCTTTTCAAGAGCTCCTTTAAGCCTCTGCTTATCTCAAAGCTAAGTCCTACCAAACTGGGTCAAACTCTTGGGATTTGGCACTACAGAACACAGTGCTACTATCAATAAAGGTGATTCCATTATTTTTATTCACTTACTACCAGAAGCTCGGATTTCTGATGTATGGAGCATATGAAATTTTAATTTAAACTTATTACTACTGAATATCTGCTGCAACATTAATATTTTATTGTAATACACAAAGATCTCCAAATATCTCAGGTCAATGTGACTCAAAAGGCTCAAAGAAAAGCAGAAAAAAACCCAAAACCCATGCCAAGAATCATAACAAGGCTTTCAGCATCTGCTGTTCTACTTGGTTTCCCATAGCAATATTTCATTATAAGATTGCACATGACTCATGCATATCCTTTCTTCCCTATTTTGGGCCTCAATTTTATGAAAGTGTCTCTAATTTTGAATGAACAGGTTACCTTTTATATTCAATTCAAAATGAATGACCCTTAGAGAATTAATCTCCTGTAGCTCAAATCTCTTTTAACCATAGAAATTTGACAGTAATATTATTTCAGGAATATTTCTGGTTTTCTTCTTGTGAAAGGCAATACCAAGGAAAAATCCAAAGAGACTGACAAGCAGGTATAAAGCACAGGCAAAAAGAATACTGACGAAAACAACAACCCACTAGTAATGAAACACATTGACACAGCAAATAGACATAGAATTCAAAAGTAAGGTCATGGACACATCTACTATGTTTTGCTGAGAAGCAAAAAACTTTGTTGTAATGGCTTTAAGCCACCCAATAACAAACAGGATGGAAAAAAAAATTCAAGAGTAACTTACCATTTAAAGGATGGGCCTGACTGTACTTTGTTTAAAAGCATGTGCCACATTTCAACATCACAGAAAGAGCTTCTCCACTAGATCTGGTACATCAAAATGTTCAAAGCTTTTAAAATATCTTGCTTCCTTTGATTTTCACATTGAAAAGTACAACCGATGTCATGTGCAGGACACCTATGCCACTTACCATCCAACGTGTATTTTTTGCATATTTTGTAAGTTGAGACTGCTGGTGGAGCTTCTTTTAAATGTAGAGGAGAAGGTAAGGCTGTTTGCTTGTGTGAAAATGCATCCATCAGTAGGATTATTACAGTGTCTCTGGGGCATTACCTTTTTAGCTCCTCCTGAATTTGGACTGTGCTCCTAAAAATAAGGCTTTGTTTCAAGATTTGACTCTTGGAGGCCATCTCAGTGTTAAATAAATAAGAAATCTGCATTCACATCTGTACCACACACCATACAAAACTTTATAACTGAAACTTACAGCAATTCCTCCCTGGAGTTTCTGCTTTAGTGTTTCTCTTCTCTCTCTAGCATGAACATCTCTGAATCAGTTTGTATTACAAGGCAGTAGATGAGTCAGGCACCTTGGAACAAACAGGAGCTCCAGCTTGAAGGCTGGAGCCCTGGGGAACAGCAGCCTCACCCACCTGCAGGACTGAGCCCAGAGAGGAAATACAGAATCCTATTACAGGACAGAGGAAACATTCTTTATAAAGTTACTGTCTGAATGCCTGAACCACTAGGATTATTCCAAAAATGCAAATGGGCACTCCTCTGCAAAGACTACTGACTCTCCCCAGCCTGTGAGTTATCTCTTCATAAGTTGTCTTCACTGGTAAAATTTGGGTAACTTTGCTGGCTCAGCCACACAGTTTTCATGAGGATAAGCACAGCAGAGACTGATGAACACAAGGGTGAGACTGTGGTGACTAAGTAACTAAATTTCTGTTTTTCCTATGGTTGATTCTGTTTTGGACTGCTGCCTAAATTCAGGGAAAACAAGAACATAAAATTGGAGCTTGCTTTTCTTTGTGCCTTTGCTTTCTGAACTTCAAATGGCATAGCTGTTCCTTATGCATTTTTTGTTCTGAAGCAGCAAGGAAGAATTTCTAGGGCACTAAAAGCATATTCAAGTGCTGACATAAGCCGAGTGTTCCACATTGACATTTGGGGGATTGGAGAGTATCAGGCTAAAGCTCTTCTGCGTCTGCAGGGACTGATTTCAGCAGCATGGCTGTTTCATGTGTTCAGTGCATTAGTCCTAGGGGGATCTTCCAGATGCATTCCTAAAACTGCCAGTGCACTCAGGACAGAGGAAGGCTGGTCTGCCAGCACAACTAATGGATAATAAATTAATCAATTAGAACCTTTACAGGATAGGTAATTATCAGGACCTTTAAGAAGAAACTAGAATATCTAGCATCACCTTCAGATCCTTGACATCTGGAGTCACAGACTTATAAATCCTGACACAGCTACTACAGGTGAACCAAATTTTAAAGAGTCTTAATGATGAATCACAAATGGGCTAAAAACTACCCAAGAAAGAAGACTTTTGTTTTCCTTTTCATGCAATCACTATACTTCTGTCTAAAAAGACGATAAATTAATCTTATCAGGACACAAATATAATGGAATTTTAAATGTTTTTGCAAACAATCTTTCTCCGGTAATAAGCAGTAATCATCTGCTACAATTATGTATAGCTAGAATTATTAAATATAAATGTGTAATGTCAATGTTTAATTTTGTCTGTTCCTCCTGTAAAACATGCAGAAAGATTAACATTTTAGAGAACTCATACTGTAGATACATGGCAGAAACACTCTTAAACTGTCAGATTAACGCAGAAGAAAATCAGACTCTCATATTCTGGTCTTTTTTCTTTCACACTTTTTTTATTGGGATTTAGGTAGCAATGTGATGTTTCTGTTCCACCTACCTGTCATCTTTGAAGCCAATTTTTAAATCCATTAACCTGATTAGTCAAAGTAAACGGTAGCTTGAATAGTAATTTAAGTCCAGTGTAATATAATTTGGAGAATACAGAGTTTATTTTAAATGTGAGTTCATAGAAGTGCATATGTCTCTTACACATACTAAAACAGGCACAAGCATTTTAAATCCTAAGGGTAGCTCTACATATTAATTTAGTCCTAGTCAGAAATTGTTAGGGAAGTTATATGCTCCAAAACCAGATTTTAGGTAGTAACATAAAAAATGTATATATCAACTAAAAATATCTTAAAATCTCAACTGTATTGAAATTTTAAGGTGATTGTGGGCAGATGACTGATTCTGGGGCAGAACATTTCAAGACACAAAACAAATAATGCACAGTATCTTCAATACATCCTTGACATGATCCTTGGAGAGAGACACCACACGCAACCCTGTGGTCCCTGGGATCTTTGTACAAACCCGAGGTGACAAGTGGTGACACCACATCAGTGGCTGCCTGAATCCTTTAGGAAATGCTGGACTTCAGTAACTTTAAGTTTCTGGTCATACGGAAGTCAAGTTATAAGCAAAATTTACGTTGATAACAATTTCAAGTGGAGAAAAGCTTTTTTTTCTGTGCAAGCTCAAGGCAGTGTAAACAAAACATGTGTCAGGTGTTTTATTTTCAGCCACATGGCCCTTTGTGGGCCTCCTCTGCCCATTGTTTTCATCTCTTCACCCCTGCACAGAGCCTCTCTCAGGCTCTCTCCACCAGGATGAAGGGTTATTTATAAAGGACTCCTATTAGCCAGGGACATTAGACAGCATCAGAGATTAGATTTTAGGACTATTTGCAAAATCTGCTTTGGCAGCCTTGTGAATTCTGGAAGCAGAACCAGAAAAACACAGGACTAAAATTTTTTGATACTTCTAAGTTCTTCATAAAGCCTCTCTTCAGAGGCCTTAAACTAAGCTGTAAACTAAACTTAAACTGCAAACTATTTCCCCTTGGATCAGCACACTGGCCTAAATACAAGAGGAACTACCTCTTAAAATTTATTTAAAGCTAAATTAATAAAACCAAAAGATGGTGCTACAAAAAAAAGCCCGAAGTAATTTTTCAGGCTGCATGACTGACATATATTTACTCCACAAACATTTGCTATCCCCTCTCCAAAGAATACTGTGCCTAAGGGTTTTTTTTTTCACTTTTGTAATAGTCATTGATTTGTATTAGAAACAGTTTTATTTTTGTCTTTAGAAATTGTATTGAGATCCTCCCAGCAGTAGAGCAGTTGTCTTCCAGAAAAGAAATAAATAATTGTGTTGTATAATGACCTATACAACATTAGAAGCATATGATTTTTTTATGGAAGATATTTAATTTTGTGTAAAAAACTGGTAATTTTAGCCATTGGTCTCTGAGGCTCTAATACAACTATGATACTCTTAACTATATTTCAGTCAATCATAAAAACTCAGAAATAGATTAAAGCAAACAGTGGAGCTTTTATTAGCCAAGGGAAGTATGAAAGATAAAGAATTGCAAGGAACGAAGGATGACACTTGAGCCAAGATGCAATAGGAGACTTCTGACAAAAATAGAGAAAAGATTTTGTATAAAGTCTTTTCCAAGTATGCTGCCGAGCTGCTCAGGTTTTACAGAGAGGTCCTGCACTAGGGGATTCCTAATCCCTATCATCATCTTTACTAGAAGAGGTAAGAATACTCATCGGGATTCTTCTGCCAAATGAGTCCTCAAGTGGTCTATTTCTTCCTAAGATACCAATTGTAAAGAGAGTGCTGCTTCTTTCCACTGCAAGATTGTTGGAGTCTACAATCTGGGTATTTTAAGAGCTCTACTGAATAGATTCAGTTTTGAGTTGCAAGTGGATAAGAAAGGTCAAGTATGTCAGATGCAAGATATTTTAAAATCATAAAATTTCTGAGGTAACAGCTCAGAAACAGTTTCACTAAGAGAGTGATTAAATTACTACAACAGCTATATTCTCAAAGTCCTTAGCAGGATGTTGGAGACAAATGCATTTATTTGATAACACACACTAACACTAATCATGACCTACTAATTAAAAGTATTTCTCATTAAAATCTTCAACGGGGTGCAAGGATGTAAACCTGCAATCCTGCTAGTATGGGGGCTGACAAAGGAATAAAAGCTTTCTGTTACACATTGCTGAGCTCAGATGGTCACACATATGACCTGAGCTGTCTCACAAAGGCTTCCCTTTACCCAACATGGAAAAGCCCTCACAAATAAACAAAGCTCCACTGATACAATGCTACTGGAAAAGGCACTGAAATCCAGATGATAAAATGGCCCACAGGAAAATTGTGAGGAATCAGACACTCTTCTCATTCCAGCAGGCTGCTGTCTTGCACATCTCTAGCTGGAATCACAAACCAACCAGGAGACTGGAGAGAGACACACCACTCCTGCAAAAAAGCCCAGAGTACAGTGACTGAAAATCCCATCAAGTAAAGGTTTGTGCCATAGTCACTGCCCTGCTGCTCCAGCCTCTTGTGCCCCCCAAGAGCCTGAGCCTGCTCCTGAGCACACACTCTTCACAACAAAAACAAAACTATGATGGCAAATGGGGCCCAGTCAGCAAGACTTTTACTTCCTAAAATACGAGGAGTTAATTTGCATCTTCCCAAATTACTTTTGAGGCAAATCAATCTCTCTCCCTATTTTAATCTCATCTGGAAGCTAAAGAAGTTCCTGACAGGAACATACTCACAGTAAGGGTCTACTACCAAAAAGTACATAAATATCTGTCAGCTTCATCCAAACAGTCCTGCCTGGCCTTTGACTTACTGCTTTCTCAACTCAGCAAGACAATTACAGAATTCACAAAGATAGTTTGTATTATAGCTTTATAAATTACAGTACTGTCAAAGTCAGTTCAACTTCATTTATCTGTGTGGAAGTCCACAGGTAGGTGCAGGCGATATCCACAGTGAGAGATCCATCTGAACCACTCTCCAAAGAAAGGTTTTGTTTTAAGAAGGTATCTGTTGTGTTTTCAGATGCTACAGAGAGATCTTTCCATTTGCATGGATCATTAAGAGTGCTCATGGAGCACAGCCCTGGGACTTTCTGCTTGAGCACTAACATTTGCTACTTAGCTGCTCTTCTCAGATGATTACTATTATTAGCTTTTGCAGGATGTATGATTGTCTATTTATTTGCGACCTGTAGTGGATCTAACTCTGTGTCCTGCAATATGATAGCTGTTAAAATGACTCCCTTAAACTGCTCCACTGAATATCACTAATTGATTTTAGATGTGATGATCATAAGCTGTCAGACTCTTCCCTCTAGAGGTCTGCCTGATTTAACAGCAGAATGACCAGGCTAAAACATATTCAAGTTTTAATAAGCTGCTTAAAAAAATCGACATTGTACATAAAATAGCATCTCTCATAGCAACAGTATATATGAAAAATGATAAATAAATTTATCAATTACTTGTCCACCTATTAAAAATACCACTGCATAAAACCTTAACACATAAGAAAAACAAAATAAAATCAACCAAAGCATATGCCACTGCTATTGTTTTTTAGGGAGTTATGGACTAAGACAAGTGTTAACATGAAATAACACTAGAATTGTGTAATGCTGACAACCATAATTAATGAACATTTTGTGACTGAAAAAGAGAAAACAGGATCATGAAGGAATTTAAAGGTAGAAAAGGAATCTGTGGCTAATCACCAGAAATACATCCCTTGTACATTGTGTAGTACCAGAAAAGTATCATCATGAATGATCAATGTTATGCCTGATATTTGGGTAACTACCTTAAAATATCAAACACAAAATATTCTTACTCTTCATTTTTGCTATTTTTTTTGCTGGTGGAGCTTCTCCTAATATCCAAACATCTAAGCTAGTGCAAACAGACAATTTCTTTCCATCCCACACACAGCCTTCTCAGAGAACAATCAATCACTTTACAAGACTATTCTGCATTTTTAAAGTTCTGCTCATATTCTATGAAGTCTTCTTTTATGTACAATAAGACAAAAGTAATCCACTAAAATTTCCTTACTTTATTTAAATTGACTGTTGGTGTTTCAATGGAATCTCTTTGACTAGCTTTGACTTTGATTGACTTTGATTTTTTTTTTTTAATGGCTCAAAATCTGGACAAAACCTTCCAGCTAAATGCAAACCAGACTTTTGATGATATATCCTTAGAAGGCAATTACTTCAATTTACAACTTTAGTAACTTATTTAGGGGAGTCAGACATAAAACAAAGAACTATTTTGCTACTCAGCACTACTTACACTTCAAAGTTGGTCTTGCCAATAATGGCATTTTGTATTTTCTGGGACTGCCCTTTCAATTTGTTAGAATTACTCAAAAATGTTAACAAGTCCTTCCATACTGGCATCAGTCACAAATGCTAAGCTCCACTATCACCATTAAAATAAACCACTAAAACTAGGTCAGGATGCTAATCTGGGTGCAAAAGAAAACTGCTGACAATTATTTCTTGACATTCATTTCCCAACCAGAGGTGTGTTCCCTTTTTCAGGTTTCATCTTGAAACATACCCTAACTTCCTTAAGCACACACATCCCTATCAAGACTCAGGTACTGACACATAGGTTCTTCCAAGTTATTCTTTAAATCATATATTCCAGCATGGAAAAGGAGTTCATCAACCTCCCCAGAAGCATAATTGTACCAAAGCCCCACCAAAAGAGCTGACAACAAGGTTGCTGCCATCAGGACTACAATGTACAACTCAATAAAAGTAATTTTTTTTTTTAATGCTAACAAAGATATCCACTACAAGCAAACTGGTTTTCAGCATTCATTACATCTATATGAGCTACTGTCCTTTTTAGCAGAGAAAGTAAGCACAAATGAGAGAATACTTCTCAAATAATGCTCATTTACCTGTATTTACAGATATTTTAAGAACAGATAAGTATTACATACATCTCCAGCTATAAATTGGGCAGTCTTTTTTATTAGCTGAAAGTTATACCTCATTTATTTTGGCTAAACGTTACATTTCTGTCAATTAAAATGACAAAGATGACAATGGACAAGATTCCTGTGGGTGCCAGGAATGAATACAGTAGTACAGCAATGTAAAAATGGAAATAAACTACATTTGGCATGCTTCATGAACCCATTAAAATAACTTCCCCCTCCACTAACAGGCACCTCAGTCCAAGTTTGTTCTTTTAAAGGAATAATCCCAGCCTGTCTTTACAAGCCAGGTTTTCACTTACTGCTTCTAATAAAATCCACCAACCAAAATAAGACTTACGAGTGTCCTTTTGCCTTGAATTACTTCACACAGGCAGACAACCAAATCTGACTCCGGATGGCTGCATGGATGTCACACAGTGTAAGAATAAACACAGAGATGAGCAAGGAAAGATAAAACCTCAGAAACCCTTTCTTGCGACTCCACAGGCTTTTCATCAGACAACACAAAGGTAAAAAGGATGGTATGCTGAAGACCACTTAAAAATGCTACTGGAATATTTGAGAAGGTTATTTTTCAGGTCTAGCTGTGACCTACTAGTCTTGAGCTATCTTCTGCATTTTTCACAAGAACAGACTGCAACACAAATTGCAACAGTGACTTGAATCAAGTATAATAACAGATTTTTCAGATATATTTTCAGCCTTCAAGGACTAAATATACGTGATGGATAAAGCACCAGCTAAATGTGTACTCCCACTACATGAATTTAGGTACAGGGGTTACCTGAGAACTGAAATACTAAATAAAGAATGCAAACTCTACTGGAATGAGTTTGTTTTGCACAGTGTTATATTATACTAATGCCATCATTAGTTGCTTGTCTGACATTATCCCATGCCTTCTCAACAAATTTATTGCTCACTACACAGCTATGCACATAGCCTGGCATTTGAAGAAGAGTAAAAGTTGAACCATTTCATGAGAAAAGGTATAGGATCTCAAAAACACCTTTTGGGGAAGAACTTAGTGTGGTCTTGGACCAAACGAGCACTCGGCCCTCAAGGTTGCAGAATCTGTATCCTGCTCCACACAACTGCTTCCAGCCTGAACAGCAACTCTAGAGTTAACAGACTGTAAAGAATCTACAAGAAATGTATTAAAAGTCCCCTATGGTTTAGTCAAAGGAAGAAGAAATGTCTAAATTTTAAGTAAAAACTATTCCTAACTCGTCCAGATCCAGGCCTTTACAGGCTGTAAGCTCAGCAATCCAGCTTCTTCCTCTGTTTTCTGTGGAAGATTCCTCCAGCTAACAGATCAAATGTGTCCTTACCTTCTGGGTAAGAAGAACTTATGATTTATGGTGAAAAAAATAAATCAGAATTTCAGTAATGATAAAGTATGATCCATTTCACAGTAAAATTTGCTAGAATACACTTATACAAAATTTCATAAGCCACTCAGATGCTTCTCTTCTATTCAATTTTCTCAACCAAGCCATATTTACTCTCACCAAGAATGTTTGTTCCAAAGGAAAAGCACTTGATATCCTGATCTCCTAAGCATATGCTAGGTGGATGAAAAGTACCATGTGGCTAAAAAAAGCCTGCATGCAACACTTCTTCCACTTCAATGAGAGACGGGCAGCCTCCCAAAAATTCTGAAAATTTTTTCACAAAGAAGGATAATTTTTGTACAGAATTCTAAAGATAAAAATAGCAGATTAGGAGTATGTTTATACAGCAAAACACTCTGCTTAAGGATTCCTGTAGCAGATCAGGTCCACAGCACATGAAATGGTTCTCCTGGTAACATGTCTGGGAACATGAAAGGCACAGGCATTTCCAAAATGGGTCCCACGTGCACTGACATGAAGAGTTCAGTGAGTCTCTGCAAAATTACGTGGGAAGAAAATTCAGATGTCTTCCTAATTCTGTGAAATCAAATCCATGTCTTGGACCTGTGGGTCCAAATAATCATTTAGAGAGCACAGGGATGAGTCCTCCCGACACCCCAATCCCCTGGAGCTCTGGGGTGTAGTGGGATGTGCAGGAGAGCACTGTGCACATCTCCTCCCTTGCTGCCCGAACAACTGAGGTGGGTTTTCACACAACAGGAACAGAGAGGAGAGAACCTCACACTGACCTGGCAGAGAAAGGGGTCAGAGATGCCCTCCCTTTACTACATTTTTTTAGGCACACAGTATTGTAATTCAAAGAAACTCTCTGCTATCCTTCTCCCTGAAGTGCAAAATTACAAAATGGTGATGGCCAAGATAACCTTTGTGAACATTTAAAATGGGAATTTATAACAAGACAAATAGCTCAGAACACTCCAAATGTATGCTACACGTGAACAGAAAGAAAAAGAATAGTTCCCTCGTCAGCAGCATGAAACATACTGGATGAGATCAGCATTATGGCTGTCAAAACCTGTCAACAGCATTTAGAATTTTCTGTGTTCCATTGCATATCACTGCAAACCCAAATAATATCCTCAATGACTGGGGACCAGATTAGGATTTACAAATGTCAAAAACTGCTTTGTGCCCTGATCATAAATAAAAGTTTATAAACTACGCGTTGCATAAGAGCAAATTACTGCACTGCTTTACAATTACTAAATTCAGAATTTTATAAAAATTTGAATCAACAATTAAAAAAAGAAATGTCTCCTATTTCTTCTTTGCTGTTTACATCAAAAGAAAATTGCACGTAGGAATGGAGCATGGACCTGCAGCTAATGAACAACCTGCCTTGCAATGATGACACAAAAGCTGATACAAAACTGTCTGTCAGTTTTGCAAGACTCCAATCATTTGGATTTCTAAGCAGCTTTCAGGAGACAGCTCTTTGCATAGCATTTCTGTCTTCTCTCAGGAGAATGACATAAGCGGTTTTGAGATAAATTTTGGGGTTTGGGTCAGATCTTCCAACCTTTTCTGACACTGTACACTGCCTCAGAAATAGTCCCAGAATCTAATGGGTTTTATGAGCATTTTAGTCACTGCAGAAGGACTAACAGCTGTGTGATCAATGATTAACATTTCTAGCAAGAAGATGAGAGCTGAAATGAATTCTTAGCCAAAAAGTATTAATGTTAATAGGAAAACAATTTCTATTGTTTCTTTACCCATTAATAACTAAGTCCTACATTCATACTGAAAATAGACAGCAAGCATTTATCACTCCTTGCTACCATCAACATAGTGAGTAGCATCAAGAGAAGTTTTTAAAACTGCCCTAGCACTGCCCTTCCCAGCACATGTTCTCTGTCTCTGTCCTGCTCTCTATGCCATCACTTTATTATCCAAGAATATGCAGTGAAGTAAAGACTCCTGTTTGGACTTATGAGAGGTACTTTCCTACTCTGAAGTTAGGAGAGGTAGTTTTACATTGACAGGTACTTTTCACTGGAGAAGAGGAAAAATATCACTATTTTGATGGAGAACATCTCTCTCTCCCGAGGCCAAAGAAAATGCTTTTCTCTGCTGAATGAAAAAGCTGATCCAGGAATACTCAGGCCACCACCAGTGTGTTTGAAAAATCAGTTATTTTGACACATATAGGTCTATTAACTGAAAAAAGCTCAAGCTGGCTCTAACCTTGGGAAGGGACACAGCACATTTATTAGAGTTCTCATAAGGAAGGATGAATGTTAACTGTGTGTGCTGCTACGTGATCAGGCAATTGATTACAAGGGAGGAACATTTCAATCAGAACAGTATGGCAGTTACAAGTAAAAAAAGCAGAAAATAATTTTCAGCAGTGTTACCAGTTCTGTGATTTTGAAGGAAACGCACTGCAGGACAGCATAGATTACATACAAAGTGTTTGTTATGCCAGAAAAACAGAAGTTTCTAGAAATTTTAGCTGGGGACAGCTTTTACAGAAAAAATAAAAAAATCTCATTTCATACAGGAAGACATAATACATTTGCCACTTAACGGAGCATTAGTAGGTCTTCCATAAACCCACACATTAATGAATGAGTTGTGAAGGTAACATTGATTTCAACTGGATTTCTACACCTGTATGTATTTTGAGAGTGCAAACTGAATGTACTTGGCTAATAACAGCTATGAAAACAGAAGCCTTGTGCACAGAAAGGTAACCAATAAGCCATTGCAGATGAACATCTCAAGGCAAAAAGCCTGAAATTTATGCTTGTAGTGGGCTGACCTTGGCTGGTGCTCATCAAGTTGCTCTATCACTCCTCTCCTCAGCAGGAGGTGAAGAGGAGGGAGAAAATAAGATGAAAAAAATTCAATTTATTTTCTACTTCCCATCAACAAGGGACGTCCAGGCACTTCCTGGCAAGCAGGGCTTCACTAGGCATTGCAGTCACTACAAAAGACAAATGTAATAATGAGTGCCCCTGCTCCCCTTTCTCTTATTGCTGAGCAGGCATCACCATGGCATGGACTATCCCTTTGGTCAGCTGGGTCTGCTCTCCTGGCTGTGGCCCCTGCCAAGATCTTGCCCACCCCCAGCCCACAGGCAAGGGAGGAGTGTTGGAGAGACGGCATTGCTGCAGTGCCAGCACTGCTCAGCCAGAGCCAAAACACTGGGGTGTGAGCAGCACCTTCCCAGGCACCAACACAGCACAGCTCAGGGAGGGCTGCCATGTGGAAAATCAGCTCCAGCTCAGCCAGACACAAGGCAGTGCCAAGAAACAAAACTGCTTTGGCTGATAGTTACTCTCTTTTCCCAGCAAACCCCAAACCACTTGCACTTCTATCTGTGTTCCACGCAACTTCTTGTGTCTCTTTCCTCCTGTTTGCAGGACTGAGGCTACTCGGAAGAAACCAAGTGATGATTTTGGGTGTAAAAAGCTGTGGAAATCTCAAATTAACTATTTAAGAGAAAGTATCTGCATGTAAAAGTGGCATTTTCACAGACAGCTGCTCATCTGATAAATACTAGCATTTTGTTACTTCAAAACTAACACTTTTTCTAGTTAGAAAAATTATTTCCCAGAATAAAATACTGCTAAGTTTCACTAGAATTCTGAAAAGAAATGAGATTGTGTTTCTTTATATTATTAATTATAACACATAATCCTAAATTATTTGGAACGTTTCATGCACTTTTAAAATTCATGACTATATTCCATATTTATTTCAAGAACTATTATAACAAGTACTGTTAATTTCTCTATTTTGATTAAAAACTGTGAGGAAGATCAAAAAGCTTGTTTTTTCTTTTTCCCAGGCACTTTATTCCCAGGCACAATTCTACTTACTCAAGTAAGCTGTAGCACTTGAATAAAGTGGAGATTTATATCCCAGGTTTCACAAGAGGAAAAGCTAGAAGCATCTCATTTTTTGCATATGTTGATCAGGTTTCATTCTTTCCTGATGTTTCTAATATATGATTCTATTTGTGTCTGCATATATACACATATATAAATGTGTGCACATATACACACCTATTGTCACTGTTGCTTATTGTAATTTTACCACTTTATTAATCAAAATTAAATGGAAAATATCCATGTAAGTCCAACACAGAAACGTTACTGCTACATATGCTGTTATCTAATATTTTTGTATTGTAACATACTGTAACATTTTTTAGTGCTATTTCTTTACAAAGGAATCAAAGAGAGAACGCTGGCGCAGAACCCAGCAATTCAACAATATTCAAATTTACTATGAACCTGTTATATCTGAGGAGATTCTGACTTGATTCATCTATTTTACTTCCAACAAGATCTTTGTTTGAACCGCTAAGAAATGTAATTTAGTGACAAAATTCTTCCACAGATGTTTCAGAAATGTCACCTTCAAAATGAAGTAATTGAATCTGATTTCTACGGTACTGTGGTTCAGGCTGGGGCAAGACAAAGTGGACCAAACATTTGTTTTCCAAATGAAACACTTAAACACCAGAAAACTAAAAAAAACCAGAACTGAGTAATCATTTTCAAATACAAGTTCAAAAAGAAAAAAAGTCACCATTCAGTATCTTTCAGGGACTGGAAACTTTGTGTGAATACCAATTCATGGCAAGTTTAAAGGACTAAGAATATGGATTAAATCCCTTGCCCACTATTTTTTTTTTTCTTTTTAATACTGAAGAACAGCCAAGAAAGAATAGACAAACTTTGCAGGAACCCCTTTTGGCATAAGCTTTCATCAGCAGGAGGGGTTGGTCGGTTTCTCCAACGCCCCGGAGTGCTGACGCTGCTGCTGTGGTGGACCTGCAGTGCATTTGCTCAGCCTTCAATATGGAAAAGTGCAAAAAAACCTTATTTTCTAGAGCAACACTGTAAATAGAATTAATGTTTTAAGCTGCCAAGCAGCTCAGGCCCTTACAGACACAGGTAACATTTGCAAGAAATGTGGGTCATGCCCTCAGGAGTGAAAATGCCCCTCCATCTTCTCTCACCAGCAGTAACACCAGGGTTTAAAACATTCCCTTCATACAAAGGAATTGGCTCACACCTTTTTAATGTAAAGGAAAACTGCTGCCTCTGATAATTTTTTTTGCTATCCCCAACAAGCAAAAACTTCATGTCTGCAAGGTCTCAAATTCCAGCTAATGAAAAACAACAAAATCAGAAAACTTGGGTGAGAATGTACCATAGCATTGTATCTGTTGAGTGATTCATCCTGAAATATTCTTTTTCACTTCCATTCTCTCTCATCTGTGATGATTACAAAAAAAAAAAAAAAAAATCTGTGCTATTATTTAACTAACCTGACCTTTACTTACAGGAGTTTTTTCGGGTGTTCTATAACTTTTGTGCATTCCACAATTCCATATCTGGATTCTCCATAATATAATTAATAGCAAGACATAAAATGGAGGAGAAGAAACCTTAGATAAATCATATGAAACAGAATGTGATGAAGAAGTCAGTGTTTCATTTTTCCCAGATTGATACTGTGAATCATTAGTTTCACTCATTTCCATACCATTTCACTTGCAGTCTTAAAGGAAAATAAAAATTATTTTCAGTAACAAACATGACATAAGATTCAGAATTCAGCATGGAAACAGCAAAACAACAAAACTAGATTACAAACCATTCAAAAATTGCTTGTACATAAAGGTAGCACAGTAAGAGACTGTGGCATCCAACTCTCAATGCCTGAATCCATATAATGAAAAAGCACAAAAGCTACACATTTTTGAAGTCCCAGTGTTCCGAAAATCTCCAAAAAACTTCCCCAAGGGAAGTGGGTAAAGAAACAAATACTTCAAAAGATACAGTATGTCAGAAAAATATTCAGAAGTCAGGATTGAAAGGTAATTGCAAAGCAGCACTCCTATAATTTTGGAAAATAATGCATCAGAAATTATGGTACATAGATCAAAAAGAAAGGAAAATTATAAAAAAGGAAAAATTCTGATGGGCAGCCATCTCACAGGAATCCTTTGAATCGATTTTCTAAAATGACTAAACTTCTGGGCACAGATGCCTATCCAAAAGGTTATTGAAAAAGTGCCTTAAATTTATGAAGTCCACTCTCACAGCAGCCTTCTATCATCTCACAGCTGAAAACAAAATGCACCAAAAACTGCATCAGGGTGCATGGTAAAGCTCTTATCTCTTTCCTATCAGGTTGCAAAATGAGGGGGAAAAAAGATAATTCCGACCAAGTGAAGATTATGACCTGAAATATTCTGAATCCATATTATAATACAAGACTATCATTTCTTTTGTATCTTACTGCAGCTTCTCTCTTCAATTAACAGCACAAAACCTAAACAGACTGCCCAGTAATACAACATTTATTAGTCAATGTTATCCATTGCTGTGCTGCAGCATTAACAAGTTTTGCTCATCCTGAGGCAGTGCAATCTAATTCCAAAGATTCCCCAGTGCAGGACCTGTGCCCATCTGGCTCAGTGAAAGGTTTTCACTTACCCAAACCTTTCAAGCAGTTTTAAATAGACAGCCTGTAAAATCCCATACTTTCATATCATTAGAAAAATAAGAATGCTTCTTTTTCCATTAGGACGTGGCTCTTGCTTCTAACCTATATAGGTCAGAACAAAATAATGAAACATTATTCAGCGAAAAAGTTATTTTGAGTAGGTTATTTAAAGGTCTCAGACTCATCTTATTTTCCTTTCCCCTTCCCATCTCAGAAGCCTATATAATTGATCCATGACACTAGAGTACATTATTTACAACAGAAAAAGCATTAAAAATTGTAAAAAAAACCCAACAAAAAACCCAAACAATCCTCCCCAAAAAGCCCCAACTTTTCCCATATGCTAGAATATTTACAGAAATTGAGCAGAGATTGAAACAAAATTGCTCTCAAAAGCAAGAGACTGCTGGTGACAATTTAAGACAATACCATCCAAAGCAAGTCATCATTGAGTTTCTTTTCCATCTTTCCTTCTCTCTTCCATGCCCCAACACTTCAGCTGAATGCTGTAAAGCTGATGGCAGACACCTACTTCTTTGGGGAAATGCAATGATGCACTGTTCCAGTTTCATCACAATAATGAAGTAAAACTCTGCTAATTGGAAACACAGGAAAGAGAGGATGAAACTGGGAACTGCACTGTATTTGAATCAGGTGTGATTTATGGTCATCTCTGTTAAAAAAAATAGATAAAGAATGAGCTGACTAAAAATCCATTTGCCAGCTGCTTCATTTTAAAAATAATATCACGGAAAAGTTATAATGTAAAAATGATGGAGAATAAAATGTTTTATATTCAAGAAAAAAAATCTGGTGAGATAAAAAGGGCTATTCCATCTGGAACCTGTGCTACTCTAAAATAAACCATTACTCATTCTGAGCTCACAGGCATTGAGTTTTGTTTGATACTAAAGGGATAATAATAATAATTGAGTTTTCCAGAGATACTGAAAAACATATTATGCAATAGTGGCTCAGAGCATTTCAACAGCATGTAACGCAACAGTAGCTAATTTAAGCTTCCCATAAGGGTTTCCATGAATGGAAAGCATTTTGTTGAAGGCTAAAATTTTACTGTTTACTATATTTGCTGAAAAAGACACGACAAATATTTCGGGATTAAAAAAAAGAGAAATGACAAGATTTCATCAGAGAAGGGAAGGACGATTCATAACTCAGTACCCACAACAGTCATCCATAACAACAGGTCAAGAATTAAAGTAAATAGTTCCTTGCATACAGGGGAAAATAATTTATCTACATATCCGACTGTGGACTTGCAATTCCCTCTACAGAAATGATTTTATACAAGCAAAGAAACTTTTTGAACAACTACTGTTTTGTTGTTTTGGACATAGTGAAAGCCATAACACTGCAGAAACAAATCTAACCCCAACCCATCAGAACAGAAGTGGCATCTACTGTACACTTTTTTTCTGCGAATCAGTTTAAGAAAACTTTCTTTAAGGTGTGTTAAGACATGACATTGTTAATTGTGAACCAAAACAAAAATGGAAGTGAAGCCAGCACTGGAAATGGATCATAGTTTTCTATTTTTATTCTATTTGAATGATGCAAAATGAGTGGGTATATCACCTTTCTGTTTTTGAACAGGTTTTTAAATAGACCTTTTAGGAATATGTTTATAGTTGACAAATGTGGCAGGGGGAATGGTTTTGGGTTTTAAACTTAAAATGATGTTTCCTTCCCATTCACTTTGTAGAAAGGTGTCTACAGGAGCACAGTGGTCACCTACAAGAAGGATTTGTTGCAGTTCAAGACTTCTTCTCAAAACTTTTCAGTCTCATTCATTAAACAAGAAAGCTGTGGCTGTTTCCCAAATTACTTGCTCTGAATAGTAACTAAAGAGTGTCTCACACTTCTGCTCAAGGTGAACATTCTTAATGTCCACTGAATGTAAATACTCAAAAATCGTTTCCACCGATGAACAGATTATTATTCGTTTGGCCAATCAGTCTGGAATGCATATAGCATTCTTCCAAATTCTGCACAATTTGTAGATCAGCCAGTCATAAAGACAGCAGGATTGTAATATTTTTCTTACTGAACACTGCATGATAGAGCTGGCAGGTCAAATTGGGACTTCTCTGGCTTCTGTACAAAAACCTTGTATGCTGATAATATATAACACCTTTGGCTTGCAAAAAGTTTCTAAGCATTAGCCAAAATGTAAAAACTACTCTTAATGTTTCATACTAATGAACCAAATTACATACGTGTTGTTAAATGATTATTCAAAATCAGAATATTTTCAAAGAGGAGTTGTACATAAAGAAGGGATCCATAAGACCACCAGGTGAAGGTGGCATTATTCCAATTCCAAAGATAGCACTCTATCAACTTACTGGTAATGAAGTTAGAGTATTTAAATTTTTGTTACTGTTACTGGTTTCCTTCTCTCTTATCTCCTCAGAACAACCTCTTCGCTTGTTCTTTTTGGTTTTTTTTAAGTATCCACACAACATTGCCTTCATTTCCTCCTTATCCCTTCTTCCCTACAATGTAAGTCAACAGCAAACATGACTTAATATTGAACCATCTTCTTCCTTTAATCTCTCCTCTTCCAAAAGTCCAATGTTCCTGAGGGTTTCTCTGAACAATGACTCAGCCATCTCTGGAGTTTGACCATGTAGCTTTAGCTAAAAGAAATTCACCATGAATTATTACCTACACTGTGCCATCAGCAATGATCCCTCTAATCCAATACATAACAGAGAAGCATCATTAACTAAGGGATTATTTAATTAATCCTTAACTGGAGCTGGTGCTCAATTCTCTTATATCCAGTCAGACTGATATTTTGCAAAGAGAGACACCTTTTGAAAAACAACTTGTGTTTACTCACTTTTTGGTTTTCTTTTCTTTTTTAAACTCTGCATTAAGATTATTTTACTTTCCTCCCAGAGCAAGCAACAACACAAATAATATATATCTAATCTCGCACTGAGCCTTTTACCCTGCAGGAGGATTGTCTTGAAATATTCTCCTTACCCTTCCAATCTAACTCCACATAATCCCTTTGAAAAATTCTCCAGAGTTTTGACTTAGCACACAGCATGAATAACAATTCATGTTGTATATTAATATATCCAGGACAAAAAATAAATTCTACTCCTCATTGTTTTAAATATTCAGAAACAATAATTTTGCAAAGGAATAAAATAAGCAAGAAGGGAAAATGAGAAAAAAAATGAAACGAGAGAATAAAATAACTTTGGAACCCACAGCAACAACCTTAAATTCAGTCTTAAATATTAGCTGCTCTTGCACGTGAGACTAATGTAAAGTTTAATAGTCTGAATATTATCTTAGCAAGTCTCTCATAAGTCCGTTGACTTCACTGGAGTCATGTGCACCAGAGCAAGAAAGAACACAGTCAGTCTCATTATAAATACATACTGTAACATGCCCTAAAGTAAAAAGTTATGCTGTGGGAATGCATTAAAAATATTGTACAAAAGAAGAAGTCTCAAACATTTAAGAAATAAGTATTCAGCAGTCTTTTCTTCTCAGCATTTCTTTCTGTGTTTTTAAACTTCTTTTTGAGTGGTCAGAGTCTGAGCTAAAGCAATTAAATGCAATCCAGGTGCAAACTCAGTAACTGAAAACAGAAGTAATGAGAATTGAAAATTTTGCAGTGAAGCACTGAAATCTCATCTGAACTGTTAACAAAGTAATTACAGCAAGGACTAACCAGAGACTTAAAATTTCATAGCTGTAGTGAAGAAGTTGTAAGTTAAAAGAATGTCTGGCTTACACAAGTTTACTTTGCCTACAAGCAAACTGAGATTTAGAATATATGTATACAGACATATATGTATACACACACACATACATATTTCACCTCAGATTTAAGAAAGTCTGTGCACACACATACTGACATTAACAGCCAAGCTGACCTCTAATGAGTGTTTGCATGGAAGGAGATCTGAAATTAAAGAAATGTTTCTAATACATAAACACAGAGCATCAATTAAAGCATTTTTTGTTTCTAAGGTAGCAGAGAAGAAATCAGATTATAGGCTGATTCAATGTGGGTGCATGTGGGAGGAAGAACCATTGAGATTGCGTGAGGAAAACACTAGTATGAATTTATAGGCAATTAAGATCTTCTACAAGTCTTTTTTTCTTTTTCCTGGAAAAACATCTATAATGCAAACAGCATTTATCAAATGGAAATTTTGCAGATGAGTAAAATAACCAATTCAAAAGAGGCTATATATAATATTACCAGAACAGTCCTGCTCTAACTCACCTGTCATTGTAAACCTTAGACTTCTTTCTACATTACCGGAACCCACCCCCTCATCTACTTCTCCAATCTACGCAGTGCCATTTAACATCATACCACCACACACTTAATAAAATTTATCTATCATTGGAACCGTGAAATAATCCTAAACTGAATTCATCAAGCAGTTTTCCTCCTCAGAACCTGTAGGCCTGTTCAGTAATTTTTTGTCTAACAATTTTAACAAATAGATTCAATACCTATTTATAATTTTTGCATGAGGAGTACATATACATAGCACCTTAATTTTCTAAGTTGAAATTATATAGGACATGGTGGAACTTCCAGCTTGCATCTCTGATTGCAGCATTCTGGCAGTAATCACTGGGTTTTCACATGCAAATCAGGGTGCCAATCTTACAAACCAGCTTTCCATGGCCATTAAGACCCACATGGATACTTTTAGGCACAGCTGTATGAATTGTATGCTAAGAGAATGACTGGAACCAAAATACAAAAAAAAAAAAATCCCCCACAATTTTTACAATACGTATTACTGTAACTACACATTTCATATCTGGTCTATTTCTCACATCCTTGTTTCTGTTAGAAGGAGCAGAATAGCCAGAACTTATGTTCACACATTATAGTATTTTGAGGAGTTCATTTTATCATTCCCCTAATCCTCTGTTCCAAAAAGATGTCACAGCACTGACCTTTTTTAATGGAAAGAAGAAAATTTACTCTCTGGTTTAAGAGGAAAAAAACAAAACCAAACAAACCCAAAACCTAAGGACAGTTCCAGACTGAATTGGAGGACAACGCTGATACAAAATGGAAATAAGGTACACTTTTTAAACCAAGACAAAAACATTGCATTTTCCTTTCAGTGAAAACTTGGAATTAAAGTTGCATGCTTTCTGAAAAACGTGTGTTAGCCCATTTACTTGGACGAGAGAGACCTGCCCGTCTTGACAGCGGGTGGACTTGGGTTATTCTGCAGGTGGCCAAAGCTGAATTGGTGATGTAAAAACGGGGCCAAGGGCCAAACAAACCACCTACTCCAATTTCAGCTGCAGACCTGTCCACAGATTCTGTCCCCACCTTTAGCTCAGTGGAAGTTTCCTTGATCTCAGTAACTGACAAAGGTCAGGTACATGTAATATCTACAAGCTTACAGAGCACTCCCAGAAATACATGACTTTATTTTAGTGTCATCTTTTTGCAATTTCAGTTCCAACTCAGTTTTACGACTTTAAGACTGTTCTTAAAGTTAGAATTTTAAACAGCACAATCAAGCCAGTCACTTCTGAAGTTAAGTGCAAAAATGCAAGGTGGTCTCATTATTCTACTATAATTTTTGGTATCTAGAAGAATAAATCTAGTCATTTGTTATTTATATTCTACTTGATGTTCAATGGAAGTGAAGGACAAATATGCAGCCATTCTTCTTGTTCACTATGGGAGAAAAGACCTCTCATCCATTTGAGTTACATGGACTGGATTTCTTGTTACATGCTCTAACTTATTTTCTTTTATACATCTTCTGACCTCTGAATCCAGAGAGACCAAGTAAAGAAAGTGAATGTAACAAGAACAAAGGTTTGGTGTGTTAAGAAATTAGGAGGTTGTTCTGACCTTTAATTATCTGAGGGGATTGGGGGAAAAAAAAACCCAAAGAAGCAATTTTAGTTTTCAGTAAGATCCTCAAAACACAAATGAGATTACTGAGAGGTCAGAAACAGTAAACTTGATTTGCCCTTCCCAGGCAAGCCAAATTGACATTTGCACCTCAAAGCAAGCTGAATCTGGTGTTGGTTTCCCTTGGCTGGGACAAAGAGCATGAACATTAGGGAGTTCCTATCTGGTCATTTTTTGTAGCTACAGTTAAGAACACATGAGCAGATGTAGCAAGATAATTTGGGTATACTCATACCAGCTGTAATTACAAGAACTGAAATTGTATGTGTCCTGGTGGAGATAACATACACTGATGAAGTATAAAGATGACCAATTGAGCTTGAGGATAACTCCATAGTTACATAAATCCTATAATTGCCTGGGTTGGAAGGGACCCTAAAGATCATCTCATTCCAACCCCCTGCCATGGATAGGGACACCTTTCACTACACCAGGCTGCTCAGAGATCGATCCAATCTGGCCTTAAACATTTTCATGCCACCAAGAAGAAAATTGGTGCTGAATTCTCTCAGCTGATGAATACCATTCTAGGGCCTTTCTTTCCAGATGGGACCTATACGTTAATATACTTGAAATCTCAAGTACTGGAGGTAATTTGTGAATTCTACCTTCACCGAGTTAGTTAAATTTAGCCACCATGTTGCCCTACAACAATGTAAACAACAAATGAAACAGTCACATTTTACTCCCATAAACTTTCACCACAGCATCATCATGAAGATCTCATGAGATGCCAAGCTTCTCCTAGTACTAGGAAAAAAAGAGGCAACACAGGACACTGACTGGCCAATAAATGACAGATAAAATAAATACAGAGGAAGAGAAAGAAATACAAGTGAGGAATTTTTAAAAATATATCAGTAGTTGGTCAGGAATGTAAACTAGAAGTTTGGAACTTTCAGGAAAACAGCACAGAACTCATTTTGCTATTGTCTGTATCCATGATCTGCCCATGTCAGTGCTGTGCATCATCTTGGTCCCTTATCTCAAAACAAGATACAGTAGAACTAGAAATTATTTGTAGAAGGGAAACTTCAGGTGGACAAAGTTAAAAGAACTTCTATACAAAAAAAATCCCTACATAAAGCAAAACAAAAACCAAAAAAAAACCTCACTTCAGTCTCTTTCCAGAAAGAGATAGCTCAGGGGAGAAATAACAAATGCCTATAAAAACACAGTCCTCAAGGTCAAGGTGATAAAAATTGATTCTTCACTCTGTCTTCCAAAATAAGGAGCAGGAGGCATCAACTGAAACTAACAGGAAACAGCTTCAAAACCAGATGATGTGACTCATCACCCAGCAAACGGCTGATCTGTGAACTTCCTTGCTAATGGATGCTTAGAGAGGCAAAGGTTGTATCTGGATTTAAGGAAGACTGAACACATTCGAGGAGAAGGAGGTTGTTAAAGATTAACAAGTACAGAGAAACTACATCCAGCCCTGCAGCGGTTCATGTAAAGAACAGCTGAAAAGGTAAAATAGATACTACAGCCACTTTTCACAGCCATCATTGTACACAGAATGAGGGTTTAAGTGGACCTCCAGACTGACCTGCTGGTCACTCTGATGGTGTGTTGGACATAAAACTGTAGTATTACAGTAAAGGTTTAATATCCTTCTGTACCACTAAAGGAAATTTAGCAAACCAAAAAACTGCCACACTTAATGTAGGATAGAATGGTAAACTGAACAAATTGATAAAGCTCCAGCTGCAAAAATATGTGGAATTGTTAACTCTGTCGTATATTTAAGAATTTTATATTCCTCTACTACTCCCCAGCCTAATTCTAAACGTAGGATTTTGGGGCCATTACTACATAGCTGAAGTACTGAAGAAAAAACTACATATTTGCTCTTAATTTTTTGTAAGCAACATCTGGCCGTTCTCTCATCACACTCCTGTATTTTTTGTGGATGTTTATTTCAGTTCTCTATGTAAAATACAACAGACTATCAGCTCCTGTTAGATATTGTTGCTTTCTCTGTGATCAAATTTACAGTCTACATTCAGATGTTACAGTCTATCCAGATAGAAGCTATCAGGTAGATGTTGGGATGATGGGGTGGATAGGGAAGGTGCAACACAAAATAACATTTTCCAGTGAATTTTCCATGACCACGTACTGTACATACTTCTGACTTTCACAGGAATAATGAATAGTCTTTATAAATTATTGATAAAGGTAAAACTTAATTTTTAAAGAAAGAAATCAAGATAGAATATATTAAATCTCAAAACAATGGGTTGGGGGTTTTTTTGCATGTTTGTTTGTTTGGGTTTTTGTTTTTGTCTTTTTTTAAATCCATTATGTTCTGGGTGGAGGAATGAAGGAACACAGAGAAATATCTCCCTCAAACCCATGTCTTCTGGCAGAAGACACCAAGATGTAAAGGATCATAGTCCATCTGCCTGTCCAAACCTCAAGCATTTCACATTTTAAAAACTGGAAGACTGAATTCTGAAAAATATTCTACAGAAGATGAAGCAATTTTTAAATTTTTTCCTTCATTTTTTTGTTGCTATTTTCTCTACCTAACACTCTCAGGCATATGACAGCTGGAAACATCATGTTTTAGCCAGGAACACACATCTTGGAAGCAGATGGTAAACAAGCTTACTGCAGAATCATAACAGACTGATAGAAATAATCATGTCAGCAAAGCTACCTCAGAGCCAGACAAACAAAAGAAATATTTTTATGGCAAAGTTTACAACAGAGAACATTTTCTTTGCATTACACTCCAGATCCTACAGCAGTGATAAAACTGAGACATGCACCTGAAATTTTATTGTGTTTTTTGAGCAGACTGAGCCTGAGGCAGAGACAGCCTATGGAGCTGAGGAGGAGGGATGAGCAGGATGGTGGCTGGATCCAGGGACCTTCTCAAGCCCTTGGAAAGCACAAGTGCATGTCTCTGTCTGGAGAAGCCTCTGCTCAGGCCAGGACAAGTGTCCCTGTGTGTGGTTGTGGAACACTTGCAGAGCTGGTTAAATGATGCTGCTCCCTCCCATCTCTGAGCACACTCAGGGCAGGAACTGAGCTCCTACTGCAAATGCCTCCACAGCCTCAATGCCCAAATTGTTACAGCCCACTGGAAGGAACATTTGGCTTAGATTGGGAAGATTCTAACAAACTGAATGTGCTTTATATATCCATTTTAAGTCTCTTCTCTCAGTAAAAAAAAAGTGAAAGGATGTAGCAATGCTTTTAAGAAACCAGCTGATGATTAAGATTAAAGAACTCCTCAGAAGGCTGTAAGGTTACTCCCTGTGTTAAAGAGGATCTGTCTGCCTACATAAAATACTCTCAAAAGTGGAAAAATTCAGACAAAGCTTTTCACACTCCCAGAGAGATTTGATCTGTGCATCTCAGATAAACGAAGAGCTTGGCTTTTGTTAGCTGGAAATTTGAAATTCGTTTAGTGCAGCATTTGCCTATGGATCATTTGTTACAATTATGCTACTTAATGTATTCTAATAGGATTCATCTTCCTGAGGCATCTGAGTTGTTTATAAATAGCTTAGATAACATGATCACAAATAATACACGTTTATGAAAAAAATTTTGTATTTCAGCTCAAGATACTTCATTATAACCTTATTACAAACATCCAAAAAACTCAAACTAAAGCATCACAAAAGGATGTTTTATTTAAATCAATCCACATTGGAGATACTTGCTGTAGGTAAGTTTTTCAATGTTGAAACTATAAAGCACTAACTAGACAGGTAAGTGTTTTAACTATGAGCTACTACAATTAACATAGAAAAACGAAACCCCAGAAAGTCTCTTTACTTCCAAGCTTTAGTAATTTTTGTAACTTGCAAACTCTAAAAAAGCTTCTAAACAAAGGACTTTCTTCTGAAGCGCTCCTAAATTTTACTTGCTCCATTTTTTAAATTTTTTTTTTTCCATGATCGAAAACAATTTGGCTTTTGTCCGAAGATGGGGTTTTCTGGGTTTGTT
This sequence comes from Argya squamiceps, assembly GCA_037834095.1. Lineage (NCBI taxonomy): Eukaryota > Metazoa > Chordata > Aves > Passeriformes > Leiothrichidae > Argya > Argya squamiceps. The sequence goes on from JBBMKD010000217.1 coordinate 9,704,003, forward strand.
CATCAACGTGAGAAATGTACACTTCACTTTTAGGGAGAAAAAAGGAAAGAGTAACAGACAAGTAACAGAAATGGCAAGATGTGAATGCTAATAAAATATATAGAAATGTACCAGGCCTATGAGACAGGGCTGACTTGGACAACATGGCAGACAGATGCAAAGTGAGTTTGTCAGAACTAGTTACAAGCTACTGCAACAAAAATTATGGAATCCAAGCAATTAAAACAAAGCAAGAACTCAGAAAACATTAGCTCAAAACAGCTACCTTTTCTTTTTCCTTTTAATTGCAATTTCTTACTTTAGACCCCGATATAATGACTTAGTTTGGCTGAAAATCACCAAATAGATTGCTACAGTACATCATCTCTCAGGCTGAGAGAGCTAAAAGCCTAAATTTCAAGGAAAACCCTATTTCTGTCTTCCAGCTACACAGTGGGAGGGTATAGATAGGTATGACTGTCCTCCTTGGTGACAGGATGAGAGACAAGGGATACAAGTTGGAATGTGGGCGACTCCAGACAGATGTATGGGAATTCTGTTCCCCCTGAGGCCGCTAACTCACTGGAACAATTTGCCCAGAGGCATCATGGAGTTTGCATTTCTAGAAATATTCAACAGTCAGCTGGTCATGATCCTTATCAATCTTAAGTTTAAAAAAAAAAACCAAAAAACAAAGCAAACCAAGCCTGTCTGTGTTCAAGAAGTGTTTGGGCACACTTGGGCACAGGGGATGACTTTTGGGGAGTCCTGTGTAAGGTCAGGAGTTGGACTTGATGATTCTGATGGGTCCTTTCCAACTCAACATATTCTAAAGAAAAACCAACCCACCTAAAAACCTAACTTATTCTCAAAGACTGAAATGCTTAACCTCCAGCACTTTAGCAAGTGTCCATTAGTAACAACACAGTGTACTCGGAAATTAATTCCAGTGTATGCTTCCAAACATCCAGCTATTCAGGTACATGTTAGAAAGCAAACAAAGGTGTGCTGATAACACAACTTAGGTTACTAATAACACTGGACAAGTAGTGACCAAGTAACACAACCAGCCAATAAATCATAACAGCATGAACACATCTTTCTTCCCATGTTTTCCTAGGAAATTACTGTCAGCTTTCTCAAAGACAGGTCAAATAGAAAACAAAAGTTTCTTCCTGCCATTGAAAAGGGGAGATGTAATGAATGAAATGATTCTTGAGTTTCAGCAACCATCTTGCAAACCATGATGATGACACTGCTTAGCCAGGCTTGAGTTTCAGTTCCCACATTGTTTGTTTGCCCTGTCTCAGCGTTAGAATAATGGAAATCTAATTTGGAAAGCCAGTGAGCCACGGAACCACACCTACCCCCTGCTCCACTAAATTGTGTGTTGGGTGGATTGAAGGAAATGCTGTCTACCAAAATGAGTGGGAATCCAATACCAAAACAAACTCTCTCACAGAAAACTCAAACATATGGACCAGCAGTTTACAAGTACATCACCCATTTCAACAGGATTCCTTAGAGGAAAAAAAAAAACCCAAACAACCCACAACCAGCATGCAGAATTCCATATGGACACTAATAAAGCTGCAGAAGACATAGTTACACTGGCTTGTGTTTAAGCAAGAATATTGTATTTTAAACAATTTTCAGCACCAAGTTGAATAAAATATAAACTCAGACCTTAATGTTTATTAAATTTGTCATATTTTTTTCCTACTTTTTACATTAAAATATGAAAAAAAAGAGAGAAAATATACATTTTTAGACAAAGGAACATCTGCCATATGCATTTTCAAAAATACCCGAATTACCTAAAATATTTTACCAAAAAACCCTGAAATACTCATGTGAATGAGTTAAATGCAAAGTTACATACTTCTATCACTTGCCAAAGTTAAAATTAAGCTTGCTTAGCATGAAAAAATAGCAGTTACCTAGAATGAAAGATACCAATTCATTTGTGAATGAATTGGTAATCTCCCTAAAAAGCCAGTATTAACCTCCTCTCCTTTACCTTACACAGAATGGCACATCTACATTAAAAAAACAAAACTCCCTCAAAATAATCAACAAAAATAAGAAACCCCAAAAAACCAAACCCAACCTCCAAGATACCCCACCGAGAAAACAAACAAGAATTTCAAAGCGAGACTAATACTAAACAGTGATCACAGCACATTCACAGCCACAGATACAGAAATTCTTTAGAAAGGTTACTTTTCTTTCTGTCTTGCTGGATATGCAAAAAATTCAAAAGGATGCTTTAGATTTTATGAGGAATATAAACCAGCAACCGCTAGTTTTGCATGCTTGTCTAAATGTAAATGTAATGGCATGAAACTATTACTGTTATGCATTCAAAGCCATTTTCTAAACCATCCCAACTGCCAAATCAATCACTGTATTATTAATGTGTCATGTGTGATGTTTTTGAAAAGCTAAATATATCAAAAAAGTCTAAATTACTCTGTTTTACTGTTCATGTTTTTTATTATATATAATAGGTTTCAAGCCATTTCTAAGTATGAAAGAAAAGCACTTTCAAGAAACACAACAAAGAAGCTCTATATTTAAAGTTCCTGGAGTTGGCATGAACCTTGCATTTCAAGAAGTAAAAAAAAAAAGAAAAGCAGGCAGGTTAATTCCTAGTGGTCAATCGTGCAGGCCCTGCCCACTGATTCACCTGATGATGTTTCAAGTACATGAGACTAAGCAGATGTTGAGTATTGTCAAAGCTGGAAAATCCTCTTCCTTGTGGAAAACCACAGTCAGTTCATCAATAAAAAAGGACTTTTCCAGTGGTTGGATTATCCACTCAATATAGGGTAAAAATTAAACAAGGAAAATAAAGTTACTAAAATGCATTTTTTTGGCCAGCTGAATACCATGAATTGCCTTGCTCACATTTTGCACTTAGCAGTCATTACTGGAAGATTGTTATTTTATAATTATAACTTTAATATTGTAATTCAAAATACTTGAAATACTAGTTTCCTGCATTCCGATCTTTATATCTTATTGCTTTTGTGCCAAATATACATTTGAAGACTGGTATTAGATATGATAAATACATTTTTAAAAAGCAATTATATATATCTCATTGTCAAAACCAGGCACTAATTCTGTTAAAAAGATTCAACACATTAAAAGCAAAAAAAATTGGCACAAACTAATTAGAGTAGATGACATTCACAGAAAGAAAATAATTGTATGAAGACCTCAAAAAGGAAATTAACAAAATCATCCCCTCTTTGATAGACTGATAGATGAAAAGAAGACACTGAAGAATTTGAGATGGGACCACAAAGTGTGATTCCACTCAATTAAGCCTACAATTATTGCCAAATGATTCTTTTCTGCTGAAGATAAAAATAATCTAATGGTACTTGCAAAACACTTCACAACACTCAGAAGGTTAAAAACTTTAAGAAAAAAAATCAGTCAGATTGTTCTTATATGTATTACTGATAAACATAAAACCCCATGTCATGGCTTGTCAGATTAATCAGCTATTTCTCAGTGTGGGAAGATTTACATACAAATACAGCTCTACAGAACAGGAGGAGGTTTGAGTGCAGAGCTAATGAAATCTATTTTCTTTCTGCATTTCCCCACAAACCTGGAGATATGTGAATTAAAACACCAGAGCTGACAAACAAGTTTGGCAGACTTTGCACGAGGGATTAAAACTGACTCACGTGCTACTTCTGTCAGGTGTACCTGAACACTTTACAGGCATTATTAAAATGCAAATTATAATGTGTGAAATTCAAGGCCCTGCTGGGAAAATATCAAGCTTGCAAATATGATCTGTTGTTGCACTGCAGTAACATCAAACCCCCCTGAATGCCAAGTTACATGGCAGACAGTAGGAATAAGAGAGGGAACTTAGAAAGAACCTGACCAGCTCTTCCTTCCCTCCCCTTTTTGGAAATGGTCTCTTTTGGTGACCAAGAGGTGAATCAAGGTGGGATTCCTTGAATACACTGATAATTGCAATAATGAAAATTAAACTGGATAAAAATGAAGCTTGATTAGTAAACATAAGTATGGCTAATTACTTCTGCTTGGGTGTGTCAAACATTCTTCTTATATTTACAAATCAGAGTAATAGCCAGAAGGTGAATCTTCAAGCATCTGAAACTCTAGATGTTGTCCTAGAAGATGCAGAATTTTATTCCCAACTCGCCTCCAGCAAACTTCTGCCTGGAGTCAACATCTTGTGTCTTAAGCTATACAGCAAGCTGGAGTACATAACAGCCAAAACTCCCAGTGTTGCTTTTGGAATATTTTAATTTTATGGGTTATATTGATCTATCCTTAGTTCATTTACCAGATTTCTGACTGGTTTCACAACGGAGTAAGCAGAGGAATAGTGGTAATAATGGCATGAATTCTTTAAGTTTATGTAAGGATAAGCACCAAACAGGATTTTTAAATTTCATTACAAGCCATACAAAAAAGACATCATCACCAATTAAAAACCCCGCATTATCTGTGGTCAAGGTGAAAAAAAGGAAAGTAACTTGTAGAGTATTTAATTCTAAACTATGAAACCTATGCTTTCCCCAATGCCATGCCTCTACTAGTAATCTTAATTAATTTATGCACAAGAAAATGTTTGAGCAGGACAAACCATTTGTGACCTTCTTAACAATATTTTAAGACAGTCCCTCACTCCTTACATGAAGTCACACACAAACTAACACTGAAGGTGATGCAGTAGCAATTCCTCCCTCTGCCCCAAAAAAGATGGTTCTTTCAATAATTATTTATCTTGCCATAATTTCTCAAACAAAGTACCTTAGTTTGCATGCATATTTTGACATTGTACTCTGGTCCCCTTTTTTCTATGCTGAAAAAAGAATCCAGAAAAATAGATGTTTGGTCTGTTTCCCTTATGTGGGAGCAGAATTTTCTTATCAAGAGCAGATTTACCTCAGGGCAAACTCTCAGATGGCCTAAATTCTGGATATTTGTCTCAGATACTCATTCTGTGCTTCCTGAAGGGCTTCTGGATTTAACACTGCTGACACAAGCTGCTTTAAAAGAAAGCCTCTGATACTGACAAGTCAACAATTGTTTCTGTTTACCATCTCAAGCACCCAGCTTTTGAGGCTTACCCTGCACTCCAGAGCAGTTTTTTCCCAGATTGAGGACCTGACTATACATTGCTTTCAAGCCCATCTTGATCACCCTGAATGTATGTGTGCACACCAATTTAATGAAAGCAACTTTAGAAGATGATGCATTCCAGAGCTTAGCAGCTGCACTGAACAGCCAAGCAGTTTCTTAAGTGAGAACTCCAGTGTTTCTAACTACAAAATTCAGCACATTTCGACTACACTCAGAGACTTAGTTTTCCAACACGTGGGATAGACACCTCCTTTTGAAAATGCACAACTGGGAATGCAGGTAGAAACCGCTCTTCTTTAGGGCAAGATAAAAGAAAAAAGGTTTTACAAAGTGACTGAGCACCATTACAGGGAGTTCAGATCATGTGGTGCAATCTGCATCCTTCAGTCACCAAAATTCCACCTAAATGGTCACAAGAAACTGGATTTTAGCCTTACATTATAGCTGCTTTGAAGAGGACATTGAACAAGATGTCTCTGACGTGAGAATGCCAGAGAAGCTTTCCTCAGATCTTCCCAGCGAAAAAATAATTACACAAAGCATTTATATCCAGCTCTGCTTCAAGTACAAACAATAGGAGATTTTGATCACAATTCCAGTAAATACCAGTATTTTCCAGAGCTTTATTTTAAACTACAGATCATATACTAAAACACTTTCTGTTTGGAATGAAGAGATGTGCCCAATATTCCCTTGAAATGCTTTTCAACCACAAATCTGCTAAACGCCAGCCCTGCCACTCTCACAGAGCTGGCTGTAATTAAATAGACAATGTAATAGCTGGCACTATTGTACACAAAGCATCCACTTGGAACCATACTGATAGAAAAAGCAGAACTCTGTGTTCCAAACTGACCAGAAAACAGAATGCTTGATACTCTGCAATCTCCCAAAGCAGTCTGTATGTTAATTTAAAAAAAAAGTCAAATTCCTTCCCAAAGTAAGATAGATACTTTAAAAACAAATCCAATCAAACAAACCAAAACCACAAGTCCTTTCCAACCACTAAAGAAAGGAAACAAACTTCTGCTTAAATCTGCTTAATTTTTTTTCCTTAATTTTCTACTCTACTACATGTTCCTACAGTCTCCAATTCTACTTTTTCAATAGTGCCTCAGAAGTACAAGGTTCTGTTAATTCCACTTTGGTACTTTGAAAACATAAACATTTCTTTTCACTAGATCTGTCTTCCAAAAGCAAACTAATCTGTTGACCTGTCAATGACCACCATAATGCATTAGGAAAAAAAAATAAAATATGCTATAAGATAGCTTACATGTCTTTCAAAATCAAATAATTCTACCCCTCTGGCACTTGGCTTTCTTAATATAAAATTTTGATAAATATTTCATAAGTAGAGAATTCCTATTCATGGACAGAAATAAGTATTACTGTTTAATTTTGCCTTTTTCAAAGGCAGAAGAAGCTTGGCAAGAGCTGGTTAGCCAAGAGACTCAGAGCCCTCTTCTTCCTCACACTGGCACTGCAGAATATTAATTCTTCTGGTCACTCTGGATCCGTGCTTATATTCTTTCATCTTGGCCAGGGCTGCCTGACAGGGCTTTGAAAATTGGAGCAAACTATCAGAGGCAAGATGCTCCCTATTAAAAGCTGCAACACTACTCAGTTTTGCAGCCCCCTATTAGCAAAGCAGCACTGAAAATTCTAATAAGAAAGCAACTAGAAAGCAAAGTGGCATTTCACTGGAAGGATCAAAAAGGCCAGCTCACATATTTAGACTGTTGAGGAATTGAATTGCGGTATGGTCAGCACATAGAGTTGCCAGGGTTTAAAAAACTATTGCCACTCACCAGGGTTTTCAAACAACAGCCACAGGCCCACACTGATTTTTGTTGTTTGTTTTATCAGAGACCACCTACTCAAAACCAGATCACTTAAAGAGGAATTTTTTCATTATATTTATTATTATTATTTTAGCCTCATATGAGGAACTCCTGTATAATTCATTCAATTTCATTGAGGCAGTACTTAATCCCAGCCCTACAGTTATCTTGAAATCTGTAAACCACAACCATGACTAGCACAAGTAAGCAGAGTTCTGCTCAGATTAACTATAAAAAAAAATTAAGTAGTGCTCACAATATAATCTTTAAATTTCTATCAAATTTGGCTTGAAATAGCTGAATAATTGAACAAAATAGTCTTTAAAAAAATCAAAGAAAATTAAAAACACTGCAGTGCTAAATGTCAAAGTGCATGGAGGAAAACAAAATAGCAGGTAGCTAATTGAAATTTCTATTATTACTTTGCAGGAATGGAAGAGTTCCCATCTATTTGCTTTGTTCAGTGCAGAGTTACACTGATACATGATGAACATGAGGGATAATTCGACTTTCTTCAAATATGAAAACAAACAAACCCATGAACATTAATGTCACCCCTTCCAGACAGGTAAATAAATGCATGGTACTGGAGAACACGGCCCAAGGGCACCTTGCTGAACCCAGCTGTGATCCTTGATCAGATAGACAGGGAAGGATGACAATCACCTGCACAAAATCCATTTCTAACAAAGGATCAAACAGAACTTCATAACCAAAGCCTCAAAGTGAAGCACCACGAGCTGCACCCCAGTTGGTCTTTCCAGGCTTTGTGTTCCCTGTTCAGAGGAACCAGCAGAGCCCAGGTCACAAAATCAGAGAGAGGACAGAACTCCAGGTGTGGAAGGCCTGGCTTGGCCAGCAGCACATTCAGCTGATCAGGCTTCAGAAGGATCAATATCCTCAGAACCTGGTTCTGTAGGATCATCCTGCGTGCGTGGAATCTGCACCTTCTTTCTTTACTCCAGCTCAAAACTCTGGCACACCCCAAATGGGCTCAGAATTGAAATGGTCTCCCCTTTCCTTCCCAAACGAAGATATCTGTGAAACCCTCATTATCACCTCTGTATTGTAAACTACCTCAAATACTAAATACAGTCCCAGTGCCACTGTAAGTAGGAGTTATCCCCAAAATAGGGACAACACATCCAATTGTGGACACTACAGCTCCAAAAGAATCTCCCAGAACATTACCGCCATAAGGCATCGAAACACACATAATATTAGCCAAGTTTTCTAATTTAAGATTCATGTATTCTTTTAGATCTAATTTATACACTGCCAATTGATCTGCAGCAAGCCTTATACATTAAGCAATGCAAAATAACACAGAAATACGTACAGAGGTCAGATAACTTGAAAGAAGACTCAATATGATTTTTTTTGTGTGATATACAGCATATTTATGCTATGGAACAGAGACCTGCACACATAAAAAGTGTAAGTACTTTCCTAGATTGCAAATCTGAAAAAAAATAGAGGAAAGGCATTAAATCTAAAAGCAGGGTGGAAATGAGAGAAAAAGATTACTTCCAAGAGCAATTTTGGAACATGGCATCTTTAGAACTCACTGGTTAGAGGCTTTGATGGCCCTAGATAATCTTTAATCCTCAGAGCTATACAAGAATAAAAGTTCACAAAACTTCCAAGTGCAAATATATCCTAATCTAATTATTCCTGGTGTGTTCATAGAATTCTTATGTAGCCTAGAGCTTAAAATATTTTGTGTTTGTGGCAGCAGATGGGCTCTATTTCTTGGTAAATTTGGTTTGGATGAAAGATAATGCCTAAAATTAGAACATTACAACACACCTTTAAATATAAAAATATAAGATGACCTCTTATGTGTCATGTTTGCACAATACCCTGTCAAGCTGATTAAAAAAAAGATGCAGAATACAGGGAATAGGGTAGAAAGTATAAGCAAACTGAAGGCACACTGTTTTCTTAACACTTATAAAAGATACACAGATTAATTTTGAGATTCTGAGTCCACAGCAAGAGGTAACTTTCAATAGCCTAAAACTCTGGTAAAAATCCATTTAGAGATACTATAGGTTTTTACAGCAATTAAAAATGTGGCCAATAATGCAGAATTTTGCAAAACGCATATTTTATTTTAAATCAGAAGTCAATTCCACTGATGCATATAAATTATGCAAGTGAACCTGATTCTTGCAGTATACTAATAAATATAATTTGAAACTCTGCTCAAGAAGCAGGAACTGCCAATAAAACCTATCCCCAAACTGTATCACCTCCAAAAAGAGGAAATTATCTGTATGCAAAAACATTACCTACATGCTCTTGCTTTTCCTCACATGGCATAAGGATAGCTTTCAGGCAGTAGAGCTGTCAAAAATTTAATTTGTGACTGAAACACTAAATTAATTCCTGAAGAGCCTGTGGAGAAGACATGCAGACTGTAGAAGATAGTGGCTGTTAAACATTACAGAATTCTTGAGTTTCTGGAACGATCCTACACATTGGAAAAGTTAGATGTGCTGTCTGTCACATCCTGCTTCCCTGTGGCATAATTTTTTGCTCCCGGTAACCAAGTTACGTGGAGCTCTACAGCAAGTCAAACTTCTTGCTATTCACAGCGTAAAATAAAATAAAAATCTCCACAATGACTGGCAATGCTAAAGCTACAAGAAACAAATGCCCCCAGGCAAGAAAGTCACAGCTCATTTTTTACCAGCACAGAACAAGCTAATAGTGTCTAAAAGGAAGCCAACAGTCCATCAGAATTGCTGCCCTCAGCAGATGAGTGTGCTCACATCCATGGCTGGGCAGCTGCCTCTGAGACACACTGAATTTAACCATAATCAGCACACAGAAGCTCAATTTTAATCCATTAAAAATGCAAGGCTGCTGCACAACAGTAGCGGTGTCCTTGCCACATGGTTCATCAGAGGAATAAATTGAGTCAACTTTGGTAATAAAACGCAAAGTGTGAAGTAAAAGTTACAATTTACTGATATTTATTGCTTAACATACCTTCTTCAAGCAAAAGTGGTTTGGTTTGGAGTTAGTGGTGTGTTCAGCAGAATTTCAACTTTTGACTTTAGGAACTTGAATCAGGCAGTTGTCACTAATTATTATGTTTAGATTTGAGTAGGAATGTGACCACAAGAGCCACTGTCCCTCAGAAGCAACCCCAGGCCACACAGTGTGACAGCTCATGCTGCTAATGTAAATGTGCAATTCTCTTCATCCAGTTCTCTGTTAAGTCATCATCTACCTTTGCTAAACTTACCCTCAGCAATTTCTAGCCAGCTTGGCTGATTTTGAACAGATAGAATTTTTCACACAGTGCTCCACATCATCTTAATAACCACCACCTCCAAACAAAGAGATTTTTCACCTCATATTTTCAAAAAAAACCTCCAAGATCAAGCCCTAAGTAACTGAGAAAGAATAAAAATCAAACATTCACTGAACCATAATCGGGGCAACAACTCTAACTCAACAGTTCAGACCCCATGAGTTCATAATCCAAGGGGATGCTACGTCCTCTGACAGTCACACTGAAACACAATATACAAAAGGGAAGGTTTGCTCCCTTTCACCTGAATGAAACCCAAGCACTGAAAAAAACTAATTGTTGGAAATATGACAGCACAGGAAACATCACAGTCAAATCACAGCAACCAAATCTCAGAGAAAAAACTGTCCTGCTACGGTGAAGCCCTACCAGGCAAGGAGAAGACATCAGCCTCAGTGTCACTGCTGAATCCAGCACTTTCAATTGTGTAAGATCAGAAAATCAAACTACAGGCAAGAGATGTCAGCCACTAAAAGTCGTGCACATCTCAGCTGGAGAGGCAAGTGCAGGCTCAGTGCTGTTAATGAAGCTGGGTGTTGATCCCTCCCTTAAGTAAGCAGAAGAAATCAATATAACTGAATTCTGCAGCTGTTTCTGTGCTCTCAGCAATGGATCTGCTTGTGCTACAGGCTTTCACATGGGGGATTACTAGAATTAAAACAGAAACCTTTTATTCATGAAATAAGTGGATAAGTGCTGAAATTATAACAGAAAGCTTCAAGGTTGAGACCTAATAGTATGTCTGGAAGGAGCTCTTATCTTTTACAGTGTGAAGTAAGTCTAAATTAAAATGATTCTATAGTCCAGGCAGCTCAAATCAAGTACCAAAGAGAATTGATTCCTCCTCCTACTTGCAGTAATTGAGATCAATGCCAGAGGATAAAAGCCCAAACATGCCTTCTACTGAATAGTGCTTTAGCACCATGGGCCAGGAGGACTGAAATGCATCATGTCTGACACCTCAGCCTCTGATGAAAGGGTGGATTCTTGCACAGGATATTCTCTTGACCCTTCACATCACTTGTACATGGCTGAAAATATAAGGCACCTACCTAACCTATTATTTCATCTCCAGAATTGTTTATGTGCTCAGAAAGAGAGGCAGGCACTTACCCAGCAGAGGCAAATTACCAGGCAGCAATAGATACAACACTGCAAAGACATACAACAAACTGGCACACAGCCCAGAACCCTACGGAGAAAATAATAGTTTTGGGTCTAAAAGCCTCAGAAGACCATCACGGTTTTGCACCAAAGAACAGCAACAGGAAACTAACTGTTCAGTAGCCTTGAACTTTTATTTGGAAGAGGAGGCTGGCTTATAGGTTACAAATTACACGTTTCTAACAGTTCATTAAAATTTGCCTACAAAATAATGAATGTGAATTCTTAAACTCTCCTGATTATCCAAACAGCAGGTTCAAGCTCAGCCCTTGTAAATTGCATCATTTGCTTCTCTTACACAGCATGTACGACACAGGCTGGAAGCTGGGACTGAGGTATTCCAGGGTTTAAAGAAAGCCTCTGATCTTCAGACAAAGCTTTGGCCACCATGGGTGGCAATTTACTAGTTCTGTTGGTAAGGGAACACAGAGGAGTGTTCTGATAAAATGTTGCATCCGTCAAAAAATAGTAACAAGAGCAATGTGTGTGATTCACGTGTTGTTTAACACGCGAGGAAAGCTCTCCAGAATGGAATTTTCCACGTGTGTCACTGCCTGCAGCTTCAGATGCATTTGGAAATGATTATTTTTTCCTTAATGGCAGAAACACAAACAAAACCAACATATGTGATACAAACCATTGAAAAATATGATTTCTTTCTCATTTTTTTCATTCAGTGCAGACATTTCTACTGCTGACCCAACAGGACAGTCACAGCCTGATTATCCAGAAACATGGACATTTGCCTTTAAGGGAGCTGAGGGCTTTTTTCCAGAAAGTTAAGAAAAAATAAACATAAAATAGGCATAGGTTCACACGCATTTTTTTTAAAATACATATATTTTTTGTGCTGTATACATGAGTGCAAAAAATTCCAGAAATAGATTAGGATGAATTAAACTTTAGTACAGAAAATAATCCAAAGGATTTCCTCTCTCAGTATTTCCCATAATTGACTTCTTTCAGTGGTACATCCAAGCAAGAACTGTTTGTGCAATAACAGCCACATTCAAAATTCAGGCACAGGTTCATAATTGAAACCTGAAGTCCATTTTCAATGTACATTTTACATAAGTTAAAAGAAAAAATATGTCAAGAAATATTTCCTGCCCAAATCCTCAGTGCTACATGCAGTGGCAACACACTTGGTTATCACAAAGAGCACGATCAACAAAACAGTGTCTTTTTAAAGAAGAGAAGAAACCCCCACCACTGAACTGGACAACAGAATGAGAGAAGAAAAAAGAATTCTACAAAACACGGGAGAATTTTCCACATTAAAAAGCCTCATCCCTTTATCTCATATAGTGCAATGCCTATTTGAATCAACAAAGGTTAATTAAAAAGCAAGAAAAAAAATTTGTTGTAAATGAAACTCCTGACAAAGATTTTCAAAGATTCTTGCTAAACACAGCCAAGAAAGAAGACAGTGGTGAGATGAAGATCGTTACAATTGCCAGAGTGACATTTCAAACAAGTGTGTGAAAAGGCTGAGAGCAAGCACAGGGCACTGCACACAAAGCATTCCCCAGACCTGATCTTTAGCCAAAAGGAAGAGATGTGAAAACAGCTACGTAATGAAAACTACAACATACCTAAAACCCCACGATTAAACTGTGAAGGATTTGGGGATTTAGACTGTCACCTGCTGTCCCTGGAGCACATGAATATACTCATATAACCTAAGTTAAATCCTACAATTTCTTTGAGAAAAGCTACAACTTTGTTAGTACACTTAATTGCAAATTAAATGTTGACTAAATGTCACCATGTGGCGACGATACCGACAGAAATGCAAAAAAATTATAATTTAAAAAAAACCCCTCAAAATTAGGAACAAATTGAAACCATAAATCCACCTTATGAAGTCTATATACTATTTTCACAGTAAATCTAATTAAATGTGCAACTGCAGCCACCATTGTCACAGAGTATAATTCACCTTAAAAAGAAAATTTATAATGCTTTTAAATTTAGACCGTGAATAATGAACAAGTAAGTTGCTTCTCTTTAACGAATGGTGCTACTAAAAGCAGAGGTGTATTTTCCTGAAGTGAATGTGGTCTGTTCCAGGGTGGCTGCCACAGGCCTGGCCACACACACCTGTCCTGACATTGCCAGAGGAAGAAAGTGAACTCCAAAACATCAGAGGTTGTATTTATTTCACAGGGAACTGTTGCTCCTTTATGAGTTTCCTCTGGGAGATTCACCTGATCAAATACACTCAAATCATGTGCGATGGAACTGAGCAGCAAAGCAGAAATTTTGTATTAATACTCTCTTTGTTCTTTCTAAAAAGACTGGGTAAGATGTGGGAATCAGTATCTCTTAGATAGTAATACCCATCCTTTCATCTTTTCACTGAATATTATGCATAATATTGATTTTTATATAAATATTCAGCTGCTCTGGACACTCTCTGCATAAGAGTGACAATACATATTTTCATCTGAGGACACCAAACTTTTGCCAGTTGTGATCAGAGTAGATCTATAATCCTACCCACTTCGTTCTAAAGAAAGAAAAAGGTAACCCTCCCTCCCCCAAGCTAAACCTCCAGCAACAAAAAATAACAAAAAAGCTTTGGCAAAGTGGAAAGAGGTTATAGACCTGCATCCCTCTTCAAACCTTGACTCTTCCTCTGATATTTTTTCCATGTAAAGGAAATTAATGAAATCTAATCCTATCAAGTAATAAAGACCTATGGTTTCTTAAAATACCTTAAGCAGAAAGGATTATGTTGGACATCATGAGTAAATACCCTTCTGCAAAATAATGTATTTGTTGCAAACCCAGCAAAGGTAGGAAGCTGTGCAGGGCTCTAAAAAATTCCTCCTTTCCATGTAAACAGCATCAGGGGGCTGGGCTCTGCCTTTATGAAAAAACTCTCTGATGCTCCAAAATAAAATGAGTCTGGGGAGGTGCTGGATCCAGCCAAGTACAGAGGTGCACAAGTACCTTACATCACTGGAAGTACCATGTGTTTAAAGACAAGCCACCTGAAGGAACTTACACAAACAATCAAATGATTTGCATTTTCCATTTCTCTTGAATACTCGCCCTTTAAACATCAGATGATCTCATCCATCATACTGGGACATCTTAGATAGCTTAATAATTTCTGGAATATAGAGCTGAAATTTCTAAAATTCATTTTAGATTAATATTACTTTGTGTTTCTTTTTTCTTTTTTGAACCCCCAGCAGTATTTCACAAAGAATGAGTAATAATAAGAGGTAAAATTAGCAATAGGCTAGATTTCCTTAGGAGCCAGAGCAGGAAATAAAACCCAGGAGTCCCACGTGCTCATCAGTAGTCAATGTGTTTGACTGCTCAAAGAATAACAAGGGAAAAAAAAAAATCAAAGTAAATGTAAATTACTTTGCCTCAAATTAGATACACATATTTTTTTTCTAAGACAGGAAATAGAAAAAATAATGAAGTTTCTTTTCAAAAAAGTAATCAGTACTACCCCTGGATAACACTATCTCACTGTACTCCTCCTCGCCACAAGCGTTTCCTACATAGACACAACCCTGTATCAGAAATAACAGCTGAAAGTACCAACAAATGTTTGATTTCAGTTTTCTTTCACTTCACACTATACCCAGATAAAATACATATACACACTCAGAGAGCTATAGCATGTAAGTAACTTTATAATTATTGAACATAAAATTACTGAACATAATTATTGAACATAAAAATACCACGCAGAGAGGTTTTATAATTTTTATGTTCAAAGGTGAATTTATTCCATTTTAAAATAATACTGTATTTTACAATACTACTCCCACCAGTAGCACAACAAGAGTCCTAATTCTCACATGGGCATCTCCTTCTTTGTGCTCACTTGCTTGTTTTCCTGAAGAAAAATTATTTTTAATTTGTCCATAAGAACCTAAAACTAATCTCAATACCCTATATAGAAAGCTGCTCAATGGGAGTCTCCCCCTGCTCCTATTTTAAGCATTAGGTTTGAAATTATGCAAATTTTAAAACTTGTGTCCTCTTTTCTTGTTATTGACAATAGTTTTTCATGATCAAAACCATGTCTAAGCTTCTTTTGACCCAAAAGTCATAGATCAAACAACTACTAGGTAAAATCAGTTTAGATGCACTGCATCTACCTTGCTAATTGACAGACCTGGATTAGAGATCGAGAATGCAATGGTCAAATCCCTTGTTATCCTCCCACAGCATTTGGCTTTAAAGCCAGATTACCTGATGTGTATCTAAAGGAATAACACTGATACCAATCTGTCTATTATAAGGTTTATTCATGCTTCCCTGGGAGATTCAGGTGGGGCTGTTAAGGAAACAGAGTTGGGAAGCATTAAAGCAAGTATGATTTTGGAATCAGTAATTGAAACTAAATAATAGCAATTTATACAGAAGAAATATTTAACTTTACAAACATAACAAAAATAGTAGAAAATCTTCTTAGGCAAAGGGAGAACTTACTTGACTGCACAGGAAAGGACAGAACAGACTGTACAAGTTACCCAGAAAAACTCTGCTGCCAAGGAAAAGCTGCAAACTGTTTTTGACACCTCATAACACTTCCCTCATACCTCTACTTCTAACAACAAATGATTTTTCCAGTCTCCAGAGACATGCCACTGAATAAAGACAGGGTCAAGCCGATGTGTACAGCAATCTTTCTCTCCCAAACTAGAAACCTGATGTGTGATTCTTCTACAATTTCAGAAGGCAGAAGCAGTTCTGCTACACATTTATGGGAAGTGGAACCTTTTAATGTTTGTAGGGGAATGCCACAGCATGCACTGGCCACGAGTGCTGAGAACTTCTCGTGAACACATGGGCACAAAGAGATTAAGATTGCTTATGAGAGAGAGAGAGAGAGTAAACTTGCTCCTGGCCTGAAAACCAGTTAGTGTTAGTTCAACATTTCATTTCTTCATGCAGACAATGAACTTTTTTTTTTATTAAACTACTGAAAAAGTTTCTTTATTCTGATGTAGAAGCTTCAGTCTAATGGAATTTAGATAAATGGATAAACTTGTTCTCTGCTGTAATGTGAAACCCAGCCATATCATCCCTACTGCACAACCCTCCATTTTTCTTTTGTGTTAATGATGACCAAATAATCCTATAATCTGAAAGAGAGGTTTTGCAAGTGTATTTTCACTAGTATCCACATTTTGTATGAACACTTGCTAGCTTTGTCAAATTTTAAGATAAAATCTAAGAGATAAAACTCAAAAAAGGATGTAAATACCTATATATAAAATTTATTCATGCTCAGCCTCCCAATATTCTGGCTAAATTGATATGCAATTTCCACCTCTGTTTCTTTTGGCTTTTTAAAGAAACGCATGCAGTTCATCCTTTTCTAAAGTTCAGTATATCCATGTGTTAACACAGGTAATTCCCAATGGACTTGAGATTTTATCAGCAGCTGTTTAAGTACTTACTCAACAAACTGCCTACATTTCACTTACTGAACTGTTCTCTAACTGGTGATTGGATTTTTGTGTCTCAGTCACTCTATTAATTGCAGAAAATCACTGCAGTTACGAAAATTAATGAAAAAAGGGGGCTAAAAACTTCTTGGCATCAGACACAGATTCCGTGTATCATTGAGCCTTAGCAAGTATCTCCCTTGACAAGGGGAGATAATAAAAGTTACCATGCATAGGACACTTCCAAACCACAATCTTTAATACCATTCCAGAGAGAAGATGGAATACTTCTCAACAGATATGAAAAACTGTGGAAAAAAACTCACACCAGAAACCTGAAGGCTATTTTCACACAAAGAAATTCAGCAAAGTGCAAATACTAACTTTGCATGCAATGGTTTTTAAGGTAAATTGCTGGTACTTTTCGAAGTACAAATATTAAAAGCTACAAAGATACAAAACTAACAAGACACCAAATGTAACAGGAAAGGATATAATTTTTGTTAATTCAGCTTCATTTTTTAAAGTCTCTTGTGTTATAATTAACATCATATTCTTTTAAAATATAGATTCTAAACTAAACCCAAGCTAAATTTTAAATACACAAGAACACATTGATGTGGATATTGATAGCAAATTGATAAAATATACTGGATAAGTTATCATAAAATCACTAATACAAAAAGAAAATTCACTTCAGGGTTTGCAAATGCGTCCCTAAAACTTTTACTTTGTTGTTGTTGTTGTTTTGTGGGGTTCCCCCCCATAAATTACATGCTTGGGAACGAGGTACCTTGTTTTGTCCTAGCAAGGAAGATGGGAAGAATTCAGCAGCATAAACTACATGCTAGGATTATCACATACTGTTAATTTGGCAAAACCAGCTCACAATAAAATCACAAAAGATTTATTCTGCTATGTAAAGATATAATTTTCAAAAATGTGTACAAGAAGTTTTTTAAAGGACATTTTCACTGACAGAAGCAAGAGGTCACATGATCCCATTATAGGTACAACCACACAATGCCTTTAAAAGTAGAACTCCAGAGTATGAAGTCACATGCATCTTTGTCATTCTGTTTTCAGCTTTGTTACAAAGTCAGGAAGAGACACACTGAACCCTCCAGTGAGTTTATGACTGATTTGTTTCATTTGGACAGATTTGTGTCTCAGAAAAGAAATTATGCTAACTCCTCGGTTGGATAGAATTGCTGCAAAAATCAGATAAATGGAAATAACTTGCATTTATTTTCATTCTGGTTTCATTCAAATCTGAAATTCTGTGAAAAAAAAAATCATGTGGATGAGGTGCTTTATAATACATAAATAATCATACAGTATGAAACTAAGAGCCCTATTATCAACCCACAAAGTCCTGTTTACATAAATGATTTCACCAAGACCCCCTTGTCCAGCTCCTTTGGAGATCCTGCACCCTTGTCACAAATGTTTTCCCACTGGTTTAACATGAGCAAAAATCCATTGATTCCATCACTTCCATTGAGCTGCTGCCACTGAACTGAACAACCTGTGCTAGGGGCTGAGTCCTCTGGAAATTGCAGCAGCTGCAGGTATGTGTGACAGCCCTGATGGTGACACTGCTCCTACACATATCAGCCGTTTTCCCCTCTGATTTTAGTTACAAGCTGGATAGGGACCCCAAGTCCTTCCAGACAACCACAAAGACCACAAGTTTTTCCCACTTAACCTTCCAGCCATCTGGGACCCCCCCCCCCAGTTATTCAGGATTGCTGGTACATTTGGAAACTTTTGTCTTACTTAATTGTTTTATGCCTCTATGGATATCTCGAGAACAGAATTTATGGCATGGGCACATAGTCTACAATGGCGTTACAATTTACAGCACGTGCAGAAATCTTGCTCTCTGTTTTACCTCTCTGTAGTTGTGATTCAGACATTAAATTACTTCCAGTCAAAACCAAACACTGGGTACTCAGAGAAGCCTTTCAATATAAGCCAAGTGACTGAAGCATTTCAAACTGTGTGCTGACCATCTA
The DNA here is from genome assembly GCA_037834095.1 of Argya squamiceps. Classification (NCBI taxonomy): domain Eukaryota; kingdom Metazoa; phylum Chordata; class Aves; order Passeriformes; family Leiothrichidae; genus Argya; species Argya squamiceps. The sequence continues at coordinate 9,722,901 of JBBMKD010000217.1, forward strand.
GAAACACAGGCAAAAGCAATTCAAACCTATTCAATACTTTCCTAAAAACAGGGTTTGAACTTCCCTCAAGGTATCAATGGGTTGGATTTTCAAGCTCCCATACTTTCACACTCAAACTGAAAAGTAATCAGATTTTACTGTGGTAAGTTTACCTTCTCAACAGAAATAGTCAATTTAACTTATTCAAACAAGACACGAAACACTATCATACACTAATAATTATGGCACCGATCAAGGCTAAATACTTGTAAAACTATTGCTACAAGAAAGTTCTCTGTGCTACTCAATTTCCCTCTTTAGTGCCTTTTGGGCAGCAACATCTTGACACCTCTTCAGGGCTAGACCAGACACTTTCTTCAAATGCTGCCCAGACCCACAAACTTCAAAACAAAACAAGGACATTTAAGGCAAATTCTAGCAAACATCCAGCTATCAAAAAGCTTTGCAAAATGATAAACTACGAAGAAAGTTGCTTTATTCTGTGAGCAGATATTACCAATCAGGAGCAGAGTAGTTTATTATACAGAATCAGCATTGTTCTGCCTATTTTATGCAGTCATTATTGTTCTTGAAAACATCTCTGAGAGTTTTATGGATATCTGCTGTGTTGTCTTTTGTCCTGCAATGAAGATCTGTGTGCAGGTCATGTTTTACTGCTTCAGGGATATCTGTTTTCTTATTGATTCAAAATTAAAATGGTAATTTATGCTTCCATACTGGACCACTGCAATGTTTTATTTCATTGATTTTGTGGCAGTTCTTTGCATGCATTTAACAGCTTATGTGAAACCCTGACAGCAAGGTCATTCCAAACAAGCCATTCCCAATTCTGCTCCCTTCAGCTCCCCACAACACCAAATCATTAGCTTCTAATTAAATTTTATACATTTGGGGGTTTTATAATCTTTAAAGGTTCTTAAATATCAAGTCAAAACTTCTCTTTGTCCTCTAGTGTGTGCTCTGCTTCCCTCATACACCTGAGCCCAGCAAAGCTTTTCTTTAAAGGATTTCCCCATTGATTGAGTGATATTTTTTCCCTTCTAAGATTTTAGCTGCTGTTAACCTTGTATGTCAGACCAACAATTTGTTACAATTAGGCTGACAAACTTTCAGCTTTTAACTTCACTCTCAGAGCCCATTTATTTGATCTAATGTAAGCTTAATTACCTGAGCTGCTAATGCTGTTAAAAAAAAAAACACCACCAAAAAAAAAAAACAAAACCAACCCAAAACACCAACCCTGAAATATTGAACCTGCCATGAAAAATCTTCCGAAAGTACACTGTGATAGCCTGATAATTGACAAGGCTTTGATTCCTCTGAGCATGCACTGATTTTGGACTCACAGGCCCAAGATTAAATGATTATCTTTTCAATAGCACAGAGGGTGCTTGCAGGGCCCATCCTCTGCAGGTGGCTTGGACAAAACCACCTAGGAAAATAAAAGTGTGAGTGTAAACAGTAAATAACACGTGTGGAGTGAGCACACAGAATTGTCTGCAGACGGGTCACCTAAAACCCAACATACCAAGAGGAGCTGCTCTGAGCCCCTGTGCTCAGAAAGCAGCTGTGTGACACATAAATAAATGCTGAAAGACATTGCACTTTGCCAGCAATCTTTCACAAGATCTGTTTTAGCATTTTTCCTATTGCTAAGAAAAAAGCCATTTGCCATAAGCAAAAACTGAACCACTGGAAAACCTAATCTTACTTCATGTTCAGACATTCAGTAATTACTGAAATTATGTCACTTCACTACAGCGTTTGGAGTCTGCAACTTAGGAATTGCTTTTCAGATAAGGAGCTCTGGAGAGAGAAAGTGGGACAAAAAAAAAGTAATTGGATCACATTTGGATGGCTGTAGAGCTATTGGATGAGATTTTCTCCAACATATGCGATCTTGTTGCTGCTCTACATATGCACTTCAGAAAAGGGAAATGCTCTTACATGCAATATATTTTAATATATTGTTTTTCATTGGCCATTTATTGTTTATCATTTACTGTTTCTTTATGTTATCTTCATAAATGCTAAACCAGCAGAAACCTATTTGCTATGTACTGTATCCCAGTTCTGCACCTCAGTATGCAGCAGCCAATCTTTGAAAGCTTCTAAGTGCTATAAAATTTAACACCAGATGAAGAAAAATGCCCTCCTTGATTCTTTCTGTCTTTGTGGCAGCTTGTCAATTCCTGGACTTAAAAAACCCTTAACAAATATAATTTATCCTATTGGATCGTTAATACTGTGAAGCCCACTCCAGTGGAATTTTTCTGATGGTTTCAGGAGATCAGGGCACATAATACAGACAAATGTGCTGAATGACGGTTTTGGCTCCTCGTTCCTGAAGATAAGCTTACTTTCCTTATCTGTTTTGAAACATGAACTGAGGTTATAGAATTGCTGCTCAGATAGTATTTGCTGTTTTAACAGCAGTAATTATTGTGTTTATTCAGGAGGGCATATCAACAAAGAGATGATATCTCCAGACTTCATTAATGGGAGTCTACAAAGACAAGAGTCCAAAAAACATCCTCAAAATGCATTTTCCACTGGATGGTCCTTTGCAACTCTGCAGGAGTCTGTCCTGTACACAGCAAGCTTCTCTCTAGTCAAATGAATGAAAACAAAAATGCTGTTTGATTTTACATTAACAATTGCTCTTGTACATGAGGTGGATTTGAGTTTTGTATAAAATATGTCAGTCAGCTGCTCTCTTCATGGACTTCCAAGAAAATCAGTATCGTAATTAAATTCAAGACTAATCTATTTAACTATATTTTAAATAATTAATATATTTAATGTGTTTATGTAACAGCATTTACAGTTTTCTATTCTACATCTATTCTTCAGTTCATGCTTTCAGTCACTGGCTTTAGCCAATATTTATGGATCACAGTTCTAATTGTTATTTCAAATAATGTTCTATTGCTGAAATTACATCTAAACTAAAGACTTTGCACACTGATGTGGGATTGTGCATTTGTGTAAAAATCAAGGGCAATACTTTGAAATTCCTTTGCAGATACAAATCTACGTTAAAACATAGTATCATATGCAATATCCTTAATCAAAAAGGGAAGAGAAATAGGTGAGAGAGGAGGTAAGTTCACTAATTCATCGTGATTTGTCACAGGGAATATAAAGAGCTGTTATCTTGGTTTAATTAAAACAAAACCCAAAAAGCCCTTTTGCAAGTAATGAATAGGTGCAATAGTAATAAGTAAGTGTTGACAGAGCAGGAAGCAAGTATTTCATAAATCTTGGGTTGTCCTGGTTTATGGGCCTGGTTCTATAATAGGGACTGACACTCAGTAGTTACTGTTAGATCTGTTCCTGGCTGCACAATTCCACCCTCAAGACTGCATCACAACACCACGTGTAAGGTACAACATTCCATGCAGAGAACTTGGGAATGGGGAATCCTCATTCTTGAGCTGAACAAAGTACTTGTGCCCCTGGTATAGCAAATGCAAGTGGGGCTAGAGGGAACACAGGTTTGAGGATGTTCTCAGCACTGCTGACCCAGCACTAACCAGCACGTACATCCACTGACCAACAAAACCACCGTAGATGGACTGAGCTCAATCGTAACAAAAAAACCTGACTAAAACCCCCTCAGGCTTAAAAGAGGCCATAAGTAAGCCATTTCCCTGTTCTCATTTGTTTGTTTTTAAGACCAGATCCTGAAAGAGACAAATGCAGAAGCAGAAAATTGATTTGGTGTTTGTTTATATGCATAAAGGATGTTTTTTTTGCCCGATTGTATCTAAGACAACGAAATGGCAATCACAAAGGATTCAGTTCCAGCAGGAGGCAAAAGAAGATAATACCTGTAAACAGAACTATCTATAAAATCTGAAGTCAGGAGACAATGCAGTCTTCCAGACACAAAGATTTACATCTGACCTTGCTGGTTTGAGAGATGGGTGTATAAGACTAGGAAAAGGAAACACACACATAAATGGGAACAAGCTGCAAGACCAACTCCCAAAATATTAGTGCCCAAGACTGTAGGCAAAATTTCAGTGAGGGATACATATAGAATAGAATCTATTCCATTAAAAGCCACTTCTCATTATTTATTTAGCTATTGCTGTGATTACATAGTATTTAAGACACTGATCAGGCTCAGATTAATGTAACATCAGAGGAAACTGCAATCATTGCACCAACCTGCAGTGCAGCATGAGCATTCCACCTCATGTGGCAACAGAGACCAGACAGCTCCCCCAGCAGATCTGCACAGCCATCAGTCCTCAATAATCAACATCCAGCTCAACACAAGACAAAGACCTACCTCAGAATGATTTATCAGGTCAAACTACAGATAATAAGCTTGGCTATCAAAAAATATATTGGATGACTCCTCCTAATTTTGTCCATCAGACAAAACTGAAATGCGTTTCAATCATCCATTTTCAACACTATTGTGCAGATTAATAAGCCCACTTTACCAAGTCACTGGAGTTGTGTGTTTGAGAGGTAATAATAAAAACTATTCTATTTCATAAGGAAGCTATTATGGCATAAAGATATTCTAAGCACATAGAGAAGTCAAGGATAGGTTGAAGTGTATGGAAATGTCTGACTGTGACAGTGTTTTCTTGATCTACAAATTCCTTGAGTTCAAGACGTCCCCACGGCAAGTGCAAACTTCTACCAGAAGGGGTTGAAAGGCTCAGATTTACTGCAGTCTAAATACCAAGAGAGGCAAAAAGGCAAAACAACTGCTTAAAATGAACTTAGACTCTGCATTCTAAGAGGACAGACAGGAAGTATAAATGTCATCTGGTCAATAATCATTACAGGTTAAAAGCTGTTGCCTATTTTAGGAGCAGATGACTATTTCTGAAAAGTTCAGGATTAAGTCACTGCTAAAAAGAAGGAAGCAAAACAGGGAGATTTAGTACATGTCACAGATTCTTCTAACAGATATCCCAGGAATGTATCTCTGGATTTGGACAAAAGATCGAGAATTCTCCAGCACAATGAAACACAGCACAGTGTCAACTCCAGAAACTCCTTCTAAGAAAATGGATACACTTTCATTTCTACAATTGTACACCTTTTAAAGGAAATAACAATCAAGTACCTAATTATTATGAAGCTTAACAGCTCCTATTAGCTACATACAACCTGCCTGATCATTTTAGGACTCATAATTGTACATTTTTCATATAACTATTAGACCTCCCTGTCATTCCAGCTGAGCATAAGCTGAAAGTAGAATGGCACTTCCATATCCAGGCTTTTTGGATGATTATAAAGATATTTATTGACAGTTTTGTGTAACAGAAATATAATGAAAACTAACATCTATGCTCTAAGGATGATGATAAAGAAAAATGTCGATCTCCTCATTCCCCACAAAGCACTAATGAAGCATTAAAGAGACTTGCAAAAGCTTACATGTGTCAGTAATTATTATGAAAACTACAAGGCTAAATTATAATGCAAGCATCTAACTGACTGAGAACCCACTCAAATCAGTTTTTTATTAGCTCGAGCTCGTACAACACTTAGTCTATAAAGGCCACATTCTATTCATAAAGGGGAAGAAAGTTTACGTTTATTTTTCACATATTATTTGACTGTTTTCAGAAATGTCAACAGATTAAGTTTGTGAAAACAACTAATGGGTACTACATCTTGCTGGTTTTTACTACAGGGAATAGCTGCATTTCAAAGCAAGCAATATTGGAAAAGCTTATCTGGAATTTTGCGCACTTACAGACACTAAGCCTTCTTCCTGGCTACTCTGCAAACATCTTCAAGTAGTAAAAGGCTGAGATTGTAGTTTTTCTTCTCTACTATGTAATTATGTAACTCTGATCCTCTGGTGAACAATGATTCATCAGGCATGAATCCATGCTTTCTTCCAAATGACGTAAACTCATTCTGTCATAAAATGCTACAGCTCTCTGTACACCTGAAAACTGTGTCCCAGAAATACCACAATAATTCTTTCCAGGTAACACCACCCAATCCATAAGCAAAATAAATTATAGCAATAGCATGATACAATTTAAGAGCAGGCCCTTAATTATCCCCATTTGATCAATTTTATCCATTCCTGCTTTCCTCTGAAATGCTTTTGAACTATTGGGCCTTTAAGTAACTATACACAGAGCAACAAATTTGCAAGGCATTTGTAATTACAGAAAGGGGACAAAAAGTGTTCACAGAAGAAAAAAAAAAGAAAAAAAAAAGTAAAAAAAGAAAAAAGATGCTTAGATAAAGAAACAATCCCTCAAAGTTTCCAGAAGAAAATGTAAGGTTTTCTACCTTCTGGTTACACTACCCCAATAAAATCCTCTCTATAAAAGAATCTGACACTCTGAAGAGACTCATGTATTTAAAATTTAGATCCTGTACATAATTTACCTCCTTGTTAAGTAACAATGATTTTTCCAATTTGTTCCTTCTGCAAAAGTCCGTCATTTGCTATTTATCGTGGAATAGATGAGATTGACCTTTTTAATACACAAATATAAATGCATACACATGTGTATATTTATATATACATCTACATCTAACTCTGATATTTTAAACAAATATATGCATTGTTTTATTCCTTAGAGCTACACTTCACTTACCATGTTATTATTTTTTCTCAGTTATTGGCTTTGCAATTGCATTTTCAGAGAGCCTAAACGTTTTTCATATGCAGGACAAAGATCAGCAGCTAATCTCCAGCATAATTTCATAATTATGGAGCTCAGTAAATGATGAAACAATAGAACCCCTACCTAAGAATTTCTGTCGGATTGTAATAATTTTAATGTCATCTTTCTCATGCCTGGACAGCCTGTTGGCCTGACATGAAATGATCAGGAGATAACTGGGGGAACACAGCTTTTGTGCCCCTCAGAGCTTCAAGCTCACACAGTAAAAGCCATTTGTTTGACAGAGGGGCAGGGGTGACAATCTTGATTAATTTTCTCTGCTGGAGAAAATACTTTTGCCCAACAAGGACTTTCACCAAGAGAGGAGTAGAACACTGTTCCCTGCTATGCAGCAAGAACTCAAGATGGGAATATTTGGGGTGAAACTGGGTTAACAGTGACCATTTTCCCAATAAGACCCTGGGGACACCACGGCTCTCTGAATACACTGCCAGGATCTAGTCCAGAAAGGGATTTAACTGAACAAATAATTAAAAGATTAAGAGCAACTCTGTTTATGCTGTGGTGAGCCTCAGATTACTGCTAGACATCTATGACAAAATGCCAGACAAGCAAGCCAAAATGAACATTTCAACAGAATGGATGCACTTGGGATGACTGAGACAGATCTGTGCTCTATGTGGTTTCATAAAATGCATGGGGTGATTATGGATTATTGAAAATAACTGTGGGAAGGCAAAGTCAAGAACAGAGAAATTTATCTTTGAAAACCATGAAAAAACTACCAGATACAGCTACAGAGACACCAGCGTCTTCTTTCTATCTTAACCCAACAAAACACACCACTTGGGATAATTCTGTACCAATTTTTTCAAAAATAAAAAATTAATCCCATTCTGTCAATATGCAGCATCTTGTTTTCTGATTTATGTTTACAGCGTGAGTAAATCAAACTACACAAAGAAAGCAAGTCACTCTGGACAAGAGCACAATCATCTTGATTCAGCAAATAGTAACATTTACTAGAAATTTCATCCCAGCAAATATTAGAGTTATCCATCATGCATAATGAATTAACTTTGTACTTTATTTAAAATTCATACAGTCTATTTTTTTACTAACATGTTGCATACATTGCCACTATCTTGTCCATTTTCTTCTATTAGGAAATATTCTACTGTGCACTACTTGCAAAAATGAGATAGATATAGAAATCTTTACTGCAGTGTACCAAAGATTTCCACTGCTGTAAATCATTATTATTCAAACACAGAGTGCTCAGGGATTTACAAGAGTGAGCATTTTAAAACCACTGCTATGAGAACTCTCTAGTTCTTTCCAAAAGAGAGCATCTTAGTTTCTTGCTTTGGGCTGTTTTCACTTTAGCTGTATATACAAAAAAAAAACCCCAAAAAATCCACACCAAATTTTAGTTGTTGCTGCTATTTCCTTCCTGAATTTCAGGAAAAGGCATGCTTTTTGACAGAAATTTGTTTTGCTAAGTTAGAAACTCCTGGTTCCAGGACAATTTTAAAGTTCCAACGTAGAGATGTAAATCCTCAGCCCCACTCCTAAAAACAAATAACCCAGTAGAATTAACTCATCATCTCTGTAGATACCCACGAAAAAAATGTAGCTTTCCCAAATGGAATGACCAAAATGGTCAAAGTAACAGAGAAAAGCAAAACTAGTACAGTCCTTTTTGCCAACAGCTTGTATGATTTGAACCAATACTGCCACACAGAAATCATACTCTGCTTTTTGACTCCATTTTGGCAAAGCCTTTCTGCATCACACAAGATCAGTATCTCACACCGGCACTGCCAGAGCAGCTACAACAACTGCTGCTGCTGCTCCCTAATAGGAACTGATTTAGTGCACAGAGCTGGTAGCTTTTGAAACATGCTGGATGCTTTACAAAACAAAAGGACCATTGTTCTTGATCAGACAAAATTATGTAGACCCTGGACAATGCAGCAACTTGAAGTCCCAATGATTTCTGCACTGGTTTTGAGTTAGCAAGGCATATGGAAACAGCAATTTAGCATGGAAGTAGGCCCACAGATTTATGAACAGCATTCCCTTCCATGTAATTTTCCTCAGTCCACAAAGACTTTGATGGTGCTTGTATGGAAAAACCTCTATATTTAAGCAGTTGGTCTTATTTAATTGTTGCTGACTTATTCATCCATCAAATTATGATTTTATTTTCCCCTATTCTCTCCATACTAACTTGTCAGAGTTCTCATTCTCCATCTTTTCCTCCTGAGCTCTCAAAGACAATCAGCACATGGTCACCCTGCTGCCCTAACCTCAGCCAGCAATCACAGCTTTGTATTGTTATATAAATATAACAATATATATATGTAACTATATATATATATGTAACATATATATATGTTACCCACCTTACGAATTTATTAAGATGATGTTTGAAATAAACTTTTCCTGTTGAAGGGAGTAGGGGGTGAAAGCCTGTTTTTGGCTTTTGCTAGTATTTCCCTAATAAGATTAGTAAAAAACTCAATTTTTAGGATTTGGTCATCCTCACAAACTCTCTTGGGAGCTCCAGTCACAGTGACAAATGTAAGCATTTACATTTGTAAATGTTTTGCCATTTTACATTTGTAATGTTGTTTTGCCTCCAAAAGGCAGTCCACTGGGATTGCCCCATCCAGGACAGCCATCTCACGAGGACTTTTTGGACTCCAAAATTCAGAACCTCACTGTTGTCTAACAGTGCTAGAGGGGACCTAAGGATAGAAGAGAAATGAAAAGAAATGGACACAAAGAGGAAGGGCAGAATTAAAGGGCAGTTTGACTCAAGTGCAGTGTCCATGCAAAGTTCCATTCTGCAGCCTCAAAAAGTCTGCCAGAGTGATCCCATCAACTTCAGCCCCCTGTCACTTTAGATATTGTATTTATTATTCTAGTTTTTACTTTTCAAAATAGCCAAAACAAAACAAAAACAAAGGAGGGGGGGAATAAAAGACCCACATATCTTTGTGTGAAATGAGGCCAAAGGAATGTGGCCTGTCTGTAAGGATCTTCCTGAGACCAATAAGATCAAATTGAGCCTTTATTTCATTTCTAAATATTTTTTTTCGCTGTCCTGAATAAACTTTTAATAAAAAAGTAGCAAACAAAAATTGTGAGTTTCCAGATGTTTTTTTGTAAGATGCTTTTAAAAAATAAAATGAATTTGCCTCATGAAGTCAGGATAAAGCATCATAAAACAGGAAAGGTTCAGACAAAATGCTTGCTGCAGAGATTGTATACATTCACCAACAGACCAAGTACTGCTGTTTGCTAAGAAATATGCAGCACCTGATGCAAAGTTTATAAACTAATACAGCTTTATAGCAGATGCTACCCTTCAAGAAGCAGTTCCACAAATAACCTCCGACTTTGCATTTCCCCTGTCAAATAACCTTTGCATTTAATTAATTAACAAGGCATCACTGGGATATTATAACTATCCTAAGTGCTTGGAATTGTGCCTCAGCTTTATGTGCTGATCCAAGTGAGAGTGCAGATACCACCCTAAGCTTCTCACAGTGGCTTCTTCAACAGCAAAATTCTTGTGAAAACTGCAGTATAATAACTTCTTATTATATATATACTGTTGGCAGGTTGCCTTAAGAGTTCTCTCCTCTGCACTGGACTAACTTCAAGGAATAAGTTCCAAATTCCAACACTACATTAATGGGTACAGGATAAGAACCAGAACATTTATCTATTCAATACAACTCACATAATGCAGTTTACCTGCCTGTCTAATCTCAGATCCCCACTTTATACATTACAGGATCCACATATTTTTGCCTCACTTCCCCTCTTCCTATTGGAGAGAGCAGGAGGGGCTTTCTCAGCAGTAAAGGATAGAGGAAACAGGTGGTTGGTTTTGTTTGTTCTTCTCATTTAGATGGATCTAGAGTGCTGGTGGATTAAAGTTCTGGTATTTAGCATTTTGATATAGTTGGCATATATTTCTATTTAAAGGACTCAATTGTCCAGAGCTTATTTCTTCTTCCAGCAAGTTGTTTTTTTTTTTCCCCCAGATCTTCTGGGAGAATATCTGCAGATAGGATTAGATTGGAAATGCTATTGCTTTCAGTGTACTTAAGACACTGGCAGGGATGAGAATTTAAATGAGAGATTTCAGATGTCTGCATTCACAAATTCCTTCTTGCCTAAGGGAGGTAAGAACAACAACAAACCTAACTCATTTCCAAGTTAATTTAGAAGCAGAGTTTGATGGCAGAATATTTGCATATGTTAGCTTCAAGACAGATGCAATTTATGCCATCAATATTTGCACCCATTCATTTTAAGGTATGGTTTCTTTTCCTACAAATTCTTTGTGTGCACTATAAAAGCTACACAAACCTTTTTCCACTGGGGCCCAGGAAAATAAGGGGGGAAAAATCCCCAATTTTTATAATTTGACAGAACATTCCTTTGCAGTGGAAGGACTTAACCAATTCGTGGTTTTCCAATTTTCAGGATATACCTCTTCATCTTGTATTTAGTTTCAGACAGCCTGTACTGAGTAATACCTTTCTCTGTGTGTCACAGCTTTATTTTCCTTCAGAAGTAGGAAACAGGAGGCAGTTTAGAGGCAATTTATCCTATTAACAGATCAACTTTCTTAATACAAGTTTGTATTTTGTATGGAATGGATTTGACTCATCTCTACAGGCAGATTTGTGCTACGCAACCAGGATGCCTTCCTAAACTATGATGGCAAGATACAGCTGCAGAAACAAGAGTAGGCACAAGGAAAGCTGGTGATAAAGCCGAAAGGTTCCACCAGATTAAAGTATTCTTGATATTGAGATATGGGAATAAATGTTAGTCCACCACTGATCTACCATTGAAGTGCCAAATGAAGAAACCCAAGCATTATTAGCAGCCTCAAGAAAAACCACCTCAGCTGCTGAGCTGGCAACTACATTTCTCACTTCTCCCTACTGAAATTCCAGGTTATAGCTCAGCTCTTCAACCAGCTGAAGGGATCTTGCCAAATCCAAAGGGAGCTGAATTTGGCCTCTTTCTCTTCCAGAACTCCAGGAAGAGATGACAGTTTACTTCAAGCCTCCAGAAATATTTTTGTTTCACTCACATGACTGGTTGTTCTAAAAAAGGATATATATCTCTTATGTCTGGGAAGTAACTCCGTACATACATAAATGAAAGAATTAACACTGCCTTATTTGATGCTATTATCTCTACACATGTGAGATAGAGATACAGATAGAGAACTACAGATGTGTGGCTTTAAAAAAATAAAATTTAAGCAGGGGGAAGTGCTAAGCCTGTAACTATGTTTTCCCATACTTTACATTAACTGAAAATGGATTTAGCCTTTAGTATTCTGAGAAAGAGAAATTAATCTTATGTCTTTTCAGTACTGCATGCTGACACAGGTTTAAAACACACTCATTTTCTTAAGTGTCTACATTGACTTTGGATACACATCTACAAAATTTCTCCTCTATTTCCTCAAACTCTTTCAAAATATTAACTTGAACAAACATTTCAAACAAGAGAAAATGGAACTAAGGTTTTTATGTTGCTTAAATTGAATGAATTGTTAATTTGAAGTGTAATTTAATTATGTGGGCATGCATTTTATCTGTATAGTATTATGACTTTTACCTTATTGTTCTCACTGGAAAAATGCACCTTCACCATAACCCTAAGTACGTGCATAAATTTCATGACTTCAAAAGACAGAAATGGAGCCAGGAAAGCCCACTGATTAGTAATCCATTATTTTTTCAAAGGAAAAGCATTAGACTATATAGCCTAAGGTGCTCAGCAGAAAGCAAATAAAACCTGAAATACTATGAATACAGGCTATAGAAACTCAGAACTATTATTAAACACAAAGCTTTCTTTCATTCTGTATTTCTTTTTACTGCTAAATTAATTTATCTTCCCCCAAACAATAAAACTAACACAAAACTGTTTTCAGAAGATGTTTGAGAGGGATAAATGGATAACAGATGTTTTGCCAGGGACCTCTGGTGCTCAGAGCTGCTTGAAGGAACGATACCTTCATTCCCTCCTGTGTGAAAGGCAACAACCACAATAAACACTGGTTTACCACAGTACCCAAAAACTTAAATGTGTGAAGGGTGAACTTCTGTAAACACATCAAGGAAAATACTTGTCAGGACATTTGATATGAAAACTATTACACTGCTGCATTAAAACCCTTAGTTTTGCAGATACTTGAAAGTAACTGGATTTCACAAGCCTCTTAAACTGCTGTATGTATTCTGCAAGCTGAAAGTATTTCCTACCATAGAAGTTACAGCAGAAGTTGCATGCAATAATCTAGGGGAAAATCTGTAAATAAAAGGCACTGTTGATACTGTCAAAATTAATCAATAATTAAAGTACTTTGACAAGAAGATTTCTCAAGAGCCTCTATCTTCTGAATGTAAAATTATGAAAGCATGAATCAGATGTTCTTGTGTTTCATATGAATATCATATCATGTGTTCCTGCACTATTGCATCTGGGGAGGATGTTAAAAGACTTAAATTTACATTTAAAAACCTGTTTGTTATTTATTGAATTCTTATACCATAATATCAGACTTGAAGGGGCCTAATTTCAGAGGACTGTTAGAAAAAGAATAGGGATAACTGAAAAAGTACTGATTTTATATAGGTGAAATTTGGTATTTGGACCAGTTAATTTAGTTTTTATTCTGATTAACTGCCTCCAATTAAAAGAACTCAAGGATTATACGTTGATTGCAAAAAAAATTCAGACCAAATGATAAAGATTATGTAAGACTGGATAATATGAGAAGAGTTAGGATACCTAGGTAGCAAGTAAGAGTCCTACAGATATCTTGGACTTTACACCATTTGACCTGTAGGTTTATAAACCATTTTTCTTCACGGTTCATATCCAAAAAGGTTTAAAACAAGACACCAGGTGTCTGACAGCAAAGCCATGCAACCTCTTCTGGTTATTTCAAGGGGCAGGAGCTTGAAAGAGAACACATAGAAACACTTTGGGTTTAGGGAGGGTCTTCTGGTTTGCTCTTTGGGGATTTTTTATTTGCTTGTTTTGTGAAGGAGAAGAAATATCTAAAACTATATCAAAAAAGCATGATAGTTTCCAATTAAAAAAAGACAGAAGGAGTCACACTGTAGATGATATTAGTATTACTTAAAGCATTAAAGGTTTTAATTTATTTATTACAAGAGTAATAAATTATTACTTGGAGTAATTTAACATTGGCAAGCTGATGCTACCCTGGGAATGTGCACTCCCTGCAACAGACTTCTTGGCCAGAATTCCAGCTTCCTGCCTTCTTACAGGGTGAGTTTTGAAAAGCATGAACCAGGCACAACACTTCAGGCACACCAGCCACTCCATTTGAGCTAAAGAAGCAAGCACAGTGCTGCAAGGAACCACAGCCTGTGAGAGCACTGCTGAATAAACATGTGATGGAGTAATAACACAATGGGGTATCTATATTAAAATTACTAAAGAGTTGCTTAACAACAGCTTATAGATACCTAACTTTGGATTTTAACTTCACTTCAGGCTTTCCAAAGTAAACACGGAAGTAAAGGCAGAGGCATTCCAGAAAATGGTGCATGCAACTGGACAAAGGTAACCTAGATATGTGCTACAGCAATGCTCGTAAAACAATATTTTCACACCAGGAGCTCTGTCGATTGCCCTTGACATGGAAAATATCCTAAATTCCAAGCACAGCCTTCTTTCTCCTTTAAAAGTTTCCAGTTGTATGTTACATTGTCATCTTAATACAATGGATTATTTAGATAAAATTATGCTTGGAACATTATGACATGAGTGAGATTTTTTTAACGTATTCAATAGCAAATTATTTCCTGGGCTTGCATTCTGGAAAAGTGTCAGCAAAATACAAAATGGGAGAATGCACAAAATGGAGTAGCTGGTATTTTGAAACACCTAGGTCAGACTGCCAAAGCCTAGAAAACAAGCCATGTAACTAAATCAGGGAAATAATATTCTTAGCTTTTTAGATTTTTAACTTACAGTTAAGTGCATGTATCATATACCATGCTCAGAACTGTTCTAAAGTCCCATCTGTTTGATCACTTTCTCCTGCTTTTACTGACAGCAAGGGCTATGCCTGCATTACAGTTACTATTATGCAGAAGACTCACAATAAAACCTGACAGTGTATAAACATTTATCTAAACTGGATTTTCATTAAATGGGGATTCAATCCTTCTGCTCTCATGACAGATTTTAAACAAAGCTGAGAAATGCTGGTATCATTTTTTAATCAACTAAATGTAAAAATGGAAATTTTATGCATAAATATGAGCAAGATCACCAAGCTCAGAATTCACCAGAACAGCATGTATGCATCAAAAACAGACTGTCCATTGAAATCTGAAAATCCTGGGATTGGAACCATAGTAGCAACACTTGAGATGCTGCTATAATTTGGTGAACTGGAAATGATGTTTTGTTTGCTGTACATCTATGAGTCCATTCTTTCATTCTCCACCATCAGAAAACTTATTCAGGCTTTCTATTGCTTGAAGGAGAGATGAAGGACAGGAAGACAGGATGAAAGGAGTATCTCATCCACCATACTCAAATCTATAAAGAGTATATCAGAGCTCATGGCCAACACTGAGACCTCCTGTGTATACACAATAGTCTTAATGGCTTCTTTCAGAGGAGAAATTCGGAAGTACAATCCTCTTCTCCCCTCAAAAGTTTTAGCCACTTACTCAATCAGTTTTCCAGTCTTAAATGGATTACCTAAAGAAAATGCAGGGACTAAAAAGGAAAAAAAAAAGTGGAAAGTCACAAAAAAAGCCCAAAACCACAACCCCACAAGCCAAACTCAAAAAAACCCCACCAAACCCGGAATGACTTGAGATGGGGTCTTTTATTTAAAACTGTGCAAAGAAAACCTGAACAGGTCTTTTTAAAGCCTGGATTACGTAATACCCCATTACCACTGATGTGTCAGAGTTGACTGTGTACTTGATTTATTTTGTGTAAATTACAAATTAAGGCACCCTCACCATTCAGCTAAAATTCTCAAGGTGGCAACATTGAAAAAAATTTAAGCATATGGAGAAGCTAAAAATGAAGTTTCCCTACCGATGACCTACCCTATCCTTAAAACAAGCTCATGTTAAACCATTCACAAAAATAAACACTGAAGTCACAGCTTTAAAATAGCACAAAACATCCAGTGGATCTTGTTTGTTACCTAACCACGCGGGAGAACTCTTGCCAGTTTACATCCCAGGCAATTTTTCACCAAGAGACACTGAGTAAAATGCAGAAATTTGAACAAAAAATTGAATTATAGAATTCAAATTAAAATTTAGAATTAAATTAAATTTTAAAAAAATTAAAATCCTATGACTTCAGGACACTCCTCTGGAGGTGAACAGGAATGGAAGATCCACGATCAGGGCTCCTTCTGACCTCTTCATTTTCTGTGTTCTCAGTGGTCTCCTGCAACACAGCCTGCGCCCTGCCCTTGGCCAAGGGTGCACCTTAGTCCCACTCCCCACAGTTACGGGTTCAAAGCAGGCAGGGCAGGAACTCCACAAAACAGGAACAAGCCAGAGCCAGAGCTCTAAGACATCCCAGTGCCAGTGTCACCAGTGACAGCTGGAGGCAGAAGATGGACACGTGTCAACATTCCAACAACAGCATGATGGAGTTAATAAACCTGAAGATGTCTGAGCTGCCAGTTGAGCCTGTTGGATGGTTCATGAGGATACAGAAGAGGTCCAAGGTGTAACTCAAATATTTATTAATTGCTACCAAATCTCTATTTCTGCCCCTTTATAATTACCATATTTAGCCTCAGACATCCACACACAAGAACAACTGCACAACACCCTAAGAATATCATCTACTAATACCCTTCAAACCTGACCAAGTGGGATAAAACTTTTTTGCTCATTCAAGGTCCTCTGTCTGCATCTGTTCCACATGGCAAATTCTCATTTCAGTAAATTGGTGCTCTGCTCCCAGAACAGATGCAAAATCACTCTCACAGTGAGAATATACAATGCAGCCTGATTCTAAGAATGAAGTACCATTTTAAATCTTCATAATTCTGTACTTAAATGATTCTTTTTGATCGCAATGGGAATTCCATAACCCCAGTAAAAAAATTGCTTTTTACTAGTTAGAGGACAATTATAGTAGATCAGTATTGTATTTTTCTATATGTGTACATTCTGGCTGTTATTTTTGAGCCCAGTTATAGGCTACAGACAGAAAAATACCTGCATCCCACTCATTACAGCACTGACCCTGACAAAGACACACTCAGCCCACCAAGGTAGAGATATATACTTACAGATACATACCCATTGAAGGGTCAAATCTAAAAGTTTCTCTCTATTAATGACAAACCTATCAATACAAAAGTGATTCTGAACAGGCTGCTGCTTGCAGTGTCAAAGGGCCTTACAAAACTAAACAAAGTATTACAAGTAATCATCCTTTAAATTTTAAAATGTATCTTCTACTATATGAAAATTGTTGTCTCATACAGGTCTTTTGGTGTTGCACCATTCAAAGTACCCACCATAAAAAAGATGTTTAATTCCCAGGAAATATGTCAGTGCCTGGAACTTGTACAAGCAACAAAAAACTCAAACACATGGGAGCCAAGAGACTCCCAGAGGTACTGGTGCTTCCCTATGGAAGGATAACACAAGGAAAGTGAGGAAAAAAATTCACTCTCCTGGAAAAAATGAAAAATCAACATTCCGGCTGGTTGAGTTAACAGGAGAAAGCTTGGGTGGAAGACATCAAACCATTAGTCAGGCTGCACTATCAGAACTACAGAAAACAAATGAGAATTTGGCAAAAACAATAGGAAAGATTCTGAAAGTCAAAGAAGCAAACCAACAACAAAAAGAATGCAGCTCTTAAGAGATATCTCCCGCAATTTTTAAAAAATGTAATCCACAGTTTACAAAACCAGTTTGTTTAAAAAGATTAGCTACTAAATTTATCAGCCAATTTAAAAATTCCCATATTCATCCATTTTTCTCTGTTATTTTAAAGCATTTTTGTTCAGTTTGAATATTCTGACAATGCAAAACACTTAAATAATTGAGTGATATAATTCCCTTAACAGCTCATGATATTTCTAAGAAAGACCAGAAAACCTCATCTGCTTTGAGAAAAAAAAAAACAACCTGTGTAGTATGTACCTGTGTACCATTATGAATGGAAGTAGAAAAAGACATCAATTTTCCACAATAAATGAATCATAATATTTAATTTAAGCATGCCATACAAAAACATATAGAAAGGAAATGAACAATCACTGAACCATACACAACTGAATGGGAAAAATCACCAGTATTGTATAAAAAAGGGAAAATCTTGGAAATATTCTTCTGATGATAAGCAGAATTTCATCAGCCTTTAAATTCATAAATTTCCATTTTCAAGGCAGGCACATGTGACTTTGAGACTTTTTTTTCTACTTTTATTGGGACTTAGCATCTCAAGTCCCAAATCCTCCAGGAAATCTTCTGTCCTCCACACTTTTTACTATTTGAGTTCTCCGTACATTTAAATGTTCAGATTAGAACCTGGGCACATGAGTGTCTCAGATACACCTTTTGTACACCATACACAGTATCTTAGGAGCAAATTAGATCACAAATAGTCCAAAATGAAAACTTGTTCTTCTGTTTAGAAGATTGCTTAACTAATTGGGGGTATGGTGGGTATGTGTGTTAAAATCCTCATTTTTAGGAAGATATTGCAGTATTCCTTCTGCATATCACTCCTTTTTACTGGCCTCTATGGCTAACTAATAACAATAATAACAATAAGTGATCTGGCTTTCTTTTCTGATATTCTTTTCAATACATTCAAGATGGCCTTGCATAATAGCAGAATTTCAGGAGTATAAAAGTGTACAACAGCTATAGAGCAAGTTCAGATGGCTATCATAGTCCATTTTACCTTTCAGTAACTAAACTTGAGAAACCCAAATTCTTAAAACTACTAGCCCTTCCTCTCTTTTATATGTAAAAAACCCAACAAAATGAAATATTAATCCTTACATGTTTATATGATTAGAAAATAAAACACTGAAGATTTTTTTATCTATGAAAAGGTCAAAATGTTGCTTCTTGTATTTACGTATTTCTATAGATGATTATCACAGACCAGTAAAAAACTCACCAGCTGTGAGGGATGCAGTTGAACTTTCCAACGTTCTACACCTAAATGTTTAATTTTTTTTTTCCCTAATGATTCCTCCCTCAGGCAGAAGACTTGCCTGGCCCTTTTTGGCAGGTGACTTACCGGCAGTGTTTGTGGGATCCCGTTAGGGTTTCGATCACGAAGCATTCCCCTTCGTTGAGACAATAGGCAAGGTCCTTGTCTTTGCATGGCTTAAAGTGCTCCGATCGCTCCGTGGAATACGTTGTAGTGTCTGAGGGGAAAACAAGGGAAGGAAAGAAATGCTGTGAAGGACAAACACTGGATATTCAAATTTACTGAATGATAATTTAGATGATTTATTGATACTGGATGATCAAATTTATTTAATCACACTGGTCTCAGTAACATCAAACACAGACTAAAAGAAATAGAAAGCACCGGGCGTGAGAACCTCCATTTGACTGCAGCATTATTTGCAGCCAGGTTTCTTAAAAGATTCACAAGAAATACCTGCAGAAAAAACAAACCAGACAGCAGCAAAGTTGGAGTATAATCTCAACCACTTCCAATTTCCAAGGTTTCCCTGCTAAAAAGTAAAGACACCTACCTTGTGTCTTTTAACCAGAACAATTTTTTTGTATTACTATGCCAAAATATGGTTTGAAATAAGATACAATGTTTTTCATAAAAACCAAACAGCAGTAGATCATACAATGTAAAATAAAAAAAAAAAACCACCCCAGACCTACAATGAAAAAGAAAAAAAAAAAGCCAAATACTGAAGGCCAGCGCTAATTTGACTTACCAGTCACAAAAAACAGCCTAAAACTCGAACACAATCAATGTACCAGTGATTGTGCCATTTCACATAGATCATCTGTAGGTGTACATAAGTCCACCCCCAAAACAGTTAAAGGCTTGATTACAGGTAGAGCTGTTGGCTGCACTTTTGGAATATTTAGTTAGATAATTAGATTTGGAATAGACTGACAGTATGTCAGGGTGAGCTATCATTCCTGTCTTCTAATAAATCTCTTTAACCTTTCCAATCCAGTTGGATTAATCAACAATGAAGTGAAATTTTCAGAGGAAGATGTCTGATTGACACATATTTTAATTTTCTTCTCTATGACAAGGTTTTGTCTAACGAACTGTGATTTTTAAAGTATATTATGATTTCCACAGAGCCATGGTTTATTCTTCATATTCAATCTTAATTCAAAAAGCTTAAATTCCTAATCACTTTGCAGGACCTGATATACACTGAAATAGTAAGAGAACATTTCATCTTATACCATACAGCCTATCACAAAATATTAAGCTGCCTTCTATCAAATTAATGAAGCAGTGCTGAATAGACATAGAACCTTGCAAACTCAGTTACACAAACACTAACTTTTGCTCATAACTCAATACAAGCGAAATATCCACCAAACTAACACCAAAACTGAAAAGCAAAATACTGAACCACAAGACAGCTGTAACTATAGTTCTGCAAGAAAATTTGGATAATCCCCAAGAACTGTCAAAGTACATTTTTTTTGTTCTCAGTATATTTTTAATAAAACACCTGTAGAAGTTTTCCTTATATGCAGACTAAATGACAGAAGATTAATGAAACACATTTGAAAATAATAAGAAAATCCACACCCTATTCTTCGTATGTAACACTATTTGTTTTTCCTCTCCAGAGAGAAAATATTGTAGTGTAGTGTTTTCAGTGGAGAGAAAAAAAATCCTGGGAATAAACTCTAACAATCTTTCCTCAAATGTTTTTACAGATTCAGAACAAAAGGCCACGCCATTCTCCCCAGCAGCAGCACTTACAAAAAAGATGCAGGATAAATAGAAACTGTTTTTAATGATTTCAAGCAAACCCTGAACTGAAATGTATCAAGTTGAATTTTGGAGACAATACCAGATGTTTACAGACGCCAACAATTGACATCTCACTGTTGACATTTCAAGAATGACCAGCTTCAATATAAAAAAAAATCATGACATATAAAAGAGGTAGCTCAATTACTTTTTAAGGTCAGTTTTACCCAAGAGCACTAAAATGACCATTTAAAATTTGATCAGGCAAAAAATAACTATAAACCTGAGTAGCCTGTTATATTTCTACATCTTTTAAATATGGAAAACTGAAGATAATGTCATTTGAAAGCACTCATGATAATTAAAAGTAAAACTGATGAGCAGAAACCAAGCTTGATCCAGCTTTAGGGAACAGAACACGTGTATGTGTTAGCCTGCTCTGAAGAAACAACCTGTGCAAATACCTTTATGAAGGCAGCTGCAATGCACAGACCAAAGGAACCTGAGGTGTTCCCAAAGGACAAGAGCTAAATGAGGGAGATGGGCACCACAGTGAATTCTCAGAGGATGGCTTTTCAAGAGCAGGAGACTCCTCTCCTACCATAATTAAATCAGGAACACCTTGTCAAGGTCAGCATTTTAAAGTTTTAGATTAAATATATTCTTTAGAAGTTTTTGTTCTGCTTTAATTATTCCTCTGTTTAATATTAATCAACCCTTGTGTTTTATTTATAAATGGGCATAAGTTGCAATACTTCATTTTCTCCACTTGGACATAACGTGAAGCTTTTCTGTTGTGTTTTGTCACTCACCTTCCAAATTAAGTAGAACAATGATGCTGGCAGCTCCCCTGGCAGCCTTGGACTGCACTCCTAATGTTTAAAAGTACTCAAAAATTGGTAACTTTTTTTTTAAAATAAAAAATCTCATTAAAAGTAATCTTTAATTAGAGTCTTTGCTTTGGAATGTTTGTGCAAGTCTAAGCAGGTTGATGCACATGGACACTTGGTACAGCTGAGCTGTGCACAGATCTCTGGGGCTGCAGAGATCAGGTGTCTCAGCTCAAAGGTGCAGGATTCCAAACCTGTGTCACTAACTGATATCCTAGATGTCCCTGGAGCTGCTGGGTACTTTCTGCTGGAGATAAGTCATATATCCCACACACGAGTTTCATAGAAGTTACAATCCTGTTGTTATTTTATGTTGCATTCACAAACTCTGTTACAGTTTCATTAAATATTGATAAAAACAAAACCTAAAAACTGGTACTAAACATAACTGCATAAAGTACAAAACAGAAAACACTGTAGAGACTGTACAGTTTTCCTGATTATTTGCCTAATAAATAATAAATCCTATTGTCTCTCATTTTATTTTACTCCTAACCAAACACTGAATTGACTTTTCTATGCTGGAATTGTCCTTCATAGCTTCCGAAGCCTGGTATACAAACACCATTGCATTGTGATGTTTGACTTATGATTTTTAAAAAAGACTTAATAAAACCTAGGCATTCAAGACATTGAATAATACAACTCCTTAATTTATTTTAGTCTTTGAATGCAGTAACAGTCCCAAATGTTTATATGTAGTAAAGGGGAATTACTGTTAAGCATTCAGATGTCCCTGAATTCAGTGCATATTCCTTAGGGTATTTTTTTTCATTTTTTAAACTGCCACGTGTCCAGGTGTTTCATGCAAAACAAGCAGAGGATATTGATTTCTGCTGGAATCTTTCCAATTAAGCTAGAATAAAAAAAATTCTCGGCACTCTTGTTCTTATCTTTCTTGCCCTACTATATCAACAAAGGTTTAGGCATGATTCCCACACTGCAAAAATGGATATATCATTGCCAACCCTCAGTTACTACTGTCTAATCAAACAAACCAGAATTCTGTTCACATTTCAAAGGAAGGCTTCAAGATCTCTTATTTATAGACATAGAGCTGCTTTCTAAAAAAAGTCAGCTTTTGGGACAGTTGAAAAAATCAGTAGGGCATTCACAGGTATTATTTTATTTAGGTCCCAAACAGTCTAAAAAAGTGTTAGTGAAGTTGTATTCTTGTCTCATTAATATATGTCATCATATTTGTACCAATACAGGATGGCTCCTTACAGCTGATTTTTTGGGTGATCTTCAAGAGATGATATGGTTACTAGAAATGATATTTGCTCCTTCAAGGTTACCACTTTCACTGTTTTCAATACTATATCCTGATACTGATAAACCTGCAACTGCCAGGGGAAAAACACAGGGAAAGAAAGAATGCAATATTTAAATTATTCTGGGAAACTGCAGCATTCAGGGCAGGTGCTTCTGCACGGACTGCAGCAGCAGCCACTCCCATCCATCATCACATCTGTCCTGCAGCATTCCAGCTTCAGAAACAGATTTTACTAGTTACATCTCCAACAAAGCAAGTTTCCTACGCTTGCTTTCAAGGATACCCACACTCCGTGGCCCTCTCACTGTAAACATTTTTTCCAGGCACAAAACATTGGCTACTGTAGGGAGAGAACTGATCCAGGAGAACAAGAGATGGGAAGGCTTTGCATAATTCCTGTGACTAGCAGACACTCAAACTGTGCAGCCACAGAGCCATTAACACAGGTAAGGCAAATGCTTGGTGCATTTCCACCAAGGAATATTAACACATGGTTCATTTTAACGCCAGAGCTCACAAACTAAAGGACTTCCTAAAATGCTGCATATTTTGACTACCATTGGGTATTATGAGCTTTACAGATTCTGTATCAACATGCAAACTGGCTTTTCCTTTATCTTTTTATCCATTTATAACTGATCATTTCCCAGAGACCATTACTTACCGAGGCACCAAACAAGCAAGATGCTTATTTTAAATCCCTGATCCCATTTCTAAATGCGCTGCAAAAAATAAACCAGATATAAACAACTGAATTTCCACTGAAAATACAACTCGAGTTATCAAAAAAATACCTCCTCAAGAAACCCCAACATTTTTTACAATATATTCTTGTATCACTACTGCATTGTACAAGGAAGGCAGTGTAAAAAGTCAGTTAATAGCATACAGGGAGGAAAATTTTGTGTTCGCTCAAGTCAATGGCAAAATATTTACAATGATTCAGGTGTAACAAGGGCTCCCTGAAGTTCCTGTAGGGTCATCTAGTGCTTCTCTCTCCTGATATCTCAGAACTATGTGTGGTAGCCCTAACTAGAAACAGTCTTGCACCAAAAAAAAAAAAAAAAATCAATCTTACACACAGAATACTTTATATGTGATTTTCTTTATTCACTTACTGAACCTTAAAAAACACAGAACCTAAAATTTTTATTCCTGTGCTTTTAGAAGTGTCCTGGTTTAGGAAGGGTATTTCCCAGTTTAGTGCTTCCCTATTCCCTCTCCAGTTAGAAATACAAAAGGCAAAGATCACAGGTCGAGATAAGAGCGTTTTACTGGCAACAGCAAGGAGAAAAAAAGGCAACAGTACAAGCAACAACACTGATAACAAAATGAACAAAAAAGGGGCGATTTACATGTGATATGTTCACCAAGCCCGGGACAATGACAAACAAGGGGGTCAGACCCTCCATGACCACCATGATTCCCATTGGAAAAAAACTCCTTCCTTCTCAGATGCGAGTCCCTTTCCCACCCTGGCAAACAGGAGGTGGGCAGGGGGAGATGATACCAAGCCCTAGGAAGACACTCATTAAGGCAGAAGAAAGGAAAAACATATATTTAGTGTCTATTTTGATTTAACCTTAGCTGATGGTAGCTCTTTCTTAAGTTGTTGACATTTGCAAAGAAAACATTATAGACATAGCCATTTCTAGTGCAAAGCAGAGATCTTGATTTGTCAGTGCTACCTGAATAGCTGGCATTAGCCATGGACCTGCTGGAATAATTAAATTTAAAAATTCTAGTAAGAAATTATGAGAATTAAAAAAAAAAAAAAGAAAAAGAAAACTTCAGGTTTTTCAAATAATAACAGGCTTCTTGTTCTGAACTTACTTGAACTCTTTTGCATATATTTATATATTATTAAAACCAAAAGCTTAATTAATAATAGGAAAAGCATTTTTTTGCATTTAGAGAGGCAGTTTTGTATAAACAAGCAATGGAGTTCTGGATGCTGATTATTCAAGAAGTTACCCCTTAGCCAGTTTTGTGCCAGAGAAAATTCTATTTGATCCAATAACAATTTAGAAGCTTTGATTGCATCATGATATAAAGCAAAGTTGTGCTACAGATAAGGGACTCGTCGGAGCTGTTCTATTATCCTTCAGAGTCAAATGAACAGATCTGTATAATTTAGCAACAAACTGAAATCAATATCCCCTGCTGCTTTTGCATGAAACATCTGGGCACAAGGCAATTAAAAAAATGAAAAAATACCTTAAGGAATAGGCACTGAAATCAGGGAGATCTGAATGCTTAACAGAATCTCCCCCTTTTTACTTATAAGCATTTGGGACTGTTCCCACATTCAAAAGACCAAGAATAAGTTAAAGAGCAGTATCATTCAATTTTTTTAATGCCTAGATGTTATTAACTCTTAAAAAAAAAAGTCCATCTAGACAATGTCATTTACAGGTGTTGGCCTCCCAGTCAGACTGGGGGCAAGCAGTAATTATTATCAGAGATAGCCCCAGCATCTTCCCTTTCCATGTCACTCTGAGGATTACATAAGAAACCTCATGTGATATTAACTCAACCAGCACATTCCTCTGAAACATTTCTGTTGGTACAAAGCAGCACACCCTCAAACAGACTGCTTTTCTCCCATCTCACAGCATCACATGCACAACTGCAGAGAAAACACAGAACACTTCCACAAGAAGAAATTAGACAGTCATCTCTCCAAAAATCACACATGCTCCCTTGTAAGCAACTCCTAAATTAATTCTTTAAGTGTGACCTTGCTGTTCATGTTTTCTAAATGTTTTTGCAGTTTGAAATCACTATGCACAAGTACTAATACATATCTAGAAAAACATATGGAAGCATTTTCAAGTTACTAGTGCGTTATAAGCAAATATCATGTTATTTACTTGATGCAAAGAAATCTGAAATACAAAATTATCTCCTTACTTTCATGACTTAAAAAAAATCAGAGTAACCAAGAATTAGTTCTAAAAAGAATGTACAAAATATGCTCACCTAATGCTTTGTCACAACAAATTCAAAAGAAGAAAAGGAAATAATGCCAGTATCACTTTGAAATGTAATATCTGATCACATCTGTCAGAACTTAAATACTGAACCCTAAACACCACTGAAATTCAACTCTGTATGGGCAATTTGCACATCAGACCCTTCATTCTCCTGTGCTGCTCAAAGTGAAACCAGGGAAAGCTGAACAAATGGGAAATTACTCAGGAGAGAGCCCCGTGATACACAAAGGGCCAGAAGTTTGGTGTCTAGGAGCCAAAGAAACAGGAGTGACTAAGACTTTAAAAGGTTTTAGCATTCAAAGTGAAGAATTACTCTGAAATTGAGTTATGACAGCTCTGATGGGCTCTCTAGGTGGCAGAGTGCTTTTGTCAATCAAATGTATCTAGCTGTCCTTCAGTAGGACTCATTAATTGATCTAAAAGAAGCTGATAGAGGAAATCAGTGAAAAAGCAGCATATTAGAGATTGTGCAGAAGCAGATCCATCACCCACACCAGGGTTTCTCTTTTCTTTGACCCCTACAGTCCCACCCAGCCTAGCACATCCACATCTCTGGGACACCAAAAGCCCTTGAGACTGGATGGAACCACTGCACCACAAAGGGGCACCCTCTTGGGGATCTGAAAATAGCTCTAGGAAATAACCTCCAATAGATGGAGAAACTGAAATACTGCTAAATTAAGTGACTTTAGAGCATAAAAGCAAAATAGTAAATTAATTTAAAAAATAAAATAAAATATAGACCTCAAGAAGCACAAGCAAAACTTAGGAGGGACACCGCAAACCAGAAAATTCTGTGTAGGTTACAAGATGCTAGAATAATTCAGATGCAGCATACATCTGTGGTATCTGCAATCACCAACACTCTGAAATAAAAAACAGCCTAGTGAAATGAAACACGTAACCTAGTGAATCACATGAAACCTAGTGAATCAAATCAAGAAGAAACTACAAAAACCTAAATGACCTAAATAATTCAGTACTGCTACAACATGAGTATAAAAGTGGTATTACAATTATTGTTACATGCAGTAAAAAACACAATTAGCAGTCCTCCAAATCTTTTCCCTTCTTAGATCACAGCTGTCTTCTTTCTCCCTCTGCCTGTGAAACATTGTGTGGGGGTGGGAGTTCAGATGCAAGGACCAGAGGAGAGTAAGGGAAAGACAGAAACCTCAGATCTTGAAGGCAAATATTGCTGTTCAGAACATACAGGGACTTCAGCTTGCCCAGCTCTTGCTAAAGAAACAAATGCTAGAATTGACAGAGAAAGTCTCATCACCAATGGTAGCTGGCAAGTGTCCTCGTTGAGCAGCAACACTTCATCACAGATCTGTAATAATCTGTATTTGCACATTTTATCTATACATTTTACAGTAAGCAGTAGCAAAGGGAAAACAGTAACAGTGCTGACAGGTTGGGCTGCCTTGGCCTGATCTATGCTCTAAAGTTTACAGTTTTTCTGGATCATTTACCATCCCCTTAAAGTTGTACAGGGACTACCCAGCACTGTGTTTTCAACATTTAATAAATCACTTCTTATAATCACCGTCAAGGTATGGTAGGCTTAGAGGGAGATACCTAATGGAATAAAAGAATTCTTCTAGTTATATGAGGAAACACTTAATATTTTAATGTAAAAATACTAATTATCAAGAAGATGTGAGTAGGTTGTTTGACTGGCAGTGATGCTCTTTCTCCAAGGAATTGAAATAGGTCAAACAATACATTGACTAGAAACAAGGGAAATAAGAAAGCTATTTTAACTCTAAGCTTCTGCATATTTCCAAGGCATGTAGTCTAAAATTTATTCATTACTTCATTTATAATTCTGATATTCTTGCTGTGTGGACATGCAAAGTCAGGCTGTGAAACATTAACATTACTCTCCACATTCCCTTCCACAAAGAAAGCTATATATTCTAAATTATGCTTTATTTTTGAAATCTCATTTCCTCACTTTATTTCTTTTAATTCAGTCCTCCAGAACAGAAAGGGAATAGGCATGAGAAGGTAAAGTGTCTTTGCAACAGTTGTGGAACAGTTGTGCATTCTGCACTGCTCTGCCCTTGTGTATGGACAACCTCACAGGGCTTCTCTTACTCTCTTTCTCAGGTAAGGAGACCAATTTTCCATCTGTTTTTGACACGGCACTGGCAGAAGTTCACACACTGCAAATCCCCACAACAAGGAACTGCTCAGCTTTATTGGCCAGCGTTTTTCAATGCCAGTAATTAGGTAAATCACATATAGCTTTTTAATTTACACACACACTGCTTCAGCACAGCCAAGAGTCAGTCAACTGTGGTAAGGAGGAGCCAGATAATGAGGTTCTCAGTGGGTTACTATAGCTTCAGAAATCAGACTGGAGTCAACAAAACCCAAGCTGGGCTGAGTTTACCAGAGATGTCAAAGGTATGTCTACTATCTTAACACCTGTACAAATATTCTGCAGTATTTTGGGGAATAACATAACACGATTTTTTTCTACTTCCTTGGCCTTTGGCTCACATTCAAATCACATTTAGATGCAGCCCCCTCTGATCTTCAATTTAACACAAAAGTATGAGTTCAACATCCGTGATACAAATCAAAGTCATCGCCCATTAAGTGAAACGGATTTTTCTGCTCAATTCCCTGCAACGGAGACTATTACGTTGGTATAGAAGTTTAAAAACTGAAATTTCTGGCTGCTTATTATTAAAGAATACACAGCCTTAGTGCGATAAACCAGTATACATATTCTTGTTAATGGTAAAGCAAGGAGCAAAGGGAAGAGAAGACATGGAGTTTGGGACTACAAGGAAGATGCTTTCATGAAGACAGAGTATAACGCACTCTGAAATTTCTCTTGGGACCATTGCCACTATAAACAATACTCAGTTGGGCTCCTGTTTTTCACCTCAGTCTCCACAAGCCACAACACTGTAAAGTTGCATTTGGAAGCATATAAATGCTCCTACATCCAATGTGCTCTACACTTCTAATTTTATAACCTGTCATCATACTCACCCTGAGCAAAGTAACACACGCTCTTATATGTTATCAACTAAGTGCTTGGTTATTGAGTTTCAGGAGATGCAATTATTAGTTAAAATCTGCATTTCCCATTTCAGTGTTTAATTCCTTAATTTTAGCATTAAATTAAAAGTTAAGATGTATTTTCTTTCTATGGTGGAGGTGCTGTAGAGCATGGCTCACAGGCAGGTAAGGGAAACATACACACAGCTCTTTTACATAATGCTACCAAGAAGATTATGAAACATCAGGAACTTAACACCAAAGCTAGCCACCAAAAGGAAGTCTAACCTATTTGCCTTCCACATTTAGTAATCTCCACAGCAGTTATATCCTTCCACAACCATCAAGAAAGTACATATAATTCAGTATTTTAACAGTGACAGCAAGCTAGTAAATGAGTAAGTTATTGTCCCTCTTTTCTATGTCTTAAGTTTTTCCAACTCCTTCTGAGACCTGAGCACCAGAAGCACACAAAGCACTCAAGCCTTAGCATCTACATTTATTCAGTGACTGAGGAAAAAAATCTAACACCCCACCATCTTTGCCTTTTCTAATAATTCCCTCCCTGTTGCATACACTGAACCTAGAGCATTGCACACACCCATCAAGGCAAAATCTGCACTGACTGTGGCCGAGTTCTGGTTACCATCAACCACAAAACTTATCTGTCACTGCCAGGCACCTGTGGGTTGACAATGTGGCACTCTGAGGTGCATCTCACCAGCAATTCCAGCTGCCAGAGCTTTTTGGGGTTATTGGGTACTTCCAGACATTGCAGCATTCATCCTTGGTCATTTCTGAGTGACTGAAGCATTACTGCAGGCAAGCACAGTGCTGTGCAGTAAACACTCTGCTGTTTTCAGCAGAATCCACTTGTTTTGGTGTGAGTTACGGTTTTTTGGTTTTACATAACTGAATCAGCCTGTACAGAGCATCCTCCAACAAAATAGTTGTGAAAGCTCTGATTAAAAACATTCCAGTAATTACTTATAACTCCACTGAAAATCATGAAGGAAAAACGCATCCCTGAGAAGTAACTAGAATTTTAAAGTTCTCAAAAATGCTCAGGTTAATTTTCTATTCATTAATGACTAAATAGACTTTGTAGGTCTTATGCCCTTTCTTCCCACTATTAAACTTTTTTTGGGAAAATTATCATATATTCTTTTAAATGAGAGCTTACAGAAAACCAAACCAACCAAGGCAATGCAGAAAAATCTACCAACCCTCTAATTTTATGTACCTGAGAAAGCAGTGTATTGAGGGAGAAATAAATTCAATGGTCAGTTTTCCCCTCCAGTGCTACACAAACTCACAAAACACGACGTCTGCAGGGTGGGCTTCTAGAAGTGTAAATTCAGTGCTACACAAACCTCAATCTTCCTTCACACTTCAAGCTACAACAAAAACAGCATGACAGAACAAAGCCACCACTACTTGAATGTCAAAAAGGACAAAGGCGATGTTAAAATAGCATCAACAAACTTGCACTGTAGCAACATTTTGTGATATTCACAATTTTCCCCTATTTCGCATTAGGAAAGGAGAAGAATGAAACATCTGTAGCAGCTTTTCTTCTTGCTCTGAGAAGCATTAAAATGCATTCTTACCCTTCAGTCCTCTCCACTCCACAATTAATTGACTTAGATAACACAGACTAAGCACAATTGTAGCATTCATCTTGCAACAAAACTAGCCTTGAAATAGAAAACAGAAGTATTCCTTAGCTTTCCGACACCCCTGAATCAAATCCATGTAAACCTATGTTTTCTACCAGTGTTAGCTGGCAGAGAATATGAAATTTCACAGACTGAAGTTGCATCCTTGTTTCATTACTCAGATTAAGCCAGTACATAATTGAAACTGAAATATCTCCTACCTTTACCCATGAGAAATTTGGGCAATATCACAAGCACTTTGTGTCTCACTGTACCGGTTTGATGGTCGCAAAGCAGTCAGCTTTGCACTGCTAAACAAAACAGCTTGAGGTTCAACAAATCAGCAGTGTTGGCATCTGATATAGCTCAAGTAAGGGGGAGGAGAGTCACTGTGAGATGTCACCGACAACTTCATTTCCACTTCTGTGCAAATTAAATGTAGGCTGGGGCACAGAAATGGAACATAATTAGACATAAAAAGTAGGACTGCAGGCTCTGGTTGACTGAAGATACTAGTATAGGAAAGAAAAAGCCAATTAAACCAGTAGTTTAACTCACAAAACTGCAGCATTAATAATCCTAATAGAACTACAGAACAACAACCACAAAAGTCCAGTTCTGGAAATGCAACACTGAGCACCTCCAATTGCATCCTAATTCCATTGTAAAATCTCTCCATTGGAAAATGCATCATATACACTGCTCTAGTGCCACCACATTGGAGAAAAACACACATACAAGCAACAGATATGATCACTGAAATATGAGAATGCAATTAACAATCAGTTGAGAAAAGGTAACAGGAAGATTATATTATCCTCTTTCAATGGCTTCCAATTTTTAAAGCTGATATATACAACAACTGAATGACTGTTCTAACTTAGACCACTGACACATCTTTCAACCTGCTAACCAGAATAATAAGCACAGTATTTCACAATCATTATTGTGTTAGGCCATTTTTAATGACAGTTTATAACTAGTAGGAGATTTATTGTCTACTCAGAAGCTGCCCACTAGGCAGCAAACTTATCACTACTGCAGCTGCCTCTGAATTTGTCATGTTACAAAGCTGACTCAGACAGCAATTTCGTGCCAGAAGATCTTTGGCAGCAGCAGCAAAAATCCTAGTAATATCCTCTGGAAAGCACAACTGCTACTCTTGGAAGGGTGGAAAAGACCAAGAAAAAAAAAAAAATCAGCTGATAAATCAGATAAGCTAGTTTCAAAATGCTTCAGTAATCATTGTCAGAAGTTCACAGGAGATGAACCCTATCACTAATCAAGTCTTGTAACAGCATCGCAGTTCAGGTTTGTGGAAAGAAGTCCAGGCAGAAATGCTCTTTACAGTGTTTTGCTCCCTCCTCTTCCACTGAATGGTTACCTATTGACTTGGTTTCTCCACTCATGTTACTTTTTAAATTATTCTCATGTAATGTTGCCCAGGTCAGACCAATAAGTACATATATAGCTAAATATGTGAGGCTTTAAATAATGGGTATAGTGACTTCAGACAATGGTTCTTGACACAAACAGCTCACCCAGTTAATCCATGCTCAAACTGAATGCTTAACTGTGACAGCCAAGACACAACTGTCTGCTCACACTGAGATATATTTGCTTCTTAGCCATTCCTAAGAAAAAAAAAAAAGATCATTTCCTTTACAATCTACCCTACTGTTCTCCTAAGTGAATCTTCCCAGAGCAACAATTGCTTTGTTGGCGCAACTTCTGACCAAGGGTACCAGAAAAGGAAGTGGAATGAGAGCCTGAGTAAAAAAACATAAAGGAAGAATCAATCAGGTGCTAAATCATATTTTCTCCAAATATAAACTACATAAGCTAGCAGGATGGAAAAGGGTCAAAAAATACAAGGCAGGAGAAGGAAAGTGAAAAAGACAATTAACAAACAGAACTACTGGAAATTCAAGAAAGCATGACAAAAACCTGCTCCATGAACAGCTACCAAGTCCCTTGATGAACTCAAGGCTGAAGAAGTATCACTTATTAACAGTTCATAAATAGCAGGTACATAGTTAATAATCCAGTATTTATTTACGTATTTTATCTATTAATTACACAAATCAGCTGAAACTTTTACTTAATCTGCTTTAAACTGGGGTATAAGCATACCACTGCTTCTTCTCCAACAAGACCAATATTAAACCAAGGTTATTGACATTACTTCTTAAAAAGGGGAAAGTCCCCAGCATCTAACCAAACATCTAAGCCTGGTTTGGAAGTACTCATTCAGATTGAACATACATGGTAGCTCATTTTGAATCTGGGATTTTTTTTTTTCTTTAAAAGAGTTATTTTTACATTGCTTCAGCTTTCACTTTGTTTTTGCCAACAGTAAATTTAGACTGACTGCTCTAAAAAGCAGTGGAAAATGTGTGATGGTTTGGACCTAATTAAAACTTGGGCAAAAGCATGGAAAACTTGGAGACAGCACACAATCAGAAGATTTCTATTACGCAGAGCAAGTGCAAATCTTTGGCTTCAGTCATGGTTAGGCTGAATTAGCCATTTTTTGCACAGGGAAAAGCTTCATAAATGAAAAGGTTATTTAAACAGATCCCATGCCAGCCCCCTTGAATAGGCACTGGCATATATAAGAAAGACATACACCCACGTCTAGGAGAAAGAGAGAGTCAGAATTTCTTTCCCTGAAGCTGATCTCATTTTCGCTGCAACAGCCTCTGTGGGGCACTGGAGGTTGGAGTGAGCTAGAACAAGCCAGAACAATTTTCAGACTATCTAGTTTGCATAAGCAATAAGGTTGGCATCTGGTGACTCTAAAAATAAATAGAATTCAAAAAAAAAAGCCAAAAAAAACCAAACAACAAAACAGTCCTGGGATGGTAGAATTAATGCTTCACATCCCTTTTGGCAGCTTGTATCTCTCCATTTGCCAGCTACTCTATTTTCTCCAGTTGAGTATGCTTCATGGTTATTCAGAAGATTTATGTATTTTCTTATGCTACTGCCTTAGTAATGTCAAACATGCAAGATGATACTTTCTGCTAGCTAATTCTCTTCCCACTAGATGACAAGGACTTCAAAGACAGAACGAACATCTTGAGTCTTTATTATCCAACTTCCCACTTGTGCACACACTGCACGCAGAATTGGTTTGAGGTGGCAACTTGATAGCAAAGTAAAACAAAGAGCACATCAGTTCTGTGCATCTTGTCCGTGCAGATGAGCTGCTGGAGCCCAGCATCAAACAAAGGCAGCAGCACACCCTGCCACACACTTAATCATAAGGCTGGCAGGCTTATCTCTGAGCACACACGAGATCTGGATATTGCTGAAAATCTCAGCATGTTTTCATGGTATATCAAAGCTCAAATCAGAAGGAAGTGGCTTTTGAGTACTGAGATCTATACCACAGCTGAACTGACTATTGGAAATGAAAAACTTACAGAGTCACCAAAAGCCAGTGTGGAAGCAAATCAGGACTTTCAGTCATCCACTATGGCTGGGTAAAGTTTCAGGGTATCAGACAAGCCCACAGATCTGTTCTATATGCCATGGCTACTTAGATCAATATCTGAATTGTGCTAACATTTGGGATACTCCAAGAGACAAATTCATGTCCCCAGCTCCATGTATTGTATCCATAATTATCCTAACAGCCAATTGGTGCAGCTAATGATTGTTTCAGAAAATAAATAGATCACTGATGCTGCAATTTTCCACGCCAGCACAACTGCAGATGCATCATGAGGCCGTGGGTCTGAAATCCTCACTTCGCACACTCAGAGACTGCAGTGCCCCTCCACGTGCAGCAGGGCAGTGTGACCACTTCTGGTGATTTTCCCAGGCTCTCATTTCATCACAGCATTACCAAACAGATGTGAGACTTCTGAGAGTGAACAACCAGGGAAACAGCTGAGAGCTTGTACATTTATAAAACTCTGGCTGAAATTCAGCCTTCCAACAGCTGCAGCCATGCTCATGACATTTTGAGAAAACTGAACTTCACTCTTACGAAGATTTTGCTTTTGTATGCAAGTTTTTGCTGCCCTATTTTAGGATTCAGGAAGGATTCAACACTTCACATCTCTCTCTCTCTCAGGGTAAAGCTTAATTTTTAATGAATTGTAATTAAGAACTGAAGCCCCACCCTCTGTCCACCCCCGCAGAGCTTATAACTCCAGCAACCATCTCTTCTATTCCCTTCCCTCCCACTTCAGCACTGGAGGCAGAATGTACAGAGAGTGGAACCCTCCCATCTCTTCACAGAATTAGACAGATGAATACACTGGGAGCACATCAGGAAGCAATTCAGATTATGGTATTATTTCAAAAGCTGTGTACTTTGAACATTCCTTGAAATGCCAGAAGAAATCTGAGGATCTGTAATTTTTTCAGTTTTCATATCTGGGACATATTTTACACAGGGAGAACTTTCAAGGGCTGAGGGTTTAGTGTTCTGAGCTACCCTAAAAATCAGTATAGCAAAAACCAGGACAGAATCTGCCCTAAAACCAGAACAGTTAGAAGTCTCACTTCGTAGATGTTAATATTCTCCATATTGCTGTGAGCTATATTTGATATTATTTGTCTAGCATCAGAGCTATGCAGAGTACTTCACAAAATGCAGGAAATGGAGATTTACTCCTAGGAAATTTGTCACACGAGTTTTAAGAAAAAACACACCATGTAAAGGGTCACGAACTACAGAACTACTAAGGCAACCTTCATCTCTGTTATTTTAGTTTCCTTACAGATGGCTTTCAATAAAGGCTTTATGGCTGAAGAATTAGACATGCAGTCATTGCAAACATTTAGGCTTTTAGTACAGTGTTCATAATTATGACATAGCAGTGATTTTGAGAAAAATAACAACACTGAAAGAAACAAAAACTTCCCCCATGCCCCTTTATTTTTTTCCTGCAGACCCACAGAAGGACTTAGAAACTTCTCCCCCTCCTCAGCTTTTAATTTTACTATTTCCATACTGCTTTGATGTGGGCTTGTTGACAGACATGCACTTCCCAATGTCTAAATTTGCAGATATACTTCATTGCTTTAGGTTCATAACTGAGTCTCCTCCTCATTTAATTACGGCATACAGGAGTCTGGACATACACAAACACTGTTTAGTTTCACCAGGACAGAGGCCAGAGCTAATAACATGCATGGGTTGTTGGCAGCAGTGAAAAAATGTAGACTGGTGAGTGCTCCTGTCTGTATCTGTTTATGGAACCAGGCAGGTGCCACCAGGGATAACTTCTGATGATTGTGTGCAGGATTTGTGCTGGATAAGTTGATGTCATTAGTCTGATAATCTCCTTGTTCACCTGATTTTAAATCAAAATGCAGTCCTGTACATGTATGTGCACATGTGGCTACACAGATGCACTCTGGCTTCCTTGTTTATAAATGTTTCAGCTGTTTGGTATAAGATTTATGGGATAGATTTCTGGTAAACAACTTTGGCATCTCATTTCAGTTTTGTCTGGGGAGAGGCTATAACATGAAAAAGACTAAGAAATTATTCTGTGCTTCAGCAAGTATCTTAAAACTCTAATATACAGCAGCTCTCTCCCCCTAGAGCTTTGGGTACCTCTAGTGACATTGGTATCTCAACAACTACCAGTTCACTTTGACAGAGGTACTAGAAGAAACAGTAGAGCTACTTTGTTATTTTCAAACCCAGCAATAAACATGGGATGTTAAAGGCTTCAGCACATTAGTTACTGATCTCAAATCTTTTTAATGATATGAAACATTTTAAGATCCACTGTTTGTCACAGATAGAATATTCTCTGTGTTCATTTACTATGACTTAAAGTATCATATTCAAGCAAAGTTTATAAAACGCTGTTGATACCAGTTAAGATTCTCAGCTTGTTCCAGTTTAAGCAGAGGATGCAAACCTCCCCTAGGTTAACACTACAAAAAGTTTTATTCCACTAGATGTAAGTTTCACTAGATATTCAGTGGGGAAAAGGCATCTTGAATAAATCTCTGTATCAAGACAGCTCTTTGGCCTTATTGACTGATACACTACAGGACTATGAAAGGAATGGAAAACATAGAGAGAAAATTGCCTCTATTCAGCCCAAGTCCATTTAGAAAAGCATGAATATAAATAACATCGTTTTTCTGCCTTCTCCATCCCCACTTTGCCCTGGTTCTACGGAAAGCCTTCAAAATGATCTTTGAATATGATCTTTGAACACATCCTTTACAGAGGCTTCCATCCCTCCAAACTCAAAACTAAACTTCTGCCATACCAAAGGCATAGAAAAAAACCCACAAAGCAGGGTTGGGAGAGAAGAAAGTGCAGCTTATTTTTGAAGAGCAGTTTTCCTTTGCTCAAACAGGATCACTTTTGAACAGGCACAACACTGACAGTGGCTTCTGGCAAGCCCCAGCACAAGTAATATGAAATCACAACAAAAGTAGTTGTCTGGGGCCTTTTTTTCCCTTTCTTCAAAAAAAGTACACAGAGACAAATCTTGTCCTGAAAAAAAAAAAACCAATATAAAATAAAATAAAGAGGAGAAAAGGATCATTATTAACCTTTAACAGAAATACAAGCAAGCCACAGAGAAGCAAAGTGATCAACTGGATGGGACACACACTGTTTGCATCAGAGCCAGGAAATAAACCTGAGTGCTTGAACCATTCTACATCCACTGTATCAAACTTAACTTTCATTTTGACCAAAGTTTTCACAAATGAGGCTGTGCACCCAAAACACCACACTTAGATGTAGTCAGCAGCTTATGAAGTACAAATGGAATGAATCAGCTATTTCTCCTTCTAAATCACAAAGTCACAGAATCCAGCTTGGAAAAGGCCTTGGGAGGTTAGTCAGTCCAGCATCCTTCTCAAAGCTGGGTCAAACACTGAATTTAGATTGAGTTGCTCAAGGCTTTGTGTAGAGAAGCCTAGAAAACCTCCAAGGACCTGTGTCTTCAATACGAAATTTAAATGAAATATATCAAGAAGAAAATATCCTGAAGAGATATCCTATCGCTCACCTTTTGAAGAAAGCAAGCACGATAATTCTGATCATAAAGAATGCTATTTCATATTACCACTTTAAAATACTTGACTTGGCTTAGGTGTGCAGCAAGTGAAGGCAGAGTCCAAAAAGGCAACACAGAACTTCAAATTATGAATACAACCTGTCTTCAGGTCTGACTTTTTTAAAATTCAAATTTAATGTAATGACAAACTGTGTTACAAATACGAAACCAACCATGCATCATCTAAGAAAAAGGTTCAAACCAACGTGCTCTTTGACAGAGACAGATGCTCTGTTTAAGTGTGAACATGAGAACCTCTTGTCCCGTTATGCCCCAAAACCACTTTAGGATACTCATACACCATAAGGTTTTCCAGCCATTCTGTTTGGAACCATCTGGAAAAGCAACTAACCAAAATAATAACCAGGGTGCAGAGTACTGTAAGGAAATTACTATGAAAAAATAGTTTATTTAACTCAAAATACCTTAAGCCTACCCATGCTCATTTAATATATGCAAGATGATGTACTCTGTAATATTTTGTGAGGCAAAGTTTTTCTACTACAAGACCTGCATCCATAATCTTTCTTCCCTTCTATTAAAAAAAAAATAGTATTTTAAGAAACCTCTTTTCCAAGAAGTACAGCCTTGAAATAACTCAGTCTTAATGGTGGTGAACTGTAAATCTTAAAACAAATGACACATTTATTTCTGACAACACTCTCTAGCAATCATTGTCATTTATGACTTTTAAAGAGCACATGATGTTGCCTGTGTAAACATTAATTTTTTCCTCTGATTGGTTTCAATAAAGTAATTTTTCCAGGCAGAACATTTGAATTACCATATATTGAAAAGCAGAATGTCTTATACACATCTGGTTTGGATTTGTGAAGTGGCTTGCTGTTCATACATTTTCAGCTGTGTGGAATAAAATTATGTCAATGAAGCAGTAAATATTTTTTTATTGAACACAATGAAAGATGAATTCCGAGAACAGTCCACTGTTAATTACTACAGGTACTCTGCCAAATATTTACTTGAAAAATTGTCAACAAACCAAGCTAACAAAGCAGAACAGACACTTGCACAGTGACCCATGGGGTTCAAGCACAGAACCCAGAATCCTGCTGCAAATCAGACAGCCTTTTTAGTTACCATCTACAACAGGAACATCATCTCGCTTTTCTTGGCCTCTGCCAGTCCAGCCTTTAGGCACCTGAAATGGAATCTATCCCTGATTTCCTTTGGACATACACTGGAAGCTGTGCAGACTAGCTATGGCCTCCGTTGAGGCCCCAGTTTATAGAGCTGCAAAACAGCTCTGCCAAATGCCTGGGTATGAAACGCTTTGTAATTCAGTTAGAAGCAAAGCAACCAATGTAGCCACTTGCCCACAAACCTTACCCCTGAGCTCAAGAGAAAGGTAATGAATTTAATCAGAAGATATACAACAAGGTTATATGATAATAAATAGACGAGTGGAAAAAAACAAAACAAAAAACCAAAACAAAACAAGAAAACCTCAGATTCTTAAATGCTTTTCAGCAAACCAAAAAAGGAACATTTTCTTGCTTCTCCTTTTAACCAGCTGGCATGCTATCTTCTCCAGACAATGCAGAAGCCATGGTTTCCTTTTTTGTATCTCTCAGTTATCTATCTTCAGATTCTGCATCTCACAGAGATCAGAATCTCTCCCAGACTGTCCTCACTGCTGAGCTTTTGAAGACTGCTGTTCATCAGTCTAGTCTTGATTTCCACTGCTGATTCATCAGTATGTGCTTACCTCAAGGTGTCTACAAATGACACTTTGTTACACAGAGCAATTAACCTTCTTTAGTCTGGGAAAGCTTACAGTTGGATCTTTAATAAAGCATCACACCTACAGATAGGTGACCTGCAGGAACAGGACTGCTGGTTTGACATACCTAAAGCACAGACTTCAGCAAGAGCAGGCAAGTGTTTCTGCATCCTGTGCTGGCATGGATTACAGAGGCTGTCAGCCTTCCCAAAATCCACAGCAGGAGCCCCCGGAGTGTCCCCTCAAATTAAGGGCATGGTACTTGGAGAGTTACCCACTCTCTGATAAACATTCACATGGAAAGCTGCTGAACTGCATCTCTGAAACAGAGGGTATTATTTAGGAACTTAGGTTTGCACATGTTCATTTAAATGTTCTCATTTTAAAAATAAAATCACATGATATTCTATTCCAATGCATCTGTAGAGTCAGTGATTCATCTAATCAGTTTGCTCTTGTGAAGTCTGATTTACTGAGTCGCTCCAAGTACAAGTATCTCCTAAATTGTTTTACTGAATTATTTCATGGCAGTTACATGAGGACAAGTTGAAAATTTTTCTTCTGTTCAAAGGTAGAGCTCCTGAAAGTGTCATTTGTGTTAGGCCATGACCTAACTTTCATTGATCCACCACCAACATTGAAGTCTTAACCCTGAGAGGTTTCTGGATTTGGGGAGCAGTGTGTTAATATTGGCTTTCTGGGAAAGGGATGAAGAAAAATCTATATCAGTGTTCCTAAAAATAGCTAGCTAGTTCCTGACCCAGCATTCTGCCTTTGCATGACCAATGTTCAGGGAAGGTTTTGAACAACAAAAATATAATTAAATTATATTAGTATTCATATTTAGATTGCAATTTCTGCTTTGATACTGTCATCTCTTCATCAGTTTGCTGCTTGTGGATTTAGGCATTCAAGGTTTGCAGCATCTCCACCCAGACCATTCCCAGGTTTGAAGACTCAGGGGAAGACTGGAACAGATTAAACTGCTCCAGGGCTGGGTCCAGCCTACAGATGATGCCTCGGCCTGCTCCCACTGCAGTGAGTGCTAAACTAATTAGTACATGATCTGCTGGCAACTTCAGCTCTCAGAAGCACGAAGCTCTGGTCAGCTAAGTGTGAAACTGTTCTCAGTTCTCAAACTGTACTCAGTTCTCAGATTATTGCAGCCCATGATGAGCTGCTGTGGTTAAGAGCAAGCTGTGAATGCAAACCAGTTGAAATCATTCCTGTTCTCATCTGCCCTTGGAAGATGGCAGGACTGATTTCAATCAGCATTTTTAGGTGCAGGCTGTTTACATGACATACCTACAATGTCTAATGACAACCCAGCACTTTAGCATACAGCCCTCTTTTCCCTTCTCATCAAGAGTTTTAATGTAAAAAAGATTAAAAAGAGCAGGAACTGTGCAAGGTTTGTGATTTATTCTGCAGAGCAAATCACAGTGAGAAATGCAGTTATTTCATGTAACACCCAGACACTGAATTAGTGGAGTTAAGATCCCACATTTCAGCATGATATCCATTCATGAATTATGTTCTTTATGTTTGGTTCGAAACAACAAGAGGGAAAAACCCACAACACTGAGGGGGGATAAAAAGTAAAATTGGCCATAGAAATACACTTCAAAGCCCAGCCTGTCCCAGTTTTCAAGGATATATATTCTGCAAGATTGCTCTCATGATGCAAAGGAGTGTTTGCCTTAATGGTAAATCAATGTCAAGGAATGTGAATGACTTGACACAATATATTTTATTCTAATAAGGGTTTAAATAGCAAGTAAACACTAGTAAATAAGGCCTGCCCTTATTTTAATGGAACAATTACATAATGGAGATCTTTCAACTTCACATTCCTCAACAACTATGGCTTCTTCCAGGAATAACAGAATATTTATGCAAAATATTCTCAAAACCCACTTTTCTAGAAATTAAATTACTCCTCACGAAATAAAAGCAATAAACTGATACCAACCGACATTTAATGAAAAGTCAGACAATTCTATCAGTCCACACTAGAAGTGCATGTCTGCAGGCAAGTGATACTCAGCTCAAACTTGCTGGTTTAGTATAATATCCTAACAAAATGCTATGTGTAAAAATCACTAACTTATCTTGTTTGGATTTTTTGCAAAGTTGATATTTTAGAACAATTTTTTGTACTTGGTTTCGTATTTGAGCAATTCAGATAAACTATCAGTCTTGCTATGAAAGGAACACCTAAAAACATTATGCAAAAACAATCTACCCCATGAGCACTAGGCAGCAACCCTGATAACATTTTTTGAAATCTACAATGTCAATTGACATTTATGTCAACAGTTGACAATTATGTCAACAGTCCCAAGTCAGTCAATATACAAAGGCAGGTTTTAGAAAGCACCCAGGATACCTAAAACTTATTTCCATTACTCAAAAGAGGTTTTTTTCTTTCCCTTTTGAAAAAGCCTGGACCAAGTCTTTGTTACTAGCTAAGTG
Source organism: Argya squamiceps (assembly GCA_037834095.1). Classification (NCBI taxonomy): domain Eukaryota; kingdom Metazoa; phylum Chordata; class Aves; order Passeriformes; family Leiothrichidae; genus Argya; species Argya squamiceps. The sequence continues at coordinate 9,764,658 of JBBMKD010000217.1, forward strand.
AATTTAGAAGTCAATTTCTCTCACTACACATGACTAAAATTTCAAATTTTTTAGGGTCCAAAAAAATTGGTCAAAAAAAGGATTCAGGTATATATTTTTAATGCTTAAGCACTTCACGATCCTTTCCTAGGAGCTGCATACGTGACTGAAAACAAAGCAGAATTTTGTACCACCTACTCGGAAACAGCAAACATCCAAGCAGCTCCTTCACATAGGAGGGAAGGTTTCCCAAAACACCAGTGTGCTGAGCTGAAAGTCTTCCAAGCTTCTTCTGAGCTTATTTAGACTGTTTTAGACCCATTTTACAGGTGAGATTCAATTTCAGCCAGCCAGACTTGCAGACCTGTATTCCTGACCCTAACACTGGTTACAGGCATCCCTAACAGTGGTCAGGAACTGCAGCCAGTCCCGCAGCCGTGTCACTGCACAGGGACCTGAAGGCCTCTGTCACAGCTCTCCAGGCAGCCTCAGCTGGCTCTGCACCAGGACATCTTCTTGCATACCCATGGCCACAGAGCATCTGCTGCTCTACAACCCTGCAATAGCCACCCTGGGCATGTTCAACACTGCTCTGAGTGTACAGACAGGGGTTTTGACTGCACAGCACTGGGCTACCCCCTGCAAAACAAGCATCATGACATGTGATGATAAATTAGGAACCTTGAAGTGAGAAGTCTCAAGAAATCCAGACATTATCTGTAGCCTTAAATGCCCCTTTAGGAACATGAAACAGGCACTGTGAAAATTCTATACCTCTTAAAAATATATATATGCACATGAGGACTCTCACTGACTTAATTCTAAACACTCATCTGAAGGCTTCTCCACATGAATAAGATCCAAATAAATGTATAAGTCCATAAATAAATTCAGCAGAAACTGTAACTAGGATAGACATTGCATTAGTCAAGTAACTTCATTAGAATCTAAGATTCATCCCTTAACTCAACTGAAGTTACATACAAATCAGCTAGTAAAGTATTATTAAGGAAAAGCTGGCCTTTCTTTTGTCTTAAAAATCTTTTTACACAAAAAGCAAATTTAAAAAGAGTCAGGGCTTCCTGATGTGTACTATCAAAATCAAAAATAAATAAACCAAGAAATTGCTGAACAGTTATGTAAAAAAAACAACAAAAAGAGACTGTACTATTCACTCAAAAAAAGTTTAGTGGCTGGACATTTTATTTTATTTATTTTATTTATTATTTATTTATTTTATTGTTTGGTAATACTTTACTAGTTGCTTAGAAAGAAGACAAGATAGAAGGCTGGTCAAAGAAATTACAAACCTATTTCCAAAGGAATGATTAAATTTTTTCCCAGAGTTTTCCCACTTGTAAAATCAAATACTATTTTGATTTACTACTATTTACTACCTAGTTTTAAGCCAGTCTGTCCCCAGATTTTACTACTACACTGGGCTACTCAAAATATATTTGATCACCGTAAAATCTGCCTGTTTGCAAAATATTCATCTCCATGTTTCAGCCTCCTCCTCCACAGGACCTGCACCTCTCCACTCAGCATCTCCCTTGATCAGAAGCATTCACGCCCCACAATTTCACATCTGTGAGATTGTGCAGCTCAGTGTCCCTTTCTTTCCCCCTCGATGCTTTCAAGGAGGTAAACTTGCACTGTCCTTTCCTGCTGAGAGCTGGTTAAAACAGATCATTTCTTGTCTTCTGTTACAAAAGCCTGGCCTCAGTGATCCACACACCCCGACACCACTACTCAGCTCTGCTTGTTTGGGAACACAGCCAAACAGCTGAAGAGGCAGAAAGAAAAACCCACAAAGCATCAGCGCGTGCAAAACACAGCAGCTATTTATTGCTCAGCAGCACAGGTCCTTCTAGCACCAGTGCCATTCTCCTGCACACAGGTCTTCTCTCAAGTACCGATGCACAGCTTGCCTCTTTCTTTGAGGGGACTTTCTAAACCCTGCAGAAAAGCTCCCTGAGTCAGCAGACTCATTGCCTCTCCAGCTCCTGTGCTCATTTCCCAGCACTCCCAGACCAACGGACAAGGATGCAACAGCAGGAGCCTCAAGAGAGAGGTCACATGCAAATCCTCAATAGGTGATAACGACATAATGATGAGAGGAGTGAAAAAAAAAACCAGTCAAATTAATTCCTTTGACTTAGCTTCTCCACATAACCTATGGACAGGAAAGGAACCTGATGGAACTGATAAAAGCAGTCAGAGTCACACTGAACATATATGTAATCTGTGAAAATAAATGGATAGCTCTCTGGGCAAAACAGAGCTGCGGCTAACACCATAAAAATGCAGTTGTGACTCTGAATTTTGAGACCAAATCACTTATGTTGAGAAGTCCAAACTCCTGCTGAAACAGGGGCAGTTTTGAACTTCAACAGGTTGCTCAGGAATTTGCTTGAGCACATCTCAAACTTTTAGTGAGCAAGAATCCACAACCTCCTTTACAACCTGTTCCAATGCTCAGTTACCTTCAAAGTAAAGATATTTTCCTTATATTCCATCACAGCCTCCCTATTACCATTTCTGATGAGCATATCTTGTTCTGCTGTGCACATCTGTCAGAGGTTAGTCCATCACACACAGAGAACTCATTTGTCCTCATGGATTTTGGTCAGATTTCTGTTGGCCCATTCCTTCAGCCAGACTAGGTCCCAGTGAAGAACAGTCACTAAGGTAATTCCAAAGGACACGGATAGTAGGATAAATATGATAGAGGGAAGGATCTATACAACTTCTGAATACTTTGGGGTTTGGTGCAGCTTTGTTGGGACTTTTTTCACTCCTCCCAATAGTTTTCAATAAGTTTTTTTTCCCTTACCTCATCACAGCAATAATCTCTGGATAGAGCATCTAAAATAAGCACGTGTGTGGCATAGCTACTTTACAATAATACTGTTGCTAGTTAACTGAATCCAAAATAACCCAAACCTGCTTTCAAAATTTAGGCTTATTTAATTTTCTTTCCAGAAAATAGACAATGAAAATTTAGAAACACTTTTTAATAGATTCATTTTGACAATTAATGGGATATTCTATTTCACTTATTTTTCAATCTATTTTCTTCAGCTGAGATCCTTATTATTTTTAGCAATTAGAAAATCCATTAGCAAACTATTTCTTCAAACTTCTAAGTGAAATAAATACAAGTCCAAATATGTTTTTAAATACTCCTAAAAGTATTTCTTTCAAATGGTAGCAAGCATAAATGTTTTCCTATATTTTCACTTTTATCCTATGTAGGGACTACATGATCATATTTTTGTACTATTTATGGAGTAAACAAATGAAACTGCATGGAAGTGGGGAAAAAAACAAGGCTAGAGATGAGCAGTGAGTAGTGTGTGATGGTCAGCTTGAATAAGCTGCAGTCTGACTGGTCTTTTCAAAGACCTGCAGGCATTCTTTGAGCTGTTCTGTGTTTACCTAGAAAGAATTCATTCAAACTTAGAAAAATCTTTGCCTTTGAAGTAACAGAGAGGCCAAAATTGGCATTTCATTTGCTTTTCATCCAAGCTACTGACATGAGAATTACAAGTTGGGGGAAAACTTTTCATTTCCGTTTTCATAGGAAACTAACGCTGCCCTCAGATGTACTGAAAATACATCACATTATGCTGTTCTTACCAAACTGATTTTGTAATCAGCAGGATGGATCCATGTGTTCTTGAACACCAGAAAGTATCACATGTGGCTGAGGGAGCAGGTCTGGCTAACATGTCATACCTGGCACAGTAACCAGCAGACCTGGGAGAATTGGGCTGGCAGGAGGTACCTGCTGGCTCTGTTCAGCTGCAGCCAGGACTTGTGGAGACCTCATCTCTAGAGACAGATACTTACAAATGTGTCTGTCTGAATAACAGCTAAAAGTCTTATAGCCTTGTTATTTTGGTCTCTTCCCATACCAGTCTATACACACAGGGATATTAAAAAAAAAAAATAATAAAATAAGCTTCGAGTCAATGGAAATTTTATACACAAAATGTTGGGTTCTTCTTCTTAGCAGTACAAAATTAGTAGATCAGATATAATTTTGTTTTCAACTACAACAGTTGTTTTTAATACATTCAGAAAGCATTAAACTTGTAATGTTTCTCTATATTTAACAGTACTTATTCAATTTAGTTTTTTCTAATGTAATTCCCTGTATTTATTTCTTCCAGTTTTATAATGTATAGGCATATCTCCTCTGAACATTTAATAATAGCATAAATTCACATGCAGTAAGAAAATCCATTTCATAAAAAAAATACATATGGTCTACTTAAGGAACAATGATTTATTACTCAGCAGTGTAACTGGAGATATTTCAGAGGATATTTATTATCATGCATTTTCTGTGAGTGCTCTTGTAGCTCTGCAACAGCAGAGCCTGCATGATGCCAGTGGCTTGCCGAGTCCTGTTGGGAGAACCCACTGAGTTCCCTGGAATGGGTTTCCCTTTCTCCCTTCACAGACATTGAACTTTCAGTAAAAGGAATGATATAATAAGAACAAAGCACTCTGGAGAACATCAGAGAAGGATCTCTGAGACAGAGATGGCAGATAGCCACAGTGCAACCAGAATGTCTTGAAGGAAAAATGAACAAAGCCAGTCTGTAGTTAAAAAGGAAGAGATACTCCTATCCTTCAGTAGCTGATCTTTAATTATTAGACACAGTCATTTATTGCTGGATGTGATTTACAGGCTTGTACTATGTTGTTACTTTTCTACTCATCCTTTCTATAACTGGAGCTACAGTCCAAGAGCAACCTCTAGGACAATAAAGCGACCATTTAAAAAAGTGCAGTCCCTGCCGTCCACACACATGTGCACTTAGAACTCTTTCTTCAACAAGAACTGGGAGGCAGAGACAGCTGCCCCCACTGTCAACCAAGAAAATATTGAATTACTGTTCTGGAATCACAACAGCAGCTAAAATATCTGTTGCTGAGCCCTCTGAAGTTACGCCACCTTCTTAAATATTCCCCCATCGTTCTGCTTGTCTTCCAGCAAACCCCAGCAATGTAAGTTGAAGCAGCACACAGGGCTCCACTCATCACTGATTGTTAAATTCTACCAATGACTGTAAGCACAGATCCCAAGTCACAAAATAAAAGGAATCAGAACCACATACTGACAACTTTAAATTCTAAAAACGTCCGAACAATGCATTCTAACCTTTGTTTTAGTCCCACTACAGTATACAGTACATTCCTATCATTTTGTTATTGCCGTATGTCTATGAATAAAGTAGTCCCTTTATTCAGACTTTCACCTGGTAAAAAAGGAAGGGCAGCTTTGTGTCTTGCCCAAGGTCTCCAAAGCAGTTTCTGAAGAGACCTATGGCTCTTTCCAAATGCCTTTTTTTCCTTTCATTACTGTACATTTCATCCCTATTATAAGACAATCACTACATATATTATTTAAGACTCAAAACAGGCTATGGCAGGCACTAAAACTTATTGTGAGGACAGCAAAAGTGCAATCATACAATTTATGGACATGTCTAACAGTACACTGATGTATTTCAGTTAGTAACACCCAGAGAAAAAAAAATATACATATATACAGCTCTGAAACATCTGCTTAGTGAAGTCCCATCTGGACTGCTGTGGAGATGATTATATTGCAATATGGTGGTCGCTTACCATTAAAGGAGCTATTAAGAAATATGTATCAGCCTTCCTGCTTTCATGATGAGAACATTCATAAGTCTCCTCTAATACTCTTCTGGCATCTTTCTAATTTTCATAAATACAGTCAGAGCTGCACCTGAATCTATTGTTACTTGCAGACATGAGTACCTTGTTTAGAAAAACAGGTGATGTACATGAACCCTTTCTCCTGTAGCTTATTATCTTAAATCAGACACAAAAATCAGACTTCCACAATGAAACACATAACAAGATACAACCTTCATTTTTACACGACTGAAATCTTCAACCTATTGTTATTGTTGCAATGAGAAAAAAAAAAAATGTTGATATACTATAGACAACAACATTAGACTTCTTTCTGAAAATGTCAGTGCTGTTAAAAGCTGATGTGCCTAAAGGGGCTGAAGAGTTCCCTGTTTACCCACCAAAATCTACACCACAAGAACTATAGCTGGTACTCAAGATAGCACCTCTGCTTAAAGAAGACGTTTATACACATAACATAAGCAATGAGGATAAGGTTCTGAGGGAATAGATTGCACCCAGGTCACTGAACACTACTGTAATACAGCACAGCAGCTGAACTGTTTGCCTCATACCTGGTGTGCACTCCAATCCCTGCAACTATTGTAGGTAAACTTAATAGGTAAAATCACTATCCTACCCCTTCAATGATTCTAACTCCTGCAACCACTCGATGCCACAGTTTTCAGAAAAAATACATCCTGTCTGTGTATTTCATGTTTCCTTCATGAAATTCTAACCCTTTTTGTTCCATTTTAACACTCTCTCACACATACCCATTGTGCAGGCTGGGGTATGTATGAATCTGCACACTTTCAAACGTGTTGGGAAGAATTAATGGCCACTGTCTACCTGAGTATCTCCACGGCTTTCCATACAGAGTCCCAAACTCCCTCCCTAGAGAAACTGAGGTGTTATGGTCTGGACAAGTCATCCTTCTGGTGGGGTGGGGAGCTGACCAAATGTGCCAGAGTGTGCTGGGAAATCACTCCTTCTCAAAGCAGGGTGCCCAGGAACTGACATTCAGACAAGCGCTATTTAATGTTTTCATCATCCATGATCATGTTCTTCCAACTTCTTCCTGACATACTGGTGTTTTTGATGCAGAGCCTGAAGGTACCAAATTTATTTCTACTTCCTAAAATATCTAGAAATACATTGCATATTGCTTCTCTCCTTTTCAAGGAAGACAAGATCTGCCTTGGTTAGCTTCAGATGCTGCCACTGGTTTGTAATCAATATAAATGACCACATTACTAATTCATTAGAACTGCAGTTCTGGGACAGGCATCCATGTTTCAAGCTGCTGGAAGCGTGTTATCAAAAGATCTAAAAAGTTTTCTCCTCAAACTGCTCTGACCTTGGCAAGGGAAGGACTGGTGAATGTACATTCCCACACACACCTTATAGCTGCCCATTCCAAGCTACTGACCTTCGTTACACATTTGATGAGACCACCACATGCCAATCCTTCTACACATCTCAGATACACAAGATGCAAGGGGTTAATTAACATTAAATATATGATATTAAGCAACAGAATGCATGTCAGAATCCATATTAATACTTAATCTGAAGAATTACTTAGAAAGTGCATTTCTGCAGTAGTAAATAATTAATCCTCTCTGATCAATACCGAAATGACAGTAATTAGAGAAAATAAGACAGCACTGAAACCATTAAGACACTTTTTTGAAGCTGGAATGTTTTTGATGCAGTTATGTTCTTTGTTTACTGTAAAGTTATTCCAACAGGGACAGAAAATCTCATATTTTGGAGTGTTAAAACAGTCCAATGTTTATCTTAAGCAACACTTCAGAACTTGCCCAAATTGAAAAAAAATGCAGTAAATTTCCCACAATTTATGCAGCCCCTTACACCCTAGGGTAGCATTCTCCATTACTATAGATCATCACAGTTTAAAATACTTGTGCTTTTGCCAATGTGTCACAAAATGCATATTTTTCTTTTTATTCCTTAGAACTGTACAGCAATCTGTTTTGCTGGGGCCTCAATGATTATAATTTCTACTTGCAACAAATAAGATGCACATAAGCAAACTGTTCCAGCCTAAATCAAAACAAAACCAAAAAATGTTACCATTGAAATGTCATTTATCAGCTATCAGATTGATGTGCAATACTGACTTAATATTTGAAATACCAGTCTGTGCAAATAAAGAAGTGTTCTGATCGCCTCACCATGGTTTTTCTGTAAATACCAATTTACAAGCTGAAACTACATAGCAACAAAAGATGCAGTTAAGCTTTTCTCCTAAAGTTTGCATAAACATGCCAGCAAACTAAATATAGATCTGTTATTACAAGTATAGCCTTTAAAAACAAAATAAAGCCTTGAAATTTTCCCTGAACGTATCTGTGCATGTAAAGAATGATTTCATCTTAGTCCAGTGGAGTTTAAGAGCTTTCAAACTGCAGTTCAGTTTTAGCATATACAAAGAGAACTTAAGATATGAAGCTGGGTAAGCAACAGGACAATAGAGGAGTCAGTGTACAGAGAAACCCATGTAATAGTATTAAAAGGTAAAGCATTAAAAAATCTGAGAAAAATCTTATTCCATTTTGAGACCTCATCCTTGTGGTCTCATTGTGTGAGTTTCACTTCTCTAGCTACAAAACAAAGTGCTTACAATCCCACAAAAACTTATATTTGGACTTAAGATTCCTTTGGTGTATAAAGCAAACAAAAGGCAGCATGTTGTGCACATCCTACATACCAAGGCGGTTTGAGATCCAATATTACATTTATGTCTGAAATTTAGGAGCTAGTCCAGCAATATCCTGACACCTGAGGATACTGAGACAGCCAATGATTAATGCATTTTTAAGGGGAAAACCAGAAAAACCCAAGCCGCATTCAAATCTAATGCACATTACAGAATACACTTAGAGGGAAGAAACCAATAAATACATCATTAGTGTTATAAAAAAAGAAAGGCTTATTCTAGTTAATTGCTGGATGTTAACAGAAGTCATACATGATTTTTACAGGATAGCCTTTGGAATTGCCTGCATCAACAGCCACACCCAAATTATTCTGAAGCAGTAAAGAACCTGAATTCGAACTGCTATGTTACAGTTACATGATATAATCTGCACATTTTTCAAAGTGGAGAATAAATACAAGATGATAATCAACTACAAAACAACTTGAGCCAAAGATTGCACTGCTCTTTGTGTGGAACACCACAGGAAGAGACCACGAAACTGCATGTTTCTACTACCACTACTCTATTTGCCATCACAGCTCTTATGGAGGAGCAATATTAACACAGTGCAAAGAGCAATGAAAATATTTGCAGAGTAACCAGTGCCAGAGATGTCAATGGTAAAGAATTTCAGTGCAGACTGTTCTGAAAAATATGAATCAGAGAAGCAGAAAGATTGGTTTAAATAGTAATGGAGAAAAAAATGGGTAGATAACAAGCATGTCTGAATTGCAGCTCTCTGCAGGTACAGGGCTTCCTTCAGGAAATCTCCGAAAATAAGGTTTGGGATCCCCTGGTTTGCTAGCACTGCACGTGATATTCAATTCATCCGGTAACACCTGAGATAAATAGCATGATGGAAAGGCTGCAGCACAAAAATTAAACATCTCATGTGGAAGTATTTTCCTCAGTCAAACATCAACATATCATCCATAAGGTTTCATAATGGAAATCTCCCTCCAAAAAGTCTCCTCCAGCCTTACTACCCTTCACAGACACAATGCCAATGCTCTCCTGAAGTATTGCAGTACTATCTATCTTTCCAGTATAGAGACATTGCCACTTGTACACTCTGCACCACTACAAGGCCATCTCTTTCCTTAGACTGGAAAATTCCCTTTTTTAAAAAAGAAAATATATATTTTATGCAAAGGGAAAATTAATGACTACAAACACAGCTTAAATATATTAAAGCACAGTAAACACAGCTAAGAATCCCTCCCTTTCCAGCACCTGCTTTCTTCATGCAGATTTCCCCCCTCCTCCAGCAGTACAGGGGAATCTATTTGGGTTTTGCTGCTGCTGTTCCATTACAAGTCTAGTAATGTAAGTTATTTAAGTTCTTAATTAATTACTACTCTGTGCATGGTATATTCTTTGTTTCCAGTACTGTTGTGCAGCTCTGCTTACTCCTGGAACCCATGTATCTACAATTACTGTTAATTTGAGGTAGGACAAGAAAAGGTTCATCTTCCCTGCTGGCCAGTTTCTCCTGTTTACTTTTGCTGTGGTTGCTGCAGGGATTGAGAGCTCTCACCCTGCTGGCTCTGAAGTTCTGAGAGAGCAGAGCTGGAGCAGCAGAAAAGGCAAATGTGCACAAAGGAGAGGCAGCAGCACAGGGACTTAAACACGGTCACATTTTGCCTGTTGTGACCCAGCAGAAAGAACAGCACAGTGCAGGTGACAAATGAGAGGAGTGTGTGCTGCCAGTGTAATCCAAGACATATCTGTTAAAAACACAAAACACAGCAGGAGTGGTGTTGTCTGTGAGATATGGCTCCTCCAAAAAAAGGTCAATGCTGATGAGGATGGAGATACAGGGGCAGCACAATGCAGGGGGATTTCTGGCTCCACACTATCAGCCCTGACAATCTGACAGGAGCCAGTGAGGGGTGCCTTTATCAAACACAGACAGATTGATTCAAAATCACTTGGAAAACTGAAGAATTTTTTCAAGCTAACAACGTTATTCTAATCTCTGAAGGGACTCCTAGGACACTGGTGCTTTTACTGCACTGCTGAACTAAAAGCAATTCAAAAGGCTTTTAATCTTGTCATTCCACTAACATATTTAAATACAAATTAAAAAAAAAATCTGGGTCAAAAAGAAGTGTTACACTATGTTAAAACAAAAGTTTTCATAGGTGAATAGCGAAGAGAAAATGCCAAAAAGGGTTGAAATACACAAACCTGGATCTCCGTGCAAGGTTCAAAAACTTTATTAGAACAATCTCAGTAAAGGCAGAAAGTCTTTACCTTCATCCTGTTCAAGTGATTACTTTTCTATTTTCAAGTACATACTAACAGCAACAAAAAACCCCAGCAATCTACTAATATTATTAAATTGCAAATGTCCCTAGACATTGTTCCAGCAAAGTAATAGGTGTTAAAATATAATTAGGAATATATAGTCTCTTCTCTTCTGTGGGCTGGATGTATTTACAGATGACAGTAAGCTGAAAGGATTTCAGTCAGACATTTGTAAGAATAAGGCCTACCTGGAAAGAAGCTCCAGAAGACAATAAATACACTTTTCCCCCAAGAAATTCAACAATACTCATGTTATTTTTGATAAAGGTTTGCCTGGATTTTTTTTTTCTGACAGACATTACTGTGATGTTGCTACCACTCTAAAGTTGTAGGCTCCCACAGAGCTGCTGCCCAGCTTGTTTCTCTTCAATCTCTATCTGAAGACAGGCACACAACTTTACATTTGTCTCTGGCTCAAATGCACTTCATTTCCCTCCAACCATTTCTCTAAAGTGTCTGTACCCTTTTGAATTGCAGTCCTGTCTTCTATAGCACACCATCCAGCCCTGCTCTTGGATGTAACAAATAATACTGGAGCCTGTTTAGATCTCTAATTTTAGTACTACTTTAATTTTGATAACAAATTAAGGACTATGCTACAATGTTTTTCCAATCAGTCTCATACCCACCTGCAAGTCATTTCACTTATACCATATTGACTGCTTTGGTTCCCAGGACTAGAACACCCTCTTCAAACAGAAGTAGGAGTTAAAAATAGGAAAAATAATTAATTACTTTGATGTAGTATCATCAGATGGATCTCTTCAGAAAAAAATTGCTGTGTTAAGGGAAACCAGGATGAAAAATATTAGGTGATTAATACTCCTTGGACTACTTATCCCAGCCCTTTGGCCTGTATGTATTTGTTTTCTATGCCACAAAAACAAATAAAAACCTCTGTCTTGAGTTTAAAATATAGTAGTTAAAAAAATAAAAGTCTTTTTCTAGAACAATCTTCTTTCCTATACTGAAAGTGAGTACATACAAAGAGTGCCAAGAATACTGAGGTCAGTTTTTAATGTATCTTTGACTTCTACTGTTTGTGTACATGTTTGGTATTTTACCCTTTGTCTACTGCTTTATTTTCAAATTATGAAATTCTCCTGTAAATGCTTGTGACTGAGAGGTGGAGCTTCCAGCTCTGCAAGAGTACCCAGCCATAAATGAGCAGGGTAAGGCTGGAGAGGAACACTGGAAACACCTGCTCAAGGCAACAAGCAGAAACTGCAGTGGAATGATGCTGTGAGTAATTCAAGGGCATGGATGGTGGTTCTGCCTTCCTGAACAGAAGGAAGGGCTTTACACAGCTCTTGTGTGTCAAACGAGCTGCAGGTAAGGACTTGTGCTGTTAGTCCACAGGATCTTCTGTTTCTGCAAGTCTGTCCCCCTGACCCTCCAAGTCTCATCTTCAATCCTGCTCCTTCTCCTTCACTTGAGTGGGAATTTCTGAGACCAGCTGGGAACTTCGCTGACAGAGGAGCTGTGCTTTTTCCCATATCAAAAGGACTTTGCTGCTGTGCCTGCATGGGTGTCTCAAATAACACAGGTACCAAGCTCATTCTCATCTTATTAGTCTGTCACTCCACGTGTTCCTCTGATAAAGGAAAAGCAAAGTAAAGCAATGTGGTTCCCCTGAAAAAGAATAGCCTTTTTCTTCTCTACAACAGTGCTATGCTTTTTTCTTCATAAGCCCATTTTATCATCTATTTCTAATGTATTTCTTTGCAATGGTGTTCTGAGCTGTGCAGATACTCCATTTGTCTCTGCACCAACTGCAAATTCAGGGAGAATATGCCCACATGAAAAAAAGAACACATTAAAAAAAAGAAATGCAGATAAGTATTTTAACGTGCAGTATATAAACCTTATTTTTCTAGTGCTTCCTCTATTCATAATTTTTTAAAGAAGAAAATAAAGAGACTCTGCTACATAATCTCGTGTATCATTCAGAAAGCAGCACAGGAACAGGAGATTTGTCCTCTCATGACAGGACTTCTTTATACCCACAAATGACATCAGAGGATCAGAGACATTTTGCCACAAATATTCCATTTGCCTTTGAGCTAAATTTTAATACTGTGTCACCCTCCACCCCCAGAAGGGTTAACAGGGGAAGTAAAACTGAAACCCAGTGGCTCAGAAGCAAGAACTAAAATACCCCAATATACAGGTTAACAAAATCAAACTGAATAATCATTTATCACTGCTGAAATATGCTCACGGTCAAGATCAAAAAGAATTTGGAAAACAGGAAACTTATCCAATTCTCTAAGCTTCAGGCTTGGAATGAATCTGTAACTTGGAGAATGCATTATGCAGTGCTTGTTAGCATCAAATGAGAATGTGACACCTTATCTGCAACCTTATTATCTTAACATTATATTGCATAAAGTGAATTAACAGAAATTACTCTGCAGATCTCTTTGCAAGTCAGCTTTTTTCCCACCCTGTCCCCTTTGAGAAGTGTCAAAACTCTAGAGATAACTAGAAAACTTGATATCTAGAAAAAGTATCTAAAGATAACTTGAAACCTTTTTGAAAAAAAAAAAAAAAAAATAAAAAAACCTCAAACCCAACCTTCTCCCCCCCCCCAAAAACCAACCAAACAAAAAAAACCATCAACAACCAAAAAACCCCACTGCAAGTCTCTAATAAGCATTTCAATTCAATTGCATCTTTTTGCTTTTTTTAAACACACGACACCCAAACTCCTTCTCATAAATGTTGAAACACAACCTTTTAAAGCTTTTTAAAAAGTGTTCTCCATTGTCCTTCCTCCCCATCAAAACCCAGTGTAATTTAATAAAACATTAAGGCTCTAGAGGAATGGCTTTTTCTGGGCATAACCGGAGTTCAATTTGCAACCAGCTCTAACAAAAGACAGTAATCTCTTCCCTCCTGTTGGCACTGTAATAGCAACAAAGCAAAACATGGCTTTTGTAGCCAGACAGCAAATACAGCTTGTCAAAAATCTACTCATCTCTCTTCCTTTCAAAGAAGCATCAGCTTCACAAATCACCTGTTATTACAAAAATTAAATGCTTGTTTGGCCATAAAAATGCTCTATTTGACACACCAAATGTGCTGTTAGGTTACTACTGCTTTTGTTTTATTATACTTATCACTATTTATCAGGTGAATTCGCTCACCTGAATTTGACATCAACAGAAAACCAGAGCTCAGGACTCAGCCACAGCTGATAATTAATGGTGCTGCCTGCATTCAAGTTCAAGAATATGTATCCACCATTTGCCACATAGTTGACATAAATATATTATCTTTAGATAAACATTTGCAGCAGAAAGCCTAGGGCTCAATTAAGACAAGTAAATTAGCAACTAAAATTCAGTGTACAACTTGCATTTTATGAAGGCATAAACCCCTTGGAAAGTCAGGAAATTAGTGTAACATCCAGCACCTGGCAATGTGCAGGATGTACAATACTGAGAATGCCTCACCTCCACAAACTGTCTGAGCAGCCTTCAAATCTCACTTCATGTCAAAACAGAGAAAGAAGATGAAATCAGACAGGTCTTTATAGAACAGCAAAATTACAGACTAATATAGAACAGCATCAGTCCTAGTGAGGGATCTGGGAGGAATATTTAAGTTCCCTATTGCAGGTACATTGAGTATCAAACATTAAATCTTTCAGGCTCCATGATTTATTACTTCAAACCACGCAGACCCATGGAAAGGAGCAGACTTCCCGTTCTCTCATTATCTATAAATTTCCTCACCACTGCAGAGAAGCCATCAGACAAAAAGCCTATTACATTGTTGAGCAAAAACGTGAAGGGTTAGGTGAGAACTGTAGATAACTTAAACCTAACTTCATTATTTCCAGTGATTATATCATCTCATCAAGTAAACCAAACCAGATAGCAATTTCATGAGTGATAAAAAGAGTAGAAGGGAGTCTCACCAATGCCAACAAATAACGTACTAAAAAGATCGAGGAGAACAAAATTAAATCCCCCTGCAAAAAAAAAAAGAAACTGTACTCAGAGAAAATGGACAAAATCACAAAACTGAAGGACATGATGGAAAGGACACATTAACAGCTGGAGACAAAGAAAAGATGTCTGTGACCATGTCAGTAATCAGCTCAAACAAGGCTAAACCACAGCTGAGCTGTATCCAAAGGCAGCTTTTCCCTTCAGAGGTTGACAATAACCTCTCTGAGTAGTTCTTGGTGCTGTGGCATTGCTAACAAATATATGGAAAACTGAGGAAACAAAGACTTTGAGAAGATTTTTTTTTTAAATAAACTAGCTCTTCCAGTTGGTACTCAGCTCTCTTGAGGTCAAGATTTAACTGTGTCTAACTGGAAAGAAATGGTGAAGTGCTTTACCTATGATGGCATTTTTTGAGTTTTCCAGCAGAGGATTAGCAGCAACAAAACCAAGAGCTAGGAACAGAAATAAAGGTGGCTGAGCCTTGGCCTAAGCCCAAGCAAATACTGACATCAACCATTTCTGCAGTGTTCTGGTACAGGGGCCCAGTAATTGATATATTTACATTTAGAAAGAGATAAATCATGCTTGTGTGGTTTAAGAAAGAATTTTGAAGCAATATGGACTTTGTTGGCCTAATTCTTAATCTTTTTGCCTAAGAAATATTCTCCTTTAAATATTATGTATCCATAGCAAGGGGACATGCAATTTTTTCCCCACAAGTCTCAAACATAACTTGTCAGTAAATAAAGTTGTTATTTCAGCACATATTATTCAGCTCCATGTCTTAGAACAATTGAGGAAATTCACTATCATGACATGAAATCTTTTCACAGCTATTCATGACTACACAGCACTGGAGAAAAGGTGAAAGATCATGATGAATCATCACTGCTATAACAACAAACAACAAAACTCTGTACAAGTCGTTTAGAGACAAAAAAAATAAAGATCTGAATACAAATTTAAAATATCCCATGATATTAATTCCTATGGCATTCCATCTGCCAGAAAACAATATCCATGGCCAGATGCCACCAGCTGATCACAGTTTAAAATACACAAACAAGCTCAAAAAAAAACAAACCAAAAATGGTACAAAGAAATGGACGCATAATTATTTATAACCTTATAAATTGTTTAAAAATTTTATCTGACTCCATTCTTCACAGCAAAAAGCAATGAATTACATGGCAGCAGATGGAGGAGCCATGCCTACAGCACCATCTCAATCTGCAGCCCACACCACACCTCACTAATTATTTTAATGGGAGCTATACTCAGATTTTCATATATGAAGCATACAAAGAGAGTTCATTTAATTGACAAAATACAGACTTAACTACATGCATATGTCTGAAATTAGCGTTTTGCTATGTGAAGTGATAGTTTTCTCCTAACCCTACTGTTTATTATCTTCAAAAACCATCAAAATTTTATTTATATAGTCATAACTTTTTTCTCCTCAGTTTGGTGTTTATCTATTTTAAATTCTGTTACTTCTTTATTTTTTCTTTGCTCCTTCCTGCTTTCCTTCTCAAACACAAGCTGAATAAGGCATCTATCAGAGGATTTTGGACTTGAGCCAAATTGACATCTCAGTATTTATACTAAAACCACAGCAAATCTCCCCATCATTCAAATTAATATTTCACAGACAATTTGGATGACTTGGCAGTTCTTACTGCTACAACTTTAGCTCCATATCACAGTGAAAACTGAGATACTGAATGACAACTTTCAATTATTAATTCTTCATACTTAATAAAATTTACATTAGCCTATTCTCTCCATATCAGCAAGTCATCACTAGATTACATGTAATATCATTTAAGAATCTTCTTTAGAACATACATACGGAAATAAAATGACCACAGAAGAGTGACCCCAGAGCTCACAAAACAAGGGTGCTGCCCCTTTTCCCAGAGAAGCGTCTACCCACTGCGAAGACTTAGATTTGCAGTACAAATTAACATTCTTCTTCTGTGTCTGAGCTCTAACCAGTAGGTTTGGTTCCAAATGCTTCCACCTTGATAACCTGTTTTAGATCCTGTCTCTGTGTTTGACCCAGGACACAGCTGTTTGTAGTCCTGCTCTGCAGCTAAGGTGTGTCCTGTGTTGATGCTCAAGAACTCACCTGAAAATGCTCTCCTGAAAGATTGTAACACAGTTTTAGCAGCTCCCTGCATTCCTTACAGGCTTTTTTCCCTCCACTTCTGCCTTTTCAATCTCACTTTTATTCTTGCATACACTTTAATTAAACTCACTGAGCTTTTGAAGCTTTCTATTAAATAAAGGCATATCTTGCACACCAGGTGGGCAATTACAAGCACTCACTGCTCTGGGCTGCCAGTGAATTTTTCAAATTAACTCACCTAGCTCTCAGAAGAGTAGAAACACATCATTAGGCAACATTCACATTCAAAGGAGGCATTAGGAAAAGTGAGACAACTGCATTTCACTTATTTTTAGGATGTAAACAAAACTGATGATGCAGCCACTTGTAAGGGAACACGTAGAAGAGGCAAACATCAGTTAGATATGTGGAAGAAGTTCTCAGGACTGCAGGACTTTGACTGTTATATTTAAAGACTTACTGCTTTCCTGTTTCTTGCCAGAATTTTTGGTAACTCTTTTGACAGAGTCAAATGAGATACTACCAAACTGAGGTAACTCAAATGAAACCACTGTATCGAGTTAGCTGTTTTTATTTACACTCTGTGTATTATGAGACCATTTATCAACTATTGCATAGGTAATAAATCAGGAATAAACCAACCAAATAATAACAAATACAGTACAATATATCAGTCATTTGTTGGGTCAACATGACAGGCAGAAAATCTGCTAGAATAGAATTCACTAAATAACATTCAGCTGCAAGGTGCTTATTTACAGTTTGTCCAAGGAAAAGAAACAAAAGATTTGCAGCATTTCTCCTTAAATGTTTTACTAAACCCAGTATAAATCTATTGATATTGAGCACTGACCAATACACAAGTGATATAATTTCTGGAAGAGAGACAAAATTCATGGCAATTCATACAGGCACAGTCATTAAATCTGTTTCTTTACCCCTGGCAGACTGATCAGACCACACGTAAGACTGTTGGAAACCAAGTGCAGAAGTCCAGAGCCACAGCAACCAACATCCCTGGACAAGCTCCCAAAACATGCCAGGAAGTGGTAAAAGCTGACCACAATAGAAAACACATGACAGCTCCTGAGACCTGCAATCCTGCACAGATGTGCATTTCTGCTGACACTGGACAGGAACACAGAAATCCCAGTGAGACAACTGCACTGTTGGCTGCTCTGAATGACCACTTTCAAACTCAAATGAATACACAGCTCCCAAGGATGTGTGGAATATAAGGGTATTTTACTAAGGGCAATTCAGCCAAAGAAAAAGAAGATGGGAAAGCAATAAATTAACCCACCCAGCTGCACAAAACTCAAGAAACAGAAGAGGGCCAGGATGATAAGCCAGATATGGAGCTGTTGCCCATCTGCACCTCTGAAGATTTGCTCAGCCTTGTTACTGGGTGAACCCATAAATTGGCAAAAGCTGAGAAATGGTGTGCAAATGGTCGAGAAATGTGTGTAAATCAGAGTCCACTCAGACCATCCAAAGACATGTACCTGGAAACAACTTCTCAAATGGCACGGCAGAACTTTCTGGCTTCCCTCCCATTGCTCTCAGAGATCACATAATCAATAAAATATGATGATCAACATGGATTGCAATGGCAAAACTGGCTTTTAATGGCAATCAACCCGAGTTATAACTGGCTGCTCTAAATTAAGCAGAATGACATAGTCAGGCTCTAGTTTCTCCACATATACTTGACTTTTATTAGCAGTGTTACATTCTTAAAGTGGAGAGCAGTCCTTCTCAAGCTACTGCTGTTATTTTAAATACCGCTCACACTGTGAACAAATTTATTTACCAGTACTCTCAAAGCAGTTCTCTAAATCTCAGATCACTAAATTAAGCATTCAAGCAGCTTATCTCACTAATCATGAGGAGGCAAAGATCTTATGATTTACAGTCAAAACCAAAACTAATTTTCTCTCAAAGGCCAAAACAATTCACTTGAACATCCTTAAAGGAAGCATAAGAATGAGATAGTTCATAACAGCTTCAGACAAACCTAGTGGGTTCAAATGATTGCATTTGGCTCATATGAGCGCATTTTCTTTTCTTTTCCACCTTCCCCCCAATCAGAAAACTAAGGAACAAGTCTTGTAAAAGCATAAATTTTTAGTGTGTTTTGTGACTCTCCTGGTTGATCAGAATACACCCTTCCTCTGTCCATCTCCCACACCTCATTTTGTTTTTTCCTTTAAAAAGGCTTCTATACATGCAACAAAGTCCCAAAATTTATAGAAAATCTGGCTGAGCTTATTTGTGCCTATTTAGTCTGTGTAGGCAACATGACAAATGGCCAAGGAGATAAGAGACTAGAATTTATACTAGTGCCACATGTAACCTCCCTGTTACATCATCTTTTCAGCAACATTGTTTCATCTTGAATGTTTATCACAAAGCTTTCTAATCCATGTCTTTCTATAGAGTCTCACTGAGTTTCCTAGATACTGAATTTACAGCACAAAAAATAAAATATGGCTCTCTGAAGTAGCAATTCGCTTTGTTAAGCAACATGAAACTCACAGTCCCACGGTTACTGCCAGAAAAGGTTCTCTATGGATCTTCTACATGGAACTCTCATTGAATCTGGTGTAAATATAAGTTCCAGAAATTGGTGAGAAATTCAAAACTGTATTTACAAATCATTCCACACCTACTAATAATTTCCTGGCAGACACCTCTCCAGAATTAAATTCTAAAAATTATGTGACCAGTTTAGGACACCTTAAAGATCTGTAAACCTTCTACACCACTGAACTCTCTCAAGAGAAATATGATGATACTCAAAACACCTTCTAGATTACTGCCAACATCTATCATGTGATCTGGATTACTTTCAATACCAATCCTGATACATTTCAAAGGAAGTTAACTTGCCTTTGGTGCATACCCTCATCTGAGCAAAAAAAAAAAAAGCAATATTCATAAGGTAATAAGAAGAAAGAATCTCATAAGAATGTGTTAACTGGGATATAGATGATCCATGATCCCCTGAAACTATATTATACTCTGTATCATACGTGATTTACAGCAAGTACTTCTATAGTAAAACACATTTTTTCTTAATATTTGTCTCTTTGAAAGCCTACGTAGAAATGGCAACACCAAGTAATATTTTATAGCATTATGCATAATAATAGAAGTCTTCAAAACTAATATACAGAAAAATCAAAATTTCAAATTACTTTTCAAGAGAGAGTTTAACAAGTTCGGAGTCACATGATTTTTGTGAAATAGGCACACTGATAAAATATGCACATTCACAGAATGTGTTTTTAAACCACTGGCAATCCATCCATGGCTTGCTGGTACAACAGGTTCATTTCCCCCTTTCACACCAGCAGCAGCAGCTTGCCCACAGTTGAGATCAGGGTTTTTGTAAGCCAACTGCCCTGTAAGCTTTGCTGAACCTTTTAATTCCCAGACTCAGTGACTGCAAAGTAACATCAACTGCTCCCATGGGAACTTTTGGAAGCTGCACTGATATGTGCTGAATCTCCCCAAACTGACAAAGGGTGATGAGTCACCTCAGCACTAATCCTAATATCACTGAAGTGTAGCAAGTGCCCTCAAAGGAAGGGTGAGGCAACACACCAACACTCTCCAATGCCAGAGCTGGGCTGAATTTCTGCCATGACAGGTAAACACAGATTTATTTATGTGTGTGTACCTGTGGAGGCACACACGTATAGACATCAAATCACTTCTGTCAGCAGAAAGGTGTCATTTCAACAGTGTTTCTTATTGTATTTACATTTTGAAATTTTGTTCATTCTCAAAAGAAGCAAGGAATTAATGTATCGTGCGAAATGGATTGGTTTATTTTTAACCAGCTCTAGTAAAAGCCTCAACTCAAACATAATTATTTCCTGCTTGATTTTCTAAAATTTTTGTTCAGCACATAGATTAGTGTTAGATTCTTCATTTCAATTCTAATCCTTTTTGCTCTCTTTAACAAATATGTGCAAATAGAATTTTAGCATTGTTTTCCTAGTGATTGTAGGCACTGATTCCAAAGAAAGACCAAACTTTGCTAGGCATATTTCTATTTTATGTGAAAATTTCTGGGAAATACTTTTCCTCGTGACTTACTTCATACATTCCAAGATTTGTAATTTGCAACCCTTATCCATTATATCTAAACACAACAAATTCAAGAGTGCCTTCATCTATTTTGTACAGTGACCACAGAAAAATGTTTAGGTGACGTATTGGATGTTGAGTAATGAACCTGCAACCAACACACTCCGAGGGACAAAAAAAGCATAAAAAAATACAGCCTTTTACAGTTACAGTGGAACTTGCTTCTGGAAGCCTCACTTGTATGATGACATCAAAGGTAGAAACTACTCCCATTGCAAGACAGAATGGAGAGGTCACTTAGTCCTGAAGGTACCTTTGTACAAAGATCTGAAGCTTTATAGATTAGGAATTTTATAATTCTGGAAACAAAGATTATATTTTATAGTTGCTAAATAAAACAAAATCACTGCTGAAATGAGTTCACATGGGGACATTACAAAGAGCAAATCACACCTGAAAATTTCCTCCAACTCTTATTCTTAATAGATTTCTAAAGAGACTCAAAACAAGCATACCTAAGAAGAAGTCAAACATCACCTGGAAGCAGCTTAGAGGTTTCTCACAGAGAACATACAAAAGGTCAGAGAAAATCCTTTGTCTCATATTTACTGCAGAATTTAGAGACCTAAAGTATTTATGCTGCTTTTATGAAGCATGTAAGATGAAACTTTCATCTAGCTATAGTCTTTAGGCTACACACTGTGGTAAGATTAAAAGAAAGGTGGTCTGGATGAAAATGGATTGCTTTTGCTTGCAGCCATATTTATTATATCATTCATTATAGTGAATGAAAGCTAGAACATATTGACATTTCTGGCAGAAAGCTTAAAAAAAAAGAGCTGAAGAAAACAGAGACATTTCAGTCTATTAGCTGAGGACAGCACATAGAGAAACAAGAATCTTTACTAAAGCACAATATAATGAAGCAGTTTTAAGGTATTAACTTTGCACCAGAAATATACTCCTTGTTGTGCAAGAAATCCAAGGTGGGCTTGTTACTTCCCTCACCTGAGAAGATAAACAACATCCTGGAAATTAAAGAAGCAAAATCTGAGTGTGACACTGTGAGAAAGAGGTCTGTACACTTCTTCATAACTAGTAGGAACAAATAACTGTACCTGAACTACCAGGAAACAGGATTGATGGCTTTACAAGCTGCCTTTCCTGAAAACTACAACGCACTTGGAAATGGATTCTTCCTCAGTTAAACAATGTCAGTTCTGAGCTCTCTTGCACTGCAGATGACATGAAACTACAGGAGCAGGTGGTGCACTGAGGAGGAAGCACACCCAGCTCTACCAATGTGCTACTAAGGTAATTGAAAATTCAGCAATACTGCACAGGGTAATTGAAAGACACAAACAGCTTTGATCTAATATTGCCATTATCTAATATTGCAAACATCCATCTCTCAATCACATACATGGTTGTTTTAGGATCATAAAAACAATTTAAATACAATCATAATGAATGTTCAAGTCTTCTAATTTAATAAGGCTGTATCTGGTTTTACTACATCAAATTTCTTTTAATGTTTTATTATATAAAAGCAATTAGGAATCTACAAGCAATACAGTAGGGGGAAAAATTTTTATCAGAAAAGATGTATTTGGATAGAAGCCTTCTTAAGTAACACCACTCATAATTCTTATATAGAGCAACTCCTGCCTTTGCCAACTTTTAGGATAGGCATAATCACTTCTGCTTGATAATAACAGCAGAAAGAAAATTATCATGGAGTACTTTGAAAATTGAGTACCTACGTTACAAGCCCTCAAACTGAGCACAAAGAAGTTATGAGCAAAGCTGTAGGGTAAGACATCCTTCACCATAAAAATATAAGGAGAACAGTTCTACTCATCAAGTCTGACATACAGCCGAGGGATGACATGGACACTGAAGAGGAATGCATAAAGACTGGCTGGAATGTTCTTCCTAACTAAACTGTATATAATTCGGGGTTTAAACTTAATCAAGCATTAAAAAAGTCCCTTGGTCCAATAGGGACCCAATAGGAAAAAACCCAAGGAAATCCAGTGCACATGAATGCAGAAGTGCCTGTGCCCACAGACAGATCTTCTGGTATGATCATGGCCATTGCTCAATCTTTGCCCTCTGATGTTTCCCTCACTTTGAGTGAGGGTGCCAAAGGCCATTTAACAGGATCTCACTTTCAGACACATCCTACTGTAAGTTCTGCCACTGCACTCCTGTAGCTGAGGTGATTCTTCTCTACACACACCCCCTCCTCAGGCAAACAATCACAGAATGATTAGTTGGAAGAGACCTCCAAGATCATCAAGCCCAACCCATGTCCTAACACCTCAACTAAACCATGGCACTGAGTGCCACATCCAGTCTTTTTTTTAAATACATCCAGGGATGGTGACTCCACCACCTCCCTGGGCAGATCATTCCAGTACTTTATTATTCTTTTAATGAAAATCTTTTTTCTAATATCCAACCTAACAAGAAGCTCTGGCTGAAAACTCCATCCCAGTATCACAGACCCTAGCAGATGGGGACACAAGGAAATTGAGCAGTCTCTTTGCTTTAACCTTCTTCCTCAACCATGCAATGCAGTGCCCCATCTAACCCAGCACAGGTAAACCACAGCCAGGACACAACATCCTACACCAGCTATCTTCCTGGGGCTGTTTTTACCTCAGGCAAATCAGGGTTTTGGCAGGCTGACACCCCGTGCCCAGGACTGACACACAAGCTGGTTCTAGTCTGAAACGGGACTGCCAAAGCACAGTAGGCAACGTGACTCCACTGGCAAGTCCAACTGGCCTTGGACTTGTTGATGACAACTGAAATTCAAGCTGCATTGGATTTAACAGCCACTTAAAGGCTGCCAAGAACCTCAACACTTTGTGTTGTAAAGGAGACAAAGTTACAGGAGGAAAGTTGCATTGTTCTATAAGGCCCTAAACACTAACTCAAGAGTCAGGCCACAGCAGACTGCAAAAATTAATCCCAAACTTGAAGCTAAGAAGCTCCCACTGCTTGAGTAGGCTGTGGGATATGTCAGGTGGCTCCTCCATGAGAGGGAGACAAAGGAGCACAATTCCTGATCTAAAAGGCGTGGTCACAGTGCAAGAGAGACCCAAATGACAGACATTGCCACCATCTGTAGGGGCTTTGAGGAAAAGAGGAATAGAAAATTTTAGAGGCCATTGTATAAATTAGTTCCCTGATCCCTGCCTCTCTCTGTCACTCTCTTCTTCCAATGAAACATGCACATTTCAATACTGGAAATAATTACCTCTGCATGTGTTTCTTTCATCAGCCTGGCACACACAGTAAGATAATGAGAATTAATACATTTTCCTCCTGCCAGATGTGATCGGGAGTCAGAAACACCCCAGCTATAAATGAGTTCTACCAGCTCCACAGGAATCCTTTATTTTATTTTTAAGTGACTTAAATAATCTGAAAATTATTTGCATCCACAAATTTTCAATCACTGAATGGTTGGAGGCTAATTGGAGAATTATCTTTCCAGCAGGGAAGTATTCACACTTATTTTGCATGGCAGGTCCTGCTCACTGTTGAAGTAATGTTTGCTTATTTGTTCTAACAAAGTACACTAATAAATGCATGGGTTTTGAAAGAGTAGATAAAACCCCTTGGAAACAGAATCCTTCCAGTGATGCACCTACATCCTCATGGCACCAAATCCTTACAGCTGAAGCGTTGGGACACATTCAGTTTGCCATGCATACAAATAACCCTGTCCTTCCCCACAGCCTTCATACACACAGACCCAGAAATTTATTAAATATGTTTTCTCAGCTTTTTCCCAGACAGACATTTTTATTCCTTGCAAGCATTCTCTTATTACTCATTCATATTGGCATTTTTTAAACTTATTTGATTAAAACTCTTTGAGGATAATATGCTGTGGTTCTAAGTCACCTGATTTGTCAGGCAAAACAAAAATGACCACCAAAAAAAGCATTAACTCCAAACTAAGTTTCAGAAGAACCCAAAAAGGGTGACAAGATCTTGCCCAGGTCACTTTTGCAGATCTCCAGATCCTGACTCGAGTGGGAATTCTCCCCAACACACAGTCTGAAACTGCTTTGCCAAATTGTACTTGAAACCTGAGCCAGGTTATGTTTACACTCACAAACTTGTCAGCAGCATGGACAGACCTTAGGATCTCATTAGCCACTGCATCTCAATACAAAACAGATTCCCCCAATAAACAAAACAAACAAACAAATCCCCACAACTCCACAGTATTAGGTATTATTCTCTAAGTCAGACTTCAAAGACACTAACTCAGAAAAACATTAGATTTTATCTTTTGAAATTATTTCGGAGGGCTTGGCTTCACTTTCTGCCCAAGAAAGAGCTTTATGTGGTCTAAGATGCCATACTCTACCAGGAAAAAAGACAGAATTCATTTCACGTACCTTCTCTCATAAATGCTGATCAAAAATTATGAGGATGTTGATCACAGTGGGGAACTGCAAGATTTTAAATAAGGTAACACTTGTTTGCATTTAGCAAATAGAAAAAAAATCTGTAAAAAACATGAACAACATTATAGTAGAGTACAAGGAAAAAGTTTGATACTGACAAAAATTACCTCAGAACATAATGATGAGAGAAACTTGTGCTTGTCTGTGCTTTTCTGAAGTCACAGCTACTAGTATTATTTTATATTATTAGTATTAATATCAGTAGCACAGTTAATTGTATGAGAACACCACATTCAGCTATGATGTCAGTGCATTCTTAAAAACACATTCAGCCCAAGGAAAAGTCTTGACCCCATTCGAGCCAGGACAGGTGTGTTTAGAGCTGAATGGAATGGATGACTCCCTGCTTTGGACATGTGGGAGAACTACTGGATTTGCTGCCCCTCTGTACTTGACCAGAAGAAAATATTTAGAACACATAAAACATGAGACAGGCCCACACTGCAGCACAAATATTTGCAAAAGCTTCATACAACACATCTAGAAAAACACACCCTGCCTACTTGAAGCAAACTGACAAATAAGCAAATGTCACAAGCATTCTCAGGTTGTCATTTAATTAATGCTTTCAATGACAACTATTAAAAAATATGCATGAGGGTAACATTAGTCATCACAAAGTTTGTATCAGCACTTTTACAGCTCAATTCATACAATATGTATCAGTCCTCAGGTACTTTTCCGTCTACTTGATTTCTTTCTGACACTATTTGAATGAAAGGCTACACTTTATTAGGTAGAAGAAAATAATTACCAAAAGGAGTGAAGCTTTTCAATGGACTAGAGACAAGATGATGAATGAATTTGCTTTGTAAATAGTGACTGACTACACTGCTTGCTGCTTCCTGAAACCACACCACGGGGCAGAAAAACACAATACTTTTTGCCAATGGCCAAAAGCAGGTGTGGCTGCTTTCACAAATACTTAAGACAGCATTTAAGTAGGAATACCTAGCCTATGCCAAAATGTTAAATGACCTTGTCTCTCATGGATGCTTTGTACCAACAGCTAAACTATTAACCTACAGAGGGACAAACCAGTATTTGATGGATTTTTAAATATTGTTTGTATATAGACACTCTGCAGTGATTTTAAAACAAAGTAAAAGAAAATATTGATGGGCTTCCATTAGACTCAGCAATTCACAGCATATAGAACATTCTCCATTGCAGTACAATAAAAAATTTTTAAACAGTTATTCCAATTATATTCACATTTCTATTGAGTTTAGGGAGAAATAGATGTGCCATGGCTCCTACTGTAAAATGAAAAAAAATCAGCTTATTTGTTTGCAGTATATACGAAAACAAGTCAAAGTTAATGATGCCTAAAGGCTATTGCCTATTTTCTAGTTTACTACAAAAGGCCTTAGAAATCAGCAGGGTCCATAAATCTCTTGACTGTTCTGCACGTCTTGTCATTACACTTAGAATTTCTTGCCCCTCTTTGGGGTTTAAGAACCTGCTTATCACTGCTAATGCTTTGCAAACGTTACAGACATAAGATTGTGAGACAAAAAACCACAGGCAGTAAAACTCAAATTCCCTTCAGCCTGTACCTCCTCATTGTCTAAAGTTAGTGACGCTATTTAGTCCTTCCTTGCTTTTATGAAGAGTAAGTTTTGCTTCTCCACCACTTTCCAGGTTCTCATTTAAAAATCAATGAGACTTCAAAAGAAATTAATACATTTTCTTGAAGGTGTGCACAGTTCTTCCAGAGCATGGATCAAAGCTGGAGTAAATTTCTATAAACTCTTCTCATTATTTCTGGAGCATTCACCAACTCTTTCAAGCATACTGGGGATTTCAAACTGGCCAGCAGGATATGTCAGTAGATCCAATTTCTGTGGTTCCACAGACAAATTTACCTTTTTTTCAGGAAAATGATTATGCAACAGCAGTCTGTCATCAGCCCCTGCTCCCCACTTTTTAATTGTAAATGCATACATTGCAAATCAAAGACACTCAAGTTCTGAGCTAATCAGACTGCACTACAAATAAGCATTTGAAGAGTACAAATTAAGGCCAGTACTTTCCTAACACACATTCCTACAGACTACTGCTTCACAGCCTTGTTCCCAATAAGTGAGGCCACAGAAGAGAAGGGCATCAATGTGCAGAGGTAAGTCTAACAGTCAAAAGGATCAAACACCAGTTAAGATTCATACTAATTCCACATTAATTGATTATTCTAGAACAGTGAAAAACAGGACAGCATATCTCAGGTTACTGGATTGACAGGAGTTGTAAATGGGCCTTTCCCTTTTTCACTTATAAATAAGGCTAGACATGATATTCTTAGTAAACATACTTGCATATGCATCCCTTCTGCACAATCCAAAACTGCCAGAAAGAGAATGCTGACTAGTCATTCAGGTAAAATTCCTCTGCACAAAAAATTCAGTGGCTCCAATAATTTCTTCAAACAAGGCAGCTGATGGTAACTTCAGAAAGCAATGCCAAGTGGCTAACAGGAAGACCAAAGCATTTTAGTGTCTGCATCAAGAAGATTACACTGTTAGACTAAAAGCAATACAGACAAAGTCTGATGAAAGAATAATCCATTGTCTTTTGGAACTGAGCAGTTTGGACATTAAGGTATTTGGACAACTTTACATTAGAACTCCCTACCAGAACCAGCAGTCTCAGTTCTAACATTTATGGTCCTTTCTTTCCTTAGTTCAGAAAAATACTTCTAAATAAATGGATGTAGTATTATTGACACAGCCAAAAATAAATTGGTAGTAGAACTAGTTAATTGCTTTTTGCTCTGTTGGACTACTCTCACAGGAGATACAGGGTGGAACCAAATTTTCTCTCCTTTTCCCACACAAAACAGGAAACAGATTTTCATCTGTTGGTCCAGATTTGCACCCCTTTGCCTAATAAATGGAGTAATTTGCTAGAAAAGAATCAGGTTTGTCACATCTGTGAACAGAAATCCCTACCCTGACTTTACAAAACTGGCCAGTTCATTGGACAATAAACACTGCACTTGCTGGTACTTGCACACATTTATAATACAAGCACTGAAGCCAGGGGGAGAAAAACAACAACAACAACAAAAAACCCTTTAACTAACAGGCTTTCCAGAGGATGGTCAGCTAAGCAGGGAAAGTGAGAGGCTCCTGCAGTTTCACACCAAAAGCACTGAAAGAAAGGTGAAAGATACCTGAATGACATGAAATTGTCCAAACTTTCCAATATGAAAAGCTTGTTCTTGCATCTCTGGCAGGTTCAAAATGCACACATCCTTACATAAACTCATTTATATGTCTTAATAGAATCCTTAACCTCCTTTTTTCCAAAGTTCAACTGTAAATATTTCTGTGTTTCATTGTGATGTGATGGAATGGAACCTCACAGAGAAAGTAACAATGTTCTTGCTCCATAAAACATGGTCTGGAAACTGTGCTGAAGGAGATTCTGTAAATGCATGCAGGCTGCCTGTTCTAACCAACTGAAGACAGTACAATTCACACATAATTGCCTAGCTCATTACATCAAATCTTGTAAATATTTTATTACACTGCTTTACAGAAAATGCTCTTTGAATCTGCCACTGCTGCACATTCTATACCTACTCAGCCATTATACTGGGAAGAGGTGAGTGCCATCATCCACAGCAGAGAACATGGCATCAGAAGCAGTGCAGCAAAGAAAAAGCAAGTAACTACAGAGGATTTATACTGGCTACTTTCTCTGCATGGCAGCCTGAAAATATAAGTATGTCTCATTAAAGTTTTACTTGTCAGTAGTTCATTCCTTTAGCAGAACCCCTGCCCCACAAAAGGATGTGTAAAAAATGGGCAACAGATAAAGCATGGAAGCTGCTATAGCAGGAGCCTGATATATAAGCCATATGTTTTAGGTGGGAAAATATTTTATTGGGGTTTCACCTAAAAATACCAGCACTTCCATTCCACACAGTAAATGTAGCTCTCAGCTTCCTTGGCTCCTCAAGTCTCCTGTGGAAAACAAACTTCAAATGAGACATTGCCCAGAGATACTTAATCCTTTTGTGTTTGATTTCAGTCCACTCACTATAGCATGAGACAGTCAGAATTTATACCAGACTCTCCTTCCACACTCCATTCACAACCTCACTTCCTTAACTTGTCTTCTCCCCCTCTCCCCCAGTTAGCTAAAAAGCCACTAAAAATTTGTAGCTAAAAATGATTAAGGTGTTCCCTTTCTGTGCACACTGAATGATACAGTCTGTTGGAAAAAGTCAAATGTCAGGTTTGTCAAGAACCACAACTGTAATGCTGTGCTTTTGGTAACTAGTACTGGAAGCTTGGGCAGGTTTAATTTGTAACCAATGAAGTCACAGTAGGATAATGAGGATTAAAACCAAATCTGAAATGCACCTTTACCCCATCCCTTTTTTCCCAGCCTTGACTTCATTCCTGATCCTCTACCTCCTCCCCTAAGCAATGGAGGGAATGCCACTTCTCAAGTCCACCCACTATCAAAACCTTGGCATACAAACCCATTTCACAGCTGAAGAAGCCAATATTTCAAGTTTCATTTGCATTTACTAACAAATTGTTTGTATTGCTTACATGTAAAACACTGATGTATTTTTTATGTAAGTGTTTTAAATATAGAACTGGCCTTTAAAAAATGAGTATTTGTGGAAAAATATTAAAGGTAATAAATAGCTGTGATATTCAAAATGAGGACAGAGCTATGAAACTAAATCAAGGATCCAGGCATCCACATTTCTTAAAAACACAATTTTTCAGTTAAGAAGTAAGATGTAGCCCTGTAAAGAAAAGCTATACATTAAACCACTAAACCCTTTGGAAGAAAAACAAATAAACCCCACCATCTGTGTTAAGTATACAATCGTTACTGCTCATAGGATAAAGAATCTACAAGCAGAAATGTCACCTCCTCACTCACTACTGGAAAAAAGATTGGTCTTTGGTTAATTAAATCAATGA
Source organism: Argya squamiceps (assembly GCA_037834095.1). Classification (NCBI taxonomy): domain Eukaryota; kingdom Metazoa; phylum Chordata; class Aves; order Passeriformes; family Leiothrichidae; genus Argya; species Argya squamiceps. The sequence goes on from JBBMKD010000217.1 coordinate 9,794,987, forward strand.
CAGTGGGTACCACAAGAAGATCTAGCATATTTACTAAGATAATTTCTGAATATACTGAATAAAAATTGCTACTTATCTTACTTGGCCTTTATCCCCTGAAAATGACTGGTATACTTCCATGAGCCAGTATCTTACCTGTTCTCTTGGGACAGATTTATTAGTGGGAATAATAGCTGGGGAAAATAATTGTCAGTAGCAGAAACAACTGGACAGCATAGATGGTATTGTTGGAGAGATTGCACAAGAACCTTCATTTCAAAAGTAGATAGGCAGAACTCTCAGTACTAAAATCAACCCAAATCCCAAAGCACACATTTGGTGCCACTGCTTGATTATTTCCTGGATTCAAGATGCATTTTCTTGCATTTTGATGTTTTTGTGACTGAAGTGTGACCGTATTTTTAGCATCACTATTTGTGGCACAGAATCCCTGTTCATGGCAGACATTTAAATTTACTATCACTGTGGCTGATGTTAAGTAATCACACATAATAGGTTAAACATCACCCAGCTAGTGGTGAGCAAGACTGGGAAAATTCTTCTACCTTACTCACGTTTCCATAGGTTTTCCTAAGTATGCACCTTGGTAACTGATGGAACAGCCAGTCTACATGTTTATTAGCAAAACACACGACTCTATTATTGAAGAAAAAAATGTTTTGAACTGGGAAAATTAACTTTCATAAGTTCTGTTCCTGTCATAATCTTAAATGTGTCTTTAAAAAATGTAAAAATGTAGAGACCACCCACTTATTTCACCCAGCACTGTATCAGGATCAGGTATAAAAAGTTTCTCCATCGTCTACAGTCCCTTTTAACTGGCTATTTACATACACGTATATTTTATATATATATATTACATATTCTCATAAGAACTCTGGGGCACTTTTATGCCTATAAATAAATAGAGGAAGGATTATTTTAATGAGGAAATCATAGGCACATCTATGAATCTCAGAAAGACATATGGCAATACCAGCTGAACTCTAGATGAGGGTACAGAGTATGTGTATAAGCTTCAGCAGCATGGGCCAACTTCCAAACTATTTTGATAAAAAATTAATTTTAAACTAAGAACCTGATCTGTTCTATTTATTTGGCATTGACAGCTCCACAAAAGTGATGCTTCTTTCCAGTGACATTAACCAGAGCATGTTTGTTATTTCTTTTAATTAATTGAAGAAAGTTGGGTGTCCTTTTTCACTTGTGTCTAAGCTGTTACATAAGCAGCTCACTCATCCTCTGCTTACCAGAGAAAACCATCTCAAAGACAAAGATGTGAACCACCACTTAGGCACAGGCTGAGTGCTAGAGAACACAATTCATTTCACACAGGCAGCACCTCAGATTTCAATCTGTATCAGCACTGACATGCACCAGCTGGGTCAGAAAACATCTGTGGACTGAAGGAAAATCATACCCCTTTTCAGGAAAAGCCCATGTGAGTACCAAGTGAGCTGTTCCTGGTGGTGTGCAAAGACCTGCACAGCTCCTCCAGGCTGTGCTGGATAGCACAGACACTACTTTAGATCATGATAAAATCTCTCCATCATAAACAAGAAGTAACAGGTACTTGCTAGCACTGAATCACCTCTCTTCATTGCAATGTTTCTCTTTATTGCAATATCATTTTAATTAGCACTTACAAGACAGGCCTGTGAGATCTGGTGAAGCATGGGGCACACACCATGGCATCCATTTAAGGCATCCATTTCTGTCTGTTTAATAATTATGGTGATATGCTGAACACTACCCAGGATATTAGACATTCATTAGGATGTTATGTTTGCTCTCTAGGAGGGATTTTATTTTTTCATATTACTTAAGTATGTGCTGTGGAGTTAACCAATTTTAAACACTCATAAACACAGGGAAGATTAAGTTTTACCTGTATTTGAGTTTCACAAGCTTTTACTGTTCGAAAAACTACAAACTCTGGATAAAACTTGTGCTTTTTATTGATGTTCTCTGTCCTTGCTTGAACCCCCACTGTCTCCCCAAACACAGCTAATGTTCAAACCACCAGTTCAAATAAGAGAGACTGGAGAAGGATAAATCATTATACAACTGAATTTCTTATGTAAACTCTGAATCCTAGGAAAAGAAGACAAACTCCAATTGGTTTCTGCCACTGTGGATAATAAAAGCAGATCTTACAAAGGCTTTTGCTGGTAGGAGAGGCTCCAAAATTTATTCCCAACAGTATTTTAATCTAGCCAACCTCAAACAAAACAAGAAGCACAGAAGGAATTGCAATTCTGAAATGTTTTTCTCCAAGTGTTTCCCAGGATTGCTCTGCTTTAACTACCCTTGCTGAAGGTTGTATCTCACATCAAAACCAGCTCTTAGTTTGCTAGTTTGATCCTCTAAAGCCTTTCCAATTACTCATTTCCCCTGACTTCTCAGCTATCACAGAGGAATAAAGAGGGCTGAACAGAGCAGGAAAGAAAAAAGAGGACAGAGAAATTCAGTTTGTCAAACCTACTTTCACAAAATGAGAACATTAGTACAGCACTGTATCGGAAATATTTGGGTAGTTTCTCGTTAGAAGCTTTAATGTAAACATGCTTTCAAAAATACCTTAAAAAGAATATTTATAAAACTATTGATCAATCTTTCTGCTTCATCCCTCAAAGCACACATATTTTTATGAGACAGTATTCAAAGAAAATCTTGAGTCACATAGAGTGAAACTTGTACTACAAACATTTTCCAGATTTTAATTCCAGAGTTAAGCAAAATAAATTTTAAATTCACACTCTGATGATGAAAAAAAATGAACATGACCAAATAACTTGCTGAGCCTCCTATTTTTCTCTACAAGCATGAGCAATTTGTTCTGCTCAGGATTAAATGCATACCTGAAAAATTTTCACATCTGAAGAAGCTACCTTGAGAAGAAAAATAGAAGGGCACAAACTTCTTATAGGAAACTGTAAAAACGTTCTCTTTTCTCTCTAAACCCAAAAAGCATTGGAACCTTACTTTGTCTGAACAAAGGATAGCTTTTCTCTAACATTCAGTTCCACTAAAGATACCATTTTATCCCTGTTTTGTGTAGAAATGGACATTCTTCAAATTCAGAAAAAGCTGCAGAGAATAAGCTGCAGCTAAAAAATAAAACCCATCTATTTCCCAGGATTACTCCATTCCAAGTACTTTAGCTGAGGGGTGCACATTAGCTCAAAAGCCAGCCCTTAGTTTGCAAGCGTGGTTCATACATTTCCATTTACCTTTCCCCAACTTCCAGGTGTCCATGCACAAAACTCTATCCCTGATGCACATACAAGAGTTTTCTCTTACTGTGAATTCTGTAAAGCTACATTACAAATACGTTACACAGTTGTAGCAGGAAGGGAACAGCTTTACCCACAGCCACAAAGGGGGTACAAATGCTGGTCATGTATGGCAGCAGTGGTCACACACCTCAATGTTCACTGGTCATACTTAAACTGAAGCACACTGGACAGAAACCACAGGAAGAGTCCTGGAGATGGGAGACTCTGGTTCATGAAAGTTAAAGGAGCTGCACAGCTTTCACCAACACCACACAGAGATTCAGGCTCTGTACAGAAAATTTCTTCACTGTTTTCAATACTTTGGAAAGGGGTACTATGGTAATATTTTAATATTTATGAAGAATTCAACACAATAAAGAGTTTAAAATATTTTCCTAGCAGTTTACTAAGTTTTATAAATACCTACACCCACAAGTTTCTATATTTTACAAACACTGATATTTATCCATCATCATAAGAATAATTCAGTCTCAGTGATCTCATGAGCCGCATTTAGCTGATGCTACACAAGTTACAAGCCCTGTACACCACTACCCAGCAGGACACACTAGATCCCCTATTTTCCTAGCCTGCTACCAAAAGCAAGCCTGCAGTAGCTCTGCAATATCCCCTCAGTCATGTCTGGCATTTTTACAGCTTCTCTGCAGCTGGCACATAAAGGCAGAGCAAAGGGACAGGTAAGAAGGCAGAACACAGCCATCAGTCTTTGTTATACCTCAAACCTTGGCAGCAAAGCCAGAGGTAGCAGCTTCCTCTGCCCAGGCACCACACACACACATTCCACACTGAGTTTTCTCCTCACTGCTACTGCCACGGAATACAATTTGCTTCTGGAACAAACCACAGCTCATAAATAGTACTGGATTACATGGCATGCAGCAAATACTTGATTTTTTCTGCTGTCATCTCTCATGCACTGTAATCCCTCCCAGCTCAGGCCCATATTCACACCCACCACGTTACATATAAAGAATCAACATCTATTGCTAGTACGTTTTATTCAGAACTCATTTCAGCATAAAAGATCCACAAGGAAAGAAGACTGAAGGACAAATAAAGCATTATAAAATGTAGTCTGTGGGTCACTGCATGAACACAGCTATAACAAGAGAATAAATCACAGAACGACAACACAAAATAGCACTTACTTACAATAGGATCCACACGCTGCTCTTCTTTCCTACTCAAGTTGCAAAGGAGCCAAGGCTGCTATGGCAGCTCCAACACCATCAGTAATCTCACAGGTACTTTTAAATCACCAAATTCACCTGAGGGTGAAAATACCCAGATCACACTGCCTATCCTAAGCCTTTCCCTAGGGTCAGGACTTGGAGTCACCAGCATTCACAGTCATCCAACTTTTAACTTTTCCTGAAGAGAAGCCAAAATTCTCCACCTTTCCTTCAGAGGAGAGGCAGCAACTGCCCCAACCTGCCCTCAGGTGTTCTCAATCTCCCAGCACCACCCCCAGGCTGCCCCCAAGGCCAGGGAACAAAGTTAATTAAAGTCATTAACAGCTTCAGCTGGGCTGGGCTGGCCACAGCTGTGTCAGATCCTGGATACAAACGTTCACATAATTAAACACCCCCAACACACCTGGGTGACAGGGTTAGTACTCACTGAGGTTACAGGAGAAACCACTGAGCACAAAGACTGGGATTTTAATTTGGAATAGGTGATTTACCCTTCAAGATTACACCCCACAGCCAATGGGAAGGAAATATATCTGCATAATAATATTTTATTAATGATACTTAGCTGAAACACATCAAAGCCTTCCTTCCTAGAGGCTTAGTGTGTTCTTACACACCCAAGCAGGCAGGAAAAGCTGTGTCAGTGAGGAGAAGGTACTCCATGCTCAGCCTTACTGCACCAAAAAAAAAAAAAAAAAGGATATTATTATTAAAACTTTCATCTCACCAGACATCATGGAGCAGAACCTATAGAGCAAAGCTTTGGTGAGTCTCACTGATTGCTCACATTTTCAGCACATTTTGAATGTACAAACAACTCCCTGAAGAAAAGACTTGTTCAGAGGAAAAGTACAGGAAAGCAGCAGCAGCAAGAACCCATGTGCTTGCTGTAGGGATTAATTACCTGTGAGGAATGCTGAGAGCCTCCTCTGGGAGGAACTTGAGGGCCGGTTATCCTCACCCAACAACATCCTCACTGTGCTGGGAGAACAAAGCAGTTCTTACCGCTCACCATGTGCTGCACTCCCGAGGAGAGATACACAACCTCGTGGGACTCACTCAGAGCACATAAATGCCAATAAATTTTAAAAATTGTATAAATTAGGCAATAAAAGTAACACATTCAGACCCAATTGTGGATATTTAGTAAACTATTTTACAAATACCTAAATGTTTTCATCTAAACAAACTATTTGAATACAAGCTTTCATTTAAAATCATATGATTCCACCACATCCATGAAGCTAGAGACAAATTTCAAAGGGAATATGTGTATCTATAGGAAGCATTTGATTTTCTCTTTATAATTAATCGGTTAACAAATTAATATATTCCTTGTCTTTATATTTACAGCCAAAATTTTAAATTAAATTGTTAAGACTTTCTTGCTCATCAGAAACAAGCAGGATTAAAAGATTTTTACTGCAGACAAACAAACATGAAATTCAAAAGATCATGTTGTTTTTCTATATATTGAGGGACTTCAATTTATACACAAATATTTCTTTAAAGAAAATGGACTTAATCTTCTCTCAAGACTCAGAATATTCTGTAAAAATTACTGATGGCTTTAACAGCCAATCTGAATGTTTTCCAAGTTTCTAGAATACCAAAGCTGTAAATGCATAATAATGTTTTGGGAGATTTTCAAATGAAAGGGAAAACCACTCCTAAACCTTCCTGTTATTGTTCTGACCTGCCAGGTCTCATAAACCATTCTACCTTCACGTATGTTTAGAATTACATTTTTTTTCTCACTGCATATCATGTCCTTGACAGAGTACAATATCTGGGGACTTTAATTCTCTTACACCCTTCAATCCCTTCAAAAATACGATGAGTTCCTTTTAAAAGTTCCAGAAAGGGACATCCTTGAACAGTCTTCATGAGAATTTGTTTCCTTTCTGCTTCAAATCACCAGATCTTATCACTCTTCATAAGACAGAGAGAAAAAAAAAGCATAAAAAATAAAGATATGAGGACTTTAAGATCCTGCCCTCATAGTCTCTGTAGGCTCTGTAAGCTTGCAAGTTTCTAACATGAAATTCTGCCAATGAGTTTACTGGAGTAAAGAATTTAAAGTTAATTCAACTGCTCTTTACCTCAATGATAAATAAGATCCAACAATTAATGACTATTTGTGTGCTGCCCATCAAAAATGTTACATGGATCAAAGATGAGCAAATATCTAAAAGTGCTCAACAGAAGTGGGAGAAGGGAGTAAAGAAAACAATGAGCAAAGATATTAACATATAATCAAACTGCTATCATCAGTTGGGACTATTTATGTACTCATGTTAAATTGAGTTCTACCAGAGTTCTAGAAAATTAAACTTTAGAAATGCACACAAAAATCTTGGGTGTAGCCATTATTCAATCTTCAAAAATTAATAAAAGTTCCAAATTCATTTTCACATTTCCAGATTTCTATAGTCATACAAGTATTGAAATTAATTTAGTCATCAGAAGTGTTCTAATATTTGGTCTTTTAATAATAGTTGATTAATTCTGGCATAGCAGTTTTCAACTGGGCTGATTTCATTCCAACTTATATGACTGACTCATGTTTATGATGTACATAACAGTTAATGTTGTAAGTAGCACAACTAAACATTAATAACATGACTAGTTACAAAATTTGTAGGACAATTAGTCTTTATATATTTTAAACCCATCAAGCATTCCTGCATTTAAACTAGGTGTTACCATTTGTAAATTAAATAGCCCTTTGGTCTATACTTCCCATGTTAGGTCAGTAAATTAATGCTTGCAGGGCAATTAAAACACCTAAAATAATCTGGAAGCACTAAGTCCTGTTGAAAATGCAGTAATATACTAAATGGGTGGGGTTTTTCTCCAAGGAATTAAATTGTGAAATTGCTGTTTTGCAAAAGTTCAGGCAGGTTGTTTTTGGTTTTTTTTTTGTCATCTCTGACAGAATCAGCAAATGTAGCTTTGCCTTCAGCACTTGGTGTTTACATGGACCTCCTGATAAAAAGTAGGGAAATGCCAGGTGAGCACTGAAATGACCAATGTCACATTTCAGCATTATTGATATCATTCTTTTCCCCACTTTTTCACAACACATGATAGAAAACCCATTCACATCAGAAGGTGAGAATATTAAACAAGTTATGTATTTTTTTCTAAAAAATATGGGCTATTTAACAAAAAAATAGATGTAAAGTTCATTTGTTTTATATACTAATACTATACCTACAGTCTGGAAACACTGAGATGTAACAGACACAGCAATATGATCCATAGAAACAGAAATATATTTGGGAATAAAGGTTTATGCAGGTATTTTTGTAAAGAAATAGCAGTTTAAAAGAAGGAGCTAAAGCAGAGAGATGCAGTGAAGTTTAGTATGTGTTAAGCAAACAAACTCCGCAGTTGTACCAAGCAAGGCAAAGTTTTCAAAGCTTTTGTGAATCCAGCCGCCACTCTGTCCCCCAGTTAGAAGGTGAGACAAGAACGGCACTCTTGCCATATCCACGTGGAGCACACTGTGGACAGCTGTGCACATGAAGTTACACAGCTAATGAACACACCATTGTAACAGCACAGGCAGGGAGAGCACACCCACAACAACATTTTTAGATTTTTCTCCTGTCCAAAGTCAACATGTTCTCATTCATCTGTGCCTGTAATAGACATGCACACCTGAATTTATTTTATTCAACTTTCTGAAATTTTAAAAGGAGAATATTTTAAAAAATACTTTAGGTTACCTTAATAGGACCAGTTGTGGAATGTTTTACCACACAGATTTGCCAAGAAAATGTAAGCAGAGAAATATGAAACTGCTTTGCTTTAAATATAACATTTGATAACAAGAGCTGCAATTACTAAGGACATCAAAGACAAAACACATACACTCCAAAAGTGTTTAAATGTAAACTACTCCTTCAAAAAGACACAGCTTTATGCAACGTAATTAGATTCCTACCAATTATAGCATTAGAAGATTAATAGTAAAAATACAAAACTTAAGTAGGAATGGGAACACATAGGACACAACAGAAACTTTTCTTTAATTTCCCCAGAAACACCATTTTTTTGTTTATGTTAATCATTAAGTAGGCAGACAGAAAAAAGAAAGACAAGATGGGGCTATAAGACTGAGGTTTTCTTCTTCATCACTTCTCTTTGTTTCTGTCATGCTATCTTCCTGATATCAAAACCTGTTTCTCAAGGTTATCTTCCAGCCCTTGCTCTTTCTCAGCCCCATTCTCCTCTTCTCTAACTCTATCTTGATTTAATTTAATTTGATTTAAGGAAATCCTTCCTTAAATTAAATAATGGTGTTTGGCTTTACAGGTTACATGCTCTTGGCAGCAGGTTTTACAAAGAATGGAGGGAATTCTGGCAGAACTTTCCTGTAGTGGATATGGGGGAGACTGACCTAAAATGGATGCAAGTAAATGAAGTCCAAGCCCTAGGAGCCTCTACTTCAGCATTTTTCCACTCAGAGGCAAAATGTAAAACAATGTTAATTAATGACTTTCCTTTTTCATATATCACATTACACGTCAATTAAAGATAGATTTTGAAGCTTATGGCCTGACAGTACAGTAAACCTGGCTTTAAATTTGACAGTGCTGGATCAAAATCAATACAGTCATACAGCATAAAAATGCTGATCCAGCACAGGCTCCGCCTGCTCGCTCGAAATCACTCCGAGCATTCATAGAGTAATTCCATACCAACCACCTTTCTGCTGAATAAGATGTCTCAGAAACACTTCTCTACAGACAAGAAAGATGTCACAGAATCAATCTTATAACTAACCAAGGTGACAGGAACTCCACAGATCCCTTGTTCTGTAATCTGTCAGATTATTTGATTTCCCACTTGATCACACTGAGACCCGTTTTGTACAGCAGTGCATGATTAAATTCCATGGAGCAGCCTGTGCCCAGGCTAGAGAGAAACACAGATGCTTCTGGGGTAAGAAAGCAGCATCCAGGTCTTCAGGGGCCATGAGTGCAAATAAACTGTGACTGTGGGTGAGGAGCACTGCTGGTTCCACAAACTGGATGAACTCCTGATTGTCTCATTACTGACAGCTCCCTCTTTTAGGTAAATTCCTGTTGCCAGTAACTTCTGCACTCTGTGCCCTGGAGGAGCTGAGCTATCAAACTCAAATCTTGGCATGCCTTACTTTCCCCCTCTGGAAGTGGGTTGTGTGCCTCCAAGATACAGGAGGACACATGAACCCAATGGCTCCTGTTCTTTGAACAAGAAATACTGAACTAAAGGTTGTATCTGTAACCACCCCAAGAGGACACCACGTTTATGCTGCCCCACAAAGAAACAGAACACAAGAAAGGCCAAATCTGCACAAAAATAAACAAAAAAACCCTAAAAAATAAGTCTGAGAGAGAATCTGAATAAAACGTTAAGTGTTGGAATATGAAACTTCATTTCGCGAGTGACAACACTATGGAAACAACACTGTAAAAAGTACAAATTTTGCTTTTAAATTGCTTTCTACTGTATCAATTTATAAACACTTAGAATCTACAGCTTGGCAATATAATTCAGTTTTATCTGATACCGTTTTCCCATCATCTGTCTTCAAATAAATATCTCAAATAATATGTAAGCAGTTTTACCTAGCATAAAAGTCTGTACCATTAGAATAAAAGTCTGCAATACTGTTACAACATGGAAGTGGCATTTAGTAAATGCAACCAGAAAACAGAATGTGATTCAGTAAGAATTAATATCCTAAACTGAGGCACAATGAAAACACATTTTCCATCATATCTGTTTAATGCAGCCTGTTTTTTCCAGCACACCAAGGCAGCAGAGGCAGCTGGGATCCTGTGGGGAAAGACCCCACAAACACATTATGGATTTTTGCCTATCCATACTCCAGCACAAGGAATTAAAAATACCGATACATTGTTTCATCCCCTGATTATTTTTCAATTCTTATAAAGATGATCGGATGCCTTCAAATTTTGCAGCTTCTGCTTCCCTGACTTCCACCTTCTCTCCTGGCTAGGCAGAAGCCAGAGGACAGACCCTGAAGCAAATGATACTTGGGGAAGGGCTGGGAAGGATTTCAAGCTGGCAAAACACAACAGACTCTACTGCTGGTGCTTGGCCAGTGGGAATTCCCAGTGTTCAACCAGGGAGCTCGAGTCCCTTGTTCTATCTCAGCTATGCAAAAAAAACCCTCTAGAGATATGTTTTGCATTTAGTGTCAAAAAAGAGAGTTTTGTTTTAGGATTGAGAACAGAACTGTTCATGAACAGCTGTTCATAAAGAAAGAGAAGCAAAAATGCAAAATTCAAGATTATCATACCCTTGTGGGGTTGATGTTAAGATCCAGGCTTTGGAGAAAACTCACACATGGATTCCAGAAATTCCTGGTTTGGGTTTAGGTCTCTCTTTAATCCCCATAGTTTATAACCTGTATCTTACAGATTGAACTAGATGCATGTCAAGAACAAAAACAAACAAAAATTATACCTCTCATATCATTCTATTTCTTTCCTCCCTATAAATGGACAAAAAATGCTCCGTGTAATAAATATTACACAAGAGGCAATACATTTCAATAAAGCAAATGGATATATTTTTGAAGATCAGGTGTAAGATGGGTCATATTTCACTTAAATCTTCAAAGAAGCAAATAAATTATTCTTAACAAGCTAGCAACAAGCCTGACATGTGAAGAAGTGTTGAATTATTTAATGAAATATGTTGAAAATTTCATATAAGACATCAATTAATTCCTTGTTTTCTAAACATAAAAAAGATTATAACTCAGAGCTCAAAGTTATTTTAAGCAGTACCTTTCCTGAATTCTTCCCCATAAAAAATGTGTGTTTGGTTTGTTTTCTTCCAACAAAAATAAAGCACCAATCATATTTTCAAAAAGTTCTTACTGAGAAAAATATGTTGGTGGGAAATGTTTTAGTTAGTTATACTCTTGCAGGTCGGGTTCTGAGTCTAGGATCTGGATGTCAACAAGCCCAATTTTACCTCATCAGCACCCTGGATTTCTACAGGCAGAGTACAAATACTCTTATCAAAATCCAGACCAAAACAACTGGGTAAGAAAATTAAGAAAAATGTATTTGAACCTCACACCTACACAACATTTTAAAATTAATGTTAAACATTTTTTTTGAGAATCTGATAGCTAATTCTGGAAAATACAGTAGTGTGAGGTGACCCACAGCACTAAAGCATTTGGTAATTTCATTCCTCTTCAAGAAAGCATACAAACATGTGTTTAACTTTAATCACAGATCATCTTACTGCTTTCATCTGGACATAATCATTAACCATAAACACGTGCTTAAACGCCTCACTGGAAAGGGACGAGATTACCCACACTCCTACGGTTAATTTGATGCTCCTGTGCTGTGCTGAGTGGCTTCTTGACATGAGCTGTGGTGCTGACAGCAGACAGGAGCTGCACTGCCCTGCAGCACGGACTGCACAGTGCCTTCCTGCCCGTTCACCAAGGGATGGGGCACCTCATGCCACACACTCCCTGCTCCTCTTCTCTGTGGGCCTGAGAGATTTTAGCCTGCTAGCAGCTGCCAATTTTTTCCCAAGGAAAACAATCTTTCTCTACGTGGTGTTTTGCTGGTTTTCTCTCTGGGAATAGAACCCAGGTCACACCGGTGAGAGCGCCAAATATTAACTACCAGACTGCCAGGGAAAGGCTCTGTTTTGAGAAAGGATAGTTGTTTGCCAAGACTGTTCTGAGAAGAAACTTTCTTGAGAAATTTTTCCTTGGGAAAAAGTTAGCAGCTGCTAGGAGGCTAAAATCTCTCAGGCCCACAGTTCTCCAGAGACTTGACCAAAACTCCTGTAAAAAACTATAGCTGGTGAGTCCAGCCACTTCCAAGAAAGTTTCTAACGCCGAAATTAATTTTTCTTTCAGTAAAACTACTGACAATGCAGAAGAAGCTTCCACGAAGGACGTTAGGACAACAGGTGGCTCTTCAAAATGCTGTTTATTGTATCAAAGATGTTACAGCATTCCTGGGTTGTGGGTGACAAGCCACGCCTAAAGCTGCCAGCCACAGCTTAGGCAGGCCTGAAGCCCAGTTAGTTCTGGCTACAATGTATTATACAGTTTTCCTTGCTGAGCATCTTAATACATAAAAACCAATCAGCATCATACACAATGCCTTTACTATTACCTCTAGCCTTTCATTACCATGTTATGTTACAATTTAAGCTTAAAGTTGTTTTTCTGTTTTCTTGCAATGAAACATTCTTAGACCTTCTTTCTACTTGGTAAAAGTTTTTGTTTGCTCATGGTATCTTTTGCTTTTCTAGAGACCTCTTTCTGCTTGCTAAAAACATCTTGGTTTGTGGTCAACATATCCTTTGCTCTAGCCATAAAACCTCTTTCCAACTTGACTTAACCTTTGCCTTCTTAGTTATCCAGTAACAACTGGCTCAGCAATCCTTAATTTAGACATTTTTTATTCTTCTATATCAAAACTTGCTTCTATTTCTATTCTGCTTTCAGGTTCCACATTTAGAGAGCCTTCTGCTAAGCATTCATATCTGTAAAACTTTCCTGTAAACTTTATCTTTTCCAACAGATAATAGTTATTGCCAAGCCCACTTGTCAGGTGCTAAGATTAAAGCCTAGCTATTAACAAGCCTCAATCAGTGGTGGTGAAGGCTGCAGAACCACACTTTTGGTATATAAAAAGACTATCTTCTGTAAAATATCGAGCTTATTTTTGCACAGAGCCTCAAGGTATGGTACTGGAGATGCATTCTGTGTGTCAACTCTCCCTCTCTTAACATACCATAGGCCCTTATGACTGCAATGTCTAACTGCCTTCCCAGAAATTGGAAGATAAAAGTAAACCAGACAGAGCTCACAGCAGCAAGCTGAAATCCATTTCCAGGGAATTAAATTCAGTTCAGAACTCATATCAAATATCAAGCCCTTCTTCTTGGAATAAAAGCTGTGCTACAAAAGGCCCAAACAAATTCCTTCCAAGTCACCCACCATTTCAAAGGTAGTCATGTCAAATTGTGTAATCCAGTAAAAAGCTGCTAGCCAGCACCGAGACAGACAAACAAGCATATGAGCACTTCAAGAAAATAGGATCTGTGAAACTAATAGAGATCAACACTGTAACCCAGCTGTTTGGTTTGCAGCCACTCACAGAGCAGTGCATTTAGCATATAAGCCACTTGTCACAGCTGTTCTTGCACTGAACAGAAACACTCCTCCTAACAGGATTGCTGTGCTGGATTGCCATGCTGCACTGACTGTCGGGACAGGGGTCTTTTCACATCTGGGCAAGGAAACTGCCTTTGATAAATGCTGGTTACGAAAACGTGCATCACCTGTCCCAAGGAACAACAACTCTGGACTATGTCCATCACTTGGAAAAGACTTCACCTACTTGCCTGCCATTCTCCTGTCACAGCTCCTGAAAAATCCTCTACCCACCTCATGATACTTCTGCAATTAAAACATCTGTCATTCTGCAGTCTCAAAGCACAAAACAAGAATTTAACTATGTGCCTTAAGAAATAATGCACCTCATGTAGCTGATTTACTTACACTAAACTGAAAATATTTTTTAACATCTACATTGACATGACTAGTAAATAATTCTTGCTTCATGGACATGTGCAGGTGCCTTAACCTTCTTAAAAATCCTGAAATTACTTTATAATGAAACAGTGTGATTATTTGCAATAAATGTAGGTATTTCAACAAATTCGTAAAGAAATTAATTATTTTTCTGAAACTATCTGAAATGGCCCAGATCTACTGACAAGGAGGTGAATTACTCATTGTAAATTTTAAGATCTAGAATGAATCTAATGTAATTTGTCATTACCAAATGTGTTAAACCTGTCAGGAACAGAAGATATGTTTTTTTCCACTGAGTTAATGAAACAAAAATATTTGTTAACATTTGGGACAAAAATAAGAAGAGCAGATTCATTGTGTCGTGGTTTCACGTTCGCCAAATCAAGTGTAGTGGTTTATTTCTCTGGGAGATAGGATTTTCGGGAGAAAAAG